>JAOWBW010000620.1:35272-776420 GCA_026119855.1 Campanula takesimana
TATGCCAATCATACCCTTTATAACTACCGTGTTAAGGTAGCGTTTGAATATTGTCAAACACAATGTTCATCAAGTGGAAGACTATAATAACTTCATGTCTAAGGATTCAAATGACATAACTAATATGAGATATATGTACGACATAGACCATGACATAAATCTCATACAGCGGGTCATGTCCAGTACCTTTGTTCTAAACAGTACCCATAAATCTAACATGATCATCCCATGATCATTTAGCCTTTATACTAGTGCTTAACAAGTACTAGGGACGGGGATTATTATGAGTAAACATGAACAACAATATAATCAAAACATCTCTTTATTGATATGAAATAAATGATAACAATTACAACGTTTATTAAACGTGCCTAGGGCACCACTATCAACAGTAAGCCCAGTTAAAAACTTCTTGAGAAAATTTGGCCGTCCCTGACGTAAGCCCAGTTAAAAATTGATGAGAAAATATGGCCGTCCCCGACGTAAGCCCATTAGCTATGACTTAGAATAGTCGTTATAGGCTAGAGCCTTTTTCGTGGCCGTCCCCGACGTAAGCCCATTAGCTATGACTTAGAATAGTCGTTATAGGCTAGAGCCTTTGTCCCGGAAGTCCTTAGAGGGACGTAAGGCCAGTTTTCCCGTCAATCTCCCCGAAGATAGAGTTGACCCAGGTCGAGCTCGGACTTAGAATAGTCACCATAGGCCGTCCCCGACGTAAGCCCAGTAGTAGTCAACCCTCTCCTATAGAGTCAAGTTGACCATATCCCCAGCAAGTCAACCCTCTCCCATAGAGCCAAGTTGACCATGTCTCGCCTCTGACCCCTAGAGTCATGCCTCCTTGCGGACCTTAGTAACCCCGCGTCCCCCGAACTACGTTAGGCTTGATTCCCCGCGAACGGGATATGTAGGAATCCTATACCACTAGGTCCAGCCATGTAACCAAAATCGGTTAAAACCGTCGTCCCGTCAGATTAGGATGCTTATTTCTATTGACAACCCCGCTCCTTCGAAGCGACGTTGTTGAGGGCTCTGTAAGTACCCAAATCTGAAACCGACCTATCTTAGAGGTAGCCTTAGCACCGTTTCAGGGATAAGCTAATAGGCCAGGACCTCCCTAGGATAAGCTATAAATTCCAGGACTACTCTGGTATAAAATTGGAAAAATCCAGAAGCTCGCCAGGCTGAGCCGTACGGATGCTTTGGGGACTAGAGGGGCCTAGCCGTACGGCTGGTTTGGGCACCCTCAGTCCCTATAAATAGGACCCCTTGCTGATCATTTCAGGGGGGGGAGAAATACACATTGGGGAGGTCACTCTGCTGGAATTACCACAGAGTAAGAGTGAGAGTGATCACAAACCAAAAAAGGAGAGAAGAAAGGAAGATTGGCCATAACCATCATAGGTAAAGCCACCTCCCCCCTCCTTTCTCTTCATCTTACTCCTATTTTCTTTCTTATATCTTGGTTATACATGTATTTACTCTTCATTCCTGCAAAGACTTGTCCATTTCAAGCACCTTTTATTTCTTGCAAGACTTGTCCATTATCAAGCACTATATACCTATATATTACATTACTATCTTGTCCAAGCTATGAGAAGTTCAAAGGTGCCCTCCATACCTTGTATGGAAGAGGTTCTAAACCTAGACACTCATAGACTTGTTGATTGTCATTTACATTCCTTATTCATTTAAATGTTATGCTTGTTTAGCCATGATAATCATGAGGGTGATGGAACCTTAGTGTTCATCATTTTCCTCTTTGGTTTAGCCTCAAAATCCCACTTTTGGGTCATAAAGATTCAATCTTTATGTGTTATTTTGACTCTTGGAAGGATTTTAAGTCATAAAATGTCATCTTGGTGATAAAGTTCCAATCTTTATTCACCAAATGACCAACTTTGGTCCAAAGGGGACATTCATCAACTTTCTTGATTTTCTCCTATGATTGCTCATGATCACACCCAAATACTTGTTTTGGGGGACCAAGTGATGATCATTTAGCATAGAAATGATGTTATAAAACTTGTAAAATGATTTCTTGCAAACTGGGATAAAAAACAGTTTGTCCAGCTTCAGACAGAATGCCCTGTTTCTGTTCTGAACTGGACTGTTCTTGAGCAAACTGTAAAAATCCCAGAATTGCCTCCTATAGCCGTACGGCTACTTTAGGCAGGAGGGCAAAATTGCCTGTTTTGCCCTCTGACCTTTATCTTATCACTCAAGGCCCCCTTTTCAGCCGAGTTCTCTCAAATAAAATCAACGACAGAATTTTTTCCGTTAAACACACACACACACATATGTACATTTTAACTAACTAAGGGAGACTCGGCTTTGTCCGAGGCAACTTGAGACGACGTAAAAACTCCTCCCAAGTTGTAACCTGACCTCCGAACCTTTGAACTCAAACCTTTGTCATTTTGTTGGGTTTAAAATTAACAAAATGTGGCGACTCCGTTAAATTTGACCGGTTCCCGTGTTTGGCGTTTCGCCCCATACACCATCGCGTCTCCGCGCGCGGGGCGGGATCCTTACAGGTGGTGGTTTAATATGTGTTGTGTGTGTCTATTTTTTTCTTTTTGTTGTGTTGTCCCTCTTTAAGTGTGTATTGGGGGGTCTATATGGGAGGAGGGAGGAGGTATTTTGATCATTAACTACCCCTCTATCCCTAAGGCTTCATGTCAGTCCATTATCCCCGAATTTGGGGGTTGCTTGATGTCCCAAAACGTCCTCATTTGAAGTACCAAAACGATGATAATTCAGCACTTTTTTCCCAGAAAAAGGGAGCCGTACGGCTCTATTCCAGCCGTATCACTTTTAGGCAGCCGTACGGCTGTGGTTGACTTTTTTGACATGTGTTGACTGCCACTTGTCGTGCTCTGATTGGTCCTCCCTCTTTGACCATGTGCTGGCTATGAATAACTGATTTTTGGGATATTTTTTAATGTGGATAACCATCTTTCCCGCTCTGGCTTTCCGCTCCGCAACTGCTCCGTCGTGCGCACTCCGGTGTCCCGGTTGTCCGCGGGTCCAACATGAAAGTTGCTCGGAATATTTTTCTGGTCACGCCGGTATATCTAAAATATTTTCATAAGCATGGAATGGAAATAATATATTTTTAATCCACAGAATGGACGGTAAGGAGCAGTTCTAAGGGTGCGGGCCCCGTTTCGGGTCCCGCAGCTCAAAAATTTGAAGTACATGCCTGTTCACTCATTTTTTTTGCTCTGATCGTGAATTTGAAGTCCGTTAATCAATTTGATGCACCGATAAGGCTCAAGGAACTCCCGCATAGCCAAATCGAGGGTTTTAGGTCAATTTTAGGGTTTAGACCATTCGAAAAGGGTTTGATAAGGGGTGCGAGATCGGGGTATCTACAGAGCCCCTCGTCGAATCTCCTTGTTAAAGGGGATTCTACGATTCACTAAGAGAGAAATGATCTCGTCTAGGGTGTAACGGCGGGGTCCAAAGTAGGACTTCCTACGTATCTCTTTCAAGAATCAAGCCTCCGTAGTTCTAACTCAAACAATCAATCAAACACAGACAAACAATAGTCGGTCCCAGATTCCCAGTTTACCTACGTATCTCTTTCAAGAATTAGACCAAACATAGTTCAGGTTTATTAAAATTTAAAGTGAAGGGGGTTGCATTGAGATGCGTTGTCTCTTTGCTGGGGAGGAAATTGACATGGGAGTGACTGGGCTCTCTTGAGCGTCCTACGTATCCATTTTGGGGGAATCAAGTCAAAACGTAGTTCGGGGAAGTTACAACTCATCATCAGGAGAGGACTACCATCAACAATGCTCAAGGATTGACGCAAGGTACAATCGGAGCGGGGGGTACATCTCAGAATCCGGGAGATGACCTAATTCAACAATGCTCAAGGATTGACGCAAGGTACAATCGGAGCGGGGGGTAGCATTGAGATGCGATCTCTCTTTGCTGGGGGGTAGCATTGAGATGCGGTCTCTCTTTGCTGGGGATGGAAATCATAGATGTAGAACGTACGACAGCATGCAGTTCTGGATGGAAATCATAGATGGAGAATGCTTCGATCAGCTGGGGAAAAGGTACAACTCGGCGTCAGGAGATGACCTTAATCAACAAAACTCAAGGGTTGACACGAGGTACAATCAGAGAGGGGGGAACATCTCAGAATCTGGGAGATGACCTAATTCAACATCAAGACGAGTCGCATCTGACTCTTCGGGGAAAGACACCTCGAAATCTAGGAGGTGACCTAATTCAACAATCAAGACGAGTCGCATCTGACTCTGGGGGATTGGTGTTGACCAACAAATTGCGAAAACGGACGACTGAGTTCACCGTGGTAAACTGCCTACGTATCCCTCCATGGTAATCAAGTCGAGTCGTAGTTCTGAATTGACTCGACTCAAAATTAAAAGGAGTTTTAAGATCAACACGACTCGAGGATTGACGCAAGGTACAATCCGAGTAAAAGGGGGTACATCTCAAAATACGGGAGATGACCTAATTCAACAACGCTCAAAGACTGTCACATGGTACAATCTGAGTAATGGGGTACATCTTAAAATCAGAAGACTACCAGGGGAAAAATCAATGACCAATTAAAGGTCAGACGCTTCGCGCCAATCAGATCAAGGGGACCAATTCAATCAAAGGTCGGGCGCTTCGCACTATCAAAGGGAGGTATGACTCACATCAAGAGAAGACCAAAAGATAACATTTTATAAAACATTCAACAAAGGATACGCTGCATTCTGAGCTACGCCCAAATTCCTCGGCTTTTGAGTTGCTGTGTGATGAGATTTTTTTGCTTTATCAAGCAATGAACCATCACTTCGCGTGATCCATTGGTACTGTTTCAGCTTTGACTGATTTCTCTCGCGTATCAGGAGAGATGACAAGATCGACTTCGTCCACTGTGACCTGCAAGTTAGCTTTGCATGCAGTGGCGGATGTAAAGTGCAGACATAAAATTTGAAACATCTTTGCTCGAGCACAAATCCATTTTTTATTTTAATTCGGGACACTAATCTTTTTGGTTTATCGTGATTAATGGACAACATTGAATCAAACCCAGGCTAGGGGGTGGCTGTTAATATCTGACAAAGGGATAAGGTTCAATGCCTAGTGATGCGGAAAGAGAAAATATCTGATTTTCAGAAAAGCCACCGTATGGCTCAATCACGGCCGTTCGCCTACAATGCCGCCGTACGGCCGCCTGACAATTCTGCTGGGAATCTTGACTTTGCGAACCTTATCCTTGACTATGGGGCACGAGGAGGGACCCCTTTTCGAGTACTGATGACCCAGGCCAGCTTTTGGGAGGTTATAAATGGGGAGGGGGAGCCTTCCTTATTTCTCATCCTAAACATCCTCTCATTCTCTCCTGTTTCGTATCCTTTAGCTCATTTCCTTCCTAAATGGCTCATCTTGACCAAACCCTGGTTAGTACCGAGGAATATCAGGTAGGGCTCAACCGCTGGGTGAACTCATACCCAGAGAGTGCGCGAGCGGCTTTAGAAGAAACCTATCATCACTTGCTTCCCCAGACTTTTTGGTGAGGCCGCCCCTCATAACTTGGACTACTCTGATTGTAGGGACTTTTCCCTGGTCATGTGCCTCTTCACGGAAATGTTTTTCATTTCCTATGACGGCTTTATCGAATCAAGGATGGTGGACCTTGTCGATTCCTGCAAGCGTGGTGCCGGCAATGTGATGACTGTCCTCTTGGCTGAAACCTTGCACGGGTTGGATGGTTACTATCCCAGAGGTGATGCTTTTACGTCAGGCAGCCCCATTCTACTGCAGATATGGCTCTAGGAGCATCTTAAGATCATTCGCCTGGTGTCGGATCCAAACTATACCCCTTCCATGCTTCCAAGGCGAGGTTTAAATAGGCAGAACTGCAATACCATCAAAGAGTGGGTTGGGCACTTCTGGCGGATTAGGTCGGCAGACATCCTATGGGTGCCTCCGCATTGGCTCTTGAGCAGGTACCTCATCACTAGTGCTGGTCATTCCTTTGTTTGGCTGGCTAGGCTTCGATCTACCACTTTCTACTTAGGCCAACGGGTCACTCGCCAGTTCAGACAAGTTCAAGAGATTCCCTTTTCTGACCTTCCTATCACAGTCAACTTTCCCATGGATACCAACATCTGCAACTTGATCAAGGAGGTTTGGTACAAGAATGGTGCACAGACTGTTATAGGTAGGCGCCGAGGTGAAGGGGACACGTTCTATGAACCCACTTTGGAGTACCTCCAGTGGTTGGGCCCTCAGACCGTCGAAGAAACTACCACCATTGTAGCTTTGGTATTGGAGCTCGTAGGTCCAGAAATTCTGTCTGGAGATTACTATTCCCAGATAATGGGTCCGACTGTCTTCCAGAATCAGATTGGTGGGAATCAACCACGCAACGGTCACCGGTCCGGACGTCGCAGAAATGGTCGGGGTTCAGCTTCACGGATTACCTCGCCCGATGCAACTGACTCTGTGAATCAAAGGGGAGAAAGCTCTTCGGGTCCCTTCCAGAACGTGTTCGACCGCATCGGTCCCTGAATGGAATTTCAGTTATTTCAGTATAATCCTTGGTTGCCACGCCAAGATGTTTTTTTTTTTTATTTCAAATCTTGTTGTGTTTGTTTTTCCTTTTTGAATGTAATGTTTGCAAGTTCAACGTGGGGAATAAAGTTTTTTTATTATTAATGACCGGACCCGAAGGTTGCCTATGTTCCTCTTTTACAATGGACTAAGAGGCTCAGGTCAGTGAAGTTCAACACAATTACATTGAATTTTTGCGCGCCTCCTGTTTTTTACCTAGAACTTCCCTTTCGGGTTCTCACCTCTAGTGGGGCTGTCTTTTGCGCTCATTTTTTTTTTTACAGACTCGATAGGAATCACCAAACTCTGCGTCTTCTACGCATAATACTTCTTCAATTTGTTGAGGTTGCAGGGCTGAACAAGGTCTTCTCCAAATTCAGTTTGCAGAAACACGGCTCCACCGGATTGTATCTTCTTAACAATGTAGGGGCCCAACCATAGAGACTTACATTTCCCTCGAGGGTCGACATAACTTGGTGGCTTATCTTGCAACACAAGATCTCCCACTTTGACATCACGGTCTTTAACTTTCTTGTTAAATGACCTTGCAATTCTGTGTTGATACACGCGGTTATGCTCTAGAGCCAGCAATCGCTTTTCATCGAGCAATGCTAACTCTTCATGGCAACATTGTAGCCAATCAATCTCTGACACTTGATTCTTAAGTAACACTCTCATGGAGGGAATTTCAAGCTCAATCGGGAGAACTGCCTCCATGCCATATGCAAGTGAATAAGGAGTAGCCCCAGTCGGGGTACGGACAGATGTGCGGTATCCCCGTAAGGCTAATGGCAACTTCTCGGGCCAATCCTTCCAGGTGATGGCCATCTTTCTGATGATGTTCTCAAGGGTTTTTTTCGCCACTTCTACTGCTCTATTGGCTTGGGGTCGATAGGGAGAGGACTTGTGCCTGACCACACGGAATTCGTCAAGCAATCGGTTGACTTCTCCTTCAAAGTGAGTTCCATTATCTGAGATCATCTCATAAGGGACTCCATATCTGTAGAAAATGTTGGTACGGATGAACCCGGGCACTTTCTTGGCATTCAAGACCTTGTAAGCAGCGGCTTCAACCCATTTGGTGAAGTAATCGATATCTACGAGCACATATTCATGCCCACTTGAACCATTCGGTTTGACTTGACTAATAACATCTATTCCCCACGTGGAAAAATGTTAGGGAGCGGTTGACTGATAGAGAATGTGAGGCGGTAGATGTTGTAAGCTAGCGTACCGTTGACATTGATCACAAGTTCGCACTTTCATCATACAATCCTTCTCCATTGTAGTCCAGTAGTACCCTTGCCTCACTATCTTCTTAGCGAGCATATGTCCATTCATGTGGGGTCCACACAGTCCCCCATGGATTTCCTCCATGATTCTAGCCGCCTCTGACTTGTCTACACAGAGCAAATTTGGTCCGCTATGATATCTTTTGTACAATCGATCCCAGGAAATCACAAATTGGGAGGCCCACCTTCGCATTGCTATTCTTGCCCTTTTGTCTTTTTCTGGAGGGTAGATTCCGTTCTTGAGCACATTCCATACATATGTGTACCATGGCTCTTCATTTTCTTTGCTTTCTAGCTCAATGGCCAGGCAGTAGGCTGGGATCGATCTCTTACTAACCACAAGCGGCTTTACCATGACATCAGCAGGGAATTCTATGATGGAGGCTAGGGTAGCCAATGCATCTGCGAATTTGTTTCTGTCCCTCGGGAGATAATGGAAGGAGATACATGATAAGCGGCCTGTGAGCGCTACCAGACGAATGTGGTATTACTGCAGTCTTGGATCTAGGATCTTCCATTTTCCCTCAACCTGATTGATGATTAAGGCGGAGTCCCCGAACACTTCGATTTCCTTGACCCCTCGATTCAATGCTTCTTCAAGGCCGGCGATGCAAGCCTCATACTCTGCTGTGTTATTTGAACAGTCAAAGTCTAATCAGATGGCGATGGGTGTGTGCGTGTCGCTTGGATCAATGAGCAAAATTCCAATCCCGAAACCCCTTTTGTTGGCAGCCCCATCAAAGAAGAGTTGCCATTTGTTCTCTGAGCAATCAACAGTGCAAATTCCTTCATCAGGAAACTGAGCTTCTGGTTCGGGCTCAAGATCAAGAGCCAAATCTGCAAGCTGGTCTGCTATCACCCTTCCTTTAATGGACTTAGGCGTTGCGTAAGTTATATCAAATTCTCTTAAGAGAAAAGCCTATTTGGCTACTCGATTGGACATGGTTGGCCTTTCGAGGATGTAATTCACTGGATCCATTCGGGATATAATCTGAATAGGCAAGGATTGCAGATAAATTTTTAACTGTTGGGAAACCCAAACCAAACCAGTGCACGCCTTTTCTAATGCTGAGTAATTCAATTCACTCCCTTGTAGCTTCCGGCTCACAAAGTAGATTGCATGTTCAACCCAAGAGTTTTCCTTTTCTTGCGCCAGCATTGCTCCTACTGCAGTGTCAGTGACGGTTAGGTACAACCGCAGAGGTTTGTGCGAATGAGGTGGGGCCAAGACCGGTGGGCTTGTCAGGTATTCTTTGACCTTTTCAAAAGCAATCTGGCATTCTTCATCCCATGATCGATCGGTGTCCTTTTTTAGTAGCTTGAAGAGCGGCTCACACATCGTGGTTAGCTGCCGTATGAATCTGCTAATGTATTGAATCCTTCCCAAGAAACCTTTCACCTCCTTTTGAGTCCGAGGTCAGGGCATTTCTGAACGTCTTCTTCAACTGAGTGCACAATCATGTCATCCACGTAGATTTCAAGCTCTTTGTGGATCATGTCATGGAAAAGAGTTGTAGCACCTCTTTGGTAAGTGGTTCCGGCATTTTTAAGACCGAAAGGCATTACCGTGTAACAAAACGTCCCCCACGGGGTGATGAAGGAAGTTTTCTCTTGATCTTCCTCTGCCATCTTAATTTGATTGTAACCCGCCATTCCATCAACGAACGACTTCACTTTGTGCATTGCAACTGAGTCTACCAAAATGTCAATATTTGGTAACGGGAAATCATCTTTCGGGCAAGCCTTGTTGAGGTCTCTGAAGTCAACACATATCCGGACTTTTCCGTTCGCCTTCTCGATTGTGACCATGTTGGACAACCACTGGGGATATTCCACAACTCGGATGAAACCCACTTGCAGCAACCTTTTGATCTCTTCTTTAACCTGAAGGGCCCACTGTGGCTTGATTCTGCGGAGTTTCTGCTTGACCGGCTTGGCATCGGGAAAGGTAGGAATTCGGTGCTCCACAATTGTTGGATCTACCACAGGCATATCTTTGTACGACCAAGCAAACACATCAACAAATTCTTTGAGCAAACTGATCAATCGTTCCCTGTCAGCCCCTTGCATGAAGCTTCCAATTTTCATTTCTTTGATCTCCCCATTCAGCCCCAGATTAATGGTGGACAAATCTTCCCCACATGCTTCTAATTTTTGTTCCCCACATTGCTTTGCTAACCTGCTCAGCTCAATTAAATAATCTTTCTCATCTTGGCTTATGTATTTTAAAGATTCATGATTAACTTCATTTGTTGTTAAATTTTCATTTGTTAATTCATTATTTAAAATATTGGCAACCAAGGAGTAAGCAGAAATAAAGGAAATTTCATTCACGACAGAGGGAAGTACAAGCTCGGCGACCGCGTCGAGGTCCTCGACAGTGAGGTCCTCTTCAGGAGTCCCGGAAACAACATTAGAGAGTACAAAGTATTGGGTTTCGGAGTAACATGCGCAGCGGAAAATAGCATTTAAAATTTTATGAAACCCAAATCCCATAGATCCATTCATATGATTAAATCAACTACAACAATATGAACACTAGAAAACTAACCCTTGATGACTTTGAATTTGGTCTTTGATCTTGGTAGAGAAATTGAAGCTTTAATCACGAACAAGTAAGAACACGAACTTTGAAGATGATAAGCTTCACCCTCTAGCGGTATCCACACTACGAACGAATATCAAGAACACTTGATCTTGGTTGCTAGACCAAAATTGTGAAACACGTTTTCACAATCAATATGAACTATATGGGATTATATTTGTGTATTATTTTGTTCTTCAATCTAGGATGTCTTAGAACAAAATAAAACCTCTCTCAAACTCTTTGAGATTTGCACAAAAGCATTAGCTTTAATTCTGGCCGAATTTTGCTGTTTATATACAAGTTAGACCTATTCCAAATAGGAAACTTGTGTCTAAACCTGTCCAAAATTCTTTTCTAAATCAAATTAGGAAACCAGTCCCGACATGGTGTGCGGTCGCCCAAAACCACCTGTGCGGCCGCACATCTATCTGGAAGGTTTCTGGTACTTTTTGAGCAAAGCTGTGCGGCCGCCCAAACCCTTTTGTGCGGTCTCACACCTGCCCCAGATTTCCCTAATTTCCAAATTCCTCCAAAGTCCTTCGACTCAATATTCCGATATAGTCCTTATTTAAGATTCGTTCTATTGTGTGTGACCCTCTAGGATTACACTAAGTTGGCAATGGGTTCAAACATGAAACCATAAGATATGATTAGGTTCTAGCAAACCGTCATACCTACCCAAATAGTATAACTAGATAAAAGTTCGCATTCCTTTAGAATATGTCACAATCCCTTTGTCCACGATCTCATTGAACACAAGTCATGGTCAAACGGTCAACTTGTATTTGTTCAATACTTTCTCGATTCCGAATATGTTGATAATCCAAATGACATTAATCTAATCAATTCATTTTAGTCCGGCCGAACATTTTCATCAACATCATTCCTACGAGAGGCCTAAGCTTGAGATCTCTCCGAAGAGGGACAAATCCATTTAGCTTATTATTCTTCCCTACGTGAATCCGATTATGCCAATCATACACTTTATAACTACCCGGTTAAAGGTAGCATTTGAATATGTCAAACATAATGTTCATCAATTGGAAGACTATAATAACTTCATGTCTAAGGATTCGAATGACATAACTACTATGAGA
Organism: Campanula takesimana; assembly: GCA_026119855.1. NCBI lineage: Eukaryota > Viridiplantae > Streptophyta > Magnoliopsida > Asterales > Campanulaceae > Campanula > Campanula takesimana. The sequence goes on from JAOWBW010000620.1 coordinate 46,834, forward strand.
TATATGTACGACATAGACCATAACATAAAACTCATACAGCGGGTCATGTCCAGTACCTTGTTCCAAACAAGTACCCATAAATCTAACATGATCATCCCATGATCATTTAGCCTTTATACTAGTGCTTAACAAGTACTAGGGACGGAGATTATTATAAGTAAACATGAACAACAATAATAATCAAAACATCTCTTTATTGATATGAAATAAATGATAACAATTACAACGTTTATTAAACGTGCCTAGGGCACCAATACCAACAATCTCCACTTGCCCTAGGCCCAATCTCCCATGTCTCTAATACCTATGGACCTAACATGACCTTCGTGTTTAGCTTGTGGAAGTCCCTTTGTTAGCGGGTCCGAGAAATTGTCATCAGAAGGTACTCTGCATATATTTACGTCTCCCCTATCAACGATTTCTCGAATGATATGAAAACGCCTAAGTATGTGTTTGGATTTCTGATGTGCTCTTGGTTCCTTTGCTTGAGCAATAGAACCATTATTATCGCAATAAAGGTCTATTAGATTAGCAATACTAGGAACCACTTCAAGTTCAGTAATGGACTTCTTAATCCAAACAGCTTCCTTTGCAGCATCTGATGCAGCAATATACTAAGCTTCCGTTGTAGAATCAGCGGTTGTACTTTGCTTGGAACTCTTCCAGCTTACAGCTCCACCATTTATCATAAACACAAAACCCGATTGCGATCGACTATCATCTTTGTCGGTTTGGAAGCTTGCATCCGTGTAAGCATTTACCACGAGATCATCTTCCATTTCTCCATAGACCAAAAACGAATCTTTAGTTTTTCTCAAGTACTTAAGAATCGCTTTTACAGCCATCCAATGATTTTCACCGGGGTCGGATTGGTATCTACTTGTCATGCTTAAAGCATAAGATACATCCGGCCTAGTACAAATCATGGCATACATGATGGACCCAATTGCCGAAGCATATGGAACATCATTCATTTTCTCACGCTCATCTTTTGTCTTAGGACATTGAGTCTTGCTTAGAGGAACTCAATGTAACACTGGTAAGGTTCCTCTTTTAGAATTTTCCATACGGAATCTTCTAATGACCTTGTCAATGTATGTACTTTGGCTTAAACCAAGTAGCCTTCTTGATCTATCTCTATCGAAATTAATGCCAAGTATATATGCGGCTTCACCCATATCTTTCATTGCGAAGCATTTTCCTAACCAAGTCTTCACGGACTGAAGTGTAGGAATGTCGTTTTCAATGAGTAATATGTCATCCACATATAAAATCAGGAATAGCACTATGCTCCCACTAATCTTCTTGTATACACAAGGTTCATCTTCGTTCTTGATGAAACCAAACTCTTTGACTGATTCATCAAAACGAAGATTCCAACTCCTTGAAGCTTGCTTCAATCCATAGATAGATATCTGCAATTTGCATACCTTAGAATTCTATTCAAAACCTTCCGGTTGTGTCATATACACATCCTCTTGTAGTTTTCCATTAGGAAAGCGGTTTTGACATCCATTTGCCATATTTCATAGTCATGATATGCGGCAATGTCAAGCAAAATTCTTATAGACTTGATCATTACTACGGGTGAAAAGGTTTCATCATAGTCAATACCATGAACTTGCCTATAACCCTTCGCTACAAGTATAGCTTTGTAAGTATGCACCTTCCCATCCATGTCAGTCTTCTTCCTGAAGACCCATTTGCATCCTATGGTTTTTACATCTTCAGGTGCATCAATCAAATTCCAAACTTGATTGTCTTGCATGGATTGCAATTCGGATTCCATGGCTCCAAGCCACTTGTCCGAATCAGGAGAGGACATCGCCTCTTGATAAGTTGTCGGTTCATCATTCTCAATGATTTCCACCTCATTACTATCCGTTACGAGAAATCCATATCTCTCGGGCTCGGATCGTAACCTACCAGATCTGTGAGTTACTTATGTATTTTGAACAGGTTCCACAATTCCTTGTGGTTCTTGTTCTTGTTCCACTATTGGTTCAATGTTATTTTTTGGGTCTCGAATTTCTTCAAGATTTATTTTACTCCCACTGATTTCTTTGGAGAGAAACTCTTTCTCTAGAAAGACACCAGTTCGGGCAACAAAAACTTTGTTGTCCTCAAGGTTGTAAAAGTAATATCCTCTAGTTTCCTTTGGATATCCCACGAAATTACATTTGTCAGATTTGTGAGCAAGTTTGTCAGAGACAAGTCTTTTGACAAAGGCTTCGCAACCCCAAATCTTCATGAAAGATAAACAAGTTTTCTTTCCGCTCCACATCTCATATGGAGTCCGATTTACTTGGAACACGATTTAGTGTGAATGCAGCGGTTTCTAGAGCGTAACCCCAAAAGGATATTGGAAGATCAACTTGACTCATCATTGATCGAACCATGTCTAACAAAGTCCGATTTCTCCTCTCGGACACACCATTCCATTGTGGTGTTCCGGGTGGAGTCAATTGTGAAACTATTCCCCAATTCTTTAGATGATCATCAAATTCATGACTCAAGTATTCTCCACCTCGATCTGATCGAAGTGCCTTAATACTTTTGCCAAGTTATTTTTCTACTTCATTTTGAAATATTCTAAATATCTCAAATGCTTCACTTTTATGTTTCATTAGGTAAACATACCCAAATCTACTATAATCATCAGTGAAGGTTATGAAGTATTGAAATCCTCCCCTAGCATTGCTACTTAATGGTCCTCATACATCGGAATGTATCAACCCTAATAAATCGCTTGCCCTTTCACCTAACTTGGTAAAAGGTGTCTTAGTCATTTTTCCAAGAAGACACGACTCACAAGTATCATATGACTCAAAGTAACATGAACCCAAAATTCCATCCCCATGGAGTTTTGAGATACGCTTCTCATTAATACGACCAAGACGGCAATGCCACAAATAAGTTTGATTTACATCATTAGGTTTATATTTCTTATTTATATGATAGACATTGTCATTATTTTCATTCTTGACATTCAAGACTTAAAGGCCATTAAATGAATTAGCAATACCATAAAGCACATCATTTAAATAAATAGAAAATTTCTTATTCTCAATAAGAAACTTAAAACCTTCATTATCCAAACAAGAAATTGAAATAATATTTCTACTTAAATCCGGAACATAATGACAATTGTTCAAAACAAGAATTAATCCGGAAGGTAAAGTGACTTCATAAGTCCCTACGGCTAATGCAGCAACTCTTGCTCCATTCCCCACGTGTAGGTCTACTTCACCCTCTTTAAGTAGTCTTCTATTGTTTAGTCCCTGCACATTTAAACAAATGTGAGAACCACATCCGGTATCCAATACCCAAGAATCAGTGGTAGAAAGGAGAATATCTATCATATAAATACCTGAAGTCGACGCAGCCTTGCTGCCCTTCTTCTTCTTTTGCTCTTCCAAGAAAGCCTTGCAATTACGTTTCCAATGACCAATTTCTTGACAATGGAAACAGATTGCATCCTTTTGTGAATCAGGTTTTGCCTCAGAAGCCTTGGCAACCTTTGCCTTGCGGGGGTTTGACAACTTTCTTACCCTTTCCTTTGGCACCAGCCTTTTTCCCATCATGAACCAAGAGCACAGGAGAACCTTTCTCCACAATCTTCATCTCCGCAGTTTTAAGCATCCCATGCAACTCGGAGAGATTCTTATCCATTCCATGCATGTTATAATTCATCACAAACTGATTATAACTTTTAGGCAATAAATTAAGAATGAGATCCGTGGCTAGCTCCAATGGGATTGGATAGCCAAGTATCTTAAGGTGCTCTACATAGCCTTTCATTTTCAGCATGTGAGGACTCACTTATTTCCCTTCATTCATTTTGCAAGAAGTGAATGCAACAATGGTCTTGTACCTCTCTTGCCTAGCTTGCTCTTGAAACATAGCTCTTAACTCCACGCCTATCTCATAGGCTTCCAAATGTTCCAAACTTTGTTGGAGTTTTGAGCACATGGTAGCAAGCATGAGACAGCTTACATCTCTAGAATCATTACGATGTTTCTTGTAACTGTCTCTTTCTGCCCTAGGGGCAGTAGGCTCTGGTTCAGCAGGATGAGGCCCATCGAGAATGTACAACTTATCTTCTTGCCTAAGAACAATTCTTAGGCTACGGATCCAATCCATAAAGTTCGTACCATTCTCTTGGAGCTTATCCTTCTCATGGATCGATCGCAACGAAATTGATTGAGTGTTAGTAGTCATTGTCTACAAATATGCAAAATTTCCAAAATTTAATAAGTACCGGTTTCATTAAAGAAATAAATTATGTATTTTCAAACAAAATACTCCCACTAAATTATATAACCTTCATATACATCCAATGTATTATAATTTTAATTGGGCTAAGATCCAACTTTAATTTAACTTTTTAGTCTACGGAGGCGGACCGCTCAAAAACTAAATTAATTAGGTAGACAATCATGTCAATCATATCCCATATGATTCTTAGATTCTTTTATGAGATTCTTTGAGAAATCCAATTTCAAAAAGCATGTTTAATCTCATCTTTTGCCTAGGCCCAAAACTGTTTTGACGTCTAATTGAGTCCAACCATTTTAAACGTATAGGAACCATTCAATTTAATGCACTTTGCAGAGGCAAGCCCACATTGAATTAATGAACCTCGTCTTGCTCATACATAAATAAAATTAATGCACCTCGCGGAGGCGAACCCACATCAAAATCACTCATGTATAAACAAGTGTTTTAATCATGGCATGGCAAAAAGAACTTAAAAATTTCTTTGAAGGTTCATCACATATAGCATACAACACATTTATGAGAACATAATATAAACATGTTACGCATCAAGTTTAGCCACTAAATTAATCTCCATTAATTTAAGCATAATATTTATGTGTCATTAGTTTCTCTATAATTATGAGGATGAGACTCTTTGAACTTTGGTTATCATCTTCCAAATCAAGACAACAAGAATTGCGGCCGAAACTAAGCCATCAGGCATCCAAAATTCCGCCCTATTTCAAGAAACCAAGAAAGTAGTCCATGTGGCCGAAACTAAGCAATAGATGGTTTCGATAAACGTAGGCCAATTGCATCCACAATTCCACATGGATCTCCAATCATTGAATCAAGAACTTTGTTTCTCAATTTTAGTAATTATGAACTCTTCATAATTCTAACTTCGTTTTATCTTTGAAACTTTGATTGCGATCAAGTTTAGGAAACACAATCTCGATGAACGTAGATTAGACATCCAAACCTTGAACCAATCTTAGAATCACAAGATCAAACAAATAGGAAAATCAAACCCCAAGATCCACACCAAAACCAACTGCCCAAAACCCGCTCCAGATCAGCAGGTCTGGCCGGTATTGTCACTGATTCGGTTGGCCCTCATCAAAATTCCAGAATCTGATTCTGATTCTTGCCAACTGTGCGTCCACCCAAGAAAATCTGCGCGGTCGCCCAAACATGTGCGGCCGCCCAATATTTTCTGTGCGGTCGCACAGTAGCATCAGACAGAATTTTTAAAGTTCGAAAATTTGTCTCAAAATTGTTTTCCCTGATTATTAAAACTTTGATCCAATCAAAAATTAATAATCAAACAATTCAGAATCCAAAATAATTTTTAGTGCGATTCAATAGTGCGATTAAAGTTGTAAAACAATAAACCACATAAAATTATACAACACATAAACATCATATAATCCAATATTCATATCATGCTAGGCACATAAACAATTTATATACACACAAGATGATCTAGGTATTGAAATAATCAACATGAACGGGGCTCTGATACCACTGTTGGGTTTCAGAGTAACATGCGCAGCGGAAAATAGCATTTAAAATTTTATGAAACTCAAAGCCCATAGATCCATTCATATGATTAAATCAACTACAACAATATGAATACTAGAAAACTAACCCTTGATGACTTTGAATTTGGTTTTTTGATCTTGGTAGAGAAATTGAAGCTTTAATCACGAACAAGTAAGAACACGAACTTTGAAGATGATAAGCTTCACCCTCTAGTGGTATCCACACTACGAAATGAATATCAAGAACACTTGATCTTGGTTGCTAGACCAAAATTGTGAAACACGTTTTCACAATCAATATGAACTATATGGGATTATATTTGTGTATTATTTTGTTCTTCAATCTAGGATGTCTTAGAACAAAATAAAACCTCTCTCAAACTCTTTGAGATTTGCACAAAAGCATTAGCTTTGATTCTGGCCGAATTTTGCTGTTTATATACAAGTTAGACCTATTCCAAATAGGAAACTTGTGTCTAAACCTGTCCAAAATTCTTTTCCAAATCAAAATTAGGAAACCAGTCCCGACATGGTGTGCGGTCGCCCAAAACCACCTGTGCGGCCGCACATCTATCTGGAAGGTTTCTGGTACTTTTTGAGCCAATATGTGCGGCCGCCCAAACACTTTTGTGCGGTCGCACACCTGCCCCAGATTTCCCTAATTTCCAAATTCCTCCAAAGTCCTTCGACTCAATATTCCGATATAGTCCTTATTTAATATTCGTTCTATTGTGTGTGACCCTCTAGGATTACACTAAGTTGGCAATGGGTTCAAACATGAAACCATAAGATATGATTAGGTTCTAGCAAACCGTCATACCTACCCAAATAGTATAACTAGATACAAGTTCGCATTCCTTTAGAATATGTCACAATCCCTTTGTCCACGATCTCATTGAACACAAGTCATGGTCAAACGGTCAACTTGTCTTTGTTCAATACTTTCTCAATTCCGAATATGTTGATAATCCAAATGACATTAATCTAATCAATTCATTTGAGTCCGGCTGAACATTTTCATCAACATCATTCCTACGAGAGGCCTAAGCTTGAGATCTCTCCGAAGAGGGACAAATCCATTTAGCTTATTATTATTCCCTACGTGAATCCGATTATGCCAATCATACACTTTATTACTACCCGGTTAAAGGTAGCGTTTGAATATGTCAAACATAAAGTTCATCAAGTGGAAGACTATAATAACTTCATGTCTAAGGATTCGAATGACATAAGTAATATGAGATAAATGTACGACATAGACCATGACATAAATCTCATACAACGGGTCATGTCCAGTACCTTGTTCCAAACAAGTACCCATAAATCTAACATGATCATCCCATGATCATTTAGCCTTTATACTAGTGCTTAACAAGTACTAGGGACGGAGATTATTATAAGTAAACATGAACAACAATAATAATCAAAACATCTCTTTATTGATATGAAATAAATGATAACAATTACAACGTTATTAAACGTGCCTAGGGCACCACTACCAACAATCTCCCACTTGCCCTAGGCCCAATCTCCCATGTATCTAATACCCATGGACCTAACATGACCTTCATGTTTATCTTGTGGAAGTCCCTTTGTTAGCGGGTCCGCGACATTGTCATCAGTAGGTTCTCTGCATATATTTACGTCTCCCCTATCAACGATTTCTCGAATGATATGAAAACGCCTAAGTATGTGTTTGGATTTCTGATGTGCTCTTTGGTTCCATTGCTTGAGCAATAAACACCATTATTATCGCAATAAATGTCTATTGGATTAGCAATACTAGGAACCACTTCAAGTTCAGTAATGAACTTCTTAATCCAAACAGCTTCCTTTGCAGCATCTGATGCAGCAATATACTCAGCTTCTGTTGTAGAATCAGCGGTTGTACTTTGCTTGGAACTCTTCCAGCTTACAGCTCCACCATTTAACATAAACACAAAACCGATTGCGATCGACTATCATCTTTGTCGGTTTGGAAGCTTGCATCCGTGTAAGCATTTACCACGAAATCATCTTCCATTCCTCCATAGACCAAAAACGAATCTTTAGTTCTTCTCAAGTACTTAAGAATCGCTTTTACAGCCATCCAGTGATTTTCACCGGGGTCGGATTGGTATCTACTTGTCATGCTTAAAGCATAAGATACATCCGGCCTAGTACAAATCATGGCATACATGATGACCCAATTGCCGAAGCATATGGAACATCATTCATTTCTCATGCTCATCTTTTGTCTTAGGACATTGAGTCTTGCTTAGAGGAACTCCATGTAACACTGGTAAGGTTCCTCTTTTAGAATTTTCCATACGGAATCTTCTAATGACCTTGTCAATGTATGTACTTTGGCTTAAACCAAGTAGCCTCCTTGATCTATCTCTATAGATCTTAATGCCAAATATATATGCGGCTTCACCCATATCTTTCATTGCGAAGCATTTTCCTAACCAAGTCTTCACGGACTGAAGTGTAGGAATGTCGTTTCCAATGAGTAATATGTCATCCACATATAAATCAGGAATAGCACTATGCTCCCACTAATCTTCTTGTATACACAAGGTTCATCTTCGTTCTTGATGAAACCAAACTCTTTGACCGATTCATCAAAACGGAGATTCCAACTCCTTGAAGCTTGCTTCAATCCAAAGATAGATCTATGCAATTTGCATACCTTAGAATTTTGTTCAAAACCTTCCGGTTGTGTCATATACACATCCTCTTGTAGTTTTCCATTTAGGAAAGCAGTTTTGGCATTTGCCATATTTCATATTCATGATATGCGGCAATGGCAAGCAAAATTCTTATAGACTTGATCATTTCTACGGGTGAAAAGGTTTCATCATAGTCAATACCATGAACTTGCCTATAACCCTTCGCTATAAGTCTAGCTTTGTAAGTATGCACCTTCCCATCCATGTCAGTTTTCTTCTTGAAGACCCATTTGCATCCTATGGTTTTTACACCTTCAGGTGCATCAATCAAATTCCAAACTTGATTGTATTGCATGGATTGCAATTCGGATTCCATGGCTCCAAGCCACTTGTCCGAATCAGGAGAGGACATCGCCTCTTGATAGGTTGTCGGTTCATCATTCTCAATGATTTCCACCTCATTACTATCCGTTACGAGAAATCCATATCTCTCGGGCTCGGATCGTAACCTACCAGATCTGTGAGTTACTTGTGTATTTTGAACAGGTTCCACAACTCCTTGTGGTTCTTGTTCTTGTTCCACTATTGGTTCAATGTTATTTTCTGGGTCTCTAATTTCTTCAAGATTTATTTTACTCCCACTGATTTCTTTGGAGAGAAACTCTTTCTCTAGAAAGACACCAGTTCGGGCAACAAAAACTTTGTTGTCCTCACGGTTGTAAAAGTAATATCCTCTAGTTTCCTTTGGATATCCCACGAAATTACATTTGTCAGATTTGTGAGCAAGTTTGTCAGAGACAAGTCTTTTGACAAAGGCTTCACAACCCCAAATCTTCATAAAGATAAACAAGTTTTCTTTCCGCTCCACATCTCATATGGAGTCTTTTGAACCGATTTAGTTGGAACACGATTTAGTGTGAATGCAGCGGTTTCTAGAGCGTAACCCCAAAAGGATATTGGAAGATCAACTTGACTCATCATTGATCAAACCATGTCAATAGCATGGATCCGAGCTTGTGGGATTACTTCAAAACCACTCAAGAAAATGCTGGTATCTTTGTGCTCAATTCCCAAGATTGGGAGGTCATTGACTTGTGTATCATCTTGGGCGTGAACTACCACAACATGATTGTCGTGGATGAACTTGATGCACTGATGGTAAGAGGAAGCTACCCTTTTTACTCCATGGATCCAAGGGCGTCCCAAGAGTAGACTGAATGAGGACTTGATATCGATCACTTGAAATTCAATTGGCATAACAAGAGGGACAATGGTGAGAGTGAGGGAGATAACACCCAAGACACAGCGACTGGTGCTATCGTAAGCACGGACCACTTGAGAAGATGGGGCCAAATCAGTTATCTTAATTCCCAAATCTGTGAGAACATGCACGGGGCATACATTGACTGAAGAGCCATTATTGATCAAAACACGAGCCAAGTGCTCACCTCCAACTCCAATGGTGATGTCCAAGCTTCGACATGATTAGGACCAATTTTTGGTGCATCGAGATCGGTAAACGTGATAATGTTCCCAAAATGAAAGTTGCCGACCATGTGGACAAGGTCATTGGGAGAAGTCTCAATCGGAATGACAGCTTGAGTGAGAGCTTTAACCAACGTGTCTTGGTGCTCTTGAGAATATGAAAGCAAACCCCAAATGGATATATTAGCCTGAGTTTTCTTCAACTGGGTTAAGACTGGGTTCTCGGTGACCTTTTCTTTGTGTGCGGGGACTCCTTCCTTGTCCTTTCCAGATTCGCTCGCCTCGGGATTCAAAGATTGATAGGCTCTCCCTGAGCGAGTGAGATGATTCACATTTCCGCCAATCCAAGTGGCCTTTTCCAGAGGGGTCTTTCGTTCCTCAACGGCTTTAGCACTAGACAAGATTGAATCCCAAGAGATCATATGGCATTCAAAGTCTTCGGAGATAACAGGAGTCACGGTGTAATTCAAAGCTTTCTTTGGAACTATGAAACTAGTCATTGAGTAGTTTTCTTCTGATTCGATCATATGGATCCCTGGTAAGGGATTAGTCACAACATTCGGTTGGGGTGGTTTCTGAATGAGCCCATCGTCAATCATGTCTTGCAGAGTATGCCTCAAATTCCAACAATCATCTGTCGCATGACCAAGTGATACGTGGTATGCACAATACTTGTTTGCGTCCCAATTCTTAGGAGGCAGATTAGGCGGGTGGTATCCTTCTATTGGTTTCAATACCCCTTGGGCGACCAATCCTTGGAAAATAGTGGACAACGGAGCGTTGAATTTATCAAACTGCCTCTCTCTCCGATTTCCACCATTCCTTCGCTGATTGTTGATGGAGTTCACATACCCGTCTTGATTATAACATGGGGGTGCCCTATTGTAGCTGTTCCGGCTAGGTCCCACATTGTTGTTCCAAAAGGGAGCTGGAGTCATGGCAACAATGTTCACAACTGGCGTCAGGGCCTTAGCGGGGGGTCGGAATCTGTAAGAGCTAGGAGAAGGATCTAGCTTGATCACCCCAGTTCGGACATCTTCGTCGATACGGGAACCCACATCTAGAATAGAAGCAAAATCCGGAAATGGGAGATATTTCATCTTATCTGCATATACCGGCTGAAGATTCTTAAGGAAAATGCGAGTTTGCTCTCCATTGTCGGGCCTTTCCAGAGTTTGAGCATCTTTCTTCCTCCACCTACTTGCAAATTCGGAAAACGATTCCTTCTCACGCTGAGCACACGAATCGAGATCATGGCGGCTCTTTTCCCAGTTGGATTTATCTTTGTATCGCTTTTGGAATTCATCCACAAGCTTCCCCCAATTATCAACCAAGTTGGCATCCACAGTCATGAACCATTGTTTAGCGGCTCCTACCAAAGTCAAATGGAAGTTGGAGGCCATAGCACCAACATTAGCCCCACGGGACTACATTGCATGAGCATAAGATTTCAAGTGGGCCATTGGGAAACCCGTACCATCAAATTTCTCCACATCGGGCATTTTGAATTTAGGAGGCAGAACAGCAAACGGAGATAATTTCAAAGAGTCTGCGGAGAAATCTCCTTTATTCATGACTTTTCTCAACATTTCTTTCATTTCATTCATTTCAATCTCAGCTCTAGTAAGAGGTACATACGGGACACCTTTGTAGAATGCTTCCATTTGACGGGCCAAGTTAGGATCTTGCCCTTAGGAAGTTCCTTGATTGAACGGAGAGACACCACTAGAAAACGCACCATAGGCGTTGGTTTGCTGACTCGGGTACAGAGCTTGCATATACTGAGCAAAGGCATTATGATCGGGCGGATACTGAGATGGGTTCACCGCGAAGTTTGCTTGATTTGGGATGAAGTGGTGGTGGATACCACTGAAGTCTGGATGAGCCACATGACCATGGGGATGGATGTTTTGGTAATGATTCTGGCCGATGGTGTTGCTACCATTATGATTCAAGTTGGTGGTAGGGATTCCATTTCCATTCGGATTTCCATCGCCATTAGGATTACAATTGGGAACCCCATTTCCGTTCTCGTTGCCATTCGGATTGCCATTGGAATTTCCGTTAGGGTTCCCATAGGGAGCCCCATCACCATTCTGATTGCCGTTCGGATTGCCATTGGGATTTCTGTTGGGGTTGCCATTGGGAGCCCCATTACCATTCTGATTCTGCATCTGAACAAGTGTAGCCAGTAGCTCATCTTGTTGAATCCTCATCTGACCCAACACATTCTGTTCCAACCATGCTTGAAGACCCGGTGGCGGCACATAGGCTTGATCATCCCCTTCTTGGGCCATTGCAGTAGCTTTTTCGGGTACGGGCACTGTCTCGGTAACTCGGATCAACCTCCCCTTACTGTTTCTAGCTCCCCCTTTCCAAGTAGATTCCAGGCTTAGAGTATCTAAAAGGGATGGTGTTTAGGGCTGATTAGAGAGTGGAAAAGGATCGAGATTTTCCGAGCTTGATTCAAAAAGGAGTTCAAAAATCAAAATCAATCCTAGAATGCCGGATAAGCACTTGCTTTATTTTGACACATTTTCGCATGAAATCTTAGAATAGTGGATGCCATCTCCAAAGTATAGGACCAACGTTTTTCACCTGTACTATTGGCCGTCCGAGCCCCTAGCGAAGGGCCTATACTCTTTCAGGGATCCACCATTCTGTTACGGTCTATGTGAGGGTCTTGACAATTTAAAGTCAATCCGAGCATTTCAATGAATTTCCACAATGTAGGTTGCTTATGACCTTTTTGGGAAATGCATAGGATTGAGGTGAAATTGCTAGACAAAAACCGGCATGAAGTCTGGGGCGTGTCATTTTTTTTGAAAAACATGGACATCGTGGCTTGGTAACGGGGAAGATTGGCTTACACCCATCGCAGCGACTAATAGGCACGCTTTGGGCTGAGAATGTACACCGCGGGCCCTATAGGGAAGTCGATGAGCTCCCTCATACCCTCAGGATACCTTCTCGGGTTTGTACGGTTCTACGAGATGTTATTTTCAAAACGTGCATGTGTGTGAGGTATCTATGAATTTGAAAAATGATTTTGAAAGCAAGTAAAGAAAACAACAAAACCTTTCTTTTTCTTTTTTCTTTTTTCTTTTTATTTTATTTTCTTTGTCCAATCTTCCTTTTATGGGAATCATTCACCACGCATGAATAAATATACAAATAAGAGGGTGAAGGAGAAAGAATGCCCCTACAAAACAAAGGTTAGGGTATAAATATATACAACCCAAACAAGGCAAGTAAAGAATGGAACACATAAAGATTAGAGTCTAGCCCACTTTAAAAATCAATGCAATCCCCAGCGGAGTCGCCACTGTGAGAGCCCGCACTCGAAAAGCCGCACACGCCGAACATATGTGAAATGATATGTGATCGCTCATGAAAGCGGTTCGGGTGAGTGCCTCGTGCTAATTCGCTTTTGGAAATGCGCTTGGTTCCCTCATAATGGTTTCCTCTCGATGGAGTCAAGACAGTCAAGAGTAGTCACCTCATTTTATTTTAGGAAAAACGAAGATAAAACCTTTTGTTTGAGAAAGTGTGTTCGGGGGTTAAGTTACGAGAAGAGAAGGGATTAGGCACTCTCCTGGCCCGTGATGGTCTCTAGTATGCATGCCACTTAGGTTCATTTTATGCCTTTTCTAACTTGTTTTTATGCCCTAACAAAAGTGGTGATTTAAAGTATGCGGAGGTCTTACTAATCTAGGTATGTTTGCTTTTAATTCACAAATGAGAGTCGGTTTGGGTGGACTCCCACTGGGTTTTGAAAGTGGTTTAGCATTCACATCTAGCAAAGGAAACACATAAAGGGGTGGGTGTAGATACCCCGGGGGAACCACGGCTTTAGGCTCGAGCGGTGAGTTATCCTAGGATGTCTAACTTGTTTTAGAGTCTCCACCTATGTTTTGAGGAACATAAGAAAAACATATTGATTGTAGCCTAAGTTTGATTACGAAAACAGAGATTCTTTGTTTTGAGGTTCGGGGGTTAGATTACTAGATGGGAAGTACCGAAACACCCATCTCGCCCAACTAAAGTTGGTCTTGCTTGATTAAAATCTACATGAATAATAACGTTCTTCTTCTTCTTCTTTAAGTCATGAAAAGGGGGTTTAAAATAGAGTTTGGAATGTAGGAGATAACTCCTTAACCAACCTCAATGAGATGAGGTGATCATTAGAGTCATGTCCCAAAATGATTTGGGTGATTGCACATTTGATTAGAGTAAAAGAGAGAGAGGAGACGAAGTAGAAAAGAAAGGAAAAGATAGACTTTTACCTACAATTTGAAGAACTTCAAATATTGCTTGAAGAAATCCTTGGAGAACCTTTAGAAAGTGATTTTGGTATAGTTTTTGTAAGTTCAATCTTCGGTCCCTTGAAAATGGAGGTAAAGGGAGGTTTTTATAGGTGAAAGAGGGGTGTTTTTGGTGCCAAAACTCAGTCACCAAGAAATCCTTCCCAGGCAAAATCCTGTAAATTGAGCAAGGGAGGGAATCCTGGCCAGAAATCTGTAACTGACGCCCAGAGGCGCGCGCTTCCTGCTTTGGGGGCGGGAGGCGCGCGCGCCTGGCTCCTAGTGTCGGAGGCGCGCGACTCAGAGAAGGCAATTTTGACAGAATGGACTAGAAAGTCAGCCCTGTCATTCAGTTTAGTCCCTGGACTTAACGAAGTCAGTCAGAAACTTAACGGAAGTGACAGAAACTAACGAGAAACACTTAAAATGGGGAGAAACATAAAATAAATGTGCAATCGGGGTGAGCTGTCCAAGGTGGGGTGTCTACAGAGCCCCTCGGTGACATGGACTGCAAAGCAAAACGCGTCGACGAAAGTTAAAAACACCCGCCGAGGACATCACCAAGAAAAAGCAAAGACTCGATGAAAGCAGGAACTTAAAATTGCGAGAGATAGTGGTGCGCTCCCTGTGTGAGCGGCTTTTGTTGATAGAGGGGGTGGCATGATCCGTTAGGTGAACCTGCCGGCTGAATGTTTTGAATGAGGCCGTTAGGGAACCGGTTTGATGAATCCGTTAGTGAATCCCTTTAATGAGTCCGTTAGTGAACCCTTGTTGATGAATCCGTTAGTGAATCCGTTTGATGAATCCGTTGGTGAATCCCTTGGATGAGTCCGTTGGTGAACCCTTGTTGACGAATCCGTTAGTGAATCCGTTAGTGAATCCGTTTGATGAATCCGTTAGTGAATCCCTTGGATGAGTCCGTTGGTGAACCCTTGTTGACGAATCCGTTAGTGAATCCGTTTGATGAATCCGTTAGTGAATCCCTTGGATGAGTCCGTTGGTGAACCCTTGTTGATGAATCCGTTAGTGAATCCGTTTGATGAATCCGTTAGTGAATCCCTTGGATGAGTCCGTTGGTGAACCCTTATTGACGAATCCGTTAGTGAATCCGTTTGATGAATCCTTTAGTGAATCCCTTGGATGAGTCCGTTGGTGAACCCTTATTGACGAATCCGTTGGTGAATCCGTTTGATGAACCGTTAGTGAATCCCTTGGATGAGTCCGTTGGTGAACCCTTGTTGACGAATCCGTTAGTGAATCCGTTTGATGAATCCGTTAGTGAATCCCTTGGATGAGTCCGTTGGTGAACCCTTGTTGACGAATCCGTTAGTGAATCCGTTTGATGAATCCGTTAGTGAATCCCTTGGATGAGTCCGTTGGTGAACCCTTGTTGACGAATCCGTTAGTGAATCCGTTTGATGAATCCGTTAGTGAATCCCTTGGATGAGTCCGTTGGTGAACCCTTGTTGACGAATCCGTTAGTGAATCCGTTTGATGAATCCGTTAGTGAATCCCTTGGATGAGTCCGTTGGTGAACCCTTGTTGACGAATCCGTTAGTGAATCCGTTGGTGAACCCTTGTTGACGAATCCGTTAGTGAAATCCGTAGATGAAATATTGCTTTGAAGTCTCGTGCTACTTGGAGTCACACTTGACTTTTTGAATTATGGGGTGCGGGCACAGTTGACCGCGACCAGAAAAATGTTCCTGCTGGGGATGAAATGTTGAGATTGACTCTTGAGGGGGGTGTGGCACCCGTGACAGAACTTAGGGAGTTTGGAATCCGTGGGGAAACCTTAGTACGGTGCATGGATTCTTGCATGGGAGACTTCTTCTGAACTTGCCAGATGATGGGAAGAGCGTGCGTTCGGGCCTCGTTATGGGACGCGCGTGCCTCTGATGGGAATGTCGGGGGGCGCGCGCCTGGCGCATAAGTTCAGCATATTTAAACAGACTGTTCGCTGTTTTCGGCCAGTTTTAAAAAATTTGAAGAACCCTCCAAATTCCAAGCCCAATTTTTGTAGAGAAATCACCCCAAAACACTTTCTTGCTGCTCTAGGATCAATTCCGTCAAAGAAACGATGTCGGATCGTTAGCAATCACCTCCGTTTGAGATGCCACAGGGCGAGGTGCCCGAAATTAGGGTTGAAGCTATGGACCTGAGCTTGCTTACTTTCCGGCCTCATACCCACATTTCTCACTTCGTGACTTCTGGTTTGGTAAGAATGCCTCACCCTTTTTGTCGATTTCGGGTTTCATGAAGTTCTGTTTTCTTTACCCGAAATATTGTTGCAGCAGCTTTATTGATCATTCTTTGCATGTTGTTTGTTGTTGCTGATTTGTTGTAAGAAACATGTTGGGATGTCCATTTTCATGTTCACACACTTGTTTGTACATTGTTCTGCCATTGAAATCTTTGTGTTGAGTTCATCCGTTTTTCTAGCAGTCATGCTGATGAAATTTTTGTTGTTCCTTGTTCTTTTTCAGGAGTGGAGCCGCCTATCAGAGATTCGAGGCGGAGCTCATGGTCCAGTGGCCATTTGGAACAAATTGCCCGAAAATGTGAGGGCTCGAGTTCAGGCTACCCACTTTGGCCTTTTTATCATTAGTCTGCCGGCATTGAAGAATGACCCGGACGTTATTCAGGCTTTGAGAGAGAGATGGTGGGACACCACCCATACTTTTCATTTGCCCATGGGAGAGGTCACGATGACGCCCACAGACTTTACGGCATTGACTGGTCTGCCGTTTGCGGGGGAGCCTGTCCCTTGCGTTTTGAGGGGGACCCTTAGGACTGCCGACGAGCTGTTGGCTCTCATTGACTGTGGCTTCCCGGTGAAGAATTTCCAGGTCACTTGGGGGAGCATCCGCCGATATTTTAGCATTCTTGCAGCTGAGCCTCTGGGTGTCACTGCTGAGCGGGTAGATGCTGTGGCCCGTTGTTTTATATGGTACTTGCTGTCTCATACCCTGTTTGCTAGTGGAGGGTCCTCGGCCTCTTTGGCTTTGCTTGACTTGTTGGTAGACTTGGACCAGGCCGATCATTACAACTGGGGTGCAGCGGGTTTGGCTGCTTGTTATCATGGTATGGATCTGACTAGCCGCTCGACCACCAGCTCGGTCACGGGTTTCAGCCTGTTGTGGGAGGTATACTGCTTTCCCTTTTCTTTTCGGCCTTCTTGTCATTGCTTTACTGTATCTTTGAACTGTCATTTAATTCTGCTCTTGCCTCTATTTTGCAGCTATGGGCCTTTGCTGTCTTGGAGCTGAGGGACTTTAAGATCAACAGAGAAGGTCAGCCCCAGTATCCGGACTCCGTGAGGTGGTCATATAGGGAGAGGAACGTGAGGACCGGCACTGCTCCCATCAGCCTGCTTTCAGCTCGGCGCCACTTGGATTTTTTGAGGCCGGAGGCTGTCGCCTTTTCTTTGTTTCCGTGGAGAGCTATTTATGCCTTTATTGAGCATACCCTGATTCCCACCCATTCGAGGCTCCTGATGAGCTCAGTGGAGTGTATGGCGATGTACCTTGGAGAGAGAGTGTTTTGGCAGCATGGTGGTCAGGTGACGGACTTCCACCACCCTCCCATGGTTGTCCCCGCTAAGGCTCCGCTTGATAAGGACAAAGGGAAAGCCGTTGATGAAGCTCCGCCCCGTCCTAGCGTTTTCTCCCGTCTTGGCGGTCCCAAGAATGTTCCGTCTCCATCCAAGAAGACAAAAGGACATAACAAGAAGAAATGGGTTCCCAAACCTAAGAAAGATTAGATTTTTCTTTGTACCCCAAGAGATTGCAATTAGACCACTTTGTTTTAGGATTTAGTATTTTGATGTCTTTTGTTGCTCAATAAATCCGTTGTAATGGTTTGAATAATTCATTGAATGAATAAGAATTGCATTTTGTTATTTGAAGTGAATTGGGTATTTTTGATATGTTTTAGACCGCACCCGAAGGTTGCCTACGTTCCTCCAGTTGGGAGGCTCAGGTCTTCGTAGTTCAAACAAACAAAGACCATTTTTTATTTTATTTTTTTTGTGCACCCTGTTTTTTGCCTAGACCGCCCTTTCGGTTTTTCAATCTAGCGGGCTTCTTTTTTGCACGTGCTCTAATTTTTGCCTAGGCCGCCCTTGCGGGTTTTCAACCTAGCGAGCGATTTTTTTTTTTTTTTTTTATGGTCTTTGTTTATTAAGCGTAGAACCTCTTGAGCTTCTTTTTTGCACGTGCTCTAATTTTTGCCTAGTCAGCTGGTCACCATCTAAATCCACGAGCCGGACTGCACCACCGCTTAGTATCTTTTTGACCACGTACGGACCGATCCATCGGGGTCCCCATTTCCCCAGGGGATTCATGGCATTAGGAGGATGTTGTCTTAAGACCAAATCTCCCACATTGATGTTTCGAGGCTTCACTTTTTTGTTGAAAGCTCTTGCCATCCTTTGCTGATATGCCCTCGTGCGTTCGAGTGCTCTTAACCTTTTCTCGTCGAGTAAGGCAAGCTGTTCGTATCGACTTTGCATCCAGTTGACCTCGTTGACTTGATTCTCGAGGAGGACCCGTAGAGATGGGACTTCAAGTTCGATAGGGAGTACGGCTTCAGAACCATAGACTAATGCATAAGGAGTTTCTCCTGTTGCGGACCGTATTGATGTGCGGTAGCCCCACAATGCTAATGGTAGCTTCTCGGGCCAATCCCTTCCTGTTGAGGCCATTTTCTTGACGATGGTCTCGATGGTTTTATTTGTTGCTTCGACCGCGCCATTTGCTTGGGGACGGTAAGGAGATGACTTGTGCTTGGTGATCTTGTATTCTACCAAAAGTGGATCCATTTCTTTCTCAAAGTGAGAGCCGTTGTCGGAAATGATTTCATGAGCCACGCCGTATCGGCACATGATATTAATCTTTACAAATTCGGCCACTTTCTTTGCGTTGAGGGTCAGATAGGCTTGTGCTTCGACCCACTTTGTGAAGTAGTCGACTGCCACTAGGACGAATGACTGCCCATTGCTCCCGGCAGGATGAACTTTACCGATGATGTCTATCCCCCAACAAGAGAAAGGCCAAGGTGTGACCATGTTTTAAAGTTGTGAGGGTGGAGCATGTTGCAAATTAGCGTGGAATTGGCACTTGGCACACCTTTTGACTTTCTCGATACAGTCTCGTTCTATAGTGCTCCAATAGTAACCAATGCGAAGTATCTTCTTGACTAGCATAAACCCATTCATGTGGGGTCCACATTCTCCTTCGTGCACTTCACACATTATCTCTTGAGCTTCAGCCTCATTGGCGCATAAGATATTGATCCCGTCGTGGTGCCTTTTATAGACTCGGTCCCCAATCAGTACGTACCGAGAGGCTAGCCTTTGCAGAGCTGCTTGAGACTTCTTATTGCTATTCTCGGGATAAGTGCCATCTTTGAGGAAATTCATGATATCCGAATACCACGGAGAGTTTGTTTGCATCTCATTGATCTCGATACTCATGCAATATGCCGGACTGTTCCTTCGAGCAATTTTGAAGGGCTTCACCATTTTCCCTTTGGGCATTTCGACTAATGAAGCTATAGTGGCCAGTGCATCGGCGAAGCGATTCTTATCCCTTGGCAGGTAGTTGAAAGTGATCTCTTGGAATTGTTCAACCAGTTCTTCAAGGTTCTGACCATACTGTTGGAGAGTCGGGTCTTGGGTTCGCCAATTTCCCGATTGCTGATTGATAAGGAGCAAAGAGTCGCCGAATACTTCTAGTTCTGTGATGTTTCTGTCGAGAGCTGCTTCGAGCCCCGCTATACATGCTTCGTACTCGGAAATGTTGTTGGTAGCTTCGAATTCCAGGAGGATGGCAATGGGAGTGTAGATGTCTTTTGGATCGACAAGCAATACTCCTATACCAAAACCATGTTTATTGGCGGCGCCATCGAAAAAAAGTTTCCACTTAATTTCCTCGGTTGCAGTACAAATTAAATGCTCGTCGGGGAACTGTACATCTTCCCCCTTCACATCGTCACACGGGAATTCGGCAAGCTGGTCACTGAACACTTTCCCCCTGACGGATTTTAGTGTGACGTAAGTGATATCGTAGCCGGCGAGCATGAAGTACCATTTGGCTATTCTTGTTGACATGAAAGGCTTCTCGAAGATGTAGCGGAGCGGGTCCACATTTGCTACTAGCTTGATCGGAAAAGCTTCCATATAGTGTTTGAGCTTTTGAGTGACCCAAACCAATGCTGCACATGACTTCTCTAAGACAGAGTAATTCTTTTCGCCTCCTTGGAATCGGCGACTGACAAAATAAATGGCATTCTCCTTTGTGGATTCTCGTTGCTCTTGTGCTAACATATCCCCTAGGGCTTCATCATTGACAGTGAGATAGAGCAACAGAGGTTTCTCCTTGTGCGACGGAACTAGAACAGGAGGGCAAGTAATGTTTCACTTGGTCGAAGGCTTCTTGGCACGCGTCGGTCCATTCTAGAGCCACATTCTTCTTGAGTAGCTTGAAGATTGGCTCGCACATGGAAGTGAGTTGGTGTACAAACTGACTGATGTATTGTAGTCTGCCCATGAAACCTTTAATCTCTTTCTGCGTCTTTGGAGGAGGCATGTCAATGATTGCCTTGATTTTGGAGGGGTCTACTTCAATTCCCCTTTCAGTGACCATATAACTAAGAACTTTGCCTCGGATAACCCTGAACGTGCACTTTGCAGGGTTGAGCCTCATCTTGTGTTGACTAAGCCTTTCGAAGAACTTGCAGAGATCGATTAAATGTTGACCATTGGTCCCTTTGGAGTGAATGATCATGTCATCCACATAGACCTCGATTTCTTTGTGAATCATATCGTGGAACAAGTCTGTTACGGCTCTTTGGTAGGAAGCCCCAGCGTTTCTTAACCCAAATGGCATGACTGTGTAGCAAAAGGTACCCCACGGTGTTGTGAAGGCTGTCTTGTGTTGATCTTCTTCGGCCATGAGAATCTGATTGTACCCAGCGAACCCATCCACGAATGAGCGAACCTCATAGGCAGCAGTGGAGTCGACCAGCATGTCGATATTAGGGAGTGGAAAATCATCCTTTGGGGAAGCTTTGTTTAAATCCCGGAAGTCCACACAAACTCGAACCTTGCCGTTTGCCTTCCTGACTGTCACGATGTTGGCTAACCATGTCGGATACTCGATAACCTTGATGAAACCCACACTGAGGAGCTTCTCAATCTCTTCTTTGACCTGCAGAGACCATTCTGGCTTGATCTTTCTGAGCTTCTGCTTTACTGGCTTGGCATCTTCTCTGATCGAAATCCTGTGCTCTGCTACCTTTCTGTCCAAACCCGGCATGTCTTTGTATGACCATGCGAACACATCCACGAACTCCCGTAGTAGTGCAGTCAATCTGTCTCTGTCGTCCCCCTTGAAGAAGCTTCCAATCTTAGTTTCTTTTGGCTCTTCATCGGTACCCAGATTAACAACATGCAATTCTTCGTCAGCCTTTGGACCATTCTCACCACGACTACGGACTTGTTGAGCAAGTTCATTTAAGTATGTTGTGTTTTCATGGTCTATTTCATCATAATTTGAATCGTTATTAACTTGTTCGTTAAGTTCATTATTAGTTAATTCATCATTTATGATGTTTGCAATCTCAGGGTACTCGGAAATATCAAATTTTTCATTAGCAAAGAAAGGAAACACACGCTCGGCTATGGCCTCCAAATCCTCTTGGGTGAGGGTATTAGAGACACTCTCGGACTCGAAAGTAAGTGTGAGTCGCTCTTCCTTTGTTGCTGTGCGGGGTATGCAACCCATTTCTTGGACTAAGAATTCCTAGGATACCACGGGCCCTTTTGTTGAATACCAATTGTTGATCAGCTCGGAGCTTGGCGGGATCTCACTGATTGTCTCGTTCATGATGACGGTGTCATGGATGGCGTTGACTTGGCATTCATTCATCATGGCAAGCTCTTCGAACATGGAGGCTAAATCTGTCAGTTCCACGATGATTTCTGTCTCGGACTCTATAGTCATCTTTCTTCCCCACCATTCACGGGGCGACATGGGAGTTTGTTCCCTTTCGGATTTCTGGATCTCACAATCGGAGAAGATTTCGAGACCGGGCTTTTTGACACCCTTATTGTTAACCCATGGCTCGGGAAAGATCATGTATGGAACATCTTCCCCTTGGCGGACGAAATAACCATTCAACGTCTTACGGTAAGGCCTTAGATTAGGGACCTCATAACGACGGCCTTCTTTACGAGCTCGGGCCTTTTCGTTCTTGATTGCTTGCTCTTGTTTCAAGTCTTCCTTGGAAGGCTCGTACCCCAAACCGAAGGTGTCTTTGACGAATGGGACTTGCACAGGATGTAGGATTCCTTGTTGATATTTCCCTAGGCCTAAACCAGGGAAGTAGTCCATATTCCTCATCATGCGGAGGACTTTGTGATTGCTGGGGGTCCATGATCCGTTTCCCCCTTCTTTGTCAATGGCGTTGATTGAGACGCCGGAGAGAGTGGAGTCTGGTAAACCATGCTGAACTTGGTGGACGGGCTCGCCTTTTCTGTGGATAGTACTATTTCATCACCATTTCGGATCTTGACACATTGGTGGAGAGTTGACGGTACGGCATTAGCACTGTGAATCCATGGTCGTCCCAAAAGTAAGTTGAACAAGGTCGGGATATCAAGCACTTGGAATGGAACGGACATGACCATACTCCCAAACTCGATGTCTATTTCGATCATACCCATGACTGTACGGGCGGTGCTGTCATAACCTCGGATTACTTGAGTAGAAGGCTTCAAATCGGAATCCTTAAGCCTCAGTATGCCCATGATTCTGCTAGGCATGAGATTGAGTGCGGAACCACCGTCCACTAGGACTCTTGAGATGGGCCTCCCCCTTGCTCGTACCTTGAGGTAAATAGCTTCGTTGTGGTCGGAACCAAATGGTGGAAGGTCCATATCGGCAAAGGTGATGACGTTGCCAAAATGAATGTGAACAATCATTGCCGTGAGGTCCTCGGGAGTAGTATCGGGAGAAACTGATGTATCATCGAGATTGGGGATGACAAGATCTCGGTGTTTCTTTGAGGATGCAATGAGGTCCCAAATAGAGATGTTGGCTTGAGTTTTCTTAAGTTGGACAAGTAGAGGGTCTTCGGGAGTGTCGCGAGCTTGCGGCCTTTGAGAAGAGGAGCTCGGTGCGGAAGTGGAAGGGTTGCTTTCTATGACTCGACCGGATCGAGTTAGCATGTTGACGTTCCCATCTTGCTTCTTTTTCCTATTCTCTAGTACTTCCCTCATTACCTCATCGTAAGTCACTACATAACAAGAATTGTCAAGTTTATTCATAACATTGGGGCCCCCATTCACAATTGGGATTGAATGGGTGGTCCCCTCGAGTTCTCCTATCTCTATTACATTGACATGTTCGTCATTAGTCACTACAGATTCTTTCTTATCTATGAGATCTTGAATGACATTGTGGAGAACGAAGCAATCCTCGGTGGTGTGGCCACTATATTGGTGGTAGCCACAATATTTGTGGTGAGCATGATTGGGGTGGATCGTCTTGGGTTTGTAACCTTGCACGGGTGTGACTTGACCCTTTGCCTTGAGTACCTCGAACACTTCGGTTTGAGTCATGCCTTGGAGAGGCGTGTAGACACGGTCACTTCGGGACTTCTTCCCTTGAGGTGGAGGAACCTTTTTGTAATTCCCCTTATCAATAGTGACGGCGTTGACCGAGGCCTCTTTTGTGGAGTTGGAAGCGGCCTTATAGCGGTAAGTAGGAGTGGCCTTCTTAATCTCCTTGAGCAAGTCATCCATGCGTACCCCCGCCTCATACATTTGGGAGAAGTCGGAGTAGAAGGCCCCACTTAGGTGGGTGCGGAGATCAATCTTGAGACACTTGAGAAATATGTCCATTTGCTCTTTTGTGTTTGGCCTCTCAACAATTTCAGAGAGCTTATCATTCCACCTCCTTGTGAAGTCGATGAAGGACTCATTGTCTCGTTGAGTAGTGTTCTCTAGCTCTTTCCTTGTGGGCCGGTGAGTGGTGTTGCCTTGGTATTGGTTCTTGAAGGCAAGCATGGCGGAGTCCCAATCAAGACGGACAGTGAGCGGGAGAGTAGCATACCAATCTTTTGTCGCCCCCTCGAGAGTGAGAGGAAAGCATTGAGCCATCACCTTGGGGGAGACCTTCTTCGGAACCATTGCCCAAATATAAGTCTCAATGTGAGCCATGGGACAAGAGTTGCCCTTGAATTTGCTTATGTCGGGCATCTTGAACTTATCGGGAAGAGCGGCCATAGTACTCATGAGGATGGATGATTGACAAAGGCTTGTGTCGGAGCCTTTCCCCATGTTGAGCCCATTGAATTTTTGGTCGATGTAGGCCATGATAGAATCCACCATTTTGGGCTCATTGTTCTCGGAACTTGGTTCCCCCATTTTCTTGGTGCGGGTGTTGACATAAGGACTTTTGAACAAACCCTCGGTCCACTCGGATTCATCGTCATTGTTCTTGTTCTTCCCCTTGGCAATGTTAGTGAGCTTTTCTTTCATTAGCTCCATCTCGGCCTCGTGGGCCTCCCTTTGGCTGTCGAGGTGGGATTGCCAAATGTCGCATTTGCTTAGTGCCTCCTTATTAAGGGTGGATACTTGCTCTTGGAGGAGTTGGACCATAGTTGAGAGCTGTTCGAGAGACATGGTGTTGCTGCTGCCGGTCATGGTTGATGTTGGAGCTGTTGGAGTGATCTCTTCACGGACTAACCAATTTGCTGAATCCCGGTAGACTCTGTAAGTACCAATTGAACCTATATTGCAGAAGAGGCCCTTGTCAGTCTTGAGTAACACTTGCGGTCCATGAAGAGGCTTAGAACATACAGTTGGGCACACGACTCGAACCACATAAGAAAAGACTCCCTTTTTTTTTTTTTATAAGTCGGAGGGAATGAATCCCTTTTGGGGTTTCTAAGAAAATAATGGAATCGTCACACTAGTATATAGACCATCTCGCGGTCCCATATACTCATCGGATTCCATCGCGCTTGTGAATCCTACATGTATCGGGATTAAACTAAATTAATGTAGTAAAGCATACATGCGGGGACGGATTTTTATTTTCGTCCAAAATAACCACTTTTGGGGACGGATTTTTATTGCGTCCATTTCAACAAGTTGGCATGTATGATTTGAAGATATTAGTTTAGGGAAATCTCGGTACATGGAAACCAACTTGAGTCACGGAGTGTTAGACCCTAACTAGAATTGTGTGGTTTGTGCTCTGCTTGAATATGAGGCTCAAAGGTCACCCCCGGCATGTAGTCTTGAACTACGCCACGAGCTGAGGTTTACCGCTTCGAAAGATCCAAGGTCTGGTGGAGCTTGAAACTTTCTAGGACGGGCCTCGACGGGTTTGGGGTTGGACTTGTGCGACTCGATAGTGAGCAGTTCATAGGAATATGTGCATGTAGTGTGAGGTCTAGCAAGTGACAAAAAAAAAATTATATATTTTTTTTTTTTTTGAAAGGAAAGAAAAACACACAAAACACATAAGCACATAAAATTACAACTCCCGAATCACCCGTGTGACCGGTAAATAAAACACAAAATTAAAACAGTCCGAGGGTTCAATTCTGTTCTGATGCAGGCAACTGTGCCCACACCCCACTGTTCTGCTCAGTCACTGAAACCTGTTTCTGTTCTGGAAACCAACCCAGAAGCGTGCGCCTCTGAGTGTTGATGTGGGACGCGCGCGCATGGCGCAATGCTTATGGGAGGCGCGCGCTTCTGGTCACACCTGTCAGAATGTCAGACTTTGGACTCAGGGGATTGCCCTGGTCCTATGTTCATATTGTAACCCCTGCAGAAGTGATTAGTGCAGAATAACAGAAGAAGAAGATGAAGGATATGAAGAAGAGGGCGATTCTGGTTCTTGATGCGGGATGCGCGCGCCTTAGGCTTAAAAGGCCAGACGCGCGCGCCTCCCCCATCAGGAATCAGAATGCCCAGAAAAGATGTAGATTTCGATCAGAATGCAAGTTTAACCCTCAAATGTCCCCAGCAGAGTCGCCACTATAGATACCCCGGGGGAACCACGGCTTTAGGCTCGAGCGGTGAGTTATCCTAGGATGTCTAACTTGTTTTAGAGTCGCCACCTATGTTTTGAGGAACATAAGAAAAACCTATTGATTGTAGCCTAAGTTTGATTACGAAAATAGAGATTCTTTGTTTTGAGGTTCGGGGGTTAGATTACGAGATGGGAAGTACCGAAACACCCATCTCGCCCAACTAAAGTTGGTCTTGCTTGATCAAAATCTACATGAATAATAACGTTCTTCTTCTTCTTCTTTAAGTCATGAAAAGAGGGTTTAAAATAGAGTTTGGAATGTAGGAGATAACTCCTTAACCAACCTCAATGAGATGAGGTGATCATTAGAGTCATGTCCCAAAATGATTTGGGTGATTGCACATTTGATTAGAGTAAAAGAGAGAGAGGAGACGAAGTAGAAAAGAAAGGAAAAGATAGACTTTTACCTACAATTTGAAGAACTTCAAATATTGCTTGAAGAAATCCTTGGAGAACCTTTAGAAAGTGATTTTGGTATAGTTTTTGTAAGTTCAATCTTCGGTCCCTTGAAAATGGAGGTAAAGGGAGGTTTTTATAGGTGAAAGAGGGGTGTTTTTGGTGCCAAAACTCAGTCACCAAGAAATCCTTCCCGGGCAAAATCCTGTAAATTGAGCAAGGGAAGGAATCCTGGCCAGAAATCTGTAACTGACGCCCAGAGGCGCGCGCTTCCTGCTTTGGGGGCGGGAGGCGCGCGCGCCTGGCTCCTAGTGTCGGAGGCGCGCGACTCAGAGAAAGCAATTTTGACAGAATGGACTAGAAAGTCAGCCCTGTCATTCAGTTTAGTCCCTGGACTTAACGAAGTCAGTCAGAAACTTAACGGAAGTGACAGAAACTAACGAGAAACACTTAAAATGGGGAGAAACACAAAATCAAATGTGCAATCGGGGTGAGCGGTCCAAGGCGGGGTGTCTACAGTGGGGGATTAATATTTACAATGGTGAGCAAAAAAGGAAACAAATCCCATAACAAATAAATATCCAAAAGTCCGTCCCCAAAGATTTTAGGGACTGCTGTCCATCTTTCTCTCTTGTACCTGTTCTTAAACTCACTCAATACATAAAGTAAAGGTCAAGAAAACTTCCTAACACATCAAGAATCAACCATGATTTTTTCTATGATTTTAGGAGCATGTTATGGTGTCCAAATAAGGCATGCAAGATAATACTTTCCACAGCCCAGTCTGACAGATTTTCATACATCCATAAACGATCCACTTTTTGCATCATGAAAAAAAGGGAATCATGGAAAAACATGAAAGTTGTTCTTAACATCTCGAAGTTTATATCTGGAAATTTTAAAGGCGAACAAACTAGTTTAAGTCACTCAAAACCCTTCTGATATTTTGATGTCAAAACAGGAGACATGCTAATCTGAGAACAGAGAGTTGAAACAAAAAATGGAAAGAACATCTTACACTAAGGGTAAAAATATGATATTTACATTATAATATTACTTGTTCTGTATATAATAAAATATATATTGGGGTCTAAGACTAAAAGCCAGGTTTTCTATGCATAAACAAAGCAACAAGACAGAAAGGTACACCTTGGACAGATTATTGGGAATCCACACATGGCACGAAAACACCCATGAAAACTCACTCAAATGAAAAGGTATGAACATGAAACTTTGGGTGAACATAGATATACATGTTATTTACATGAAACAACAACCCTTCAATCATTTAGACTTGATTTCACGATGTTCTATATTAAGATGAGACAAAACATGGCAGATTCAAGGTCTATGAGAGAAAGCAAGTTATTCTTTGAAAACCTCTTGAATCCCCTACAAACTTAGACTTGATACTCATACATGAATGGTATATACACCCAAGATCAATAGAATAGCATGATCAAGAGCTAAAAATACCATGATATATCATCATTTAAAGAGAAGAACAACAAGAGTATCAACATTGTTTGATTTTTAGACATCAAATGGAGGTCTAGCCTAACAAGGTGGCTAGACCTCTCAAGAAATTACATAAACCACTACATATTACACTTAATAGATTACAAGGTGAGAATATTACCTAGGTTGTGCTCCCTTTGCTTCCAAGAGAAGGCTTTTTTGGTGTTTTTCTTAAGGTGTTTCCTTAGTGTTTGAAAGAGTTTGATTTTGGTTTGTGTTTAGTGAGTGTGTTGTGGTGGTGCTAGGGTGGTGTGGTGGTGGTCTTATGACTAAGTTTGGAGGGGTTGGAGTTGCTAAAGAGAGCAAGAGAGGGTGGTGGTTTAATATGTGTTGTGTGTGTCTAGTTTGTCTGACACGCCCCCAGGTCCCGGGATCCCCTAATAGAACCTCGAACCTGGATGGGAGTGCCTAACGAGAAACAAGAAACTTAATGACCTTTGTTTAACAAACTGACATGATATATATACTCTATAGTAAGGAGCTATACTAGCTCACAACACGAGTTCTAGACAAGAAAATTTAAAACCAAACTTAATACATACACAGCGGAAACATGCCTAGCACATAAGCTGGCATTAAGAGTACTATACAAGATGTCTAGTGACAACAAGAACTGAACAAGACTGTCTACCCCAAAATAAGGAGTTATACAACCCAATACATCGTCCTCACCAAGTGTAAAAGGACACAAGCCCCAAAATAATCACGACCTGCGAAGCAAGCTCCCAACTATGTCGAGCCTCACTGCGCACTATCCTTCCTTTCCTGGGGGGGGGGGGAAACAAATAAAGGGTGAGATAAATCTCAGTAAGCCATTAGATGCAACTACATGACATGTTATCATGCAATTCAAGTAGATACTCAAATAATCATATCTCAAGTATCATCAAGTAACAAGTATATGAGAGGATAATCCACTCATCAAATAGCACATAAGGCTAAACAAGCAAGTTATAAGGATATTGCTTCCTTCCTTATTCCTACCAAGAATACCATTGTTGTCGTAGCTTGTATTACTTTGACAATCACGATCAATAACAGGAACTGATTATTCAGTATATATCAGAAGACCCGGTAACCAGTGTCATTCTCAATATCAGTACTCATGATTATTCACGAGGTGTTCGGGACGGGAGTTTAGCATTCACTTAAGTCAGGCTTATTGCTCCAACTAAGGAAGCTATGCCCTTACTATGGCCGGTAGTAAGGGGTCGGGCGGAAATACATAGGGACCCGATTGTCACTTAAACCCCAGCTCTCGCGACAAGCGTGAACCTATACATTTTCGAACAAGCAAGGAGAACCAGCTGGACTCACACAAGAAGGTACAAGTAGATATTTACTTGAACTACGGGAGAAGAACTAATCCAAAAGTAGTGGACTAGCTCAACAAGGAACATGCTTCAAGTAATCAAGAAGTCACCTTGTATCAAGCAAATGTATGCAATGTTTGCATATACACAACAAGAACATGTCTCATACACGTTAGTGCTTGTTCATAGCACTTTCAAGTTCACTACCATACATATGTATTGGTGTCAAGCCATGTACAAGATTTTATTATCTTATATTCAAGTCTTAATCCATTTCTATGGATGTTCAAGCAAGTATAAGAGTTATACATTTACTCTTACAAAATCCAAATCCTATTCTTAGGATGTTCAAGTCTAAGACCTTATGCTAATGCCTCTAAGGTGTACAACAAGTATAACACATTAGTGCTTGTTCATATCACTTTCAAGACATAAGGAAGAGCTACTACTCTTATACTTAAGTTCAATGTCCTAAAACACCTATCTAGGTGCTCTATACAATCACCTTAAAACCTCATTAATTTAGTCTTTGAATAGCCCTCGGATTCTAGGTTATTCATCTTCTTTCGGATCTTGATTCCGACTTTCCTATAGAAAGTTATGGAGGAAACAATTCAAGAAGGAAAATCAGAATTCCCACTTGGCACGACCGCGCGTGCAAAAATGGCACGACCGTGCCATCAAGGTCGAGAGTTCTCACACAAAACTAATATTCGGCACGACCATGCCAATAAAAGGCACACGACCATGCTAACACTGTCGAGGAAATTTGTCTAAAGGTGATATTTGGCACGACCGTGCCAAATAAAGGCGCACGACCGTGCTCGGTACAATTTGGTAGTTTTCCCCTGAGTTCAAACTTAACAATTCTCCGTCCCAAGCGTAGGAGTAACTTTTACTATCATTATAACATACCCAGAAAAGGCATAACATATTCAAACTCATTTTTCCCAAGTTCTTTCATTATTCTATACAGTAGAGTTTTACTCCTTTTGTCCCAATTTTACAAGTACCACCAAATTCATTCCAAACACGAAATTAACATTCACAAGTATCGAGAATAACATTTATGCATGTTATTACAAGTAAGGGGAAGCTAATAACTTACCTAGTCAAAATTCAAGTTGACCAAAACTTATTTCTGTTCGGCCTGGAACGCTCTATTCAACGCCACGAATATTAATCCGGGATCGGAATCAAGAACGGAGGGATAATTAAACTCGAGGAGTCGGGAATAGGGAAAACTTTTAACCCTAGCTTTCAGAACAGAGAAAGAACGAGAAGAATGAAAATGGAGAATTCATTCTCTGCAAACTCACATGATAAACATTCAAGTTTCAAAGAATTGCACTTAGGCCCCTCAAGTTTCACTTTTAACGAAAAGATCCCTAAAGTCCAATTTTCACAAATGACCCAAAAGTCAAAACTAGACATTTAACCACTTTAACTATTTAAAGCAGTTAAAAATTTAACCCAAGTAAAACTAACACATAACATGCAAGTTCAAGTATTTAACAAGTATGTCAAATATTTAACAGGAAATTCGATGGGTGTTACATCCTCCTCACCTTAAAGAAAATTCGCCCACGAATTTTACTTACCAAAGTTTTCAAATAGGCTCGGGTATTTATCTCACATCTCTTTCTCGGTTTCCCAAGTAGCTTCTTCAATTTCATGATTTCTCCAAAGGACCTTCACAATAGGAATCCTTTTGGTACGCAATACTTGCTCCTTCCAGTCAAGAATTTCAACAGGTTGTTCCTCATAAGACAAATCAGGCTGAAATGGAATAGCCTCATACTCAAGAACATGTGATTCATCTGCCATATACTTGCGAAGCATAGATACATGGAATACATCATGAATACCAGATAAAGAAGGAGGTAAAGCCACTCTATAAGCCAACTTCCCAACTCTTTCAAGAATCTCAAATGGACCGATATAACGAGGAGATAACTTTCCTTTCTTCCCAAATCTCTTTATACCTCTACGAGGAGAGACCTTCAAGAATACAAAGTCACCTACCTGAAATTCAAGATCCCTTCTACGATGATCTGCATAACTCTTTTGTCTACTCTGAGCTGTGCGCAATCTATCTCGAATGAGTTTCACACTTTCAACTGATTGTTGAACCATTTCAGGACCCAAGAGTCTAGCTTCTCCCACTTCATCCCAGCATATAGGAGATCGACATTTTCTGCCATAAAGAGCCTCATATGGAGCCATTTCAATGCTAGACTGAAAACTGTTATTATAAGCAAACTCAGCCAAAGGAAGATGAGTATCCCAACTGCCTTTGAAATCAATAACACAAGCACGTAACATATCCTCGAGAATCTGTATAAGTCTCTCAGATTGCCCATCAGATTGAGGATGAAAAGCAGTACTGAAATTCAATTTAGTACCCATGGCACCCTGAAGAGCCTGCCAGAATCGAGAAGTAAAACGAGGATCTCTGTTAGATACAATACTCACAGGAACTCCATGCAGTCGGACAATTTCCTGAACATATAAAGATGCCAACTGAGACAATGAATATCCCATGGAAACAGACAAGAAATGAGCTGATTTAGTCAACCTGTCCACTATAACCCAAACAGCATCATGGCCTCGTCTGGTACGTGGCAAACCAGTCACAAAATCCATAGTAATATGCTCCCATTTCCATTCTGGAATTTCTAATAGTTGCAACAAACCTGCTGGACGTTGATGTTCCACTTTTACTTGTTGACAAGTCAAACATTTGGAAACATACTCAGCAATCTCTCTTTTCATATTGTTCCACCAAAAATGTTTCTTCAAGTCTTGGTACATTTTAGTGCTTCCAGGATGAATAGTATACTTGGCTTTGTGAGCCTCTTCAAGAACTTTCTTCTTAATCTCAGGATCAACTGGAATACAAACTCGACCTCGAAAGGTAAGAATTCCATCACTATTAAAAGAAAAATCTGGTTGCTTTCCTTCATTCATTCCACTAATGATTTTCTGCAATTCAGAATCAATTACCTGAGCTTCTTTGATCTGTTGGAGTAAATCTGAAGTAGCTTTTATATTAGCAAGAATAATTCCATGATTTGATTCAAAAGGATTCCAGTCACACAAATCTTCAAACATCTTCCATTCACGAATCATCAAGCAAGAAATATAAGTCTTTCTGCTCAGTGCATCTGCCACAACATTTGCTTTTCCTGGATGATAAAGGATAGTACAATCATGATCCTTCAATTTCTCCATCCATCTACGTTGTCTCATATTAAGCTCTTTTTGAGAAAACAAGTACTTCAAGCTTTTATGATCGGTAAAGACTTCAAATTTGGTTCCATACAAGTAATGCCTCCATTTATGCAAAGCAAAAATAATCGCAGCCAACTCTAAATCATGAGTAGGATAATTCTTTTCATAAGGAGATAGTTTTCGAGAAGCATAAGCTATTACCTTGCCATCTTGCATCAGAACACAACCCAATCCTTCTTTAGAAGCATCAGTATAAACCATGAAATGCTCAGAACCATTAGGCAAAGCCAAGACTGGAGCTGTAGTCAAACGCCTTTTTAACTCCTGAAAACTTGCTTCACATTTATCATTCCACTCAAAAGAAATAGCTTTTCGAGTCATATTAGTCAATGGAATAGCAATCTTGGAGAATCCCTCAATGAACCTCCGATAATAACTAGCCAAGCCCAAGAAACTACGGATTTCAGTCACTGTAGTTGGCCTTTTCCAGTTAACAACTGCTTCAACTTTGGAAGGATCTACTGCAATACCAGTAGCAGACACAACATGCCCCAAGAATGAAACCTCTTCTAACCAGAAAGCACATTTGCTGAATTTTGCAAATAATTGTTTCTCACGAAGAACTTGTAATACTACTCTGAGATGTTGTTCATGCTCAGCCCGTGACTTAGAATACACAAGAATGTCATCAATGAATACCACCACAAAACAATCAAGATATGGCTTGAATATACGGTTCATCAAATCCATTAATACAGCTGGAGCATTTGTCAAACCGAAGGCATAACAATAAACTCATAATGCCCATACCTGGTACGGAAAGCTGTCTTTGGTATATCCTCAGGTCTGATTTTCAACTGATGATAACCACTTCTCAAGTCAAGCTTCGAATACACTACTGAACCCTGAAGCTGATCAAAGAAGTCATCAATATGAGGTAACGGATATTTGTTCTTGATAGTTACCTGATTAAGATCTCTGTAATCAATACATAATCGCAGAGTCCCATCTTTCTTTCTGACAAATAACACTGGTGCACCCCACGGTGATACACTAGGCCTGATAAAGCCCCTTTCAAGCAATTCCTCAAGCTGTGTTTTTAACTCTCTCAACTCAGCTGGAGCCATTCTATAAGGTGCTTTAGAGATTGGTGCTGTACCTGGTAATAACTCAATACAGAACTCAAGCTCTCGATCAGGTGGCATGCTATACTCAGAAGAGAACACATCTGAAAATTCAGACACAACAGGAATATCCTCCATCTTGGGAACAGACAAACTCTGATCAAGCACACATGCGAGATACCCGGCACAACCACGAGATAAAAGTTTTCTAGTTTTTAAAGCAGAAATAACATGTATAGCACATAAAGGCCTATCACCTTCAAAGGTAAAATCAGGCAAACCAGGAATAGAAAAAGTTACTACTTTTCTATAACAATCAACAGATGCATGATGCACATATAGCCAATCCATGCCAAGAATCACGTCAAAGTCCCTTATAGGTAACACGACTAAGTCAGCAAGAAGGGCATGATCACCCACAAGAACCTCACATTTCTTGTAAACCTCAGAAGTAAACATGCAATCTCCCATAGGGGAAGATACTTCTAGCACATAAGGCATAGAATCAGGAAGAACATGCAAATGCGACACAAAATGAGATGCCACATAAGAATGAGATGAGCCTGGATCTATCAAGACTCGCGCTCTCGTACTAGAAAGTAATATAATACCTCCTATGACCGCAGAAGACTCAGCTACACCCTGCTGATCTAGAGCAAACACTCGACCCTGAACTTTTGGTCGACCCCCACTATCTCTCTTAGAACCTGAGGCTGGTTGACTTGTACCCCCAACTTGATTTACTTTACTTTTAGAACAATTTCTAGCAAAGTGCCCCGCTTCACCACACACTATACACTTTCCTTGCTTTAGCCAACACTTGTCTTCAGAATGGCCTTCTTTCGAACAAAAGCCACATACTCTCCTGAGACCTTGGACTGTTGTCCTCGACTCCGTTGATACACTACCTTTACTCTTAGTTGGCTGTCGGAATCGACGATCTTGGCGGCCAGATTTACCACCTTTAGAACCAGATCCCTGAGTTTTCTCCGATACACGACCAGTCATGGTTGTTCCCAACTTCACCTTGTGTTCTTCGATATCATTTTCAATAGTATAAGCCTTCTCCACTGCTTGCTGATAGCTAGTGAGCTGTAGAGAAAGAAGTTGCTTCCTATACTCAGTCCTTAACCCTTTAACAAACCTCTGTGCCTTCTTAGCTTCATTTGGAACTAAGTGATCACAATACCTTGCCAATTCTGTGAACTTGGTTGAGTATTGCCCCACGGTCAGACTTCCCTGCTCCAGATTAAGAAATTCCATTTCCTTTCTGTCTTGGACTACTGTTGGAATAAACTGTGACTTAAAAGCTTTAAGAAAATTCTCCCATGTCTGAGGTATACCTTCCAGTTCCCAGCTTTTACTCAACACTTGCCACCAATGTTCAGCGGCTTTCTCAAGTTTAAAGGTTGCAAAGGTTACCTTATCAACACCTGCACATCTCAAGTCTGTAAAGATCTTCTCAATGCTTTCAATCCACTCCTCTGCCTTTTTAGCATCAAATTCCCCGTCAAAACTGCGAGGTTTCAGCTTCAAGAACCTTGTAAGGCGATTAGGATAATCCCAGTCAACATTATTAACCATTTCTTCTTGAGGAGTTATAGATCTCAGCTGATTACTACCACTAGTACCTTCAGAACTCATTGTACCTGTAGGTAAACACTCAGCGTTATTAATAACACCCCAAGACTCACCCATACCTAGGCCATAGACCCTATCCAGACTTAGAGCAAACCAAGGTAGCTAAACAGGGTAGCTAAACCAGGGTAGCTCTGATACCAACCTGACACGCCCCAAGGTCCCGGGATCCCCTAATAGAACCTCAAACCTGGATGGGAGTGCCTAACGAGAAACAAGAAACTTAATGACCTTTGTTTAACAAACTGACATGATATATATACTCTAGAGTAAGGAGCTATACTAGCTCACAACACGAGTTCTAGACAAGAAAATTTAAAACCAAACTTAATACATACACAGCGGAAACATGCCTAGCACATAAGCTGGCATTAAGAGTACTATACAAGATGTCTAGTGACAACAAGAACTGAACAAGACTGTCTACCCCAAAATAAGGAGTTATACAACCCAATACATCGTCCTCACCAAGTGTAAAAGGACACAAGCCCCAAAATAATCACGACCTGCGAAGCAAGCTCCCAACTATGTCGAGCCTCACTGCGCACTATCCTTCCTTTCCTGGGGGGGGGAAACAAATAAAGCGTGAGATAAATCTCAGTAAGCCATTAGATGCAACTACATGACATGTTATCATGCAATTCAAGTAGATACTCAAATAATCATATCTCAAGTATCATCAAGTAACAAGTATATGAGAGGATAATCCACTCATCAAATAGCACATAAGGCTAAACAAGCAAGTTATAAGGATATTGCTTCCTTCCTTATTCCTCCCAAGAATACCATTGTTGTCGTAGCTTGTATTACTTTGACAATCACGATCAATAACAGGAACTGATTATTCAGTATATATCAGAAGACCTGGTAATCAGTGTCATTCTCAATATCAGTACTCATGATTATTCACGAGGTGTTCGGGACGGGAGTTTAGCATTCACTTAAGTCAGGCTTATTGCTCCAACTAAGGAAGCTATGCCCTTACTATGGCCGGTAGTAAGGGGTCGGGCGGAAATACATAGGGACCCGATTGTCACTTAAACCCCAGCTCTCGCGACAAGCGTGAACCTATACATTTTCGAACAAGCAAGGAGAACCAGCTGGACTCACACAAGAAGGTACAAGTAGATATTTACTTGAACTACGGGAGAAGAACTAATCCAAAAGTAGTGGACTAGCTCAACAAGGAACATGCTTCAAGTAATCAAGAAGTCACCTTGTATCAAGCAAATGTATGCAATGTTTGCATATACACAACAAGAACATGTCTCATACACGTTAGTGCTTGTTCATAGCACTTTCAAGTTCACTACCATACATATGTATTGGTGTCAAGCCATGTACAAGATTTTATTATCTTATATTCAAGTCTTAATCCATTTCTATGGATGTTCAAGCAAGTATAAGAGTTATACATTTACTCTTACAAAATCCAAATCCTATTCTTAGGATGTTCAAGTCTAAGACCTTATGCTAATGCCTCTAAGGTGTACAACAAGTATAACACATTAGTGCTTGTTCATAGCACTTTCAAGACATAAGGAAGAGCTACTACTCTTATACTTAAGTTCAATGTCCTAAAACACCTATCTAGGTGCTCTAGACAATCACCTTAAAACCTCATTAATTTAGTCTTTGAATAGCCCTCGGAGTATAGGTTATTCATATTCTTTCGGATCTTGATTCCGACTTTCCTATAGAAAGTTATGGAGGAAACAATTCAAGAAGGAAAATCAGAATTCCCACTTGGCACGACCGCGCGTGCAAAAATGGCACGACCGTGCCATCAAGGTCGAGAGTTCTCACACAAAACTAATATTCGGCACGACCGTGCCAATAAAAGGCACACGACCGTGCTAACACTGTCGAGGAAATTTGTCTAAAGGTGATATTTGGCACGACCGTGCCAAATAAAGGCGCACGACCGTGCTCGGTACAATTTGGTAGTTTTCCCCTGAGTTCAAACTTAACAATTCTCCGTCCCAAGCGTAGGAGTAACTTTTACTATCATTATAACATACCCAGAAAAGGTATAACATATTCAAACTCATTTTTCCCAAGTTCTTTCATTATTCTACACAGTAGAGTTTTACTCCTTTTGTCCCAATTTTACAAGTACCACCAAATTCATTCCAAACACGAAATTAACATTCACAAGTATCGAGAATAACATTTATGCATGTTATTACAAGTAAGGGGAAGCTAATAACTTACCTAGTCAAAATTCAAGTTGACCAAAACTTATTTCTGTTCGGCCTGGAACGCTCTATTCAACGCCACGAATATTAATCCGGGATCGGAATCAAGAACGGAGGGATAATTAAACTCGAGGAGTCGGGAATAGGGAAAACTTTTAACCCTAGCTTTCAGAACAGAGAAAGAACGAGAAGAATGAAAATGGAGAATTCATTCTCTGCAAACCCACATGATAAACATTCAAGTTTCAAAGAATTGCACTTAGGCCCCTCAAGTTTCACTTTTAACAAAAAGACCCCTAAAGTCCAATTTTCACAAATGACCCAAAAGTAAAAACTAGACATTTAACCACTTTAACTATTTAAAGCAGTTAAAAATTTAACCCAAGTAAAACTAACACATAACATGCAAGTTCAAGTATTTAACAAGTATGTCAAATATTTAACAGGAAATTCGATGGGTGTTACATTGTCTTTTTGTTGTGTTGTCCCTCTTTAAGTGTGTATTGGGGGGTGTATATGGGAGGAGGGAGGAGGTTTTTTGATCATTAACTACCCCTCTATCCCTAAGGCTTCATGTCAGTCCATTATCCCCGAATTTGGGGGTTTCTTGATGTCCCAAAACGTCCTCATTTGAAGTACCAAAACGATGATAATTCAGCACTTTTTTCCCAGAAAAAGGGAGCCGTACGGCTCTATTCCAGCCGTATCACTTTTAGGCAGCCGTACGGCTGTGGTTGACTTTTTTGACATGTGTTGACTACCACGTGTTGTGCTCTGATTTGTCCTCCCTCTTTGACTGTGTGCTAGCTGTAAATATCTGATTTTTGGGATATTTTGTAATGTGGATAACCATCATTCCCGCTCCGGCTTTGCGCTCCGCAACTGCTCCGGTGTCCCGGTTGTCCGCGGGTCCAACATGAAAGTTGCTCGGAATATTTTTCTGGTCACGCCGGTATATCTGAAATATTTTCATAAGCAAGGAATGGCAATAATATATTTTTAATGCACAGAATGGACGGTAACGAGCAGTTCTAAGGCTGCGGGCCCCGTTTAGGGTCCCGCAGCTCAAAAATTTGAAGTACATGCCTGTTCACTCGTTTTTTCGCTCTGATCATGAATTTGAAGTCCGTTAATCCATTCGATGAACCGATAAGGCTCACGGCACTCCCGCATATCCAAATCGAGGGTTTTAGGTCAATTTTAGGGTTTAGACAATTCGAAAAGGTTTGATAAGGGGTGCGAGATCAGGGTATCTACACTTTGCGTTTCTTTGTGGCTCTCTGTGATGAATTCTTTCTCATCCCTGGGGGTTTCTAAAGCTCGGAGCAACTCTTCATTTGTTGGGCCATCCGGATTATCCGCGGCGTCATTTCTCAAGCTACTGTCCACTGAAGTGATCTTTCTGAGGTACCGGATCGGAGAAGTTGTAGTGACCGGGGAACTTTCTGACTCCACACGCACTAGGCGGCGACATGATGCTCTTTTCCACTTCATCTGAGATACGAGGAAGACAAAAGGTAGCTTTAGGCTTG
Organism: Campanula takesimana; assembly: GCA_026119855.1. NCBI lineage: Eukaryota > Viridiplantae > Streptophyta > Magnoliopsida > Asterales > Campanulaceae > Campanula > Campanula takesimana. The sequence continues at coordinate 86,144 of JAOWBW010000620.1, forward strand.
GGTAAACATCGGGTGAATGCTTGGGCCAAAGGCTATTTTGAGATATTTGACCGGGCTGAAGTTGCCTACGTTCCCCTCACCATGAGGGAGGGGGTCCCACGTGATGAGAGGCTCAGGTCACCGTAGTTCAAACGGGTTTAGAATTCTAAGAGGAAAATATGAACATGACTGACTTCTTGAAGGATAACGGGGATCCATCCGAGGGCTTGACTGACTTCTTGGAGGATAACGGGGATCCATCCAATGACTTGACTGACTTCTTGGAGGATAACGGGGATCCATCCAAGGAAGTGACTGACTTCCTAGGGATTTAACGGGGACCTAGGGGACTAATCCTAAGGTTTAACAAGATCTTGGAGGATAACAGGGATCCATCCGAGGATTTGACTGGCTTCTTGGAGGATAACGGGGATCCATCCAAGGACTTGACTGACTTCTATCTTGGAGGATAACAGGGATCCATCCAAGGACTTGACTGACTTCTTGGAGGATAACAGGGATCCATCCAAGGGAGTGACTGACTTCCTAGGGATTTAGCGGGAATCTTAACGGGGACCTAGGGGACTATACCTAAGGATTAAACGGAAGTCTTGGAGAATAACGGGGATCCATCCAAAGACTTAACGGGTGTCTCGGAGATTTTCCAAGGACTTAACGGGCTCCTAGGGGACTATTCCTAAGGATTTAACGGAAGTCTTGGAGGATAACGGGGATCCATCCAAAGACTTAATAAAATGATGCTTGTTAACGCAAAAAAGCAATGTGTCAAAGACAAGAAGCAAAAAACGGAGCAAATTCAAGCAATGTGCAATTAATTATCTGTTCAGGTTTACTTAAAACACATTTTCATTCCTAAATGGTTGGAAAAGATTCCTCTTCTTTTTCGCAACTACTCTAAAACCTGGATCAGTGGAGGCCATCACTACGCCTATAGACCCCTCATTTTTCACCTGTATTGCACGCTCCCAAGGACGGACTATCCCGGGCGAGGGTCCTATAGGGCACACGGCTTCCACCGACCAAAAGAACCAAACCTAGGGTCTAGTGCGTCACCAAGTTCCAATGCGTGGGCCATTCTTATCGTAGTTAAGCCCCGGTCAAGGTTAAGATTGACTTAACGCTTCAACGAAATTCCGGCATGACCTCATTTTAATGAGGGATCTCGGACCTTAACCTTGGGCTCAAGGATGATTAGGATGGGCCAAGCATGAGGGCTTAATGACACGGTGTCATCCTATCTTTAATACATGACTTTAGTTAATTATGATTGACATTAACGCATAAGTCGAGGACCGGGTCAAAGATGACCTTGGTCACACTTGCTTTCACAAGGAGTCGTGACTCGGGCGTTAACTTGGCCATTATTAACTTTGGACATGTATTAGGGACGTGATGACGTGAGCTAGACCAAAAACCAACCATGGTCACGGTATTTGTGTGTCACGGACATGTGTGGTTGAATCGGCTCGGAAGGGGAGGTGGAATGGACCCGTGCGCGCGAGAAAGGCACAAGAGCACCAATCAAGTTGCATCGTGGCATCCATTTCGGGTTTAAAGGTTTTTTGGAACGTGCACAAGGTCAAGTGCGCATTGTGTGAAGCCTTCTATGTTCCCTTTTGAGTCAAAATATAAATTTTCAATTTGTTTTAATATCATGAACAATGTATGAACAATATATGGACAAGTACGATGAACAAGTAAGATGGACAAGTATTTTGCACAAGCAAGTAAACAAACATACAACAAGCAAGAATCAAAATTTGTACATGAAAAGGTTGTGCACAACCAAAGGTTTTTGAAACCAAAGTTTTACAACAAGAACAACAATCCTTTGAAAATCATTTTGTACAAAAAGGTTGTGCACAACAAAAAGAATTTGAGAAACCAAAATTTTTATGAAGGGGTAAGGCACAATGAGGCTTTGAAAACTCAATTTTATGTCCAAAAGATTTGTGCATTACCAAGCTTTAAAAACATTTTTGGCTAAGAAAATGAAGGCAAGAGTGCACAAGTAGAGGCTGTAAATGGAACCTGAACAAGAGGAAACGCAAAAGGGACCATCAGAATGCTTCTGCCCTGCACAAAATTGTTAACTTGAAGCATTCTGTGGGCCCGGAAAAACCAGCCGTACGGCTAGGGATGGAGATCCATTGTTTTTTGCAAATTTTCAACTTCTGATCATCAAGCTCCAGTTTATTACATTTCCAGAACAGTTTCACTCCCAGAAATCAAAACAGAAACATAAAATACACAAAAAAATGCACAAAGTAAACAAACGGGGACGGGAGTTTGACCCACAAAAGAATGCCTCCGAATCTTCTAAAAAGAATTTCGAAAACACTCTAGTCCCCAGTGGAGTCGCCACTGTAAGATACCCGCGGGAAAAATGAATAGTCCCCTCGAGAATCGAACACGGTACTTTAACGAAAAACGGAGTCGCCACGTTAGTTTAACTTTAAACCCAAACTTAACAAAAAATGGTTAGTGACAAAGGATTCGGAGGTCAGGTTACGCTTTGGGAAGAACCCAACCGGTAGTTCACCCAAAGCGCCTCAGAAGAAACCGAGTCTCCCTAAAGTTTGTTAAAAATTGTGCAAGTGTGTGTGTGTGTGTTTTGAAAATGGGAGAAACCGACTTTGTTTTAGAAGATGATTTTGGAAATAAAATGTAGGCATCTTAATTCCCTTTTGTTTTTTTGTTTTTTTTTTTTGATACTTTAAAGAGACAAAAATATAATGTTTATCCAAGTAAAATATGAAATTTTGGGGACGGACTTTAATTAATCATGGAAAGGATTAATAAAGTCAAGAGGGACAACTAATACCTTTACTTGGATGAGACCACAATTTGGGTGAATAAAGATAGTCAACTTTATTATCCAAGCAAGGTAATCATTATAAGATTAAAATAAATAAAGGCCTTTTTTGGACAAATCATTACTTGGAAGAATAAAGATTGTGGCTTTATCATCCAAGTAAGATAAACAAGAAAAGATTTGAAATAAAGACTTTTAAATGGAAATAAACATTAAATATTAAGACTTTAAAGGTAACAAATCCCATCTCCACTTAGTTCATCATTTTAATGCACTATTGAAGTGCAAGATGAAGCTTTTAGGATCATGTGGGTATTTAGATCCAAAATATAAAGATTACATTAATAAATAAAGACTTGTAAATGTAAATGACTTTAAATGTCAGATGACATAAATATAAATAGCATAAATGTACAAGGCTCTCTCCAAGATGTGCAATGGATCACCAAGCCAATATTAAAGACATAAATGTAAGTGACATAAATTAAATTGCATAAACATAAATGACATAAATGTAACAAATACTCTTCTCCACTTAGTTCATCATTTTAATACAAAGGTGTAAGATGAAACCATTGGGATCATAAAAGTATTTGGATCCAATCATATATCTTTATAAAGACTACATTTTAAAAGTAAAAGATGAACAAAGATGATATTCCAACAAAAGAAAAAAGAAGGAGATGAAGATGAAGATGACAATAGGATAAAGGTTCAACCTTTAAGCAAGATTGGGGTAAATCATTAATTGATTGACCCAAGTTTGCCTTTTTTCTTCACTTAGAAATCTTGGACTCTAAGATTTTCACTTGACATGGATTGATCACCATTGTATATTTTGATTAAATGGGACTAAAGATAAGAGGGATACTACTCTTGGTAGTTCTTCACCATTATCTAAAGTAAACCACAATCATCCACAAAGAGAATTACTTAATTTTGGAGAGAGGACAATTTTTGGGAGTAATTATAGGGGAGAATTCTTCATCAAATGAGAGAGGATGAGCTCTCTATTTATAGGGGGATTGGGGACTTGTCACTTGCTTAGGGGCTAAGCAAAAATAGGATAATCTTTGGATCTTTTTTTGGTCACAAATTGGATCCTTTTTTGGTCACAAAATGGGTTGAAATTGGATCATTTTTGTGCACAAACTGGAGCATTTTCGGGTATTAAATGGGCTGGGAATTGATTTTCTGGATGGGGGTGTGTGGTGACACAAGGGAGGTGAAAGGCCAATCAAAATGAGGTATGTGGGGCTGTGAGGGTGAGGGAGACAAGGGGAAATGTCGGACCAACCAAGAGCGAGGGCGTGGCGGGCTTGGTCGGGCGCGTGAGGCCCACGCGGGGACAAGGCGGCTCCCTTCGGCGAACTGCAAGCGGCCAAGTGGTGATGTCGGCTGGCTTGGTCGGCGTTTTGAGAAAGCGCACAATGGTTGTGCGACCATTCCCTTGTTCCTTGGGCTTTTCTGGAAATTCCCACAAAGTCCTTTATGGGATTTGTGGGGATAAACCTGAGGTCCTTGGCCCATTTTTATTACCAAAAGGCCCCTCCCTTTTCCATAATAATTCATTTAATGCCTAAAATACCCTTTGAACTGTAAAATGACCCAATTAAATCCCAAATTACCCCTTAACTCTGCAATTTGATTATTTGAGGATAGTAATCCGGATCGGGGTACTTACAAGACTGTAGTCAACTGGTTGATGAAACGGGTGATGTATTGTAGCCTCCCCATGAATGCTTTAACTTCGGTCTCCGTACGGGGCGGTTTCATGTCCATAATTGCTTGAATCTTTTTCGGGTCAGCTTCTATCCCACGTTCCGTAACCATGTATCCTAGCACTTTTCCTCGAACTACCCCAAATGTACATTTAGCAGGATTCAGGCGCATGGAGTGTTCCCTCAGCCTGTTGAAGAACTTCCGCAAGTCGATTAGGTGTTGACCATCTGAACCTTTGGAGTATATGATCATGTCGTCTATGTAGACCTCGAATTCTTTGTGAATCATGTCGTGAAATAATGCAGTCACTGCTCGTTGGTAGGTAGCCCCAGCATTTCTTAACCCAAATGGCATTACGGTATAGCAGTATGTTCCTCATGGCATAGTGAAAGCAGTCTTTTCTTGGTCTTCTTCGGCCATCTTGATCTGATTATACCCGGCGAAACCATCTACAAATGACTTAACCTCGTAGTTAGCTGTTGCATCCACCAACATGTTGATGTTTGGAAGTGGGAAATCATCTTTTGGACATGCTTTATTGAGATCACGGAAGTCCACACAAACTCTGACTTTGCCGTTAGCTTTCTTGTCTGTAACGATGTTTAACAACCATGTCGGATACTCTATCACCCTTATGAAACCAACTCTGAGTAGCTTCTCAATCTCCTCTTTCACTTGTAGAGACCATTCTGGTTTGATGCAGCGAAGTTTCTGTTTTACCGGCTTGGCGTCTGATACTATTGGAATTATGTGCTCCACAATAGAGTTGTCCAGCCCCGGCATATCCTTGTAAGACCATGCAAACACGTCGATATATTCTTTGAGTAACCCAATCAGCGCTTCACGTTCTTCGCCTTGAAAGAAGCTCCCAATCTGTGTTTCCTTTGGCTCGTCATCTGTCCCCAGATTCACACATGTTAACACCTCATCGGCAGCTTGGGCTGGATTTTCCCTTTGATTGATAACCTGCTTTGAGATTTCTCAGGTGTATTCGTTCTTAAGTTTGTCTGTGTCTGCTTCTTTTAATTAATCGTTATTAACTATTTGTATATCATTAGATTGAATAGTTAATTTATCATTTATAAGAGTGGCTATATACGGATACTCGGAGAGGTCGAGATTTTCATTTAGTGCAAAGGGAAAGATAGCGTTGGCGACCATTTCATAGTTTTCTGACGTGAGGTTATTAGACTGGGAGGAAGACTCGAATTCGAAGGTAAAGACATTGGACCTAGATGACCTTGAGGAACAAACAGGTGACTCAATAGGGGAGGTGACAGGGGGAGCAGTCAATCCAAGTTCCTCGATCATGAATTATATCGTTGCTATGGGTCCGCTATATGTGTACCAATTCTTCAATTTTCTAACTATGGGTGAGACCAACGTTCTCAGATCAACATTGTTAGTTTGGTCTTCGATCATGGATACGAAGTTGCGGGAGGATAAGGAACATGCAGTGTTTTGAGAGAGAGTATCTAATGATAGAGAGTAATAAGGAAAGTCACTATCATTAACATCGGGTGCCTCGCCATCTGCCACAGCCATTTCGGTTAGATTGGCGAAGTTTACCTCATTTCTGGTTCTAACAAGAGCGAATCTAGGGTCCTCTAATTGACCATTATGTATGAGTTCTTGAATAACAATCTTTAGAGTGAAACATTCTTCAATATCATGGCCGGTAACTTGGTGGTAGTCACATGCTTTTTTAGGATTGTTGCCCGGGCGGGGACGATATCCTTCCAATGGTTGAATCATCCCCATTGCTATTAAACCATTGAACATAAGATCCATGGTGATCTGTGGTTGTTCGAAGGCATCCACCATCTCTAATAGGCTTATCTCATCAGCATCGACTATGTTCACGCCTCCATTATTGGGAAGCGGGCTTGCTACGGTGTTTGGACCTTTAGGCTTTTCGATCTTCCCTTCGGCTATGAGCTTCTGGATGGCACGCTTGAGATGCAAGCAGTTGTCGGTGTTGTGGCCAATATACTTGTGGTACTTGCAGAACTTGGTTGCATCGAGGTCAGCCTTTTTGTTGAACGTTTCGTAGTTCTCAAGTGGCTTGATCAAACCCTTCTTCATCAAAACTTCAAATACTCAGCCAGTAGGCATGCCGAAGTCGTCAAAAAGCTTTTTCTCACGTGGGAAGTTGCTTGTAACTGCTTGGACATCAAAGGCGTAGGTGTTCTGAACCATACTCACTTGACCGGCTACTTCTTTGGTTTTAGGAGCGGTACTTGTCGGAGTTTTGTAGCGGAAGGAGGTGTTTCCACTTTTGGGAGTTTCTTTGGCAACGCCAGTAATATCAGCTTCGTGTCTGACCCCAGTGTCGACCATTTCTCGGAGATCGGGAAAGTAACCATTACCAATTGCCACCCTAAGCTCGGGCAACAAGCACTTATAGAAGATTTTCTTTTGTTCCTTTGCCTTAGGGGTGTATTGAACCTCTGCTAGCTTGTGATTCCACCTCTTGTAGAAGTCATAAATAGGTTCACCGGGCCTCTGCATGGTGTTTTCCAAATCAGTATGGTTGACGTGCCAATCTAGATTTGACTGATACTTCTCACAGAAAGTGGTGGTGATTTGATCCCATGTCTGTCGTTCGAAGGGATCCAAACTCAAGAACCAATGGAGGGCGATTCCGTCCAAAGTGTTGTGGAATACTCGGGCCATTTGCTCATTGGTGCAATCACGAGCTCTCAAATCTAGCACATAATTGTCAAGGTGAGTCTTGGGACAAGTAACACCATGGAATGTGGAGACCTTTGGCATATTGAAGTCTCTAGGAAGAGCACCCACATTACTCGGGTTGATAGTCTTGAAAATCGGAGCGACTTGCTTGCAGACTGTATCGAAGAGCTTGCAGATCTGATCTTGCATAGCGACCACTAAGGGGTGGTTGGAGAAATCAGAGCTGCCGTAAGCTTGAGCAGCGGGAGGAGTAGTGGAGATTGCAGGTATGGCGGCACCGATGCTTAGTGGTAATGACGGCGGAGGCAACTTGGTAGAGGACAAGTAGCTACCCATCAATTCTGGTGATGGCTCATATGGACCCTTGCTGGAGGTCGCTCTAGTACCATAATCAGGAGGAGGGATCCTTTAGTAGTTGGGCACCTTGAGAGGCACAACATCCTCGTTAGAGGGGTAGGTGACAGGTACTTCTTCATCTTGGACGAAGATCACTTCTTCATTGTGGAAGCTAGTTTCCACGCCCTTCTTCTTCATTTCAGTGGGAAGATGATCTTTGAGCTCTTGGTTGACCCTTTCTAGAGCTTTGCTTCGATCCTCGAGCTTGGAGATTTACAGCATGAGATTAGTGAAGAAAGCATGGAGAGGTTGCGGAATATCTGAGGGCTTGATGCTGGCGGCGATCTCTGGATCAGTAGGAGTAGCGGAGACTTGCAGAGCAGACATGTTAGGAGTAGAAGGCTCTGATGATGATGGAGACATCATTGGTGTAGAGATTGAAGACTGAGTTTGCAGAAGGCTCGAACGTTGAAGACGACCACCGGAACGGACCCAAACTTGCTTCTCTGTAGAGGTAGTGGATGTGAGGTTTGGGATGGGACAAGGCTCATGCAATGTATTTTGTTATTTACGAAACAATACATTATTAGTCCTAATGGTTGGAAGGGGTACCCCTTTTTGGGTTACTATCTACAAAACCTGGATCAGTGGAGGTCATCACTACGTCTATAGACCCCTCATTTTGCACACTCCCAAACGGACAATTTGGGCGAGGGTCCTATAGGGCAAGCGACTTCCACCAACCTAATAGATCCTAGCGACTAACACTTGTTTAAAGGCATTTAACGTAACGTTGATGTTACTTCCGTTAAGTTTTTAACGAGTTGAGATCCTTGTACAAAGTATCACTCGGCTCACAATATGCACACCCTTGTAGGGAAATTCATTTTTTTGTGCTTTTTTCTCTCGAAATATCTCGACTCATTAAAGACTTAACGGATGATGGCATGAACGACACGTTAATTATCTATAAAGAAAAGCTAGTCAAACCAACTGGTCGACTTTGGAGTGTCCTAGACTCTGTGAGAGTGCATGGTTTTAGACACGGACAAGGTTAAACCTCAACCCATCGCAAGCGACACGGTGAGTTAGATAGCTCGGGTGCCACGAAGATAGAGGCGACAGGATCACCAAAATATGTGCACTCAGCGAAGTATCCGGAGTAAAGGTGTGCAGTATGACACAGTCCTAGTGGTAGTGTGCAGACGACAACTAGTTATTTTTAGGGAGAAAATAGAGAGTTTTTGTATTTACATGTATGCAATGCAAAACAGTTAAAATAGCACAAAGGGGAACAGTTAAGATGTTAACGCTCTACCGTTACAAGGGAAGCAGATATGCACAAGAGATAAAGTACAGGGGGAAAAAGAGCAAGTAAGTACAATCATGATATTGACGAAAGTTTGACCCTCTAAGTTTGAAAATGTTCAAAGCTATTCCCCAGCAGAGTCACCACTGTGAATACCCCTTTCCGAATGCGGGCGACGCATGGGAAGTCTTTTATTATTTATCTTATTTTATCTTTTCTATAGGATTAGGATACTCAAATTGGCATTTAACTTATTAAGAGTCGCCACGTTGTTTTTATCAAGCTAAAACATTGAGAAAAGCTAACATAGAGGGTTCGGGGGTCAAGTTACGATAAGAGAAGAATATCAAGTGATCAGTCCTATCTCCCGATAGATCGTACTTTCTATCATGATAAATGTGTTAGTGTGTGTTAGTGATTTTGACCGGATCCGAAGATTGCCTACATTCCTCTCGTATGAGAAGCTCAGGTCGACGTAGTTTGCACATAATCGGAATAGAGAGAAGAAGTGGGATCATGCATAATGAAGGGGCAGGATAAAGAAACATGCAAGATGATCACATCCTAGAATAATGATTATTCATCTCAGGAGAGCTAATGATCATGGGAATAATTACCTAAAGTTAAGGGTTTAGAAGTAGTTCCTAGATCTTGTCAATCATCATCGGCTATGCATTATAAGTAGGGATTAAAACATTAGATCTAGCAGGTTAGATCTAACATAGTAATAAGAACATCAAGAACATATATGAAATAAGACATAAGCATGAAGATCGCTACCCTAGTCATAGAGCATATTATGAATTCTAGCAAGAACATGATGAACACAATATGAATCATATGAATATGAATGTATAAACATAATGAAACTAGCATAAATCAGATCTAAACTAAGAAAACATGTAAAATCCTTACCAATCTTGATAAGAACGAAGCCGAATCTTTAACGTGGATTGGCCGGACCTTCGGGATTGCTAGAAAGGCTTGGAGAGAGAGTTCTATCTTCAGTTTAGACTCTAGAACTCGGGGGAGAGAATTGTGTGTCGAAATTATGAACTGAAGTCACCTATTTATAGGGATTCTGACCCGGAAGGACTGGCCGCCCGGCCGGGAACAAGTGGCCGCCCGGCCAATCAAAGTGATTGGCACGGTTTCCAAGGCTCTGATCAAATTGGACTCTGGAGAAACCCTAGACAACGTCTATCTTCGATCCCAATCCGATCAGTCGAGAATATCTTCTTATTTGGGATTTTCGAGAAATTCCGGATAAGTCCTGTGCAGCTTGTAAACACATGTGAGGTCCGTGTGAGTTCTGGAATGCCTAACAACTCATTTTCAGGCCGGGTACTAACAAACCTCGGGAAGTGTTTATGAGCACTTGCCTTTCTCTAATGGTTGTATTAATTGTAAGACTATAAAGAACACAAGCATGAGAATAAGTTTTGTATAGAATAATAATTTTCCCACACACAATGATAGTTGTTTTCCCCTATATATACTAGAATAAAACTATTAGAGAGTTTGAGACCTATTCTAATTACAAACCAAAGAGCTAAGATTGGTAACAAAATAATAGCCGAGATTTGGAGAGGAGGCGGCGGCAACCCTAGCTTAAGATGCAAGCTAGGGTTTCGATGAAGTGGTGCTAGGATGTAAGACTATAAAGAACACAAGCATGAGAATAAGTTTTGTATAGAATAATAATTTTCCCACACACTATGATAGTTGTTTTCCCCTATATATACTAGAATAAAACTATTAGAGAGTTTGAGACCTATTCTAATTACAAACCAAAGAGCTGAGATTGGTAACAAAATAATAGCCGAGATTTGGAGAGGAGGCGGCGGCAACCCTAGCTTGAGATGCAAGCTAGGGTTTCGGTGAAGTGGTGCTAGGGGTAGTATGGGTATTGTGTCTAACATTAATGAGAGATATTACAAAGGACTTGGGCTATGGCGGATTAAAGAGATTGTGCGTGTATATCGTGTGTGTTGATGTTCCGTTCCATGCCCTTTAAATAGAAAAGAATAACATCAAATCTTTATCCTAACTAACTTTCTATTCTTTCGGCCATGATCTTCTCTCTACCAGACTTTGTTGCGACTTGGTCTTCTATTTGTTTAAAGAGAGTCAATCCACTAGAGCTTTATTCGCAGCACGTGTCTCCCATGATTAATCTGCTTATATTTTTTAAAATAACAGAAAACATAAAATTATTAGTAATGACAATAAAAAGTAATACCTGTTCGTGAGACGTCGGCGTGTTGATTCAGATTAAGATGTCTAACGTGTGAATTTTACCCATAAAACTATAATGAGTATTACTTGTTCTTTGTTGCCTTTTTGATTGACTACTGAAAAAAAGAAACAGCGCTATGGGGTTGAAATTGCAGCCTCCCTATTTTATGTAGACCTTGGAAATACGCACTCCCTCCGCCCCACAATAAATGTCCCAAATTGCTCTTAGGGACGGAGGTCTTTTGAAGTTTTAAAAGTTAGATTTCTAATTTCCTCGCAAAGATTTCTTTAATCGTGAGTGTAAAACTTGAGCTGTTTGTCATGTATAATTCATTATGTGCTATATTTTCGACGTTTATAAGAGCTATAAACATTGGAAGATTTTCAAGCCACTGCTGATGTTAATACTCCTTCCGCCTCTTTTCGTTTGTCGTTTCTCATTGTATTAAAAAATTATTTCAAATTTTACAATTTGGGCTTAAAAGTGCATAAACAAAATATGATCGAAGTTAGTGTTTATATTTTTCTAATCTTTGTATAGTCAAATGCAAAGATTATTTTGGGATATGGCTTTTTGGCTTTGGCGTAGTGCATCAACGGGATCTATGATTGTAACACGAGGAAAAAGCCTAAAAAAAACCATATCGAATAGGTTTGTTTCGGATATGGTTTGTGAAATGTAGTCATATACTAGCAAATAGCAATAAACTAAAATAAGCTATTTGTAGCACAAGAGGCAAAAGCCTTCTATGAAAGAAAAAAGCACCAATTAAGTACAAAATTCGACTTAGCCTAAACAAAAAAAAAACAAAAAAAAAAAAAAAACGCTAGCTATCAATACAATGATCAATAGGCATCCAGCAAAAATCCGATTGAAGACGGTTTACACTGGGACATGGCGGGTATATGGAATAGGTTTGTTCCATCAAATTGAATGAGTAAAGGCAACGATTATTTGTAAAATATACTGTATTCCCGTTAACCCCATGCTCCGGTGATGCTACACTACACATACCACGTCCCATAGGAGCCAAAAAAAGGGCACAACTCTCACCCATGCCCTTCACCTTAACCCATGTTTTGTTTTCAGATAACTCAGCCCGATAAATTGTAAAGCTATCGACAGTAGGGGTTCTCTTTCCATGGAAAAACAGGATAACTACGAAGAGCTCATCACAATACTCGAGTAGGTAATATTCTCGAGGGGGTAAAACATATTGTTCTATAGTGCGGGTAAAATCAAAATATGTCTCATCGAGCAATAGGGTAACCTGGGGGTTTGACATATCACCAAGATCAAGGACAAGCAATTCAGCATGTCTTGGTTTGAAGCAGTATATCTTTCCTTGATATGTTGTAGAAGCATGAATTGGATCATCACCAAGATGATGTTGATAAAAGCTATTGTCGCCAGGCTTGCCAAAGAAGATGTCCGAAGATATGTAAAAGCCCGACCAAGTAAAAAAAACGACAAGACAATTAGGGTCACTTGGGGGAAACAAAAGGATGCATGAAGTTATCTCATGATCATCATCCGAACATATTAGGGGGAGTTGGATAACCTCCATTGTTACCATATTGAAAATAGAGAGTTCTCTTGAAATCTTATCCTCCAATATTAACCATCCATTATATTTAGATATATGTCGTATCGTTTTCTTGCGAAGATGAGGCATGCTTCTTGGGTAGTAACGGTCTTCTAATATGCTATAGAAGATGTGACCGCTTGCACTGTTGCCGTGAGTAACTAACAACCAAGGGAAAGGGTGTGGCTGAGGACCAGGAGTAGGAGGAGGACCTGTCTCTTGTTTCTCTTTCTTTATCATCCGTTTCTTCACTTTTTTCCGTGGTTTCATCATATAACTAAAAATGACAAGAGTAACGAGAAAAAAGAAGCTTCAAATTCAACTATGAAAAGATAGAGAATTAAGTATCCAGCTCTATCAAGCTCCGCACTGAGAATTAATAACGATGAATAGAAATATATAAAGGGTTATTTGTTGATTTATGCTTTCAGTTTTCCTTTTAGTGGTAGGATTTGATCTCTTTTTGGCAATAAGATTATATCTTTCCTTTTGGAAAGAGGATTTGCTCCTTTTTTTTTTCTCTCCTATTACTACTCAGTATAGGAGTTTTTAATTTAATACTTTGATTTCTTTTTTGTACAGGATTCTGCTTTTTCACTTATAAATACATGCTTTTAATTCCTCCATTAGCTTTATTACGAGTTCTATTGTTTTGAAGGTTATCGTTTATTCTTCAAGTAGAAGTAGATTATGGATGAAGAGGACGGAGAGAGAACTTGGTCTGATCTTCCGCGTGATATTTTGAGCTTGATACACACCCGTGTCTCCGACCAATCACCTTATTTGATTTCTTTCATCGATGATGTTAAATGCAAATTTTATCATCCGGTATTGGAGAACACATATTATAAGGACTTCCCCGAGTTATACATTTGCAATTCTCGAATCTCTTATTCCAATTTTGGGTGGTTGCTCATGAATATGGGTCATACTTATTTACAATTTTTCAACCCTTTCACCTTTGAAGTGATCGGTGTTCCGCCAATATTAGAGTACCAAAACTTTGACATATATTATTTTTCATCTCCGCCTACTTCATCCGAATGTACTATCGTTGGAATGAAAAATTTCAATTTCATTAGTACTGTAATTGGAATAATTAAGCGTGGTGAAGTGAAATGGACTATACTCGATTATAGTGAAGTGTTTGAAACCTCGTTTTGTAATCCAGTTTTAGTTGGTACCCGTTTCTACTTTATGGGAGATGATTTAAATATTGGGATTTTTGATTTAAAGACCAATGATTGGAATGTTTGTGATAAGCATATTGTATCCCGTCATAAATATGACATGTACCGTCCGATTGGCATGGTAGAAGATAATGGTGGGATGTTGGTGGTTTACGAGTCTATTGAGCATCAACAACTTCATGTTGCAAAGTTTGACTTGTCAAAGATGACGTGGAAGAAAGTAGTATGTTTGGGAGATGACAAGGTGTTGTACATTAGCGAGGGTTCATCATATTTGGAAACAGTCCCAGCAAAAGGTATGGGTAACAAGATTTACTTTCCCAAATTTCATGGAGATAGTGGTGTTTTCTATTGCCTTACGACAAAGAAGTATTATTCTTGTGATGGTAAATATTGTAGCGAAGGGCCTTATAGATTGGTTCAGCCGCGCTTCTGCACTTGGGTTAAACCCAATTATTTCAAGGCTAATGTTAAGGAGGATTCGGGGTGTACGTTATCCGATGACACAAAAGTCCATAGATACTACCGAATGTTTAAGAAATGGGCGATCCTGGGTGACAATGCAATAACCAAAACGCGCGAAGGGTTGGATCAACTAAAAATCGATAATTAGTTTCCAGGCTTCAGGTTCCTCTTTTGTTGTCTTTTATATTTGTTTTGTTTGCTTGTTTGGAGAATAGCTTATGTTTTACTTTCATTGATTCTTTTATGTTACTGTAATGATCTATGGTAAACATAGTTGTCAATTCCGTCTCGTCCCGGTCCGTCCGGTGCGTACCAGCCCCGTTTTAGGTCACATATTAAAAAAAAGAAAAATAAAAATAAAAGTAAAAAAATGCTCTTACAGTTTGACTCGTGTAGTTTCTATCGAATTTAAATTCATCTAGTAACAAAGAAAATTTATGTTCTGCAACTGAAGGTAGTTGATAAGAAAGAGGTAAGGGTTCCTCTGGTTGTCGAGGGAAGGTTGATTGGAGGAGCTGAATAATTTGTGCTAAAATTGGTCAAGTTGGAGGAAGAGGGTAAATTGGGAATTTTGTATGACAACGTAGCCCCCTCAGTGCCATGACAAAATTCCCAATTTACCGTTACCTCTTTCTTATCAAATCAGTATACCCAAAAGCAATGAGTACTCCCTCTGGTTCAAAATAACTGTCTCTTTTGACATTTGCACAATTCTTAAGAAATGCAATTATTATCGTGACTTAATAACAAAAGTTTCAACTTTATCCCTATTAAGTGTGCAACTTTCTTACATTAATGTATCACATTCTAAGACAATTAATAAAAGAGAACAAGTTTCAATGCAAGGGTAAAAGGGACATTTAGATCAAAAGTGACAATTATTTTGGACCAAAATTTTGGTCCAAAAGTGACAGTTATTTTGGACCGGAGGGAGTATATAAAATATTTATGCGAGGATATTTTGCTCAAATAAAATAACTTATCTATACGAGGATACTTACATTTCTAATATTAAATTTAATAAATATAAATTTGAGTGCGTACTAAATGATACTCTCTCCGTCAGATTATATGTCCACTTTCCTTTGAGTCCAGATCTCATGTGCCCTTTCATGTGCTCCTCCCTGTGCCCCCTAATCTGGACCGTTTACATGCTTGGATAATATCAACATAAACGGTTCAGATTAGAGGGGCACAGGGAGGGCACAGGAGATCTGGACTCCTTTCCTTTTTAGTCTGTCCCTGAGTATATGTCCACTTTCTAAAATGGCAAAAATCTTTACTATTTATCTCACTCATTCTCTCTCATACTTTACTTTTACACTCACAACACCAACCAACTTATTATTCCCTCTCACTCATTCTCTCTCCTACTTTACTTTTATACTCACAACACATACATCACTTCCACCACTTCTTAATCTCCGTGCAAATGAGAGGATGAACATATACTCTGGAACGGAGGGAATATTAAATTTGTTACCTTCGTTAATACCAACTGAAATTTATAATACAACCACCATCTGAGAAACAATTTTCGTTAAACAACATTTATATTTTATTATGTCGTGTTAGTCAGTGGTTATGCCATAGACCCTTGAGCAAAATCTTCTTATGTCGTACTTTCATTTATAAAGAGATTTTGCAAATTTATAATTATTATATCTTTTGCATTTTTTTATTATAATAAGAGTAATGTTTGGGGTACAAAAAGGTCACAAAATCTTGCTCACAAAATCATTGTAATGATTTTAATGGTTATTTAATTAGAGTGTGGCGGGTCTATTATCGATGCAACCAATAAACTATCGACAACACATGTTGTGAGCTAGATTTTGTGACTTTATTTTATACCCCTAGCATTGCTCTTATAATAATTATTCCCTAGTTCTTCTAACGATATCTAGGTATATCAAGTTCACATTCTAAACCAGCATTGTTAATATATTGAACTACTATTGTTGACCACATTGGCTTCATTAGTGTCCATCTAAAAGCATAGTTGCTGCGATAATGCGACCCACAACATTTGAAGCTCGACGAATTGTTTTCTAACTTGAATATCTGAATAATCCAATCGCGTCCAATATAAACATCACACTTTGCATAATCCAGTCCTCATCAAATGCATCCGTTTCTTCTCAACACCTGTAGGATTGTAGGATTCACAGGTCATTCAAACAAAATTATGTAGCCAAATCAAGAAGTACAAAGACTAGACATATCCGGTCTTGACAAAATGCTTTTCCTCTCTATGAACAGCGCCAAAGTCAGAAAATTAGTAGCAGGGTTGAAATTATGATATAGTGTTATTCAAAATTGCAAATATTAAATATTTTAATGGCAAAAATGTACATTTTCAAACTTGAAGGGGGTAAAAATGACATAACTCTAAAATGAAGGGGGTCGGATGAACCCCATTAACAAAGGGTGGCTTCACCAATGTCTATGAATACCTGCAGGATTTATGCTGCATAATCGAGTCATGACCAAATCGCTAGCTGAAAATGTGCATTGATGTCTATGTATATCCAGTCCTGACCAAATGTATCTTTTTCTCTCTGAAGTCAATACCAAAGTCAACATAAAATCACTTGAATTGTCAGCATTTTCTGATCAAACGCCAAAGGGATAAAAATGGACAGTATAATTTAGGTGCAGAGAGAGGAAACAGAAATAACCCAACAATTAGTTAGAAGAAAAATCTCAAACTTGAAGCATAAAGTATCTAACAGCCCAAGCTACAACAAAAAGAAATCGTGTTAGAGTGAGAGCCTAAGCGACAAAAGAATTTTGGGTGAATGTCCAACTTATGCAACGTACTATCACGTTTTTTTACAAAAAAGGCAATGCACTAGCTAGTGACATCTTAATCATATGTAATTTTTTCGTGTTTTTTTTACATATAATGCAATTGACCCTAACGACGTTAAAAAACTTAACGAAATACCAATGTAACACTAACAACCGTTAAATACACTAACACCCGTTAAAATTATAACACGTGTCTAGGTTTATCCCCTCACCTTCCCTCACACCCCCTCCCTCTTCATCTTCCCTAACATCATTCGGCCAGCCATCTGCCCCAAACACTCTCTTCAGTCCATTTCCATTGCCACTGCCACCTCCGTTGCCACCATCACCGTCACCTCCATTGCCACTGCCACCACCGCCACCGCCACCTCCACCTCCACCTCCATTACCATAACCACCATGACTACACCATAACAGCTCCATAGTATCTTCATCGCTGCCCTTAATTCAATTTAGTCCAATCCAATTTTCATCACAAATTCGAACAATCAACAGTAGCTTCGAACAAAATTAAACATAGCTATGAACACATCGAATTGTAGAAGTCACATTGTAAATTTCTTCAGCCTCATCGGACATGTGGAAGCCTGAATCAGGAACACATTGTGTTGATAATATGTTAATTTTCGATTTTTCTGGTATGGGTTCTGAAAGAAATTAGGCGGCTAGGACTGTTCTGGGAACCAACCATTTGAGAGTACAACTGTGCTCACAATTGTCAAGACAGTTGTCTTGTCAACTGGCGAAACTCAAAACGCAGAAAAACAGAAAAACCCATAAAACGCAGCGGATTAAAAACGAACAGAAATAAACACTTCAGCAAGAAACGTCTTGCTGGAAAACTTTCATTACTAAAACTCTTTCAGAGTACAAAAAGATGAAAGAAATAAAAATAATTAAAAGATCAAAACCTATTCTATCTTGAATAGACTAAACATAAAAATACTTGAGTTCTTGATGAACAAGAACTTCAAGAACACAAAGACTTCTCTAAAAATATTCTGTAAATTCGTCGTCTGGACTGATTGTGATCGGCTTCTTATATAAGCTTTCTTGGCCGCTACTTCAATCTCACGAGATCTCCAAGCAACCAATCAATCTTTCCTTTTTGGAGTCCACCTAAAATACACTCCTAAAATACATAACATCTTTCCAAAGATAAGCATTACTATGTTAGTGAAATAAATCCTAGATAAAATATACATAACTAATTATAAATAAAATATATACAATCTAATTATAACTAAAATATTCAAAATATAATTAACTAATTTACTTGACAATCAGAATCACAAAGATTTAAACATAATAGAGTATTTTCATACTCTTCAATCTCCCCCTATCTTTGTGGTTCTGATCAAAACATCCAAAACACTAATCTCTCCCCCTGAATTTTACAATGGATCCTACTCCCCCTAAAAACATTTTTAGAACAGATTTTTCTCCCCCTGAATATGAAGACCACATTTTCTCCCCCTTTTTGAGAAGAACCATCAAACCCAAAGAAAGAAAATTTCGAATATCTTCCACTCCCCCTAAATTTGAATCTCCCCAACAAAAATATCTCTAAGAGCATCATCAATCTCAACTCACATCGCAGCAAACCTTTATAGACCAGCGAGTTCTGCAGACTTACCAGATGACTTACCAATTGACTGTACAGTTGACTGTCCAGTTGTCCGCACAGTTGCACGAACAAGTTGCTTAGCACCAGCTGGATGCTTAACAACAAAAAATGCCTGAGCTTGATCAGAGCAGTGGAAAACAATCATTTTGTGTCACACACAATCACTTAGAGTTTCTCCTGAATTCTCGGATTTATCTGCAAAAAATGTTAGAGAGAGAGCATTTACAGAAAAGGAACAAGATGTGATGAGAGAAATGTAGCTAGAAAGCATGACGAAGAAGATATACTAAACCATAATTCACAACCAGATTTGACAAGGAGGAAAAAATCAAGGGAGGACAGAGATTCTTCCTAAGAACTCGGGTAGGCCAAGGAGTAGGGAGAACCGAGAAACATTGAAGTACCCATTTGAATTCCAAAACAAACAAGGATTTTGATTTTAAAATTCAAACTTTTTCCATGTTTTGTGATAAATTGTCCGTCCCAGAATTAGAACTTGCCAAAATCAATTGAATCCATTTATCCACAATGTACCATAATTTCCACCAACTGCACAATGAAACTTGAACATCACGCCATTAGATTATCGTTAATTACATGAAAAGCATCAATCTTTAACACATAAGAACAACAATTCAATTTGCTGATGGAAATACCAAGGAGAGAAAAAAAACTTAGAAAAATTATGCCTAAACACACAAGTGAAGATTGTCTCAATTTTGGTGTGACATAGTATGGTCAACTCAGTTCATGACTCGGTTTCAACTCACAAGAATTCAATGAGATTCACCTTCAATCATGTAGCCTCTAGAACACTCCCATTGAAGGCTTATGACTTATGAATCAGTTACGGGGAGGAGATTTTTCACTCTCCCAATACAGTGTTACACTGATTCTCAAGTTATGTATGAATACACGTCAGCACATTGCCTAAATGAGTAGTAACTTCAAAGACTGGTGGCAGCTTGTTTTCCCCGTAACCTTAGATTGAGTGCCCACTCCATGATAAACAACACGAAAGAATTAACAAGACAATTTTCTTATCAGGTTAAGAAGGGTCTCACATTCAAGGGTCAAAGCTCGGAGTCAAGGAACTGAAGGAAACCAAGTGGTCACAAGAGACAATCGTGCAAAGATGGATGCAATCTACACTATTTTTTTTATTATTATTATTATTATTATTTTATTTTTTTTATAGGTTAGTGTGAACTGTAACATACCATTATACAGTTTATGCAGACAGTTGTCTGTACACTTGTACAGTTAACTGGTATCACACAGTCCGAGAGAAAATCTCTCGAATTCCAAAGCCTTGGTAAAGATATCAGCAAGTTGATCCGTTGTGCTTACGTGTTCTAGAGTAATGATTTTTTGATCAACGAGATATCTAATAAAATGGTGCATAATATCTATGTGCTTTGTTAGAAAATATTGTACCGGATTCTGGCAATATTCAAGGACCTTAAGCTATCACAAAATACGGTCAAGATTTCACTTCTAAGACCATAATCCTTGATTATCTGGTTCATCCTCAACAATTGAGTACAACAAGTGACAGCTACCATATATTCAGTATTAGATGGACTACGAACCAAGAACCTAACATCTTTCCTTTCAAATTTTACAACTTCCTCTTGCATGACATTGGTCCAATTATTAACTTTTAAAGTTTCTGACTCATCCTCATGCTCAAAATTAGCAACGAAACAACAAGAGCTTACCTGATGGTACGCGGATTGCATGCATACCAATCCGGCTAATTCCCGGTAATTTATTTGTTTCCCTCTTATTTTTATTCCTTCATCCACTCCCCCAATAACCTGGGAAGTTAGATGATTTACTTGTATGCTTACAGCAGCATCATTGCCTCTGCTTACCTGATCTTCAACAATTTCAGGATCTGAACCAGAATCAGCTGCGGTCTGACCATCTGTCATGTCTTGACCGTCAGTTGTCCTCACAGTTGGTGCATCTGCAGATTCTGTCGTGGATTTAGGTTCAAATTCATCATTAATCCTTTCATGCTCCCAAGTGTAACCTGAAACATCATCCTCAACACAATTGACAATAAGATCAGGAGCATTATCAAAAATTGAGTTAAAACGTGAATGATTTTCAACCAACTTGTAACAATGATCAGAGGATCTTACACCTTTCAAAGCACATCTGTTTGAATCATCGAAGACCTCACAGATCTTCTTATCAAACTTGACATGTAGATCATCATCACACAATTGGCTTATGCTAATTAGGTTTGCCTTTAACCCATCAACATGCAAGACATTATGCAAGTTAGGCAACCCATTAACATTCAGCGTACCTTTGCCAATTACCTCAACTTGAGAACCTCCACCAAAATCGACTTTTCCACCTTTAAAGGCTTCATAGTCTTTGAAATGCTCAAGATAGCCAGTCATGTGGCGGGAGCAGCCACTGTCAAAGTACCAGGCTCCTTCCACACTGCTCTTCAATGAGGTAAACACCACTTGACACTTTAGAGTGTCCTTTCTTACCCATATGGATTTTGGCGCAGACTGCTATTGACTGGGCAGTTGTGACTCCAACTGTGCCCACAGCTGTCTTGTCAAGTGGCCGCTGTTCTTCTTCAAGCCAAGTTCCTGTTTTAACTTGTAACAAAATGGTCGAATGTGACCGGGAGCAAAACAATTGTGACGCACACATCTCCTGTTTCTATTTCTTCTGTTTTTGTGAGGAGATTTATGTTCAACTTTAGAAGGACACTCCCCCTCTTTGACAAAAATAGGAGCACCATAGCTTAAACCGTTCTTTTCAGGTTTTTAAATTTTAAAAAATCCATCAAGCTTGGGTTTATCAGAATTTAACCCACACAGAGTGTCATTGGTTTTAGAAAACTCAGTTTTGAAATTTTCAAGCTCGATGTCCTTTTTTGTAAGTAAAACTTCCAAATGGTCTATGGACTCTTTTTGAGACTCACTCTCATTTGACAACCTCTCAACCTCAGATTTTAAATTCACATTTTCAGCTTTAAGGGTAATGACATCAGAGGAAAACTTCTCATCTACCTGTTTTAACCCCTTATTTTGTTCCATCTCTTTGGACAATCTCTCAACCTCAGATTTTAAACTCGCATTCTGAATAAGAAGTTTATCATTTACCTGATGCAAGGCTGTGAGTTCTTCAGAGTCAACTGCAATGGTAGAGTTCAAGCAAGTATATTCACTGCAGCCAGTTGAGTTGCCAGTTGTGCAGTCAATTGACTGCACATCTTCACTGTCAGACTCACTATCAGATAAAGTGAAGTGAGATGATTGCATAGTTGACAAATGAGCTATTTCATCATCATCACTATCACTAAGGGTCGCTGTATAGCTCATTCCCTTTTCAAAATTTTCAACCAAATTAGATGGAAATGGTGTCTTTTTCAAAAAATCAATGGATTGTTCTGTGTTATTTTCTTGCACACCACGATTTACTTCATAAATGGTTAAGATCCCAGTAAGTTCTACAATACTTAGAGTCTCGACATTATAGAATTCCTTTAACACATATATTTTCACGTTGAATCTACTTGGGAGGGATCTTAACATTTTGCTTACGAGTCTAGCATTAGAGATGGATTCCCCTAACACATATAACTCATTTGCAATTTTTATCAATTTAGCAGAAAAATCTTTGATGGTTTCATTTTCTTTCATTTTAAGATTTTCAAACACAATCATTAAAACCAAAAACTTGTTTTGTTCACAGTCCATTATGGCTACTACAAGGATCGATCTCAGTATGTCGAGAGGAGCTCTTGATACCAATTGAAAGAAATTAGGCGGCTAGGACTGTTCTGGGAACAAACCAACTGATAGTACAAATGTGCTCACAATTGTCAAGACAGTTGTCCTGTCAACTGGCGAAACTCAGAAACGCAGAAAAACAGAAAAACCCATAAAACGCAGCGGATTAAAAACGAACAGAAATAAACACTTCAGCAAGAAACGTCTTGCTGGAAAACATTCATTACTAAAACTCTTTCAGAGTACAAAAAGATGAAAGAAACAAAAATAATTAAAAGATCAAAACCTATTCTATCTTGAATAGACTAAACATAAAAATACTTGAGTTCTTGATGAACAAGAACTTCAAGAACACAAAGACTTCTCTAAAAATATTATGTAAATTCGTCGTCTGGACTGATTGTGATCGGCTTCTTATATAAGCTTTCTTGGCCGCTACTTCAATCTCACAAGATCTCCAAGCAACCAATCAATCTTTCCTTTTTAGAGTCCACCTAAAATACACTCCTAAAATACATAACATCTTTCCAAAGATAAGCATTACTATGTTAGTGAAATAAATCCTAGATAAAATATACATAACTAATTATAAATAAAATATATACAATCTAATTATAACTAAAATATTCACAATATAATTAACTAATTTACTTGACAATCAGAATTATAAAGATTTAAACATAATAGAGTATTTTCATACTCTTCAGGTTCACCATTAACTGTTGTCCTTGTAGGATTTCGACTATGGATTTCAATTGAAACCCAGATCTTGTGGATGTTGGATTTGCTTAAAATCTAGGTTTTGATAGGGGAGGCCGAGCAAATAAGGGAATGGGGGTTGAAATTTGAGATTATGGGTAGAAAAGGGTTGGGTAAATCTGATTTTGAGTTGATTTTGAAATCCCCAATTGGACAAAGCATCATCGTTGTTGAAGGAATCAACTTATGGAGTTATGGAGAGAGAGAAGAATATGGAATGGAGAGAGAAGACCATGGCGAGGTGTTTTGTGGTGGTTCTGTGGTGGGAAAAGGATGGCTGCTTACAGGGGAGAAAAGGGAAGAGAGTGAGTGGGGTTGGATGGGGGAGGGGTATTACTTATTAGTTTATTACTTACTCCCTCCGTCCCATCTTAAACTTCAAAAAAAAAAAGCTGGGCACAAGAATTAAAATGAGAATCTTTAAATTATAAAATATAGATAGTGGGGTAGAGTATTGTGAGTATAGAAAGTGGGTAGGAGAGAGAAAGTGTGGTAGAGAATAGTTAGTGGATAGTTGTTGTGTGTATGACATGTAGGTCCCATTAAATAAAAAACTATAAATAACTTTCCTTTTTTGGATTTTGAAGCTTAAGATGGGACACCCAAAAGGAAAATTTTTGAAGTTTAAGATGGGACGGAGGGAGTATTAGTTTATAACTGAAATTTTTAACGTGTGGTTCTGTGGTGGGAAAAGGGTGGCTTTAGAATTTGAGGCTTTAACCAATAAGTCCCTAAGCCAAATAAAAACTACCAATAAGGACAGACATTTTGAAAACTTACCAAAAAGTCCTTGATTTTTTTCCTAAGCAAGAATACCCTTCGCATGAGCATGCGCTCCCAACCCCAGCCCCCAACGTGTTTTGCTCCCTCACTTTCTCTCTTCCTGTTTCTCACTAACTCTTTCTTCTTCCTTTTCTTTTTTTTTCTTTTTTTTTCTTTTTTTTTTCCACCTAAAATTTTAAAATGACATATTTCAAAATTTATAAACTGAAAAAATGATCCGAAACCATTGTTTTAATCGTGTCGACAATACGAATTAAACAAGTACCTCAACACATAATTCAAAATTTATAAATAAAAAATTCATTTTTCACTTGTAAAAATTTGAATTTTTTTTTTTTAATTTCACAATTAAAAAAAAACATTTTTCACTTGTAAAATCATTTTTCAACTGATTTTTCAGTTGTGTAATTTCACAGTTGTGTCATTTTTTCATTTTTCATTTTTAAAAACTGATAAATTCATCTTTCAATTTTTGCACAATCATTATAATAATTGAGACATGCATTTCACAGTTGTTCACACATGATTTTGAATATAATAACTGAGACATTCATTTAACAGCTATTCATAATTAAATAAAAACTGATAAAATCACCTCTCATTTTTCCTAATTGATGACTCAATTTATCGGTTTAATTATATAATATAAATGAGACATTCATTTCTCAGTTATTCACATATGAATTTGAGTACAAAACTGGTACATTCATTTCTCAGTTATCAATTTTTCTCTGTTGTTAATATAATAATGAGATATTCATTTCTCAGTTATTCACACACGAGTTTAATATAAGAACTAGTAAATCTATTTCTCAGTTGTTAACATGTGAGTTGAGTGTAACAACTAAGAAATTCATCGCACAGTTTTTACAAAGGATACTCATTTTCAGAACTATGTGTTGTTAAATGCTTTTTAAACAATTGTGAAATAAATTTATCTCATTTTTTAATTAAAAATGAGTAATTGTCCAATTGTGAAGAATTAATACCCCTAACCCAAAAAAAAAAACAAAAACAAATGTGAGGTTGTAGTGTTAAATATATAATAGTCTACTAATAGAACAAGTAAGAAGCTTGGCATAGTGGTTAGGTGGTCTTAGCTAAGACCAAGAGCTCTTGGGTTCAAACCCTCCCAAGAGCAAATAATTTTTATTTATAATACTTGGGGTTGCAGATTGTTGTGGCGGTAGTGGGTGAGGTCCAGCGGCGGCAGCAGGTGGCGGAAGACGGCGGTGGGTGGAGGTCCGGTGGCGGCAGACGGCGACGGGTGGAGGTCTGGCGGCGGCGGCAGCGGGTGGAGGTCCGGCGACAGCAGGTGGCGGCGCCGGCGGGTGGTGGTGGCGGTAGGTGGCGGACCTCAGTCAAAGTCAAAGGTCTAGTAGGCGGTCAAAGGTCGTCAATGGTTAAAGGTGTAATATGATTTTATTTGGGCTGGGGGTATTTTTGCCATTTAAAAAGGGTGAGGGATTTATTGGTAAAATTGATTTCAACCCAAGGACCCTGTTGGTCCCAAAGGGGCAACAAGGGTATGAAAAATGCTAGAGGGGGAGGGTGAATAGCGTTTTCAAATTCTTTTCAAACCCTTTTGCAAATCAATGGCTTATGCGCACAGTTCTCAAATAAGCTAAGTTTAGCGCGCAGAGAGTGTGAAATGCACAGCGGAAGTTTAAGCAGCACCTGCGCAGGAAAAAGCTGCGCAGAGATAAAAACGCACGCGCTAAGTTTTGGCTTAAAGAGTTGGATAAAATGTTCTAAGGCAATGAGCAATAACAAACACAACATCAATAAAAGCAATCTGATAAGATCAAACAAAGCAGTTATTCAGAAATGATTAAGCAGGAAATAAACAGCGAGAATAATGAACAAGCTATATGGAGAGGTTCGATCAATAAAAGATCTACGTCCTCTACCAAGATGGTTAGTATTGGATTTTCTAAAGGAGATCTTATTATATGAGAGAGTTACAAGATACAACAATGAAGAACAAACAATCTCAAAGATCTGATCTATGAAGAGCAAATCCTAAACTAAACCGGTGTATCTCAAGAAGTAAGATCTAAATGATCGAAGCTTCAAGAGGTGTGTGTGTGTTCAGAAATTCTAGGCTCTATGAATCTATGAGATGAAGAGCACGAAGAATTCTGGTGATTTAAGGCTTAGGATCTGGCAGGAGTTTGAAGGTATGAAGGTTTGAAGGTTGATCTTGAATCTGAGAATAGTAAGCAGCAATCTTCAAAACTTCAAGGATATTAGAAAGCACAAACTCTAGCAACTTGGAAATGAAGATGAGCAATCTATTTATAGCATAGAGCTTAAAACTAGCCGTTGGTGCTCTGAACAAGGACGATGAGCTGGCACGATATGATTGGTGCGCAGGTGTCCTTTATAGCCTTTGGGGCTCTGATCAAAGATGATGACCTGGCACAATATGATTGGTGCGCAGGTGATTTAGAGCCGTTGGAGACTGAGCATGAAGATCAAATTCAAAAGCTTCTTCTAGAAGGTTGACATCTGTCTTCATTTGAAATATTTCTCTTGAGAGCGTCTCCACCGTTGGATCTGCTGAGTGTGCTTACTTTGTCGATTCTGCACACCTCAGCATTTTTAATAAGCGTGCATCTTCTAAGCGCTTTCCAAGTTAGGTGATCTGAATGTATTGAAAACTGAGCAAGGTAGGATGCTGCGCAGAGGAGACCTGCGCAGTGATGTCCTGCGCAGGGAAGTCCTGCGCAGAGACCACAGTCTTGCTTAGATCTTCATTCCTTTTCGCTCCAAGCTTCAAGAATATGAGGTTGTTGAAAGATAAGCATAAGGACCAAGTTAATCTGCTCTGCTCATAGAATTCATGCGTATAGAGAATGAGCAAGTGATGCTATGCGCGCGGAGAATAAGCAGGTAATGCTATGCGCGCAGAGAATGAGCAGGTAATGCTCTGCGCATGAAATGTGCTGTGCACGAAATGTCCTGCGCATTATACTTGGTCTTCAGTAAATGAAACCTCAATTCCAATCAAGCCCTAACCGCTAAGCCTATTCTATAAAATTGGACTTAGCTAAAAATAGAAGTTATAAAACTTCTTACATAGGATCCTAAAGTCCATAAAATACTTAGGTGATGGTATCAATCAATTCTAACATAATTGGGAGGGTTAAGAAATAAGCATACCCAACAATCTCCCCCTAAATGATTGATGCCATTACCTACTATAACAAAGGCAATTCATTGTACTTGATAATAACATGTCCATAGAAATGAAAATGGTAAATCATGACTCAAGTCAATGCACACACTAGCCAGTGTTATAGATTTCTAATCTATCCAAAAGAAATGATCTTACAATATGGGAGACAGAAATATCATTCAGCGCATACAAAAAAAATATGAGTTTTAGTTTGAGTATGCGTTTAAACTGAATGTTTAAACATCATGCGTAGAAAATATGAGCAGTCAAGTATATGCGCATGAGGTAAAAAAATGTATTCATTGTTCCACAAATAAAAAGTTTGAATTGAACAAGGTTTTGGGAAAATCAATGATACATTATAAGATTAGTGTTTACCTTCGAGAGAGCTCTGCGCATTTCATCTTGTAGCTTCCCAAATTGCGCAGAGCTTCAATATCAGAAGCGGGAGCATCAAATTGTAACTATTTGCAGTACTCTCCCCCTTAACTTTTTGCCTCTCCCCCTTTCTCTTTCTTTCCCTTGAGCTATTTTCCTTTGACTTTGTTACTCTCCCCCTTAGTGGCACAATCACAGGCCTGTAGAATACTAGCATGCGCATCGAGCCTAGCAGCTTGCGCATCCAGTTGCTCTTGAATCTTTGTCTGCGCATTGACCACTTGAGGGATCTAAGGGAGAAGAAACCGGAAGAATGATATACTGAGGTCGACGGGGTATGAGCGTGAGGTTCATGCACATCAATATAAGGCGCAGAGTTTCTTTGAAAACTCAAAAATTTTGCCTTGTGCGCAACATCTTGTGCGCTTCATATGCGCAGGCGCATGAGACATTACCTATCTTAGAGAATTATCAAGTAAACACAAGCTCATTAGTATTGACAAATCATATGGACAATTAGCTAAGTTCAAGCATACCCATTTCTCCTCTCAAGAAAGCAAATCTCTTTGCGTCAAGAGCCTTTGTGAGGATATCAGCAATTTGATTGTCTGTGCCCACGTGCTCTAAGTGTATATTTCCTTTTTCCACGTGGTCCTTGAGAAAATAATATTTGATGTCGATGTGTTTTGTCTTTGAATGCATGACAGGATTGTTGGAGACTGCTATGGTGGACATATTATCGCAGAAAATTGGGCAATTTCCTTCATTAATTCCATAGTCCACTAATTGTTGCTTCATCCATAGGATTTGGCAGCAGCAGCTTCCAGCAGCAATGTATTCAGCTTCTATAGTGGAGATGGATACAGCAGCTTGTTTCTTGCTTGCCCACGCAACAAGTAGATTTCCAAGGAAATGACAAGTTCCACATGTGCTCTTCCTGTCAATTGTGCATGTTGCGTAATCTGCATCTGAATAACCTAGCAAATCGAAATTCGAATCTTTGGTGTACCAAATTCCAAGGTTAACAGTTCCAGAAAGATAACGAATAATGTGTTTAACAGCAGTTAAGTGCGCTTCTCTAGGGTCCGCTTGATAGCGCGCACAGACACAAACACTAAACATAATATCTGGCCTACTTGCAGTAAGATAGAGTAGAGAGCCAATCATACCTCGATATAAAGTTTGATCAACTTTCTTACCTTTCAAGTCTTTATCAAGTTTATTGCCCGTAGCCATTGGAGTGTCGTATGCTTTAGCATTCTCAAGTCCAAATTTCTTGATTAAGTCCCTTGTGTACTTGGCTTGATTTATGAAGATGCCATCATTCAATTGCTCGATTTAAAGTCCGAGGAAGAATGTGAGTTCTCCCATCAAGCTCATTTCAAACTTGCTTTTCATGAGCTTCTCGAAACGCTTACAAAGTAACTCATTAGTAGAACCAAATATAATATCATCGACATAAATTTGAACAAGTAAAGAGTGATCATTATACTTAGAAATAAAAAGAGTTGTATCGATTTTACCGCGCTTGAAGCCTTTCTCTAGTAGGAATTTTGATAGAGTATCGTACCATGCTCTTGGTGCTTGCTTAAGTCCATACAAAGCTTTCTGAAGCTTGAAGACGTGATTTGGAAATCTGATATCTTCAAATCCAGGAGGTTGAGCTACGTAGACCGTCTCTTGGAGTTCACCGTTGAGAAATGCGCTCTTCACATCCATTTGATAAAGCTTAAATTTCTTGTGAGAGGCATAAGCTAAGAAAATTCTGATAGCTTCTAGTCTTGCTACAGGCGCAAATGTTTCATCGTAATCGATTCCTTCCTCTTACCTATAGCCTTGCGCAACCAACCTTGCTTTGTTTCTAGTGATGCTTCCATTCTCATCCATCTTGTTTCTGAATACCCATTTTGTACCAATAACTCCTTGATCATGAGGTCTGGGTACTAAGGTCCAAACTTTGCAGCGCTCAAATTGGTTAAGCTCTTCTTGCATAGCAGTAACCCAGCTTGAATCTTGGGGCTCTTCATCAATCTTCTTTGGTTCGATTTGGGAGATAAAGGAGTTATATTCATCATCGAAGTTTGATGCTCTCCTAGTACGAACCCCTACATTGAGATCACCAATGATATTTGAAGTTGGATGATTTCTAACTTCACGAACCTCAGGAGGTAAGTTAGGTTGAGTGGTAGGAATACGAAGATCTTTAATGGGTACTTCATTTGCTCCAGCATCGAGATCATCAAAAGTGATTTGCTGAAGTGGAGAAACATCATGCGCAGGAGGAGGTGTTTGCGCATCAGGAGTCGTCACTTCTGGCGCAGCATCTGGTGTATGCGCATGAGATGGGCTTCCTTGATTCTGGTTTTGATCAACTTGATTATCATTCTGCGCAGGTGCAGTTTGAGGCTGCATACCTGTCTCAACATTCTCAGCAGAATCATCAGAATCATTTGGAGCCAAATGTGGCTCAAGGAAAGAATGCTCATCAAAAGTAACATGTACCGATTCTACAATTATTAGAGTAGTTCTATTAAAAATACGAAAAGCTTTAGAGTGTTTGGCATACCCAACGAAAATACCTTCATCTGCTTTGGCGTCGAATTTACCTCTATGATCTTTTCCATTATAGAGGATATAGCATTTGCAGCCAAAAATCTTGAAGAAAGCAATGTTGGGCGCTCTTCCTCTCTATAGCTCATATGGAGTCTTGTTGTAGGCTTTGTTGATGAGGGATCTATTCTGAGTAAAGCAAGCAGTGTTGACAGCTTCTCCCCAGAAATACTTTGGAAGCTTAGCTTCAGCTATCATTGTTTTTCCAGCCTTAATCAACGTGCGATTCTTTCTTTCCACAACGCCATTTTGTTGAGAAACTCCAGCAGCAGAGAAATTGTGATCAATTCCATGGTCATCGCAGTATTGAGCGACGCCGTTATTCTTGAATTCAGTTCCATTGTCTGATCTAACGCTCACGATGTCGTCTTCCTTTTGAGTTTGGAGCTTTCGAAATAGTGCAGTCAAGATATCATAGCAGTCATCTTTGGATATCATCATTTTGACCCATGTGTATCTTGAGTAGTCATCTACCACAACTAAAGTATATTTGTTTCCTCCAATGCTCGCGGTGGTAACCGGTCCAAACAAGTCCATGTGAAGCATTTGTAAACATTTGGAAGTTGAGGAGGCAATCTTGCTGGAGAAAGACTGCTTAGGTTGTTTACCGAGCTGGCATGCTGCGCATTTTCTGTCATGATGGTCAGCTACTTTGGGAAGTCCTTTGACAAGATTTTCCCTTCCTAGCTTAGCCAAATACTTGAAGTTCAAATGACTTAAGCGCTTATGCCATAGCCAGCTGCTTTCACTTACATTCTTTGCTACAAAATAGAGATTAGTGATAGAGTCTATAGCAGTAAGATCAATAATGTAAACATTAGTCTTACGAGTCCCTGTGAGCAAAGTCAGTCCGGATATTCCATCTTTGATATAGCAGTGCGTTGCAGTGAAGTGACATTCCAAACCTTTATCGTAGAATTGTGATATGGAGAGCAGGTTGTGCTTGAGTCCTTCTACTAACGCAACTTTCTCAATGCACACTTTATCCTTTCTGATTCTTCCATATCCAACTATGTGCCCTTTGTTGTTATCTCTAAACGTTACTGAGGGACCTCTTCCTTCATGCACATCTTCAAGAGCGGTGACATCTCCAGTCATGTGTCTAGAACATCCACTGTCGAGGTACCATATATGCGCTTTAGCTTGTGAAGAGTGTGCAGTCAAGCAGGAGACCTGAAAGATAGACATTAAGAACGCAGGTCCCCTTTATTATTGGGTCCTAGAGTTAGCAACTTTTGACAACCCACTCCTGTCTGACCTTAGGATTTTTACGTCCCTTGGCATTAGGAGCAAATCGAAAAAGGCATTCTGCAGCTTTGTGACCTAAACCATCACACACAACACAATGATGAAAGCCACTTATAGATTGGGTTTTTACAAACTCTTTACTTTTCTTTGGCGCAGCATTCTTTACTGGAGCAGATGAATTTGCTTTGACAAATATCATTTTCTGAGGTTTGGGTGCGCTTTTCTTAAGAATACGCATCTGGCGTTGAGGCGCATGGCTTTCATGCGCATGACCCTTTTGCGCAGATTTGACATTTGAAGTTGAAGCGCAACCATAGTCAGAATATGAGTTGTCATGCACAGGTTCAACTTTAGCCTTACCCTTGGCTTTCCCAGTTTGCATTTTTGGGTAGACATAATGGAAATTTTGTCTCTGGACTTTCTCCTGTCTTTTACCCATTGAAGCAGAGGGCTTTGCTTTAGGAATTTTATTAGTTTGCTGTGGTGTAAACTCCTTTTCCTTTTCAGAGCAAACTGCGTATTTAAAGTTATCACTAGTTGAGAACCCCAAGCCTTCCTTGTCTCCACTGGCTTTTTGGGATTCTAGAATTTGGTCCATAGTGACAAGAGATTTGGTCCACTCATCAGTGATCTTTGTGAGATCAGCTACTTGAGCAGCCAATTCTTCGTTTCTTACTTTAAATAGCGCATTTTGATCTGTAAGAAAACGGTTCTTTTTAGTAAGAGGAGTCATGCTCTTATTCTGCTCTTTAAGGAGGGTGATCTCAGATTTTAAAAGAGTTTTCTCCGTCTTAAGCTGTGAAATTTCTCCAATTGATAAGTCCACTGCTTCTTTCATAGAATTAAATTTCTTGATTACCTTTTCAGCTTGCTGAAAAATAGACTCGCGCTCAGCAGCAGAGTCATTCTTTTCTATTACAATTTCAGCAGGAATTTCAAGAGATTCTTTGCGCGGAGGCGCAGCTACAAATTTCTTTGATAGGTCTGCTCGGGCAAATAAGTACTTGCCATTCTGTCTGCTTGGAGTCAGATGTCCCATTTCCACTAGTTCTGTGATAGTGGGACCTTTCTTCTGAATTGTCCTTGGCGCAGCCTTTGTGTCCGTATCAGGATCATTGTCTGAATCGCTATCAGCATCAGCATTGGCCACCAAGCAGAGCAGTCCATCCTCAGAGTCATCATCATCACTGTCTTCAGTGTCAGTCTTTATCCAAGTCTTCAGTTCCTTTTCTGCGCTGTCTTCTTCAGCAATCATTCCGCGCTGCCTTGATGATCTCTGCGCAGTATTTCTCTTCATGTACTCAAATTTTGGAGTAGGGCATTTTAAAGCAAAATGACCAGGCTTTCTGCATTTGTAGCCCCAACTCTTCATCTTTCTTTGAGTCTCTGCCACGAGAGAATTTAGCTGGAGCTTTACTTGAGGATCCTGGCTTAGAGAATTTCCTGAATTTTTGGAATCGCTTAACGAACATAGCGAAATCATCATCATCCATTTCAAGTAAAGAGGAAGTAGAAACTTTGTCTGAGGTTTGAGCAGGCGCAAGTTCCTTTTGTGCAACGTAGGAAACAAGTTTTCCTTTGCCTTCAGTTTCGTCGATTCGATCAAGCTTTAGCTCGTACACTTTAAAGTTAGC
Organism: Campanula takesimana; assembly: GCA_026119855.1. Lineage (NCBI taxonomy): Eukaryota > Viridiplantae > Streptophyta > Magnoliopsida > Asterales > Campanulaceae > Campanula > Campanula takesimana. The sequence goes on from JAOWBW010000620.1 coordinate 119,300, forward strand.
GTATAAACTGCGCAGAGGCCAAGTATCTAGAAATCCAGAATCTTCCAGATGACTTGCCTTGTGCACATATCTGGAACCTAGCGCATCTAAGAATTGAGAATTGACTTCTTTATTAGTGAAAGTAGTTCCAAGAGATTTACAAGAGTTAACAACAGCACAGAAGCGATCATAAGTTTGTCTCAAGGTTTCACCATCCTTTCTCATGAAGCAGTTGAATTTTCTTTGCACCACAAATCTTTTGTTTTCCTTGCTTACTTTGTCTCCATTCACATATCCTTCAATAGCATCCCATAGTTCCTTAGCAGTTCCACCGCTCACAATTTGATTGTGCGTGGAGAGGTCTAGAGTGCTAAGAATGATGTATCTAGCTCTTCCATCGTAGCCAACCCATTTCTTTTCTTCATCGGTCCATTCCCCTTTGGCCTTCTTGATTGTAGGATTATCCTTGTTGGTAGCAGCATCTGGATTGGCCTTCATTGAAATGTAGGGTCCTTCAAGAACGATGTCGTGGAGGATCTCGTCGATAGAGGAAAAATGAGTGAGCATGCAGTGCTTCCAGATTTCGAAGTGATCTTCATTCAGCACTGGAACATGTGAATAGTTAGCCATTGCCCAAGATTTTGAAGCCATCTTGAATCGGCACCCAAGCTGTTAAGCTTGAAAAACAAAACAAGTTTTATGAAGGTGTTTGCTCTGATACCACTTGTTGGTCCCAAAGGGGCAACAAGGGTATGAAAAATGATAGAGGGGGGGGGGGTGAATAGCGTTTTAAAATTCTTTTCAAACCCTTTTGCAAATCAATGGCTTATGCGCACAGTTCTCAAATAAGCTAAGTATAGCGCACAGAGAGAGTGTGAAATGCACAGCGGAAGTTTAAGCAGCACCTGCGCAGGAAAAAGCTGCGCAGAGATAAAAACACATGCGCTAAGTTTTGGCTTAAAGAGTTGGATAAAATGTTCTAAGGCAATGAGCAATAACAAACACAGCAGCAATAAAAGCAATCTGATAAGATCAAACAAAGCAGTTATTCAGAAATGATTAAGCAGGAAATAAACAGCGAGAATAATGAACAACCTATTTGGAGAGGTTCGATCAATGAAATATATACGTCCTTTACCAAGATGGTTAGTCTTGGATTTTCTAAAGGAGATCTTATTATATGAGAGAGTTACAAGATACAACAATGAAGAACAAACAATCTCAAAGATCTAATCTATGAAGAGCAAATCCTAGACTAAACCGGTGTATCTCAAGAAGTAAGATCTAAATGATCGAAGCTTCAAGAGGTGTGTGTGTGTTCAGAAATTCTGGGCTCTATGAATCTATGAGATGAAGAGCACGAAGAATTCTGGTGATTTAAGGCTTAGGATCTGGGCAGGTTGATCTTGAATCTGGGAATAGTAAGCAGCAATCTTCAGAACTTCAAGGATATTAGAAAGCACAAACTCTAGCAACTTGGAAATGAAGATGAGCAGGCTATTTATAGCAGAGAGCTTAAAACTAGCCGTTGGTGCTCTGAGCAAGGACGATGAGCTGGCACGATATGATTGGTGCACAGGTGTCCTTTATAGCCTTTGGGGCTCTGATCAAAGATGATGACCTGGCACAATATGATTGGTGTGCAGGTGATTTAGAGCCGTTGGAGACTGAGCATGACCAAATTCAAAAGCTTCTTCTAGAAGGTTGACAGCTATCTTCATTTGAAATATTTCTCTTGAGCGCGTCTCCACCGTTGGATCTGCTGAGTGTGCTTACTTTGTCGATTCTGCACACCTCAGCATTTTTAATAAGCGTGCATCTTCTAAGCGCTTTCCAAGTTAGGTGATCTGAATGTATTGAAAACTGAGCAAGGTAGGATGCTGCGCAGAGGAGACCTGCGCAGTGATGTCCTGCGCAGGGAAGTCCTGCGCAGAGACCACAATCTTGCTTAGATCTTCATTCCTTTTCGCTCCAAGCTTCAAGAATATGAGGTTGTTGAAAGATAAGCATAAGGACCAAGTTAATCTGCTCTGCTCATAGAAGTCATGCGTATAGAGAATGAGCAAGTGATGCTATGCGCGCGGAGAATAAGCAGGTAATGATATGCGCGCGGAGAATGAGCAGGTAATGCTCTGCGCATGAAATGTGTTGCGCACGAAATGTCCTGCGCATTATACTTGGTCTTCAGTAAATGAAACCTCAATTCCAATCAAGCCCTAACCGCTAAGCCTATTCTATAAAATTGGACTTAGTTAAAAATAGAAGTTATAAAACTTCTTACATAGGATCCTAAAGTCCATAAAATACTTAGGTGATGGTATCAATCAATTCTAACATAATTGGGAGGGTTAAGAAATAAGCATACCCAACAGACCCTAAGGTAGATTATGAAATGTTGTGGTTTTATTGGCAAATACCATCTTCCCCAAGAGACTTATTGGTAAAAATCCCTTAGAATTTCTCGGTATCTATTGTTATAGTGACTCGGACATTGATACGTTGACCATTATTTTGATAATTAGATCCAATTCCGTGATTGAATCAAAAGAATCTAGGTTCACTTGTTCTTAAGTAATTCATGAATTCTTGGAAAATTATATGGACGTGATAGAAAAATATAATTTGATAGGAATATTATAATTGCAATCCAGCGACCGAACCGTCCCAATTCTTACTTTTGTGAACGAGCCCAAGAAAGAGATTGATCTTGTTATGGATAGAATAGCATACATTGAAAGTATATGTGAATTCAATTCGTAAATCTATTCGTAAATCTTGATTTTTTTTGTTTTCTTATTTTAATTTTAGTTATTTCTTAGTAGTTATAAATAAAACGACAACCCCATATTTTATTTTTCAGTTTTAATTTTACGTACTTGTTAATCCTTCAAGTCTCTATGGATTCAACCATTGCTTGTGCATATTACTACACCGGTAACTAGTACAGTTGCTAGGTTTTATTTCTCACTAGATAAACTATTTAAATTGATTAAAGTTTGATCGTTATTAATTTTAGGACAACTGGAATTTTTTTTTCAAGGTTTTGCTATATATATGTGTGTACGCCCCCTAATTTATGTTTTGTATTTTTAATATTCATATAGAATTATGGTGTTAATTGCCAAATACATTGTCTTTCAAGAAAATGTGAAAATAGGATTTAAACTCAGTTAACCATGGATCACAACAATATAAAAGGGAACCCATCAGAGAATGAAACAAACTGAACTTTAAATAAGTGAATCAATGAAAAAATAACACAAGTTATATCCAAACTAACAAAGAGACGAAACTGAACCCTGGAGATCAGTTGTCGATTATAGTTGAACCAACCCTTCATGCGTTTTTGTTATTGCATTCTCGTCCAGGATCGCCCATTTCTTAAGCATGTCGTAGTTTTTGTGCTAATGGACAACATACCCGCCGAATCCTCCTTAACTTTAGCTTTAAAATAATTGGGTTTAATCCAAGTGCAGAAGCGTGGTTGAACCATTTTGTAAGGCCCCTCACTACAGTATTCACCGTCACAAGAATAATATTTGTTTGTAGCAAGACAATAGAAAACACCACTACCTTGGTAAAATTTGGGGAAGTAAATCTTGTTACCCATACCTTTTGCTGCAACTGTTTCCATGTAGGATGCACCCTCGCTAACATATAACACCTTGTCATCTCCCAAACTGTTTACTTTCTCCCACATCATCTTTGATAAATCAAACCTTGCAACATGAAGTTTTTTATGTTCACGAGACTCGTAAACCACCAAAATCCCACCATTGTCCTCTACCATGCCAATCTGTACCACACTTGTGTACCACTTGGTGTACCACTAGTAATCCAACGATTATGAGTTATTTAAGTTGCCATCAAGGTTTTATCATCAATGATAATAGCCATCGGATCACCAGTGGTACACAAAGTGGCAATAGAAGTGGTACATGTGATCTCATCTCGGTACAATATGCTTGTCACAAATTTTCCAATCATTGGTTTTGACATTAAAAATCCCGATATTAAATCTGTCCCCCATAAAATAAAAACAGTCACCAAAATTAGAAAATTGCCAAATGTTAGATAATAGCCTGCATTCATGAGCAACCACCCAAAATTGGAGGAAGAAATTCGAGAATTGCAAAGATTCAACTTGGGGAAGTCCTCATAGAATGTTTTTTCTAATACCGGATGATAAAATTTACATTTAAGATTATCGACGAAATAAACCAAATAAGGTGACTGATGGGAAACAAGTGTGCGTATGGAGCTTACAATATCATGTGGAAGATCACACCATGATGTCTCTCTATCCTCTTGATCCATAATCAACTTTTCAACAATTAAAAAGAAATCAAAAACCTTTTATAGAAGATCAGTAAACAATGAGATGAGAAAGAACTTCAAAACAATACAACTAAGTATTATTTATTTATTATTAAAGCTAACGGAAAAGTAATCTAAGTATTTATAATTGAGAAAAGCAGAATCCTATGCCAAAAGGAAATCTAATTATTAATTAAGAAACTCCTATACCGAGTAGTAATTATTAGAGTTGAGATCTCCTGTGCCACTCCATGTATCACTTGTAATCTAACCGTTCATATGTTTGTATAATATTACAATAATACCAATCTCAATAATTGTGAGTCATTAGATCACTTGTGGCACATGAAGTGGTACACGAACTGGCACAGAGGATTTGGACTCTAATTATTAGGAAAGAAAAAGAAACCGCTTCCCAAAAGAAAAAGGAAAGATATAATCCTATGTCAAAACGAAAACATAAATATTAAAAAATAATAGTCTTTCTGTTTCAAACTATATGTTGCAGTTAATATTTTAAAGAAAGAATGTATTATTTTTGTTTTGCATGTACAATGCAAAAATTGGGCTAAAACTTTTTTCTTAAATTAGAAATGACCATATTCATTTTAAGACAGATTAAAATGAAAAGTGTGCTTTTTGTTTTAGGAGGGAGGATTAAATAAAAGAGACTAAATCGAACTGAGGAACCCAATCCTATAACTGGAAGGATAAATCAATACATATGACTATAAACAAACGGAAAACAATTACTAATCCAACCAGAAGTAGGATTAACTAGTTGACTATCCCATTTATATATGAGCAATGTTAGGGGCACAAAATAATGTCACAAAACATGAGGTGGCGATATTTTATTGGTTGCATCGATAATGAACCCGCCACACTCTAATTAAAAACACCAATAAAATCATTACACCTAGGATTTTGTGAGCAAGTTTTTGTGACTTTTTGTGCTCCTAGTATTATTCTTTATATATTTTTATTCATCGTTATTAATTCTCAGTACAGAGCATTCATAATTCTTTCTATATCCCAACCATACTAAACTAATCTTTTTATAGTTGAATTTGAAGCCTTTTTTCTTTCTTTCTCGTTATTGTTGTCAATTTTAGTTATATGATGATGGAGGCGCATAAGAAAGATAGAAGTTGGAATGATCGGATGATGAAAGCGCAGAAAAAAATGAACAAACGGATGATGAAGGCAGCGAAACAAGAGAAAAAGTTCATACTTACCCATCCTCCTCCCACTCCCAGTCCTCAACCACACCCTTTTCCTTGGTTGTTAGTTACTCACGGTGACAGTTCAAGCGGCCACATATTCTATAGCATGTTAGAAGACCGATGCTACCCCAGAAGCATTCCTCATCTTCGCAACAAAAGGGTACGACATGCATCTCTTGGATGGTTAATATTGGAGGATAAGATTTCAAGAGAACTCTCTATTTTCAATATGGCATCAATGGAGGTCATCCAACTCCCTCAAAGATTTTTGAATGAAGAGATAACTTCTTGCATGTTTTTGTTTCCCCTAGTGATCCTAATTGTCGCGTTGTCTTCTTTACTTGCTCATACGAGGTTGAATCTTCAGACATATTCTTTTGCAAGCCTGGCGACAATATCTATCGTCAACATCATCTTAGGACCGGTGATGATGCTATCCGTGGTGTAACAACATATAAAGAGAAGATATATTGCTTTAAACCAAAGAAATTTGAATTGTTGGTACTTGATCTTGGTGATATCTCAAACCCCCAGGTTACTATGTTGGTCGATGAGAAATCTATAGATTATGAGCTAACTATGGGTCAATATTTTCTGCACCGTCGAGATTACTACCTATTTTTGAGTTTTGTGATGAGCTATTCGTGGTTGTCCTGTTTTTTCAAGGACAAAGTATCTGTACTGCTGATAGCTTTGCAATTTATCGGGCTGACTTATCAGAAAACAAGGCATGGTTTAAGGTGAAAGGCGTTGGTGAGAATTGTGCAGTTTTTGTAGCTCCTATGGGACGTGGTATGTGTGGTTTAGCATCACCGGAGCATGGGGTTAAAGGGAATACAATATATTTCATGAATAACTTTGATTGTTGCCTTCATTCATTCAATTTGATGGAACAAAGCTATTCGATAGACCCGCCATGTCCCAACGTAAATCATCGTCTTGAACCGGATTTCTGCTGGATCCCTATGGATCATCCTACTGCTAGCTAGTTTTTTTTCATTTATTTATGTTAGACCGAGTCAAATTTTGTACCACTTAATTGGTGCTCTTTTCTTTAGCTAGTTTCTTTTATTTATTTTAGGCCGATTCAATTTTTGTATATGACTACATATTATCTGTTCAAAAGTTTAAGATGCAATCATAGATCCGGTTTATGCACACTAAGCCAAAGCCAAAAAACCACATTTGGTAGTTATACATTCACATTTGTATCAGCATCAGCAGTTGCGTATAAATATGCCCATGTTTATAGCCAACTAGTAAACATTAAAATTATAGCTACATATTGAATTATGCATGATGAAGGCAACACCCAAAATACATATTTCCAAAGCAAAACTGAACAAGTCACCTAAAATACATATTTCCAAGATCTACATAAATAGGGAGGCTGCAAAAGGAATAAACCCTAATATATAAAATAATCCCTTCCTCTTCCTTGTGTCTCCACCACATATATCCGACATCTCCCTATCGTACCTCCAGTCCACCCCTCTTCCAACTCTTCTTGCCGCCAATTCTTCCAAGAACTCTGCCACGCCTCCCAAACGAGATCCTAATCACAGAGGAATCTTAAGAAAATGTCGATTTCCAGCCCTCATCGTCAATTCTAACAAGCCCGTTTGGCCCATTTGATCTATTAGACAATGAAACACCTTTGATGCTTGAAAAACATAGTAATGGGTCAATCCAATCAAGCAAACATGACAACTTTATCCCTAACAATAGTAATTTGTCCAATGGGGACTGCGACTTGTTTGTCAAAAATGAATCAGCTTTGAAGATCGAAGCATTAGAAGGGGCAAACAGCTAACATGCTCCTTATAATGGATTGTGAAGGGAAGATATATATATAAGGGGTCTTACATAGAGTGGGTATGATCGGATCGTTTACTGTCTTGGTGCAAAATTATGTTAGTTTTTTAACATCCGTTAGGAGCTAGAGGGCGAATTAGGATATTTAAACTATAGGGATGATTATTACAACTTTAAAAGAAGCATGTTACATTTTTCATCCACTTTTGTTAGTTTTCTAACAGTCTGTCCAGTATTATATTAACCAGATTTTCAGAAATTCCAGAACAGTCCCTGGACTTAAAAAAAAAAAAAAACTTCTCTTTGCTTGTATTTACTCCGTCCCCATATGTGCAATAAATGATTTATGTCATATACATGTATTGTTTTTTGGCGCTAACATCTTTTGCAGCGGAGTATAAAAAAATGAATAAATTAGGGATGACTACTGTACTCATTCCCTAGTTTATTTTGCACCCATTAATGGGTAATGCAAGACGAACTATCACTACAATCGTATCCCCTTATTCTGCAAGTTCCACAGAGCCGCCGGCTATGACACCAACTCTTACCGCCACTTAAAGGATGTCATCCAAGACCTCATTGATAAGAAGGAAATAGAGATACCAAGTGTTACTATCAATCCTCTCCCTTTCTCCCTAAGAATAGAATAGGTTTTAATTTCCTAGTATGAACTCGAAGAGTCGTTCTGTCATTCTAGTCCATCTCCCTCCTTCTCTAGTCTGTGTCAACTAAACTATCGAGTCTGTTTTGAATTCAAGTCATTAATAAAAGTCATTATTTTTCCTATACACTACTCTAAGGTCGTTCTACCTTTTGAATTTCTCTCTAATTCATAAAATAGATCCGCAAACAATAAATGTCATTAATCTAAAACCTTGCAATTGATGATAGAAATGTCTAAACAAGTTTTGAGAAGAAGGCCTATGGGCTACACATTACTATCACCGCGCTCATGTCAGAAGTCGAAGTACCACAATGGAAGAAAGTCAAAGGCATTATCATTCCCAAACAAAAGTGGAAGGACCATAATGGGATGAAGTCAAAGGCATTATCATTCCCAAACAAGAGTGGGGCTACTCAATTCAAGCTTTGAGAGTCAAAAAAAAAATAAAAAAAAATCTCAAGCTTCCTCAACCCCACAAAGAAGGAGTTTCAACCACACACAATGAAGTCAAAAAAGGAGGCCTCTCATCTCCTCCTACAACGAATATCAAATCCAAATGAAGAAAAAGTGAGACTCCTAACTTGAAGACCGTCTCCATCATACGTAGATATTACTTATGAAGAAATCTGGAGAGCGCACTAATGATTAAGCCTTCTCCTCAAAGTTTGTCAAGACATTTCTAGATGATTCACTTGCAAAAATAAATTGAACAAACACTTAAGACATCAAAAATAAATACTAGGGTCCATTAAAGGTAGAACTATCTCTCTAGTACTTTAAGCCAAGTAGCGTTCATTGTTGAGTCTAGGGGCCTCCTCTCTCATACACTTCTCCTTGAAATCCAAGCATCAAGGCTAGGGGCTTTTTATTCTTTCCGTCCCCCTTCCAATTCCTATTCAAGATGTACGAACTCGTCAAAGTAAATTCGCACTAGGGGCTATCCTCTTCGCCTCTAACTCTCATTACAAAGTGCGTTATCCTCACCGAGTCGATGCTTGGAACAACTTCCCAAAAGCCAAGTCAATAGCTAAAATGCCTAATACATTCAAACCGAAAAATCTTGCATGTCTCTCCCCCAATGAGAGACAAAACTACTCTCCTCTCTGAGTCATCTTCGAGTACATACTCTGTCAAAAAAAAAATGAAAAGAGACGCAAAAGAGATGCCCGCGAGATTGAAAACCCGAAAGGGCGGTCTAGGCAAAAATCAGGGTGCGTCACAAAAAAAAATAAAAAATAAATAAAAATATATATAGGGAGAACATTCTTCAAATCATTTCTTCTTCAACCTCCTCAAATCCAATCAAGCGGGAGAGCACTCTTCTTCAAATCAAACAGCCTCATAAGCCTGTTCACGGAGTCATCTACGACATACAAGATTCTTGGGGCTTGACTTAGACCAAAGCATGAAATCAACATGGGGGAATAGATAATGTTTCTCATCACCTTCACCGGAGGCTTTCGGACATGGAACTCTAGAGTGATTCAAAAGTATGCTCAGCCTACTTAGAGCTTGCACATTGATCAAATCATCGGTTGTGGAACAAATAGTCGTCTCCCTTGACACGACATGACTGAAGGCACGATCTGGACGGATCATCTTGCACAAGGAAAACGAGTCTCACACGAGATAACCATCAAAGAAACTCTGTAGTATGTCGTCTCTGCAAAAAACCTGATTAGGTTCCAACCTGTCAAAACAGGTCCCCACACACACACACAAATCAACACATACAGTTCATCACCAATAAACATCCCATCGAGAATCCATGCTATTCACACTACTTACACCAAGGTTGACCGACCGAGCATGCACATAAATTTGTCACCGCCACATGAGTCCAATTACAAACTAAAATCAAAGCTAAATTGCTTGCTAGAATAGGTTCTACTTGTTGTATTAACAGGTACAGAAACCAATCCGTGCTAAAAAAAAATTCAACAACGATCAAATGATCCCCAGAGAAATCAGTCACAAGAGATTCTGCATCCAATACTCTCAATGTAAGAGCATTGAGAGAGGATAATATCCAGTACTTTCGATCAGCTACGGCCATTGAGAGAGGATATTCAGAAGTCTACAAATCTACATCAAATCAAGAGATTCTGCATCCAGTACTCTCAATGTAAGAGCATTGAGAGAGGATAATGTCCAGTACTTTCGATCAGCTATAGCCATTGAGAGAGGATATTCAGGGTATTCTACAAAGTCCAGAATCGGCATCAAATCATCCAGTACTTTCAATGATGCATTGGAAGAGGACATGTTCAGTACTTTCGATCAGCCGCGGCCATTGGAAGAAAACATCTAGGGATCCAGTACTCTCGATCAGCTTCGGCCATTGAGAGAGGATAATATCCCGTACTTTTAATGTAGGAGCATTGAAAGAGGATATTCCCCAACAACTTTAACACCGTCAACCGCGACGCTCTATCAGCAATAGAAGGTATATTTAGAATTGGGTCAAGGACATTGATTCCTCAGTATGTGTTACTCTCTAAGCTCTAAACTTTACTTACTGCAGTATTGTTTTCAAAATGATTTTCAAAATACCTCAAGCGAACGTTTTATGTGTTTTTTGGAGTCGAACTACGTTTGGTCTGATTCCTTTTCGGAGGATACGTAGGTAGCTTTCTAGCACGACCATACCCAAAGTTCTAAATGGTGTTTTTTCTATCGACGACGTTACTTCTTTCATAAGTATCGTCACCGAGGGGCTCTTTAGATACCCCATTTTGAACTCAAATTTATGATTACACTACTCTCGTGTCTCGCCTTCGTGTTTTGATGAAAACTCATTAGTTTTAACATGTTTCGTTAAGTTTCTGACTGACTCCGTTAGTTAGGGGCTAAACTAAACAACACAACTTTAGACAAGGATAAAACAGTAATTTTATCCTGGATGCCTCGTACGAGACATCTCCTCTGTCTGCGAGTCAGAGTCACTTTCCTTCTCCGTCCCGATCTCTTTCTTGGCCAACACTCTCCTAATCCGGGAAACATTGAATTAGGAGACTTCCTAGAGGTTTACTTATTTCCTTACCTAATTAACCTCTCCACCACCTTGGCTTGGTCCCTAAGAAATTTAAACCTATAAATAAAGAGTCTTCTAACCCTAGACTCTCCTAATGCTAGTCAATGGTTCCTAATCATACAAAAAGAGGTTAACAATTCTTTAATCAGTCATTCTCCAAAGAATCCCGTTTTTATTCCTTCCTCACACCAAAACACCACCAAAAACCCATCTTTTCAAGCCAAAACCATCACAAAACTCTTGGATCATTAAGGCCTTAGTCAAGGTCATCAATTGGAATCTCAAGAACGTTTTAGGTAAACTCCTACGCTTTTAATCTATACTTCTCATCACCTTCTTTGTTTTAGAGTAGTGTAATCCCATCAAAAGGATCATCCTAGAGCCTCTCCAATCCATGGAGATGGTCTCGAGGCACATGATCCGACATTCCAATAATTAAGAAATTAATTATTGGCTTTACTTGTTTTAATTACTTGTTCTTTATTTGATTAAAAACACCTAAGCAAGACCAATCCTAGATTGGGTGGATTGGGCGCTCCTTGACCTTCCCAATCCATAACTTAACCCCCGAACTCAAGAATCTCACGGTCTGTGTTCCGACAACAACATGGTGGCGACTCTCAAACCAAAAACGTAAAGTGAGGATACAATTCTTTCTCGGGTGCAAACAACGAGCAAAAGATAAGTTTGGGGGGTATTTGATGGATGTGTTTTTACCCATCCAAATCACATACTTCTATAACTTATTAGATGCTAAACCTTGGGTGTTTTGATGGTTTTTGGAGTATTTATGAGTACAGAGAAGGAGCGGAAGAATGCATAAATTCATGAACGTTAACTGCGAAAAGAAAGGATAACGAACCAGAACATAAATATAAAGAGATGTGACATTGTAAAATCAAGTCCATTGGATAGTACTCACAAAGAGCTTTTCAAATGATAGTTTTCACGTCTAAATCGGAGTTCGTACGAAGAAGTTATAGCCTCCGAAAGATTACGAGTAAAATGTACAAGCCGCGAAGCAAAAGATGCGCACGCACACCAAACTTGGGGCTCGCGCACCCACATTGGATCATAACCCAGACCTTCTCGAAATTTGGAGCACATGCACCAATCCGCCTAGGGGGCGCGCACTCAGCCTGGGACCTTAGGGGAATTATCCAAAAATCTTGGGCTTTTCAATAATTTCCAAAATTAAAGGGACTTTTCTGGAATTTTCGGAGGACGTTTGAGGAATTTTTAGAGGGCTTTCTGGAATGACAAAAATACCAAGGACTCCTGGGGACATCCGGCCATCAGCACTTAATTTTCCTTTTTCAACAGGTAATCCTAAGGTTTTCCTAATTTTACACCTCCTAAGCCGTAATATAAATATAACACTCCATCCACTTTATTTTATTCATGCTTTTATTCAAGATTCAAGGGTTGTAATAAATGATTCATCAATTTAATTCAGGTTTTGATGTTCTTTAATTTATTTCTTGTTCTTAATTTTATTAGTATGAGTAGCTAAATAATTAGATTCGTGGATTGGTAGTAACATATATTAAACTCTATGCTATAGATTTAATTCTTTCATTCTTTCTTATTCTTGTTATTCAAAATATTCTTCATACTAAATTCTTTAGTTTCAATTACATGTTAAGATATAAATTGGCTTTAGAATTTCTGGGTGTCTATTGTTACAGTGACTCGGCCATTGAAATCAAAAGGATCTAGGTTCACTTGTTCTTAAGTATTTCATGAATTCTTGAAAAATTATATGGACGTGATAGAAAAGTATAATTTGATAGGAATATTATAATTGCAATCCGTCGACCGAACCCTCCCAATTCTTACTTTTGTGAACGAACCCAAGAAAGGGATTGATCTTGTTATTGATAGAATAGCATATAGTGAAAGTATTGGTGAACTCAATTCGTGAATCTATTCGTTAACCTTGATTTTATTTGTTTTCTTAGTTTAATTTTAGTTACTTTTTAGTTGTTATAAATAAAACGAAAACCCGATATTTTAGTTCTTCAGTTTTAATTTTACATACTTGTTATTCCTTCAAGTCTCTGTGGATTCGACCCTTGCTTGTGCATACTTAGTACACGGGTAACTAGTACACTTGCTAGGTTTTATTTCTCACTAGATAAACTATTTAAATTGATTAAAGTTTGATCATTATTAATTTTAGGACAACTGGATTTTTTTTTCAAAGTTTTGCTATATATATGTGTACGCCCCCCTAATTTATGTTTTGTATTTTTAATATTCATATAGAATTATGGTGTTAATTGCCAAATACATTGTCTTTCAAGAAAATGTGAAAATAGGATTTAAACTCAGTTAACCATGGATCACAACAATATAAAAGGGAACCCATAAGAGAATGAAACAAACTGAATTTTAAGAATGAAACAAACTGAATTTTAATTAAGTGAATCAATGTAAAAATAACACAAGTTATATCCAAACTAACAAAGAGATGAAACTGAACCCTCGAGATCAGTTGTCGATTACAGCTGAACCAACCCTTCATGCGTTTTTGTTATTGCATTCTCATCCAGGATCGCCCATTTCTTAAACATGTCGTAGTTTTTGTGGCCTTTTGTGCGAATGGACAGCATACTGTAAGTACCCCGATCCGGATTACTATCCTCAAATAATCGAATTACGGAGTTAAGGGGTAATTTGGGACTTAATTGGGTCATTATAATGTTCAAAGGGTGTTTTAGGCATTAATTAAATAATTTTGGGAAGGGAGGGACCTTCTGGTAATATCCAGAAAGCCGGAACCATAGTTTATTCCCCACAAAGCCCAAAAGGACTTTGTGAGAATTTCTAGAAATTACCCAAGGCTCAGGGGCGGTCGCACCTGGTAGGCGCGCTTTCTCAAAGCGCACGTGAGCTTCTGAGAAGCGTACCTAGCAGGCGCGCTTTCACCCATACGCCAAATGCCAGCCAGCCTCCACGCGCCTTGTCCCCCCCCCGGCGCATCACACTCGCCCGATAAGCCTCCCACGTGGCGCGCTGTCATTAGTCCGTCGCCTCACCTTTGTCCCCTCACCCTCACAGCCTCCACTTGCCCTGTTCCCATTGGCCCTTCACCCCATTTGTGTCACCCACACACCCTCTTCTCGAAGGATTAATTCTCAGCCATTTCACATCCAAAAAATGCCCATTTTGTGCACAAAAATGATCCAATTTCAACCCATTTTGTGACCAAAAATGTTGGGTTTCGTAGTAACATGCGCAGCGGAATAAAGCATTTAAATTTTTAATGAAACCCAAAGCCATAGATCCATTCATGTGATTAAGTCAAATACATATAAGATGAATATCAGAAAAACTAACCCTTGATGATTTTGATTTCTAGCTTTTGAACTTGGTGGAGATTTTGAAACTTGATCAAGAACGCGAACCTTGAAGATGATGAGCTTCACCCTCTAGCGGTATTCACACCACGAACGAATATCAAACAACTTCTTGATCTTGGTTGCTAGACCAAATTGTGAAACACACTTTCACAATTGCAAGAACTATATGGAATTATGAATATTCTTGTTCTTCACTTTTGGGATCTTAGAACAAGAAAATAACCTCTCAAAACCTTATGGAGGCACTCACAACAACATGTCTAATGGCTGTAAAAAGGATCCTTAAATAGGTCCTAATCCTTAACCCTTAAGGACATAGGAAACCTAAATCCCGTCACCAAATTAGGCAACAAGGAATTCTGGCCGACTTGACTGGCACGGTCGTGCCCTACAATCTGGCACGGTCGTGCCATCTAGTCCGCGCGAATTCCCCAGCCGCCCATTTTCGGCACGGTCGTGCTTGGTAATTTGGCACGGTCGTGCCATTCATGTCGACATGTTTGCCTTGGTTTGGATTTATGGCACGACCATGCCATTTTAAGGCGCACGACCGTGCCAGAGCCAAACACTGATATTTTTCCATAATTCCCATTTAGTCCTTTACGATTCGTTCTATTTGTGTGTGACCCTCTAGGATTACACTAAGTTGGCAATGGGTTCAAACATGAACCCATAAGATATGATTAGGTTCTAGCAAACCGTCATACCTACCCAAATAGTGTAACTAGATACAAGTTCGCATTCCTTTTAGAACATGTCATAACCCTTTTGTCCACGATGTCATTGAACACAAGTCATGGTTAACAAGTCAACTTGTATTGTTCAATACTTTTCTCGATCCCGAATATGTTGATAATCCAAATGACATTGATCCAATCAATCCATTTGAGTTTGGCCAAACATTTCACCATAATCATTCCTTCGAGGGGCCCAAGCTTGACATCTCTCCGAAGAGGGACAAATCCATTTGGCTTATTATTCTTCCCTACGTGAATCCAATCATGCCAATCATACCCTTTATAACTACCGTGTCAAGGCAGTGTTTGAATATGTCAAACATAATGTTCATCAAGTGGAAGACTATAATAACTTCATGTCTAAGGATTCAAATGACATAACTATTATGAGATATACGATCGACATAGACCATGACATAAATCTCATACAGCGGGTCATGTCCAGTACCTTGTTCCAAACAAGTACCCATAAATCTAACATGATCATCCCATGATCATTTAGCCTTTATACTAGTGCTTAACAAGTAATAGTGATGGGGATTATTATAAGTAAACATGAACAACAATAATAATCAAAACATCTCTTTATTGATATGAAATAAATGATAACAATTACAACGTTTATTAAACGTGCCTAGGGCACCACTACCAACAATCTCCCACTTGCCCTAGGCCCAATCTCCCATGTATCTAATACCCATGGACCTAACATGACCATCATGTTTAGCTTGTGGAAGTCCCTTTGTTAGCGGGTCCGCAACATTGTCATCAGTAGGTACTCTGCATATATTTACGTCTCCCCTATCAACGATCTCTCGAATGATATGAAAACTCCTAAGTATGTGTTTGGATTTCTGATGTGCTCTTGGTTCCTTTGCTTGAGCAATAGCACCATTATTATCGCAATAAAGGTCTATTGGATTAGCAATGCTAGGAACCACTTCAAGTTCAGTTATGAACTTCTTAATCCAAACAGCTTCCTTTGCAGCATCCGATGCAGCAATATACTCAGCTTCTGTTGTAGAATCAGCGGTTGTACTTTGCTTGGAACTCTTCCAGCTTATAGCTCCACCATTTAACATAAACACAAAACCCGATTGCGATCGGCTATCATCTTTGTCGGTTTGGAAGCTTGCATCCGTGTAATCATTTACAACGAGATCATCTTCCATTCCTCCATAGACCAAAAACGAATCTTTAGTTCTTCTCAAGTACTTAAGAATCGCTTTTACAGCTATCCAGTGATTTTCGCCAGGGTCGGATTGGTATCTACTTGTCATGCTCAAAGTATAAGATACATCCAGCCTAGTACAAATCATGGCATACATGATGGACCCAATTGCTGAAGCATATGGAACATCATTCATTTTCTCACGCTCATCGTTTGTCTTAGGACATTGAGTCTTGCGAAGAGAAACTCCATGTAACACGGGCAAGGTACCTCTCTTAGAATTTTCCATACGGAATCTTCTAATGACTTTGTCAATGTATGTACTTTGGCTTAAACCAAGTAGCCTTCTTGATCTATCTCTATAGATCTTAATGCCAAGTATATATGCGGCTTCACACATATCTTTCATTGCGAAGCACTTTCCTAACCAAGCCTTCACAAACTGAAGTGTAGGAATGTCGTTTCCAATGAGCAATATGTCATCCACGTATAAAATAAGGAATAGCACTATGCTCCCACTAATCTTCTTGTATACACAGGGCTCATCTTCGTTCTTGATGAAACCAAACTCTTTGACCGATTCATCAAAACGGAGATTCCAACTCCTTGAAGCTTGCTTCAATCCATAGATGGATCTTTGCAATTTGCATACTTTAGAATCTTGTTCAAAACCTTCTGGTTGTGTCATATACACATCCTCTTGGAGTTTTCCATTCAGGAAAGCGGTTTTGACGTCCATCTGCCATATTTCATAGTCATGATATGCGGCAATGGCAAGCAAAACTCTTATAGACTTGATCATTGCTACGGGTGAAAAGGTCTCATCATAGTCAATACCATGAACTTGCCCATGAGTGAAAAGGTCTCATCATAGTCAATACCATGAACTTGCCTATAACCCTTCGCTACAAGCCTAGCTTTGTAAGTATGCACCTTCCCATCCATGTCAGTCTTTTTCTTGAAGACCCATTTGCATCCTATGGTTTTTACACCTTCGGGCGCATCAATCAAATTCCAAACTTGATTGTCTCGCATGGATTGCAATTCGGATTCCATGGCTCCAAGCCACTTGTCCGAATCAGGAGAAGATATCGCCTCTTGGTAGGTTGATGGTTCATCATTCTCAATGATTTCTACCTCATTACTATTCGTTACGAGAAATCCATATCTCTCGGGCTCGGATCGTAACCTACTAGATCTGCGAGTTGCTTGTGTATTTTGAACAGGTTCCACAACTCCTTGTGGTTCTTGTTCTTGTTCAACTATTGGTTCAATGTTATTTTCTGGGTCTCGAATTTCTTCAAGATTTATTTTACTCCCACTGATTTCTTTGGAGAGAAACTCTTTCTTTAGAAAGACACCAGTTCGGGCAACAAACACTTTGTTGTCCTCACGGTTGTAAAAGTAATATCATCTAGTTTCCTTAGGATATCCCACGAAAATACATTTATCAGATTTGTGTGCAAGTTTGTCTGAGATAAGTCTTTTGACAAAAGCTTCACAACCCCAAATCTTCATGAAAGATAAACAAGTTTTCTTTCCGCTCCACATCTCATATGGAGTCTTTTGAACCGATTTAGTTGGAACACGATTTAGTGTGAAAGCAGCGGTTTCTAGAGCGTAACTCCAAAAGGATATTGGAAGATCCTTGACTCATCATTGATCGAACCATGTCTAACAAAGTCCGATTCCTCCTCTCGGACACACCATTCCATTGTGGTGTTCCGGGTGGAGTCAATTGTGAAACTATTCCACAATTCTTTAGATGATCATCAAATTCTTGACTCAAGTATTCACCACCTCGATCTGATCGAAGTGCCTTTATACTTTTGCCAAGTTGTTTTTCTACTTCATTTTGAAATATTCTAAATATCTCAAATGCTTCACTTTTATGTTTCATTAGGTAAACATACCCAAATCTACTATAGTCATCAGTGAAGGTTATGAAGTATTGAAATCCTCCCCTAGCATTGCTACTTAATGGTCCGCATACATCGGAATGTATCAACCCCAATAAGTCGCTTGCCCTTTCACCCAACTTGGTAAAAGGTGTCTTAGTCATTTTTCCAAGAAGACACGACTCACAAGTATCATATGACTCTAAGTCACATGAACCCAAAAGTCCGTCCCCATGGAGTTTTGAGATACGCTTCTCATTAATATGATCAAGACGGCAATGCCATAAATAGGTATGATTTACATCATTAGGTTTAGATTTCTTGTTTACATGATAGACATTGTCATTATTTTCATTCTTGACATCCAAGATATAAAGGCCATTAAATGAATTAGCAATACCATAAAGCACATCATTTAAATAAATAGAAAATTTCTTATTCTCAATAAGAAACTTAAAACCTTCATTATCCAAACAAGAAATTGAAATAATATTTCTGCTTAAATCCGGAACATAATAACAATTGTTCAAAACAAGAATTAATCCGGAAGGTAAAGTGACTTCATAAGTTCCTACGGCTAATGCAGCAACTCTTGCTCCATTCCCCACGCGTAGATCTACTTCACCTTCTTTAAGCAGTCTCCTATTCTTTAGTCCCTGCACATTTAGACAAATGTGAGAACCACATCCGGTATCCAATACCCAAGAATCAGTGGTAGAAAGGAGAAAATCTATCATATAGATACCTGAAGTCGACGCAGCCTTGCTGCTCTTCTTCTTCTTTTGCTCTTCCAAGAAAGCCTTGCAATTACGTTTCCAATGACCAATTTCTTGACAATAGAAACAGATTGCATCCTTTTGTGAATCGGGTTTTGCCTCAGAAGCCTTGGCAACCTTTGCCTTGCTTATTTTGGGTTTGACAACTTTCTTACCCTTTCCTTTGGCACTAGCCTTCTTCCCATCATGAACCAAGAGCACGGGAGAACCTTTCTCCACAATTTTCATCTCTGCAGCTTTGAGCATCCCATGCAACTCAGAGAGATTCTTATCCATTCCATGCATGTTATAATTCACCACAAACTGATTATAACTTTTAGGCAATAAATTAAGAATGAGATCCGTGGCTAGCTCCAATGGGATTGGATAGCCAAGTTTCTCAAGGTGCTCTACATAACCTTTCATTTTAAGAAAGTGAGGACTCACTTGTTGCCCTTCATTCATCTTACAAGTAGTGAATGAAACAATGGTCTTGTACCTCTCTTGCCTAGCTTGCTCTTGAAACATGGTTCTCAACTCCACGCCTATCTCATAGGCTTCCAAATGTTCTAAACTTTGTTGGAGTTTTGAGCACATAGCAGCAAGCATGAGACAACTTACATCTCTAGAATCATTACGATGTTTCTTGTAATTGTCTCTTTCTGCCCTAGGGGCAGTAGGCGGTGGTTCAGCGGGAAGAGGCCCATCGAGAATGTACAATTTATCTTCTTGCCTAAGAACGATTCTTATGCTACGGATCCAATCCATAAAGTTTGTACCATTCTCTTCGAGCTTATCATTCTCAAGGATCGATCGCAACGACATTGATTGAGTGTTATTAGTCATTATCTACAAATATGCAAAATTTCTAAAATTTAATAAGTACCGGTTTTCATTAAATAGATAAATAATGTATTTTTCAAACAAAATACTCCCACTAAATTATATAACCTTCATATACATCCAATGTATAATATAATTTAATTGGGCTAAGATCCAACTTTAATTTAACTTTTGAGTCCACGAAGGCGAACCGCTCAAAACTAAATTAATTAGGTAGACAATCATGTCAATCATATCCCATATAATTCTTAGATCCTTTTATGAGATTCTTTGAGAAATCCAATTTCAAAAAGCATGTTTAATCTCATCTTTTGCCTAGGCCTAAAACTGTTTTGACGCCTAATTAAGTCCAACCATTTTAAACGCATAGGAACCATTCAATTTAACGCACCTTGCGGAGGCAAGCCCACATTAAATTAATGAACCTCATCTTGCTCATATATGAATAAAGTTAATGCACTTCGCGGAGGCGAACCCACATCAAAATTACCCATGTATAAACAAGTGTTCTAATCATGGCATGGCAATAAAAGACTTAAATCTTTCTTTGAAGGTTCATCACATATAGCATATAACACATTTATGAGCACATAATATAAACATGTTACACATCAAGTTTAGCCACTAAATTAATCTCTATTAATTTAAGCATAATATTTATGTGTCATTAGTTTCTCTATAATTATGAGGATGAGATTATTTGAACTTTGGTTATCATCTCCAAATCAAGACAACAAGAAGTGCGGCCGAAACTAAGCCATATGGCATCCACAATTCCGCACTAATTCAAGAAACCAAGAAAGTAGTCCATGTGGCCGAAACTAAGCAATAGATGGTCTCGATGAACGTAGGCCAATTGCATTCACAATTCCACATGGATCTCCAATCTTTGAATCAAGAACTTTGTTTCTTAATTTTAGCAATTATGAACTCTTCATAATTCTAACTTCGTTTTATCTTTGAAACTTCGATTGCGATCAAGTTTGGGAAACACAATCTCGATGAACGTAGATTAGCCATCCAAACCTTGAACCAATCTTAGACTCACAAGACTAAAACAAATAGGAAATTTAAACCCAAGATCCACACCCAAGACCCAAGCCCTACCCCGCGCCAAACCCTAGGTCCGGCTGGGTCAAGGTATGGGTCCGGTCGGACCCTTCCGAAAATCAAAATTTTAAAGTTCCAAAATTTGTCTCAAAATTGTTTTTCCCGATTCAATAAGGATTTGGTGTTCTTGGTGATCCAATCACCATGATCAACAAAACCTTGAATAAACAATTTATTCTTGAATCCCTAGAATATCAAAACTTTGATCCAATCAAAAATTGATAATCCAAACAATTTTAAATCCACCATAATTTTTATTGCGATTGAATAGTGCGATTAAAGTTTCTAAAACAATAAACCACATAAAATCATATAACACATAAACATCATGTAATCCAATATTCATATCATGCTAGGCACATAAACAATTTATATACACACAACATGATTTTAGTATTGAAATAATCAACATGAACGGGGCTCTGATACCACTGTTGGGTTTCGTAGTAACATGCGCAGCGGAATAAAGCATTTAAATTTTTAATGAAACCCAAAGCCATAGATCCATTCATGTGATTAAGTCAAATACATATAATATGAATATCAGAAAAACTAACCCTTGATGATTTTGATTTCTAGCTTTTGAACTTGGTGGAGATTTTGAAACTTGATCAAGAACGCGAACCTTGAAGATGATGAGCTTCACCCTATAGCGGTATCCACACCACGAACGAATATCAAACAACTTCTTGATCTTGGTTGCTAGACCAAATTGTGAAACACACTTTCACAAATGCAAGAACTATATGGAATTATGAATATTCTTGTTCTTCACTTTTGGGATCTTAGAACAAGAAAATAACCTCTCAAATCCTTATGGAGGCACTCACAACAACATGTCTAATGGCTGTAAAAAGGATCCTTAAATAGGTCCTAATCCTTAACCCTTAAGGACTTAGGAAACCTAAATCCCGTCACCAAATTAGGCAACAAGGAATTCTGGCCGACTTGACTGGCACGGTCGTGCCCTACAATCTGGCACGGTCGTGCCATCTAGTCCGCGCGAATTCCCCAGCCGCCCATTTTCGGCACGGTCGTGCTTGGTAATTTGGCACGGTCGTGCCAATCATGTCGACAGGTTTGCCTTGGTTTGGATTTATGGCACGACCGTGCCATTTTAAGGCGCACGACCGTGCAAGAGCCAAACACTGATATTTTTCCATAATTCCCATTTAGTCCTTTACGATTCGTTCTATTTGTGTGTGACCCTCTAGGATTACACTAAGTTGGCAATGGGTTCAAACATGAACCCATAAGATATGATTAGGTTCTAGCAAACCGTCATACCTACCCAAATAGTGTAACTAGATACAAGTTCGCATTCCTTTTAGAACATGTCATAACCCTTTTGTCCACGATGTCATTGAACACAAGTCATGGTTAACAAGTCAACTTGTATTGTTCAATACTTTTCTCGATCTCGAATATGTTGATAATCCAAATGACATTGATCCAATCAATCCATTTGAGTTTGGCCAAACATTTCACCAACATCATTCCTTCGAGGGGCCCAAGCTTGACATCTCTCCGAAGAGGGACAAATCCATTTGGCTTATTATTCTTCCCTACGTGAATCCAATCATGCCAATCACACCCTTTATAACTATCGTGTTAAGGCAGTGTTTGAATATGTCAAACATAATATTCATCAAGTGGAAGACTATTATAACTTCATGTCTAAGGATTCAAATGACATAACTATTATGAGATATACGATCGACATAGACCATGACATAAATCTCATACAGCGGGTCATGTCCAGTACCTTGTTCCAAACAAGTACCCATAAATCTAACATGATCATCCCATGATCATTTATCCTTTATACTCTTGCTTAACAAGTACTAGGGACGGGGATTATTATAAGTAAACATGAACAACAATAATAATCAAAACATCTCTTTATTGATATGAAATAAATGATAACAATTACAACGTTTATTAAACGTGCCTAGGGCACCACTACCAACAAAAAAAGGATCCAATTTGTGACCAAAAAAGATCCAAAGAATATCCTATTTTTGCTTAGCCCTTAAGCAAATCAAGTCCCCAATTACCCCTATAAATAGAGAGGTCATCCTCTCTCATTTCAACAAAAATTCTATAGCAAAGTTACTCCCTAAAATTGTTCTCTACAAAATTGAGTGATTGTTGTTTAGGAAAGATGGTGATTAATCAATGTTAAGTGAAAATCTTGGAGTCCATGATCTCTAAGTGAAAAAAGAAGCAAACTTGGGTCAATCAATTAATGATCTACCCCAATCTTGCTTAAAGGTTGAATCTTTATCCTATTGTCATCTTCATCTTCATCTCCTTCTTTTTCTTTTGTTGGAATATCATCTTTAATTTCAAGCATTTACATTATTGTCATCTTTAATTCCAAGTCTTTACTTTATTGTTATTTTTATATTGTTCTTGTTGGGATATTGGCCTTGTTTATTTCCATGCTTATGAAAATGTAGTCATTATATATATATGATTGGATCCAAGTACTCTCATGATCCCAATGGTTTCATCTTACACCTTTATGGTCTATTAAAATGATGAACTAAATGGAGAGGAGTATTTGTTACATTTATGTCATTTACTTTATGTCTTTAAATTTATGTCATTATAATAAATGGAACCAAGCCTTGATCCATGGTGCCCTTCATGTTTTATGCATGATTGTGGATTATAAACCAAGGATAATCTAAGGCTTGTTATGATTTATGTCATTTACATTTACAAGTCTTTATTTATTCATGTAATCTTTATATAACTTGGATCCAAATGCCCACATGATCCTAAAAGCTTCATCTTGCACTTCAATAGTGCATTAAAATGATGAACTAAATGGAGATGGTATTTGTTACATTTAAAGACTTAATCTTTAATGTTTATTTCCATTTAAAAAGTCTTTATTTCAAATCTTTTGTTGTTTATCTTACTTGGATGATAAATCCACAATCTTTATTCATCCAAGTAATGATTTGCCCAAGAAAAGCTTTTATTTATTTTAATCTTATGATGATTACCTTACATGGATAATAAAGTTGACCATCTTTATTCATCCAAGTCATGGTCCTATCCAAGTAAAGGTATTACGGTTATTATTCTCCAATGATTGCTCAAACCATAGTCTTGACCTTGATCTTGGTTATTCTTACATGGGTTTGATGCATAGGATGAGCAAGATTGTCCCTCTTGACTTTGCTAGCCCTTTCCATGGCTAAGTAAAAGTCCGTCCCTAAAAATACCATATTTTACTTGGATGAACATTATATTTTGCCTCTCTAAAGTATCAAAAAACAAAGGGCATTAACATGCCTACATTTCATTTTCCAAAATCACTTTTTAAAACAAGTCGGTTTCTCCCACTTTCAAGAAAAACACATACACACACACTTGCACATTTTTTATCAACAAACTTAGGGAGACTAGGCTTTGTCTCAGGCGGCTTGGGTGACGTAAAACTCTTCCCAAGCCGTAACCTAACCTCCGAACTCATAAATCTCTAACCATTTTCATTTGTTGGGTTAAAAGTAAACAAATGTGGTGACTCCGTTATCTTTTGGAATTACACCGTGTTTGATTCTCGAGGGGAAACCTTTCCATTTTTCCCGCGGGTATCTTACAGTGGTGACTCCGCTGGGGAATAAAGTGCTTACAAACTTCTTTTTAGAAGCTTTGAAGGCACT
Source organism: Campanula takesimana (assembly GCA_026119855.1). Classification (NCBI taxonomy): domain Eukaryota; kingdom Viridiplantae; phylum Streptophyta; class Magnoliopsida; order Asterales; family Campanulaceae; genus Campanula; species Campanula takesimana. Next base: position 143,897 of record JAOWBW010000620.1, read on the forward strand.
TTTGTGTGGGTCAAACTCCCGTCCCCGATTTCTTGACTTTGTGCATATTTTGTGTGTATTTTACGTTTCTGTTTTGATTTCTGGGAATGAAACTGTTCTGGGATTGCCATAGACTGGGGCTTGATGATCAGAAGCTAAAAATTTGCAAAAATAATGGAACTCCATCCCTAGCCGTACGGCTGGTTTTGCCGGGCCCACAGAATGTTTCAAATAAACAATTTTGTGCAGGGCAGAAACATTCTGATGGTCCCCTTGCTTTTTCTTGTCCAGGTTCCAATTTACAGCCTCTGCTTGTGCACTTCTACCTTCTTTTTCTTAGCCAAAAATGGATTTTTAAAGCTTGGTTATGCACAAATTTTTGGACATAAAATTGGGTTTTCAAAACCTCATTGTGCATAACCCTTTTCATAAAAATTTTGGTCTTCAAATTCTTCTTGTTTGTGCACAATCTTTTTCTACAAATAACTTTCCAAGGGTTGTTCTTCTTGCAAAATTCTGGTTTCAAAAAACCTTTGGTTGTGCACAACCTTTTCATGTACAAATTTTGATTCTTGATTGTTAATATGTTTGTTTACTTGCTTGTATAAAATACTTGTCCATCGTACTTCTTCATCATACTTGTTCACACAATTGTTCATACAATGCTCATGATATTAAAACGGACCGAAAGTTTCTATTTTGACTCAAAAGGGAACATAGTGTAGATACCCCGGGGAACCACGGCTTGGCTAGAGCGCGTGAATTACCTAGGATGTCTAATTGTGTTTTAGAGTCGCCACCCACGTTTTTGAGGAACGCGAGAAAACCTAAGAAAATTTCTTTTTTTATTGATTACGAAACCAAAGATTCTTGAGATGAGGGGTTCGGGGGTTAGGTGACTTAAACACCCACTCCGCCCCGCTTACGCGGGTCTTGCTACTTTTGGTGTTCTAATGCTAAATGTCCTTCAATAAAAAGTGCTAACAATTAAAGTGAAAAGAAAGGGGAAAATAAAAGAGAAATAAAAGAGAATTGTTTTATTTATTAATTTATGCTAAAGATTACATGTCGAATTATTGCTAGATAATTACATGAAGAAATGAGAATGTAAATTAAAGTGGAATTAAAATGTTGGGATGTAACCTTGACCAAACTTCAATAGTGAAGTGGCCTTTTGGTTGTATCCCTTTTATGGAGATTGCATACTAGTAAGACATAAATAAAAGAGAAAGAGAAAAGTTGTACCTTTAGAAAAGAGAACTTGAAACCTTGACTTGAAAGTGGAGTTGTTGTAGAGAAATGGTTGTGTAGAACTTTGTGTAGAGTTTTGTTGTTAAAACTCTTGTTGGGAGAATTTGTGTAGAGTTTGTTTAAAGAGAAAGTGTTCAAGGTCCAAGGTCCAAGTCCCTTTCTAAGGTAGAAGAAGATGCTTTTATAGGTAAAAATAGGAGGGAAAGTTTGGAGGGAAATTGGTCAATCTATGTGAGATGGAATTGACCAATCACAAATAAGATAAATAAAATAATAAATAAAAATCAACTAATAATAAAAAAGAATATTTTGTTTTTATGAAGAATGGCTAGAATAAAGGATTTGAGAGTTATGAAATAAGGGGGAATGAATGTGGATGTAAAAAGGAGGTGTTTGTGATCAAAAAGAGATTTTCTAAATAAGAAAAGGGAGGGAAAAATAGTGTTATCCGTTACTGCCAAAGTGGGAAGCGCGCGGGTCCGGCCTATTGGACCAAACGCGCGCGCGCCCCATGACTATTACGGGAGGCGCCCGCGGGTGAGAATAACAGAATGACAGAATGACTCTAAAAGTTAACTCTGTTATACAGTTTAGTCCAAAACTAACGGAATCAGTTAGGAACTTAACGGAAATAACAGAAATTAACAAAATCAAGTTAAATAAAAATACTATGTATGCAATCGGGGTGAGAGGTCCAAAGCGGAGTGTCTACACATAGAAGGCTTCACACAACGCGCACTTGACCTTGTGCACGTTCCAAAAACCCTTTAAACCCGGGATGGATGCCGCGATGCAGCTTGATTGGTGCTCTTGTGCCCTTCTCGCGCGCACGGGTCCATTCCACCTCCCCTTCCGAGCCGAGTCAATCACACTTGTCCGTGACGCACAAATACCGTGACCATGGTTGGTTTTTGGTCTAGCTCATGTCATCACATCCCTAATACGTGTCCAAACGCTAATTATGGCTAAGTTAACGCCCGAGTCACGACTCCTCGTGAAAGCGAGTATGACCAAGGTCATCTTTGACCCGGTCCTTGACTTATGCGTTAATTCCAACCATAATTAACCGAAGTCATGTATTAAGGATAGGATGACACCGTGTCATTAAGCCCTCATGCTTCGCCTATCCTAATCATCCTTAAGCCCAAGGTTAAGGTCTGAGATCCCTCATTAAAATGAGGTCATCCCAGAATTTCATTGAAGCGTTAAGTCAATCTTAACCTTGACCGGGGCTTAATTATGATAAGAATGGCCCACGCATTGGAACCTTATGATGCACTAGACCTTAGGTTTGGTTCTTTTGGTCGGTGGAAGCCACGTTCCCTATAGGACCCTCGCCCGGGATAGTCCATCCTTGGGAGTGTGCAATACAGGTGAAAAACGAGGGGTCTATAGACGTAGTGATGGCCTCCACTGATCCAGGGTTTAGAATAGTTGCGAAAAAGAAGAGGGATATTTTCCAACCATTTAGGAATGAAAATGCGTTTTAAGTAAACTTGAACGGATAATTAATTGCACATTCCTTGAATTTGCTCCGTTTTTTCTTCTTGTCTTTGACACATTGCTTTCTTGCGTTAACAAGCGTCATTTTGTTAAGTCTTTGGACGGATCCCCGTTATCCTCCAAAACTCCCGTTAAATCCCTAGGCGTTGTCCCCTAGGAACCCGTTAAGTCCTTGGAAGATCTCTGAGGCACCCGTTAATCTTTGGATGGATCCCCGTTATCCTCCAAGACTCCCGTTAAATCCCTAGGCGTTGTCCCCTAAGAACCCGTTAAGTCCTTGGAAGATCTCCGAGGCACCCGTTAAGTCTTTGGACGGATCCCCGTGATCCCCGTTATCCTCCAAGACTTCCGTTAAATCCTTCGGCGTTGTCCCCTAGGAACCTGTTATGTCCTTAAAAGATCTCCGAGGCACCCGTTAATCTTTGGATGGATACCCGTTATCCTCCAAGACTTCTGTTAAATCCCTAGGCGTTGTCCCCTAGGTCCCCATTAAGATCCCCGTTAAATCCCTAGGAATAGTCCCCTAGGAAGTCAGTCAAGTCCTTGGATGGATCCCCGTTATCCTCCAAGAAGTCAGTCATGTTCATCTTTTCCTCTTAGAATTCCAAACCCGTTCGAACTACGGTGACCTGAGCCTCTCATCGCGTGGGACCCCCTCCCTCATGGTGAGGGGAACGTAGGCAACTTCGGCCCGGTCAAATATCCCAAATAGAGACACGTGTGTCTTCGGCCCAAGCAATTTTTACCCGAGTCTAAACTATCCCTTTTTTCCGCCACAGCAAGAATGAAGTGGAAAAGAGCACCGTGTCTCCGCCTGTTCAGCATGGAGTCTGATAGTTCCTCAGTCGCTACAACTTCTCCACTCCGGTACCTTGGAATGACCAGTTCAGAGGAAAGTAGTTGGGAGAGTGATTCCGCAGATAACCAGGACAGTCCAACCAAAGAAGAGTTGCTCCAAGCGTTAGAAGCCTCCAGGGCTCGGGAAGAGATTACCAGGAAACACCACGAGAAAACACGGGACCGATTTGTCGAGTCGATGAGACGGAAAGGTGTTAAGGTTTTGTTTTAGACTGATGGGTCTTTCATTGAGGTTGCTGACCATGAGGAAGAGGTCGAAATCACCCAACCTCCAAATCACAACCAACCCCCCCCCCCTCAACCTTGCGAAAACACCAAATCCCCCCATTCTCTATCTCAACATACCATCACTCAAAGCTTACCTCCCACTCAAAGCTTACCTCCCACTCCAAGCTTACCTCCTACTCAAGCTCCCTGCACTCCGCCTCACCCCGGATCCAACATTCCCTATTGGTTACCTCCCATAAATCCTCGAATACAATACACTCAAAACACACATGTCTCACCATTCACATCAATCATGCCTCAACCATCACTCCCACGATATCTCCCTAATTACACCCCTTCCCGGTTCGAGATCGCCAATCGAATCCTAAGAACTCAGTCACCATATGTGGGTACTCGATCAACCATCGGATTCCATGATGACCCATATCAGCTCTACAATCCAAGACCTTTTGGACCACAAGCTCTTTGCATGCCTCCTATGTATATTCCTGTAAGCAACCGAGGTTATGAATATGCCTACACACACGCGCCTCCACAGAATCCTCATGTTGCACCTCAGTCGGGTAGGTTGTTGGGAAAGAGAAAGCAAATGGAATATAAGGAACCCCTTGTCTCGAGCAGCGGTAATTCTCATCACCACCACACTTCGGTCAAAGGTAAAGGAAAATCCAAACGCCAACCCAAGCTCCATTTCGTAAGATTCGAGGATTTCGGAACTCCCATAAGCAAGGTATTTGAGGGTTTGGTTAAGCAAGGCCTCGCAAAGCCTCTTGTTAAATACCAACCCAGGAACCCCGAGAAATACCTTGACAAGAATAAGAGATGTGCCTTTCACAATTATCACGGACACAACACCGATGAGTGCTCTGTTGTAAAACGCGTCACTCTGGATTTGATTAAGGAGGGAAAGCTTGAACGCCCCCACGCCCCCGATACAACCAATGACACGAGTATCAACATGCTTGAGTTCGCAGAATCTAATCCCATGGCCTCCCCGATGGTCGATAAATGGAGTGATATCTGCCCCAAGGAAAAGGAGCTCGTGATTGACAAAGTCGTCAGGCCCAAAAGGGGAGAGCCTGTTTTGGGAAAGTTGACAAAATCAGTGTCCAAGGTGGTGGTTCCTAAAATCAGCAAAGCCGAAATGGCGGAAGGTGTTTGGAAAGGATCAGTGGCACTGAAAATGTCTGAAGGGCTAAATGCCCCGGGTTGGGAAATGAATGGTGCCGTGGTTGCCATCACAGAGGATGAAGTTTCAAAACCTTCCATAAACCTCCCCTTAGGAAGAGTCAAAGTCCATTGTCAGGATGTGTGATAAGCCCTTAAGAAAAGAAAAGGTGTCTGTTAGGTTTAGTTGGAGTCTTGACTCCCCGGTTGATGCCATGTGGTGACCATTTTGAATCCATTGTCAGTTTTCTTAATAAGATTATTATTATTATTGCTTTGTCAAAAGTTTGCATAAAATGTGTGTGAGTCTTTCACTCAAGTTTTTCCTAAAAGGCTAATCCGCTAATGAAGCATTCTTCTCAAATCATGGTTATAATTTCACCGTGAGGTTTAATATGCTAAAGCCCTTCACGGTTCTTTCCATTGGAGACATCGACCAAGGAGCCCACATCTGAATTGGCGTCCGAGACAACCATCCACATGAGCGAGAGGATCAAAAGGAGAGGCCTGTGCTTCGGAAGCTCAAAAGCGGCTACATCAAATGGATATTCATACCTTCGTCAAGTGCCACGCACGAAGGCTACGTGCCTTGAGAGGAAACCACCAAATGGAGATGGCCAATGCAAACTCCCAACTCGTGAGTAGACGAATCCGGCAATTACAACGCCAAGCCAAGTGGAGACCTCGCGACATCTTTCTTGACGATATGGAACCCGAGTTCCCCGTGGAAGACATGGAACATGCCGCCGATAACCCCTCTAACAATTGAGGAAGAAAATTGATCATCGGAACCCATCCCTAAAAAAAAATGATGAGTCTTCCAGCCTCGTAGGATCTAGATTTTCATCAAAGTCCGTCTTGGACTGTGTCTTTTTACTTTTACAAAGGTCCACACTTGGGACATGTATGTATAAAGTTATCTAAATAAAAGAGTCATTTTCCTTCTCTTCTCTCTAGACTTGAGATATTATTTGCAATATATATTTACTCTTGAAATTGCGTGGCTTGTTATTATCAATTGATTGCTAAGTCCCTAAAATGATGAATTGACTTCTAAGCATACTAGTTAATGACGACTCATTAAGACTAATGGACCTAACACAAATGAAAAATGCTAAATGCAAACAATTAATCTTGATGTGAATAAATGTTGTGATCAATTGGCATGAAGAAACCGTTAATGGCAAGCCTTCCCCGATACACATCCCCGATACACATTCCCTGATACACCTTTCCGATACAAGTTCTCGATGCACATCAAAGACATCCCAAGACAATTAAAAGGCAAGGATGTTGTTGCTCAAACCGCCAAGATTCAACCGCGATCGCGCATGCGCAACCAAGCAAAGGACTTCCTGGAGCTTCAAAGTCAAAGCGAGAAGTGACAGACATTCCACCAAGGGAATACAAATGATCCAATGTCCAAGATAGCAAGTTGGGGCTAATGTTTCACCTCTCCCTCAAAAAAAAAAAGGAGAAGAGAGAGAGGAAATGAATATATGTGAAGAGAAAGTCCACCTCAAAAGGTCTCATTCATCTCAAAAAAGGGTTCACCCCAAAAGGTCCATCCCGAGGAGTTCACCGCAAAGCAAAGCGGTCTACATCAGCAAAGCAACAACATCCTTCAAAAGGACACCAACCCCAGCAAAAGACGGCGCAAAGGCCGAACTAAGGCGACCTGAGCTCCTCAAACTGAGGGGAACGTAGGCAACCTTCGGGTCCGGTCACAACATGAAACAAAACCATCAAACCGTGGTCCTCTCAAAATGACCAAGTTCTCGTCCCTTGGTCCCTTCAATGACCAATTTCCCAGACAATGACCAATTCCACCTTCTAAACACATTCTCCTCCCAATCTTGCCATTGATCGAATCTTAATCTTAATTGATCACAACATTTATACATGTTAAGGCTAATTGCTTGCCATAATCCTGACTTAATGACAAACATGGTCCATTCAAGCAATCATTTGATGATATTAACTAAGGAAAATTTCAAATGTCTCAACAAGTCTTCTTTTCTCCATCTTAGGAAAGAGCTAAACACTTGTATTTTGTCAAGCAAGGGCTTCCTCCCATTTCATGATATATTGCTCAAAGAGCTGACCAGCATAAAGGGACTTTCTCCCAAATAAAAGGCCCTTACATGTTTCCTCCAAGAAAAATACTTTAAAGTCCCCGTTCTATCGAGTCGGGTGGATCACTCATAAAAAAAGAAAAAGGCACCAAAAAAGTAGCCCTCTAGGTTGAAAACCCGTAAGGGCAGCCTAGGCAAAAAACAGGGTGTGCCATAAAAGACGCAAAATAGATGCCCGCTAGGTTGAAAACCCGAAAGGGCAGACTAGGCAAAAGAAAGGGTGCGTCATGAAAAATGGATGGGTTCCTAACCTCACCTCAAAGGCCGGAAGACGACAACGGGTCCACGTCAACATCAAAAGTCGAAGGATGACATTGGGGCTACCTCCACATCGACGACAACAAGGACATTGGGGCTACCTCCACGTCAACGACAACAAGGACATGGGGTTACCCCGACATCAACGATAAAGACGACATTGGGGCTACCCCACAACGGTGACGAGCAGATTTCCTACCATCGGTTACTCCTCAATGAATGGACTAGATCCAAAGGACTTTATGCATAACAAACCTCGCGATTAAGTTAAAATAAAAAAATTGACTAAAATGCTTTGTTAAAAGATTTGCCTTTAGAAATAAGCTTTTACAAATTTGCCCATTTGGTGCCATTTGTCAAAAACAATGTTTCAAGCAAAATGCTTTTGATCAAAGAATGATTTTCCCAAAGTTTTGGACTCTTTCGTCCACAATGTGTCTTAACGGTTGCCCCTAGGCTCTTCCCCGGTGTCAAGAAAATGTGTCAACCATCCCGTAGAGTAGTGTTAACCCAACCTAAGATTTGACTTAGAATAGTCATTATAGGTTCAAGCCTTTGTCCCGGCAGTCCTTAGTCGGACGTAAGACCCAGTTTTCCCGTCAAACTCCCCAAAGATGGAGTTGACCAAGCCTTGACCCAGAATGGTCTCTTTAGGTCCAAGCCTTTGTCCCGGCAGTCTTTAGTCGGACGTAAGACCAGTTTTCCCATCAAACTCCCCAAAGATGGAGTTGGCCAAACCTTGACTCAGAATAGTCATTATAGGTTGAGACCTTTGTCTCCAGCCGTCCTTAGTGGGTCGTAAGACCAGGTGGAGTTGACCCAAGTCAAACCTTGACTCAGAATAGTCGTTATAGGTTATGACCTTTGTCCCCGGCAGTCCAAAATAACGTAAGACCATCCTTTTAGTCAACCCTCTCCATAAAGCCAAGTTGACCATGTCCAGCCTCTGCCTCGCCAAGAGTCACGCTTCCTTGTGTAAGTCAACCCTCTCCATAGAGCCAAGTTGACCATGTCCCGCCTCTACCTCTCCAAGAGTCACGCTTCCTTGTGTAAGTCAACCCTCTCCATAGAGCCAAGTTGACCATGTCCCGGTAAGTCAACCCTCTCCATAGAGCCAAGTTGACCATGTCCCGCCTCTGCCTCACCAAGAGTCACGCTTCCTTGTGTAAGTCAACCCTCTCCATAGAGCCAAGTTGACCATGTCCCGGTAAGTCAACTCTCTCCATAGAGTCAAGTTGACCATGTCCCGCCTCCGACTCGCTCAAAGTCATGCCCGTTCCTTTAGGAGAGAATGACAGATATTCCCCTACAACCTTAGGTTTGAGACGCCAAGTTCCTCACCTGACCTTAATGGTCACTTTTAGGTTTGAGTAGCCTTAAAATCTCTCGCTCCAGAACTACGATCGGCTTGATTCCCTTGGATAGGGATACGTAGGAATCCTTTAAATACAAGGGTCTAGCCACTTGACCACCTCGGTCACCTTCTCTCCCATCTTGGTAGTTCACCGGATCGGGATTCTTTCTCTTATCGACAACCCCGCTTTCTTCAAAATGATTTTCAGAAGTCTACAAATCTACATCAAATCAAGAGATTCTGCATCCAGTACTCTCAATGTAAGAGCATTGAGAGAGGATAATGTCCAGTACTTTCGATCAGCTACGGCCATTGAGAGAGGATATTCAGGGTATTCTACAAAGTCTGGAATCGGCATCAAATCATCCAGTACTTTCAATGATGCATTGGAAGAGGACATGTTCAGTACTTTCGATCAGCCGCGGCCATTGGAAGAGAACATCTAGGGATCGAGTACTCTCGATCAGCTTCGGCCATTGAGAGAGGATAATATCCAGTACTTTTAATGTAGGAGCATTGAAAAAGGATATTCCCCAACAAATTCAACACCATCAACCACGACGCTCCATCAGCAACAGAAGGTATATTCAGAATTGGGTCAAGGACATTGATTCCTCAGTATGTGTTACTCTCTAAGCTCTAAACTTTACTTACTGCAGTATTTTTTTCAAAATGATTTTCAAAGTACCTCAAGCAAACGTTGTGTGTGTTTTTTGGAGTCTAACTACGTTTGGTCTGATTCCTTTCCGGAGGAAACGTAGGCAGCTTTCTAGCACGACCATACCCAAAGTTCTAAATGGTGTCTTTTCTATCGACGACGTTACTTCTTTCAAAAGTATCGTCGCCGAGGGGCTCTTTAGACACCCCATTTTGAACTCAAATTTATGATTACACTACTCTCGTGTCTTGCCTTAGTGTTTTGATGAAAACTTGTTAGTTTTGACATGTTTCGTTAAGTTTTTGACTGACTCCATTAGATAGGGGCTAAACTAAACAACAGAACTTTAGACAAGGATAAAACAGTAATTTTATCATGGATGCCTCGTACGAGACATTAATATCTCGTACAAGACATCTCCTCTGTCTGCGATTCAGAGTCACTTTCCTTCTCCGTCCCGATCTCTTTCTTAACCAACACTCTCCTAATCCGGGAAACATTGAATTAGAGACTTCCTAGAGGTTTACTGATTTCCTTACCTAATTAAACCTCTCCACCTCCTTGGCTTGGTCCCTAAGCAATTTAAACCTATAAATAAAGAGTCTTCTAACCCTAGACTCTCCTAATGCTAGTCAATGGTTCCTAATCATACAAATAGAGGTTAACAATTTTCTAATCAGTCATTCTCCAAAGAATCCCGTTTTTATTCCTTCCTCACACCAAAACACCACCAAAAACCCATCTTTCAAGCCAAAACCATCACAAAACTCTTGGATCATCAAGGCCTTAGTCAAGGCCATCAATTGGAATCTCAAGAATGCTTTAGGTAAACTACTACGCTTTTAATCTCTACTTCTCATCTCCTTCTTTGTTTTAGGTAGTGTAATCCCATCAAAAGGATCAGCCTAGAGCCTCTCCAATCCATGGAGATGGTCTCGAGGCACATGATCCGACATTCCATTAATTAAGAAATTAATTATTGGCTTTACTTGTTTTAATTACTTGTTCTTTATTTGATTAAAAACACCTAAGCAAGACCAATCCTGGATTGGGTGGATTGGGTGCTCCTTGACCTTCCCAATCCATAACTTAACCCCCGAACTCAAGAATCTCACGGTCCGTGTTCCGACAACAACATGGTGGCGACTCTCAAACCAAAAAGGTAAAGCGAGGATACAATTCTTTATCGGGTGCAAACAACGAGCAAAAGATAAGTTTGGGGGTATTTGATGGATGTGTTTTTACCCATCCAAATCACATACTTCTATAACTTATTAGATGCTCAACCTTGGGTGTTTTGATGGTTTTTGGAGTATTTATGAGTACAAGGAAGGAGCGGAAGAATGCATAAATTCATGAACGTTAACTGCGAAAAGAAAGGATAACGAACCAGAACATAAATATAAAGAGATGTGACATTGTAAAATCAAGTCCATTGGATAGTACTCACAAAGAGCTTTTCCAATGATAGTTTTCACGTCTAAATCGGAGTTCGTACGAAGAAGTTATAGCCTCCGAAATATTACGAGTAAAATGTACAAGCCGAGAAGCAAAAGATGCGCACGCACACCAAACTTGGGGCTCGCGCACCCACATTGGATCATAACCCAGACCTTCTCGAAATTTGGAGCGCATGCACCAATCCGCTTGGGGGGCGCGCACTCAGCCAGGGACCTTAGGGGAATTATCCAAAAATCTTGGGCTTTTCAATAACTCCCAAAATTAAAGGGACTTTTCTGGAATTTTCGGAGGACATTTGAGGAATTTTTAGAGTGCTTTCTGGAATGACAAAAATACCAAGGACTCTTGGGGACATCCGGCCATCAGCACTTAATTTTCCTTTTTCAACAGGTAATCCTTTCCTAATTTTACACCTCCTGAGCCGTAATATAAATATATAACACTCCATCCACTTTATTTTATTCATGCTTTTATTCAAGATTCAAGGGTTGTAATAAAGGATTCATCAATTTAATTCAGGTTTTGATGTTCTTTAATTTATTTCTTGTTCTTAATTTTATTAGTATGAGTAGCTAAATAATTAGATTCATGGATTGGTAGTAACATATATTAAACTCTATGCTATAGATTTAATTTTTTCATTCTTTCTTATTCTTGTTATTCAAAATATTCTTCATACTAAATTCTTTAGTTTCAATTATATGTTAAGATATAAATTGGCTTTAGAATTTCTAGGTGTCTATTGTTACAGTGACTCGGCCATTGAAATCAAAAGGATCTAGGTTCACTTGTTCTTAAGTATTTCATGAATTCTTGAAAAATTATATGGACGTGATAGAAAAGTATAATTTGATAGGAATATTATAATTGCAATCCGTCGACCGAACCCTCCCAATTCTTACTTTTGTGAACGAACCCAAGAAAGGGATTGATCTTGTTATTGATAGAATAGCATATAGTGAAAGTATTTGTGAACTCAATTCGTGAATGTATTCGTTAACCTTGATTTTATTTGTTTTCTTAGTTTAATTTTAGTTACTTCTTCGTAGTTATAAATAAAGCGAAAACCCGATATTTTAGTTCTTCAGTTTTAATTTTACATACTTGTTAATCCTTCAAGTCTCTGTGGATTCGACCCTTGCTTGTGCATATTTAGTACACGGGTAACTAGTACACTTGCTAGGTTTTATTTCTCACTAGATAAACTATTTAAATTGATTAAAGTTTGATCTTTATTAATTTTAGGACAACTGGATTTTTTTTCAAAGTTTTGCTATATATATGTGTGTACGCCCCCCTAATTTATGTTTTTTATTTTTAATATTCATATAGAATTATGGTGTTAATTGCCAAATACATTGTCTTTCAAGAAAATGTGAAAATAGGATTTAAACTCAGTTAACCATGGATCACAACAATATAAAAGGGAACCCATCAGAGAATGAAACAAACTGAACTTTAAATAAGTGAATCAATGAAAAAATAACACAAGTTATATCCAAACTAACAAAGAGACGAAACTGAACCCTGGAGATCAGTTGTCGATTATAGTTGAACCAACCCTTCATGCGTTTTTGTTATTGCATTCTCGTCCAGGATCGCCCATTTCTTAAGCATGTCGTAGTTTTTGTGCTGATGGACAACATACCCGCCGAATCCTCCTTAACTTTAGCTTTAAAATAATTGGGTTTAATCCAAGTGCAGAAGCATGGTTGAACCAATTTGTAAGGCCCCTCACTATAGTATTCAGGGCCGGCAAAAGGGTCTATTTCTGTTAGAAGGGCAAAAGGGTCTATTTCTGAAATTATGTTTGAACATTACTTTATCTTAGAAGGGCGAAAGGGTCTATTTCTGTTAAACCCCCGATCATCCTCACACAAGAATCCACCTCATCGACGGTCGCTTCAGTTCAAACGCCGGTAAGTTAGTGAATAATTTTTTAGGGTTTCGTTACGTTTGATTTTAATTTTTTGGATCATATATACTCCCTCCGTCCCATCTTAAACTTCAAAAAAAAAATGGGCACACCAATTAAGATGGAATCTTTATATTATAAAATATAGATAGTAAGGTGGAGTGTTGTTAGTATAGAAAGTGGGCAGGAGAGAGAAAGTGGGGTAGGGAATAGTTAGTGGATAGTTATTGTGTGTATGACATGTAGGTCCCACTAAAAGTATAAATAACTTTCCTTTTTTGGATTTTAAAGTTTAAAATTGGACACCCAAAAGGGAAATTTTTGAATTTTAAAATGAGACGGAGGGAGTATATTTATATATATGAATCTCTCTTTTTCATATGGTCACAGCTTCCGGCGCCTGTATTTCTGGCGACGTTTTCATCTTAGGCTCTTATGGTAATCTCCTGATAATCATCGCGCGCAGAAATCCACTTTATCACGGTCGCCGGAGCTCGTACGGTTCATTTCAAACGATATAAGGAAATTTAGTGAATGGTTATTTAGGGTTTTGTTTCGGTTGATTTTAATTCTTGATTCTTATGCATAGTTTTATTGATTTCATTCTGATTACGCTAATGCTCTTGTTTTGTTTTTCAATTTTCTGTGATATTATCCATTTTCCATAAAATTTGTTTCAAACACCACGTAAAAGCAGGGCCGTCCCTAACAGTTTATGGGCTTAGGGCGAAATCAAATTTAAGGGTCTTTAATATTATTTGTTTAATCATTTTTTTAATCATTTTTTTTGAAGCAGTGTGAGGCACGTGCAATGCACAACATTAATATTGTAAAAATGATTATGGTTATAATATACTGTATTTGAAACCGTGCGATGTACGTGTTTTGCATAAATAACAATAACGATAATAAATTTTTAAATATAATTTAGTAAAAGAATTGTAAAGCTATTAAAATTTATAATTTCAATAATAACTCTAAAAGTAAAGATGATGGTGATAATATGTAGAAAGGTCATATAATATATGGAAAAGTCACGAAAGTCACAGCACGTCACTATTTAAAAAGTGAAAATCTCCTGAAAAACTTGTTAAATGCTCGCTTTAGTGTAAAACTTGTTTATCATCTTGTATGAAAAACTCATATTTTTTATCTCTTAATGTAAACGATGTTTTTCATAAGTGTGACTCATTTAAAAAAGGGTTAATGACAATTTTGGACCTGAACTCCAGAGGGTGCGTCTAAAAGGGGCCTCAATTTTTTTCTCGCTAGATCAGGGCTCAATATCTAAATTTTTCGCCAGTTAAGGAATTTTTGACGGAAATCGTTAGTTCAAAGTTTATAGTAACTATTGAGGGGTCAAATGAAAGGGTTTGGAGTTAATAGGTGAAATTGAAAATCACTCTCTCCAAATATTACACCCCACCACCATCCCCATCTTCATCCCCAACCCTAACCCCTATAATCCAACCCAGATTCAAATTCCGCAGAGAGAGAAATCGGAGACGCACAGTGTGAGTGTGTGTTTTTTGTAGCCATGGACGGAAATTCCGCAGCCATTGAAGCAATTCTCAGAGAAGACGAGTTCGGTACCAGTGCATTTAACTACGATCACGAATGGAAGATTGTGTCATACAAGAAATCTAGCCGGAAACAGTCGTTGCCTAAGGCCCCGGTGGTTTCTGGTAATGGATTTCACGATCACTACTCCGGCGGCGGCGGCGGTGATGATGTTTTCCGGTCGATTGAGCAGCACTCCGAGGAGCGTATCCGTCGTGCTCTGGAAGCTCAAAAGGCTGCCGTTATGTCCGTCGGGGCGGAGAGTTCTGTGCGGAATGCTGGTGGTGATGGAGAGGATTGGGTTAAGAAAGGAGGTGGTGGGGTGGGAATGGACATGAAGGGTTTTTGGGGAGTGGCGAGAGAGGGAGAGGGAGATGATGAAGGGGTTAATTTTTTGTTTTATTTTTCTCCCCTCTCCCCTCATTTTCATTAATATTTCATTTAATAAGATTTTTATTATGTTTTTTTTTAAGCAAAATATAATTATTTATTTAATTTCTTTATATAATACTCCCTCCGTCCCATCTTATACTTAAAAAAAAAAGTGGGCACAAGAATTAAGATGAGAATCTTTATACTCCCTCCGTCTCAAAATAGATGTCGTTTTGGAAGTTAATTTTTGTCTCAAAATACTTGTCGTTTTACTATTTTCAATGCTATTTTGCTGTTGTATACCAACTCTACCCTTATTAATGATAGTGGACTATCTCATACACAAGTATTTAATTGTCTAGGTAATTGGATTACTTTAGGGGTATATGAGACTTTTTCACATACATTAATTGCATTTCTTAATATGAGAGAAGTGGTTGAAACGACATCTATTTTGAGGCGGGGGGAGTATTATATAATATAAATAGTGGGGTAGAGTGTTGTGAGTATAGAAAGTGGGTAGGAGAGAGAAAGTGTGGTAGGGAATAGTTAGTGGATAATTGTTGTGTATATGACATGTAGGTCCCACTAAATAAAAAAGTATAAAAAACTTTTTTTTTTTGGATTTTGAAGTTTAAAATGGGACACCAAAAATGGAAATTTTTGAAGTTTAAAATGGGACGGAGGGAGTATTCCATAATTTAATTATTTATTTATAAAATATCTATTTTATCATACAAATTTTTAATTTTAACCCACTAAACTTGGAAATTTTCATCAAGCCCCTTAATAGGTAATACCAATTTCAAATTAACCAATTCGTCGATCATGTGCAAGGCACATGAGCACTTAACAGAAATTCTAACGAATTCATCCAGAAAGCCCCTAATTGCCAAAAAAAAAAATGAAGCCCTGATCTAGCCAAAAAAAAATGAGGCCCCTTTTAGACGCACCCCTGGAGTTCAGGCCCTAAATTGTCATTAATCCATTAAAAAATCCAATTTTTTAATGTCTGATATTGATAATTAAATGTCATTTGAGAACTTTAAACTAACACAGAGGATGTAACATTTTTTAAAATATATTTTTAAACTACTCTTGAATGTTAAAAATCAAATATATTACAACCATAAATATTAGATTGTTTGTATTTGTTACTCGTAGTTTTTATAGTTAGATATTTAATAAAGCAATTTAATTCTCTTTATGTACAAAATGAAGGACATTCTTATTATTTAAAGACACTCTAAAAAGTTGGTGAAAATTTCGAGAAAAACTTGTTTTTACCTCGCTTTAGTGTAAAACTTGTTTTTATCTTTTGATGTAAAAAAATCTCTTAGTGTAAAATAAGTTTTACACATCTCTTAGTGTAAAACAGGTTTTTCGTAAGACTGATCAAAAAGTTGAATTTTATTAGTAAAAATACATATATATTCTTTCTATCTATTTTTAAACTTTTAATTTTGCAAGTAAAAAATTAAATATGAAAAAATGGTAAAAAAAAAATCATTAAGAGAATCATTTTTGAGAAAAAAAAGTTATTTAAATCGGGACATATATAAATATTAAATACTAAATTGACACCGCCTTCTGTGAATACGTGTGTTTGAAATTGGGAATATTCATAGTAACATTAAAATTATGAGAGTCGCCACGCCGTTTTAATTATAGCCAAAACATTGAGAAAAAGCATGTTAATGGGTTCGGGGGTCAAATTACAACAAGAGAAGAATATTGAACGTTATCACTCATATTGCCCGAATTGATCGGTCTTTCTATCATGATGAATGTGTTAGTAGTGTGTTAGTGTTTGAGACCGGATCCGAAGATTGCCTACGTTCCTCTCAATGTGAGAAGCTCAGGTCAGCGTAGTTCGAGAAGAATTTAGAATAGGCAGAAGAATCGGGATCGTGCATAATGAGGGGGGAATTACCTAAAGATTAGGGTTTAGAAATAGTTCCTAGATCATCCTCGGGTTGATGAACCCTAGATCATCATCGGCTATGAAATAACATGTAATTATGAAGATCGCGACCCTAAATATAACATAAATAAGGTTTTAATCTATGAACACGATGAACATATGAAGAACATATATGAACATATGAATGAACATGCGAAGCATATGAAGAAACTATGAATAAACATGCAAGAACATGAATATTAAAGATCTAAATTAGAAATAATGCAAGAACGTAAAGAAATAAGTTAGAAAACTTACCTATGTTGGCAAGAAATAAACCTTGATCTTCTTGGAGGTTTGAATGTTAATTAGAGAGCAAAATAGTGTTTAAGAACTCTCAAATTCGGATCCCCTAAATATGAGACAAGGGAGGTCTTTAAATAGGAAACTGATGGAGAGATCTGACGGTCAAGATCATCCGGGGCGGATGTGGCCGCGTGGCCAAGATGGAGGGCGGCGGCGAAAGTGGCCGCGTGGCCATCGTTGCGCGCTGACTTGAAATTCAAGCTAGGGTTTTACTGTTCATACAAGGCAACCCTAAATGTCCATATTTAATGTTTTCTAGAACATTGAGCTATTTTTGGGAATCCGGGACAAGTCTTTGTAAGGTTTCTAATTCCTATAAAGTCCTTGTATATTTGGGAAAGCCCTAATAAACTCATTTTCAGATCGGGTACTAACAGTAGCCCCTCGGCGACGCTTCTTACAAGGCAATGGAGGGTCGACGATAAAAGAAGGATCCGTTCTGGAACATGAGTTTCAAAACAGATGAAAGGATCGATGGAACGGCTGAACCTTGGAGGCGACCTACGTATCCACAGGGGAATCAAGCCAAACGTAGTTCAGATCTGATGGGAAAATTGAGGATGATTGCCTCTGATGGGGAGCAACGCTTTCTGCTGGGGAAAATGCACCTGCTGGAGATGAGAGATGACCAAGTCGGTCAGGTGGCTGAACCTTTTCAGGTTTCCTACGTATCCTTGGAGGAATCAAGACGGTCGTAGTTCGAAGGGATTACGGAAAAACGAGCCATCGGACCTCTGCTAGGGATAATAAACCTACGGGCACTATCCTGTATGAAGAACGAACATTTGTTAGGAAATGAAGTCATTTGAAGCAAGAGGGATAATGGGACAATAAAGACTACGTTGTCTAAATAATCCCGAGGTGGAATAATAAACGCTGAGGTAAGCGCAAACAGAAACGCCCGGGTTTCTGCCGATCGCGCTAAAATAATGGATGCTGGATCTTTCGCAAACAGAAACACCGAGGCTTCTGCCAGTCACGATCGATCTAGGATGCGTATGTCATAGAGGCGCCGAAGTCTCTACAACCATACGAATCCTAAGCAAATATTAGGAAGTGCTAAAATAATAGATGTTAGATCTCTCGCAAACAGAAACGCCGAGGCTTCTGCCAATCGCGATCGATCTAGGATGCGTATGTCATAGAGGCGCCGAAGTCTTTACATCCATACGAATCCTAAGCAAATATTAGGAAGTGCTAAAATAATAGATGCTGGATCTCTCGCAAACAGAAACGCCGAGGCTTCTGCCAATCGCGATCGATCTAGGATGCGTATGTCATAGAGGCGCCGAAGTCTCTACAACCATACGAATCTTAAGCAAATATTAGGAAGTGCTAAAATAATAGATGCTGGATCTCTCGCAAACAGAAACGCCGAGGCTTCTGCCAATCGCGATCGATCTAGGATGCGTATGTCATAGAGGCGCCGAAGTCTCTACAACCATACGAATCCTAAGCAAATAATAGATGCTGGATCTCTCGCAAACAGAAACGCCGAGGCTTCTGCCAATCGCGATCGATCTAGGATGCGTATGTCATAGAGGCGCCGAAGTCTCTACAACCATACGAATCCTAAGCAAATAATAGATGCTGGATCTCTCGCAAACAGAAACGCCGAGGCTTCTGCCAATCGCGATCGATCTAGGATGCGTATGTCATAGAGGCGCCGAAGTCTCTACAACCATACCAATCCTAAGCAAATATTAGGAAATGCTAAAATAATAGATGCTGGATCTCTCGCAAACAGAAACGCCGAGGCTTCTGCCAATCGCGATCGATCTAGGATGCGTATGTCATAGAGGCGCCGAAGTCTCTACAACCATACGAATCTTAAGAAAATATTAGGAAGTGCTAAAATAATAGATGCTGGATCTCTCGCAAACAGAAACGCCGAGGCTTATGCCAATCGCGATCGATCTAGGATGCGTATGTCATAGAGGCGCCGAAGTCTCTACAACCATACTAATCCTAAGCAAATATTCGGCGAAGAATGAAAACTTTAAGGGGTTTTCCGTTCCCAAAGGTAACGAATATCAGTCACAATAGTGCTAAGGGCACCTGAAATGAACAAAGGGGAATGTACTAGGGGTAAAACTGAAATTTTGCATGTGGAGGCAAAGATGATGGATTGTTATGAAGTCGCAAACGGGATGAACTCTCAGGGAGTCATGAAGGTGATAGACTCTCAGGGAATCGCAGAAGTGATGGACTCTTGGGGAGTCGCAAAGGTGATGGGCTCTCGGGGAGTCGCCAAGGTAAAGGACTCTTTGGTGAGAAAAGGACGACCACGGAAAGCGTAATGTTTGGGATCCGCTTACCCTAAATTAGGAGGAATACATAATATGAGGCTACGAACCATTAAGACCAAGGTGTTAGGTAAGGGACATTTTCTTGGTTGCCTAGAGGTAGAACCTAAGGCTTTTTAAGGAAGGGGAATAAGGAAGATGGTGATCTCCTAATCTTGAGATAGGGATGCCAAAGATGTCACGGCTTCTTGGGCTTTAGATTATGTCTTGGAGATAATGTGGGTTACCTAGGCTTACAGGCTAGGGATTGGAGTTCATTTAAGCATGAGGAGAGTATTCTATCCTAGGCTTAGTGCTAGGGCTTTGAGGTTTGGGAACTTCCTAGATGTTAGGGTTTCGAACAAGGGTTTGGAAACTGGTGTTTAAGGACCATGACTCTCCTAGGTTTGGGACTAGGGTTTAGGAATTTCCTAGGTCTAGGAGGCTAGGGCTTGGAGTTGTGGTAGGCTCAGAGGTTGCAAAGGCATTGGCTTTTTAGACATAAGGCTGGGAGTTGGAAAGGTTGTGACTTCCTAGGCTTGAGACCATGGACCGTTGGGAAGAGGGATTGCTTTTGTGGAAGGTCCACTAAGCTTGATGTTACCCATTTTCCGGGATTGGTGACTATGGCTTGGAAATGTTCGTGGTAACCTAGGCTTTTAGCTAGATTTTAAGGCTAAGGACTGTAAACTTCCTATATTTTGAGACTAAGGTGAAGGAATTTCCTAGGTCTAGGACTGGGGTTTGAAGGGAATGTTGAATCCTAGGCTTGATGATAGAGTTTAAAGAGGATAATTTCTACCTAGGCTTGAGGCTAGGGTTTTAGAAAGAGTGCGACTACCTAGGCTTGAGGCTAGGGTTTAGAGCGAATGCGACTACCTAGGCTCGAGGCTAGGGTTTAGAGCGAATGCGACTACCTAGGCTCGAGGCTAGGGTTTAGAAAGAGTGCCACTACCTAAGCTTGAGGCTAGGATTTGGAGCGAATGCGACTACCTAGGCTCGAGGCTAGGGTTTAGAGCGAATGCGGCTTCCTAGGCTTGAGGCTAGGGTTGATTGAGTTTTGGACAGGGCATTATATCCTAGGTTTTAGACTAGGGTTCAATAAAACACAGAATTGAGGTTGTAAATTTCCTAGGTTTCGAGACTAGGGTTCCGGGAATTTGGAAATGATGTTGCATACGGGGCTTTGGAAATTCCCTAGAATTTGGGCTAGGGTTAAAGGGAATGTTGTGGTTTCCTAGGCTTAAGGCTAGGGTTTAGATAGGATATGTGACTACCTAGGATCAAGGCTAGGGTTTAGGAAGGGTGTAGCTACCTAGGATCAAGGCTAGGGTTTAAGAATGATGTAACTTCCTAGGCTTTAGGCTAGGGTTTGAAAGGATGTAATTACCTAGGCTTGAGGCTAGGGTTCAGAGAGAATGATATGACTACCTAGGCTCGAGGCTAGGGTTTAGAGAATGTGTTTACCTAGGTTTAAGGCTAGGGTTTGGAGACCGAAAGCATTTGAAGGTTTGTCTTGGTTTAGACCGAGCAAGTTTGAGGTCTAAGAGTGTTGCGGTTTGGGGCAAATGAGCTTGATACCTCGTGGCTGGATAGGCTCGATAGATTAGACCTAGGCTAGAGTGCTAGGGTTTAGCTAGGGTAAGACTCAGACATGTGTTAAGGAGATCGGGGCCTAATGGAATGGTAGGCATGAGATCTAGGAGATCGAAGGCTAGGCAGGGTAGCGTTAGGACATAAGGCTTTCAAGCGGGTAAGTCCTTTGTCCTAGAGAAACCGCGTTATGGGTTAGGATCAAGCAGGCTTGAGGTCGGCCAAGGAGTAACGGATTGGGACCAGTTAAGGGTGTAAGGCAGACATGGCGGATTTGGGTCTAAAGGTGTGCTAGGTGCGAACCATGTGCGGGAGATGGTCTGGATATGTGACCACGTTGGCGCTTTAGGTAAAGGGATTGAGTGTCCAAGACTTTGCTCGAGTACAATAGGTGCCTAAGTTGGATTGGGTATGCTTAGGACCGAAGTTTGTCTTAGAGGTCATTGCGCGTGACCAAACTCGTTCGGCGATTGTAAAGGTAGGCTAGGGATGGGACCCAAAGGTGTTAAGCGCACGAGTTTTGACTGGACGGGTTTTGATATCTTTATGGCATGTCACGGTATGCGGAAGATCCTATGGGTTCGAGCATGTTTGAGGTTTGGACTCGTGGGGAAGAAAGGTTTGAGATCCATGGAGTTCAAGGGTGGACCTCGTAGGTGGCGAGGTTTGGACTCGGCTCGGATTAAGTAGGTTAGAGACCTAAGGGGTTGAAGGTCAGACTAGGAAGTCTTTTGAAGCTAAGGAGTGACACTAGGTTGGTACTTGGTAGGTTTAAGAGTGGTAGGGCCATGGCTTGGATATGACGGGAGTCGGGAGACGTAGATGCGTCGCTTTTAATTGGACCAAGTAGGCTTGGGAATTAAAGAGTTCCAAGGGTGGAGATGTAAGGTGAGAGACCTAGAGGGTAGAAAGTCTTGTGACCTAAAGGTTTAGGGGCTGAGGCCTAAGGTATGGACCAGACATATCATGGACTTCAAGGATAAGTTTGGTAGACTCGAATGGTCTTGGGATCTAAGGGATCGCTCAACAGGTTAGACTGAGTAGACCTAAAAGGTTGGAACGAGGAAGATAAGAGAGCTATTGCTTAGACAAGGTAAGGATGAGTATGTGTTGGTAGGTTTGAGATCTAGGAGATCGGGTAGGCTCGGGACCGGTAGGTTCGGGACCTAATGGGTCACCCTAAGGATTTGGCTTTGGTTAACTGGTTTAAGGTCTGAAGTTTTGGGTATAACCGGTTTGAGGCCGAAGGGGTCTTGCTACGAACTTGCGGAAGGTCGAGCTAAGAGGTTATGATGTAACGTAGGTAAGACTCACCGGGTAGGTTTGGGACCTAGGTAAGACTGATCGGGTAGGCTCGGGACTTAGAGAGTTTATGGTGTAACTTAGGCAAGACTGACCGGGTAGGCTTGGGACCTAAGGTTTTGAACCAGGTAGGTTGGGACCTAAGGGTATCCTATTGTGTAGGAAATAGGGTGAAGGACCGAGTCAACTCAAGAATCACGGAGATGGGTCTCAGATGGATCGAGGATGTTTTTACAATTTTGTGGAGACCGAGCGTGCGGGTTTATAAACAAAGTGTCGGGGAGGAGAAAACTTTATGAAAGTGTTATGATCTTATACAGATGCCTTATAATTAATTATGATTCTAATCAATCCAAATAGGTCGTCGCGTGCCGAGTTTGACGATGAGGGGTGCCCTTCTTCTAAGTGTATCCTTGTTGACGCCTCGGTATTCTCTGGGAAACCACATAGTCGACCCGTTCCGTTGGGGATTATCTAATTTGGTGAGCGGGTACCCTCCCTCCTTTGAGAAACTCTACGTCAAGCTTGATGATGAGGGATGCCCTTCTTCTAAGTATGTGCTTGATGAAGCCCCGGCATTCTTTGAGAAACCTTATGGTCGGTCCTTTATTGTTAGGGAAGCCCCAGTTGCGTGGAGCGGGGTATCCTCCCTCCGTTGAGAAATCCTACGTCGAGCTTGATGATGAGGAGTCCTCTTCTTCTAAGTATGTGCTTGATGAAGCCCCGGCATTCTTTGAGAAACCTTATGGTCGGTCCTTTATTGTTAGGGAAGCCCCAGTCGCGTAGAGCGGGGTATCCTACCTCTTTTAAGACGCACCCTTTTTTCTGCCTAGACCGCCCTTGCGGGTTTTCAATCTAGCGGGCATCTCTTTTGCGTCAATTTTTTTTTTTTTTGAACTCATTCAGTCGACTCAAAAAAGGAAAAAAGAATTGTTTGAAAACATGCGGGGGCATTTTGAGGAGAGTAAGAGAGAGAGAGAGATAGTACTCACATTTTGACTCTTTGAGCAACTGAGGGTATATATGTACAAAAGGGAGGAAGCCCCTGCTTTGACAGAAAGTAAGTGTTTAGCTCTTTCCTATATTGTAGAACGGAAGACTTGTCGAGACATTTGAAAATTGTTTTATTCAAGATTCTCATTTGATTGCTCGAGAATGGACCTCGTTGATTAGTTAATGAGTTATGGTTAATTGGTAAACAAGTAGCCTCAAATTAATAAATGTTTTGATCAATTGTGAGTGAAGAAGTCAGGAGTAGAAATATGGGGGAAGAGAGAAGAGAAGGAAAATTGGCTACGAGGTGGGTTGTGTATATTTTGGACCGGACCCTAAGGTTGCCTACGTTCTCCTCAATGTGAGAAGCTCAGGTCCTCGTAGTTCGGGGATGACCCGCTTGACGATGGTGTCGGGTTTCAGTGGGTATGTGCGGGAGGAAAGAAAAGAAAGAAAGTTGGCCCAAGGTAGGTTATGTTTGGCTTTGAGTGGTTGCCCGGTTGACGATGAAGTTGGTTTTTGAGTTTAGGGGTGTGAGGTTCGTTTGAGGTGAGTTGTTCTTTGTAGCTCATTGCGGTGGATTACTCCTTTGTAGTTGTTGCAGTGGATTGCTCCATCGTAGTTGTCATGGGTTGCTGCCGTTTATCTACTTTGTAAGGAAAGAAAGGAAAATAGAACATTTGAGGTGAAAAGAAAATGGGACTTTTACTTTTCCATGGTGATAGCCCCTTCTATTTTTCTTTTTCTTTTTTATTTTATCTCTTTGTGCACACCTTTTTTTTTTCCTAGGCCGCCCTTTCGGGTTTTCAACCTAGCAGGCTTCTTTTGTGCAATGCTCTAACTTTTGACTAGGTTTCCCTTTTGGGTTTCAACCTAGCGAGCCATATTTTTTTATATATATATATATTTTTTATATTTGTACATGAAACATTGGGCAAGATAAGCCCCTAGTTTGCTTTCGCCTCTCTCGATTGCGAGGTAGCTTCCTTATAGTTCAAGCGGCCTTTTGCTGGCGGCGGGCATCCTAGCCCCTTGATTTTCACCGGTAGAGCTCCATTGGATTATCATGTGCACCAATTAATTGCATGAATGACTTCGTGCACTTGCCTTACATTTTCGATGGAATACGGACAGCCCCAGTGTAACGGCAAGTAGTACTCATGAAGGGAACAAACCAACCCTTTAAATTGTGGCAGCATGGATGTCTATTTGATGATGAGCAACCGCAGTCCATTTCTTTGTCACGACCTTATAAAAAGGGGTCTAATGGTGGGATGAGAGGCGTATGAGGATAGTGTATGGGAGAAGGTGTATATAGAGAGTGTACATGAAGTGTTTACAAGGGGTGAGTGTATAGAGAGAGTGTATGGGGGTAGAATGTAGAGAGAAGAGAAAGTGATTCGTTCATCCCAATTGATCGAAGCATTTGTTATTTTGAGATTAATCGTTTACTTAGTTATGTGAATGGTTTGTGGGTCCATTTACCTTTTAATGAGTCGTCATTAATGAGTAAGATTAAGATTAATTCATCATATAAAGATATAGCAATCAAGCGAAAATGGTGAATAAGACAATTTTCATGAAATTGATATATGCAAGCTTATGTCTCAAGTCTAGAGAGAAAAGAAAAGAAATAAAGACCCTTTTATTGGGACTAAAAGATTTAAACTGACTAGTCCGGGGTGGACTTTTACTTAAAGAAACAAAAATCGTCCAAGGTGGACTTTTGACTAAGGACACTCTAGAACCTACGAAGACTGAATGACCCTTTTCTTTTCTTTTATTTAAAGGAGGTAGCCCCAATTTCCTCTTTTGCCCATGCCCATGTATTCCGTTGGCGGGTGATGGCTCCGCTGTCAATGAGGCTTTGAATCTTTCTCCTCAATTGGAGGCAATCTTCGGTGTCATGCCCAATGTACTGGTGGTATTGGCAGTGTTTGGAGGGATCCAAGCCTTGCTTCACCCTACTTGGTTCATAGTTGAACAAAGGAGACAACTTGCCGGCTTGAACTAGACTTTTGAAGAGTTTGGCTAACGGCATACCCAAGTCATTGTACTCGCGTTCGTCCTTCCGAACTGTCTTTGAGGGTGGTTTAGGTACCGGTACCTGTCGTTGATGAGTAGTCTTAGGAGGCATCCCAACGGGGGAAATATGTGATGGCCCATACATTTGAGGAGCGTACGGGTGTTGAAATTGAGCAAGAGGGAGAACTCGGTCGAGGTAATCATAAATGCAATAAATATCAGAGTGAAGGCGCTTCTCGGTGTCCTTTAGAGCCTTGTACATCTCTTTTTGAAAGCGGTCGACTTGCTTGAGGAGGACAGTCTCAAAGTAGGCTTCTTGTTCGTCGAGAGAGGTCCGGAAGAGGGTTGCTTGCTCGTTGAGGATGGTCTCGAAATGGAGCGCTTGCTCATTTAGATCAGTATTGGTGTGGAGAGTTGTCTCGAGCCCTTGGGTAATAGCATCATTTGCAACATGGATGTTCCTTTCAACAGACATGATGCAGGATCTACAATAGTTGTGGGGGAATTATGTCTTTGAATTGAGCTTAGATTTATAATTAATGACAAGGCATCGTTATAAAATCACTTTTGGAAAAGAGTCGGTCTCCACACTTTGAAATGCATTTTTGACAAGAATTTGAAAGTTTGACCGGGCCGAAGTTGCCTACGTTCCCCTTACCATGAGGGAGAGGTCCCACACAATAAGAGGCTCAGGTCGCCGTAGTTCGAGTTAAGTTAGACTTTTAAAAAGAGGTGAGAGATGACCATAAGGGTCAAAAAGAGGGAGATGACTTGGTCTGTAGTCAAGCATGGGTGAGGAAGACCTATAGGAATCGGGTAAGGTTTGACTTAAGGTTTGACCTAAATTTGACTTAAGGTTTGACCTAATGTTTGAGACAAGAAATGGTTCAAGCTAGGATGCGACGATAATGGTGGGTTGACCTAGATGGGTAAAGGATAGGTCGACCTAAATGAGAAGGGTTGGATTGACCTATATGGTGAATGAATCAAGATAGCGGGTTGTAGCGGTTCGCCTATGGGATGATCTAAGCGGGATAGACATGGTTTGACCCAAGCGGGTCTAAGGTTGACCTATTCGGGTTGGTGGACTAAGGAAGGTTGGAGATTGACCTAGATGGATCCAAGATAGGTAAGTCGACCTAAGCGGGTCACGGGTTGACCTTGACGGGTCAAAGGTGAAGGGGTAGTTTTAACCTAAGACGGACAAGTTGGACCTAAACGGGTTGACCTAGGTTGGTCTGGACGACGGTGGGTCAAATAATGACCTAGGTGGGTCAAGATGACGGTTCGACCTAAGGGGGTTAGGACCAAAGGTAATTGGGTTCACCTATGGAATCAAAGATTGACCTAAGAGGTCAATAGCGGATAAGGTTGACCTAGGGGTCAAATGTTGACTTAAGAAGTCAAAAGGTGATTGGGTTGACTTAGGGAGTCAAAGATTGACCTCAAAGGTCAAAGGTGGATAAGGTTGACCTAAGTGGTCAAAGGTTGACCTAAGAGATCGAGGGGTGATAAAGTTGACCTAAGGGGTCCAAGGTTTGACCTATGGGGTCAAAGGCAGATGAGAATGACCTTTGGGGTCAAAGGTTGACCTACGAGGTCAAAGGCGGATGAGGTTGACCTAAGGGGTCAAAGGTTGACCTAAGAGGTCGAGGGGTGACCTAAGAGGTCGAAGGTGATAAGGTTGACCTAGGAGGTCAAGGGTTGACCTAGGAGGTCGGAGGTTGATAAAGTTGACCTAGGGGGTCAAGGGTAGACCTAAGAGGTCAAAGGTGGGTAAGGTTGACCTAGGGGGTCAAAGGTTGACTTAAACGGATAAGATTGACCTAGGGGTCAAAGGTTGACTTAAACGGATAAGATTGACCTAGGGGGTCAAAGGTTGGTCTAAGAGGTCAAAGGGTGGTAAGGTTGACCTAGGAGGTCAAAGGTAGATAAGGTTGACCTAGGGGGTCAAAGGTTGACCTAGGAGGTCAAAGGCGAATAAGGTTGACCTAGGAGGTCAAAGGTTGACCTAGGGGGTCAAAGGTTGGCTTAAGAGGTCAAAGGTAGATAAGGTTGACCCAGGGGGTCAAAGGTTGACCTAGGAGGTCAAAGGTAGATAAGATTGTCCTAAGAGGCCAAAGGATGGTGGGATTTTGACCAAAGCGGGTTGAGATGAAGGGTAGACCCAAATGGATCGCAATGATGGGTAGGTAACCTAGATAGGCCAAGATGAGGAATTTTGATAGATGGCCCAATGGGTGAGCGATGGACCTTAGAGGTCGTCTAGATGCAATGCACATTTTATTTTGCGAAAAGTTTTGCATTTATTTACATCCTAAATGGTTGGTCTAAGTAGTGTCCTAATCTCTATGTGTGGGTTGACACGGGTAAGGTAAAAGGTTCCCACCACTCGCGGAACGTACACGGTGAGTGGAGTAGACGAGTGACTCGAAAAGAGGGCGGCAGTAGCGCATAAATTCCTGCACATCGAATACTCCGGGTAATGGGGACCTGTGCAGTGCAGACACGGACTAGTGGTAGTGTGTGGCAAGAAGCTAATTCTTTTTAGGGAGAAAAGAGGGAAGCTTTGAATGTTTGAATGATGCAATGCAATGCAAGAGAGAGGGAAGAAGAATGTACAAGGGAACATAGCAAGGTTTTGTTTGACCCTAATACTAAGATGAAAATAACAAGGGTACAGAAATACAAGGTACAAGTATTAACATGGCGGGGTGCACGGGTGCATGTGTAAACATGGCAAGTATGTGAGGTGCATGTATAAACATGGCAAGTATGTGCATGTGTAAACATGGCAAGTGTGTGTAGGGTGCATGTGTAAACATGGCAAGTGTGTGAGGTACATGTGTAAACATGGCAAGTGTGTGTGAGGTGCACGTGTAAACATGGCAAGTGTGTGCATGTGTAAACATGACAAGTGTGTGCATGTGTAAACATGGCAAGTATGTGTAGGGTGCATCTGTAAACATGGAAGGTGTGTGTAGGGTGCATGTGTATACATGGCAGGTGTGTGTAGGGTGCATGTGTAAACATGGAAAGTGTGTGAGGTGCGTGGGAAAACATGGCAAGTGCGTGCATGTGTAAACATGGCAGGTCTGTATGTGTAAACATGGCAGGTGTGTGTGTGTGTGTAAACATGGCAGGTGTGTGCATGTGTAAACACGGCAGGTGTGTGCATGTGTAAACACGGCAGGTGTGTGCATGTGTAAACATGGCAAGCATCATGATGTAAACGAAAGTTAGACCCACTAAGTTTGAAAAAGTTTCAAAGCAGTCCCCAGCAGAGTCGCCACTGTGAATACGTGTGTTTGAAATTGGGAATATTCATAGTAACATTAAAATTATGAGAGTCGTCACGCCGTTTTAATTATAGCCAAAACTTTGAGAAAAAGCATGTTAATGGGTTCGGGGGTCAAATTACAACAAGAGAAGAATATTGAACGTTATCACTCCTATTGCCTGAATTGATCGGTCTTTCTATCATGATGAATGTGTTAGTAGTGTGTTAGTGTTTGAGACCGGATCCGAAGATTGCCTACGTTCCTCTCAATGTGAGAAGCTCAGGTCAGCGTAGTTCGAGAAGAATTTAGAATAGGCAGAAGAATCGGGATCATGCATAATGAGGGGGGAATTACCTAAAGATTAGGGTTTAGAAATAGTTCCTAGATCATCCTCGGGTTGATGAACCCTAGATCATCATCGGCTATGAAATAACATGTAATTATGAAGATCGCGACCCTAAATATAACATAAATAAGGTTTTAATCTATGAACACGATGAACATATGAAGAACATATATGAACATATGAATGAACATGCGAAGCATATGAAGAAACTATGAATAAACATGCAAGAACATGAATATTAAAGATCTAAATTAGAAATAATGCAAGAACGTAAAGAAATAAGTTAGAAAACTTACCTATGTTGGCAAGAAATAAACCTTGATCTTCTTAGAGGTTTGAATGTTAATTAGAGAGCAAAATAGTGTTTAAGAACTCTCAAATTCGGATCCCCTAAATATGAGGCAAGGGAGGTCTTTAAATAGGAAACTGATGGAGAGATCTGACGGTCCAGATCATCCGGGGCGGATGTGGCCGCGTGGCCAAGATGGAGGGCGGCGGCGAAAGTGGCCGTGTGGCCATCGTTGCGCGCTGACTTGAAATTCAAGCTAGGGTTTTACTGTTCATACAAGGCAACCCTAAATGTCCATATTTAATGTTTTCTAGAACATTGAGCTATTTTTGGGAATCCGGGACAAGTCTTTGTAAGGTTTCTAATTCCTATAAAGTCCTTGTATATTTGGGAAAGCCCTAATAAACTCATTTTCAGATCGGGTACTAACACCTTCATCTTTAGGATTATATTTATTGGGTATATGTTAATTTGTTACACTCAATAAATAAATGAAATTATACAAAAAATAGAAATAGTTGCAGGGTAAAATTTTCACAAGACTATGTCATGTGGCAGTGCTGATGTCAGCCGCTTCGGTATATATATACACACACACAATGTCTAATTGTTTTAATGCAACATTAACGCACATATACTTAGATTGCAAATTTTTACTAATTGTGTTAGTAAACATCAGTGTTAAAAAAATTACTTTAAAATAATTAATAAATATGACTTATACAATATACTCCCTCTGTCTCAGCTCACTTGACACATTTTGACCAAAACTGGTCAACTTAAGGTCGGTTTGACCAACATTTTATAAAAATATTTATGATCCGAATAAAAATTGAAAAAATGTAAAATGATCACCATAAAAATCCTCGCAATAACAATTTTTTATTTTTTTTTGGAACATAAATATTTATATAAAGTGTTGGTCAAACGACCCTAAGTTGACCAGTTTTGATCAAAAGGTGTCAAATGAGCTGGGACGGAGGGAGTATGCACATAACAATAAAATTTGAGCCCTTCGGTGATCACCATCCTTGCCCACCCCTTGGGCCGGCCATGCGTAAAAGCATTAAATGCATGTTATAACTTCAACCATTTAGGATTTGATTGGGTTGGGGATGATTGAATAAACAGGAAAGAGAAAAATAAGAGAGAATTTAAGAGGGAATAAGAGGGAGCAACATGAACTTTCTGATTGCTTTTTCCCCAAACGTGAACAACCATATAGCAACATATAGCAACGTGGATTATTGGCTTCTGCATAAAAGACCAATAACTCCCTAGACAAACTTACTTATTACAAAAATACCCACAGTAAACAAATGACATCGTCACTATAAACTTGTTTTCCCGCAGAATCCTCTATACCACCTCTAAGTGTTTGATGTGATCTTCCATATTCTTGCTATAAACGAGTATGTAGTAAAAAAAATACAAGCACGAAACTTCTCAAACAAGACCCAAAAGTGTGGTTCATCAAGGTTTGAAAGGTGGCAGGTGCATTTGTGAGGCCAAACGGCATCACCAAGAACTCGTGGTGTCCACTATGAGTTCGGAATTCAGTCTTTTGTACATCAGCTTGGGCCATCATAACTTCCATATATGCTGATCGCAAATCAATCTTTGAAAATACTGCAGATCCATTTAACTCATCCATTAACTCCTCTATTATAGGAATACAAAATGTATCCTTTAGTAGCTTTGTTCAGGCCTCAAAAGTCAATACAGAACCGCCAAGTGCCATCCTTCTTCTTCACTAGCAAAACAGGACTCGCAAAGGGACTGTTGCTGTGCCTGATAATTCCATTCTCGAGCATTTCCGTAACCATTCTTTCTATCTCATAATGATATTTGTATGGTGTCAAGGATTTTGGTTCTGAAAAAACATCCTTATAATTCAGAAATAACCCGATTAATTCCTTGTTCCTCCTGAACATCCACTTCTCCTTGCAAACTCCAAAGAGTAGCATCCTCCCCCACACAAATGCTGTTTAGTTGCCCTACAATCTCCACATTCGTTTTCTTGATTAGTTTGGATAGCGTTTTTGCAGTAACCTTCTTCAAAAATGACTTAAGTTTATCACCTTTAAGTCCAACCCTTCTTCCCTCCTTTTCAAAGCTTAACCTTTACTTTTTAAATCGAAAGTCATTGGGCTATATTGCTTCATCCAGTCCACCCCTAACACCATGTCACAACGTCCCAGCTTAATCACTTTCACCTCCCCCTCAAACCATCCCCCTTGCATTTTGCCACTTGAAATGATTGCATTTAGAGTTGCTAATCAATTTTTCACCATTAGCAACAGTCACTCTCAAAAGTTCAGTTAGTTCTTGCACCGTTCCAATCTTAGACATGCTCCTCCCGTCTATGAAACTATGAGTACTGCCACTGTCAATAAGAATAGACAAAGGAACTTGGTTAGCCATTCTTTAATTTTTATGGTATTGTAAGATACAGTCCCCGCCAATGCATCTGATATTCCCAAATCACTCGACACTTCCTCAGAAAAGTCTATTATTTCTTCCCCTTCTTCACCACCACTAATCTTGTCATAGTTATTTCCCACATCTAACATGAACAACTGTTGTGTTTTACATTTATGCCCAGGAACAAATTTTTCATCACAACTATAGCATAACCTTTATCCTTACTCGACATTAGAGCCTTGAGTTCCTAAATTTGTCCTGGTATTCCTCCTTAGTTCCCGTCTGTTTGAGCTCCTTGAATTCCTCAAATGGATCATCGTGTTGTGTTCAGCCCATCACAACGTTCATAGCTCTCTCTTACCAATTGGTTCCAACCAATTAAACCATACTCCTCTTGATAGCCTTGAAACCTATGATCTGCCCTTCCCTCCAAGTAGATCAGAGCCACCTTCCTCTTATCTGACAAGTTGAACTGAAAAAACTTGTTGCATTTTCTCACCCACTGTCTTGGATTAGCACCGTTGGAAACCATACCTTCAAATTTCGCAGGAAACTCCCATCATCACCATATCTACCTATAATTCCAGCACTCTTATTATGAATTACTGTTCCAGTATGAGTATGAGTTCCGCACCACCCTTAACGTTAACCAACGCATTCAGAGAAGCCATGATACAGGTGAAATTACGATCCATCTCAGTCCTCATCACTTCCACGTTTCCTTCCATGGATTCCATCAAATAATGCTTGTTGGGGCAAGGCTTAGCTAGTGAAAACGAGGCGTGTGTTGCTTGCTTGGTGCAAGACTTAACCAATTAATGCTTGCTAGGGCAAGGCTTAGCTCGTGAAAACGAGGCGCGTGTTGCTTGCTTGGTGCAAGACTTAACCAAATAATGCTTGCTGGGGCAAGGCTTAGCTCGTGAAAACGAGGCGTGTGTTGCTTGCTTGGTGCAAGACTTAACCAATTAATGTTTGATTCTTAAAAGAGACATTTTTCATTACGAGTGCCCGAAAAGGGCTATCCTCCAAACAAAGAACAATAAACATGCAAGTACTCGAAAAGAGCTACCCTTGCCAGATAATCTACACGAATCATGCTAGTACTAATGATAGTATTTCCTGAGGTTGGTGGAGTGCTATGGGTTCTTGAGCTCACGACCTTCAGGAGTGGCCAGCATGTATGTTCCTTCCCATACAACTCTTGTTATAACAAATGGACCTTCCCAGTTAGGGGAGAGTTTATTCTGTTGAGCTGTTGAGCTTTCCTGCTCGTTGCTTCAATTTTGGGCAAGACCCAGTTACCGATTTGGAAAATCCTTTTCCTTACTTTCTAATCATGGTATCTTTTGGTCATCTGCTTGTAGTTCAACGATCTGAGGTGGGCATCAAGTCTCCTCTCGTCGAGCAGGTCCAAGTCTGTTCTCCAACACCATCGATTTTCCCTTCCACTACCGCAATTGTGATTTACAATTCATTAGAGTCTTTTGCTAGATTCACCTTGTTTGATTCTGCCATCTCCTTGTTGCCGGATCGATGCTCTGATATCAAATCTCACAAAAGTCAAATATAAATTGGGAATTTAGGGATTTAATTGGGTTGGGGATGATTGAAGAAACAAGAAAGAGAAAATATAGAGAATTTAAGAGAGAATAAGAGGGAGCAAGATGAACTTTCTGATTGCTTTTTCACCAAACGTGAACAACCATATAGCAGTGTGGATTGTTGTCTTCTGCATAAAAGACCAATAACTCCGTAGACAAACTTACAAAGTATAACAAAAATATCCTCAGTAACCAAACAACATCGTACGCTAGAATTGAATAATAGCCTGACTCGTGACATACACTCAAGAGAATATGTATTGAGTTCAACTACTAATTAAATTTGAAAAAAAAATTAATAATTTTTTTTTAAAAAAAAAAAGAATATTTGAAAACCAACTCTAGTCCAAGAATAAATATTTCACATAGTAAATTTCCGTATTATGCGCAACTCACTCTTTAAGGGTTGGATCAACTAAAAATCGATAATTAGTTTCCAGGCTTCAGTTTCTTCTATGTTGTCTTTCATATTTTTTTGTTTGCTCGTTTGGAGAATAGCTTATGTTTTACTTTCATTGATTCTTTTATGTTACTGTAATGATCTATGGTAAACATAGTTGTCAATTCCGTCTCGTCCTGGTCCGTCGGGTGCGTACCAGCCCCGTTTCAGGTCACATATTAAAAAAAGAAAAATAAAAATAAAAGTAAAAAAATGCTCTTACAGTTTGACTCGTGTAGTTTGTATCGAATTTGAATTCATCTAGTAACAAAGAAAATTTATGTTCTGCAACTGAAGGTAGTTGATAAGAAAGAGGTAAGGGTTCCTCTGGTTGTCGAGGAGAGGAGATCTCATGTGCCCCTCCATGTGCCCCTCCCTGGGCCCCTCTAATCTCAACCGTTTACAATATCAACATAAACGGTCCAGATTAGAGGGGCACAGGGAGGGGCACATGGAGGGGCACAGGAGATCTGGACTCATTGTCGAGGGAAGGTTGATTGGAGGAGCTGAATAATTTGTACTCCCTCCGTCCCGGAGTAAGAGTCATACCCCTCATTTGCACGCTTATTAATAAATATTGGAAGTGATGTAAATGTTGTGAGTGTAAAGTAAAGTAGGAAAGAGAATGAGTGGGGTGAATTGTAAAGATTCTTTGCCATTTTAGGAATAGGACTCTTATTTTGGGACGTACCAAAATGGAAAGTATGACTCTTATTCGGGGACGGAGGGAGTATAATTTGTCAAGTTGGAGGAAGAGGGTAAATTGGAAATTTTGTATGACAACATAGCCCCATCAGTGCCATGACAAAATTCCCAATTTACTCTTACCTCTTTCTTATCAAAAATGAGTATACCCAAAAGTAATGAGTATATAAAATATTGAGGTGGTTTCTTGTGAGAAACCACCTAGATCCGTTTCATAGAAGAGACGGGTCGACCCATAATCTGTGTACAACATTTTTTGCGAAGCGTAGGATCTCTACCCATACTCCACTCAAAATCTGCCATGTGGTATTATTTTTTTTCCCAGGAAAAAAAAACCGTTTTTTTTTTCCTTTTTTTTAGTTTTTATATTTTTTTTACTGTTTTTTTTTCGTTTTCCAAAAGTAATACGTAGTATAACTAAATGTAACAACTTTGTTACTTATAAAGTAACATTGTTTATAAGTAAACGTAACACCAATTTTACAAAAAAAAAAAAAGCTCATTTTACCCATCTTTCAACTGTAATACTAACTATAAATACGTGTAACAATAACAATAACTAATGTAATTATCGTTATACTGAAATGTAATAGTATTTTTCCAGAATATTTTTTATTTTTGAGTATTTTGATTTTATTTTTTATAATATATAACGCAGCACGGAAGCGATAGCATTCGTGATTAGCACACTAATCACAAGAATTCACAAGTAATGAATCCTCAAACACAATAAATTGGAATCCACCAGAAAATAGAAGAAATTCTCTAAGAACAAAGTTCAATTGAATAAAATAAGTTGTAACCCTAGAACAATGAAAGAAAAGAGTATTTATACTCCTAACAAAATAACCTAAACCTAATTAACAAATAATCCCGAAATAACCCCAAAATCTGCACCAAAAACGATAAAAAACGTAAAACTGGTAACTCTGATGTAATTCCAAGCGGGCGCTCGGTCTAACCCAGGTGGGCGCTCGGCTAGAACAGAAACAATCACCCGGAAACAGGAAACAAACCCAAGTAGGCGGGCGCTTGTTGAGACCCGAGCGGGCGCCTGGAAAGCTGCTCTGGAATTGTCGTCTCCTCCTACATCAGTCTCCTCCACCTCCAAAGAACTCGACCCCGAGTTCTCACCAGGATAAAGAACCCCATCCGCGTGGTACTCATAAATATCAGCGACGTTGAATGTGTTAGAAATGTTCAAATCATCGGGAAGAGACACCACATAAGCATTGTCGTTGATTTTTTTGGTCACTTTGAATGGTCCATATTTGCGAGGCTGTAACTTCTTGTAAGTCCCAACAGGAAAACGCTCTCTGCGAAGAAACACCATCACATCATCTCCAACCTTAAAAACCTTGACCCGCTTTTTCTTGTCAGCAGCCGCCTTATTCTTCAACCCCGTTGCTTCCAACCTAGCCTTGACAGCCTCCTTGACCGCTTGAACATCAGTAGCCATAGTTTCTGCCGCTTGACTGACACCGCGACTCTTAGGTAATGGTACCAAAT
The DNA here is from genome assembly GCA_026119855.1 of Campanula takesimana. NCBI lineage: Eukaryota > Viridiplantae > Streptophyta > Magnoliopsida > Asterales > Campanulaceae > Campanula > Campanula takesimana. Next base: position 179,657 of record JAOWBW010000620.1, read on the forward strand.
CCACCACATGCCTCGGAGTAGAAGTATAAACCAAAGAAAATGGCGATTTACCCGTAGCGGAATGCACTGCATTGTTATAAGCAAACTCCACCTGCAGTAAAGCTAAATCCCACTGTTTTGGTTTGTCGCCACACACGCTTCTGATCATATTCCCCAATGTCCTGTTGGTAACCTCTGTTTGTCCGTCTGTCTACGGATGAGCTGGAGAACTCCGATTAAGCGCAGTACCAAACACACGCCACAAAGTAATCCAGAAGTGCCTCAAAAATTTGGTGTCCCTGTCCGAAGTGATGGACTTAGGAAACCCATGAAGTCGTACAATCTCTCGAAAGAACAACTTCGCAATATTCGTTGCATCCTCAGTCTTCTTGCAAGCAATAAAATGGGACATTTTGGAAAATCGATCCACCACAACAAACACAGAATCCACACCCCGTTGTGTACGAGGAAGTCCCAACACAAAATCCATAGATAAATCTAGCCATATATCGTCAGGAATAGGTAAAGGCAAATAACGACCAGTATTTTGAGACTGACCTTTAGAAACCTGACAGACATAACAGCGCCTGACAATAAAACCAGCATCCTTCCGCAGTTGAGGCCAGAAATATCGCTCCTCCAAACTAGCAATGGTCTTGTCTCGTCCCAGATGCCCACTAAGACCACCACCGTGTAAGTCTCGAATCAGTTTCTCTCTGAGAGACGAAACAGGAACACACAACCGATCCCCTCTAAACAGAAAATCATCCCGAATATGAAAATCGGCACTAGGATGTTTACCCACACACTTATACCACAACTCCTTGAAATCTGCATCCTCCTAATAAAGTTCCTTCAGCAAGTCAAAACCCACAATTTCCTGAGACAGTGTGAGTAACAAAGAAGCCCTTCTAATCAAAGCATCAGCAACCTTGTTTTGAACACCTGATTTATGCTGAATAATAAAAGGGAATTTCTGCAGATAACTAACCCAACGAGCATGCATCTTATTTATCATTTTCTCGGGTGCAAACAGTGGCGACTCTTCTGGGCACGATTTAAGTGGGTTAGACTTGCGTAATTAGGTGTTTTTAATCGTTTTAATTTTCTGCAAAAAATTGGATTTTTCTGATTTTTTCTGTGAATTTTCGGACTGTTTCTGTTCTAAATCTGTTATGTTCTGAAATTAAGGGATGTCCCGTACGAGACATAGGATGCCTCGTACGAGGCATCCCTTCATTAAGCCGCCCACCAGTTTTTAATTTGGAAAAATTAAGGTTCCAATGATTGTTGTAATCATCACCCATTATCATTAACCACTTAAGCACCAATCATTAGACCATGTCCAATAAGGGGGTTGAATGGGGGGTTGAGTGGGAGTCAACTAGTTGAGGGTGTCCAATAAGGGGGTTGAGAGGAGGGGGTTGAAGGGGAAGGGTTGAAAGGTTTCAACTAGGTTGAAACAATTTGTGTGGGGCCCGGAAGAGACACTTGTCGGCTTGGGAGTGGCCAGCACTTGGAGAGTGTAGCTCACCTCCCAAGCCGGCGAGTTGCTACTCCATTTCCGTTTTTTTTTTCTTTTTTTTTTTCCTTTTTTTTTTCTTTTTTTCCGGAGAGGTTTTTATCCAAATTTTTTGAGCTCAATTATTTCATAGTAAATTATTTTTTTTATAAAAAAATAAATTACCAAAATTTATAATTTTTTTCCCTCTATAAATTGATGTAAGTTTCATTTAATTTGGACACCGAAAAAAAATCCTCTTTTCTCAATATAAAATTTTCAATTATACTTTATTAACATTTATTTAAAACATTTTAACATCTTTTTAAGTGTGAAGTATTTTTTATCCAAATTTATTTAATTGCAATAAAATTTAATCAAGTGTGAATTAAAAAAAAATAAAAAAAATCTCGAATTTATAAGTAAAAATATTAATATTTTATTTTTTAATAATAAATTTTTATTATTTTTTTAATTATAAAAATAAATATTGTAAATAAAATAAAAAGTGGTGGGGTATAGAATGATGAGTTGGGAGGAGTTGAATTTTAAACTAAACTAGCTTATTGTGGGGGGTGTAGTTGAGAGGGTAGTTGAATGATTAAGTGGATGGAAAGAGAAGATGAGGTGTTGTGATATTAAGGTAGTTGAATGTTTTTTGGTAGTTGGCTTATTGTACATGGCCTTAGATCATGATGCTTAGGAATCTAGACAATAATTGTGTAATCATTAGGTGGTGATTGAAAAAAAAAAAAAAAAAAAAAAGAGAGAGTGGCGGCTGTTCTTCAAAGAAAAAAAATTTGCAATTTGGTCCCTGAACTTCAAAATTACAGATTAATCACTGGATCTTGAAAATTCTAAAACAACCCCTGGTTTTCAGAAATTCCATAATAGCCCCTGAATTTCCAGATAATTCCAGAACAGTCCCTGAGTTTTCAAAAAATCAGAATTTGAAAAAAAAACTTTTCTTTGCTTGTTTTGCTCCGTCCCCATATGTGCAATAAATGATTTATATTATATACATGTATTGTTTTGCGCTAACATCTTTTGCAGCGGAGTAAAATAAATGCATAAATTAGGGGTGACTACTTTACTCATCCCCTAGTTTATTTTGCACCCATTAATGGGTAATAATGCAAGCACTGTGAGTACTTCTATCCCTCTCTTCTATGTGCTCCTACGTGCTTATGTGCTCCTTCTCCTCTCAAAAATCTTTGCAAACTCGAACTACGTTGACCTGAGTCTCTCGTTATTTTTTTGAAGATTGAGGGAAACGTAGGCAACCACTTTGGTCCGGTCAAATCTTTTACTTGCTTTCAAAAAAAATCTCTATTTTTCCTTTGACACCTAGAACTTAACTCTCACACACGTGCACACATGTAGATTAATTGCACTACATACCCTATAAACCCGGGTCCCAATCGGAGGACGGATGTCGGTCAGCACCCCCACTCTAACGAGTGGCCCTCGCCTGTCTCTCCAAAGATGGTGTACCCACTCCGTGACACGCTCCTAGACTGTGTTCATGGGGAGCCTTATTCGTAAGCCTTGCATCAACCTCATGCATACATAATAGTTAATAAGACACTCCTCGAGACCGGTCGGTTCGATTCTTAGGGTTGTTTTAATCTTTGCTCAAGATAACGCGTCTTTACAATCTATAATCCTCCCTTGTGAATATGACGAATGTCCCTTCGGTAAAATGTTAAACAAAGAATTTTGAAAGAATGGAGAACCTCTCTACGGAAATCCGAGTTTGTGTTTTCCTACTTTCACTATTCTGTGCGGGATTGTGAATGCCATTTTGGCTTAGTTTCGACCGCACCGTTCAACATGTCCCTTTCGGTTGTCCCTTAAAATTCACAAGGTTTGATTGCATTAATGCGTTGTTTAACAAAGTGCAAAACAACTACAGGTCACTTAGGTTTGGTTAATTGAATGGTGGATTCTGATGAGAATATGAGACATTTGCCCAAATTGTCCGTTTGGGAGAGTGCAATGCAGGTGAAAAACAAAGGGCTCATATTCTAGGGTGACAGAATCCACTATTCCAGGATGTTAGATAGAAATCCCCCAAAACAGATTAAGTTCCGTCCGACCAAATTTAGGATTAAAATCTAAAATTCTGATTTTCTGTCTGCTGTGCTGGATGCCTTGTCTCGTACGAGACATCTCCTTCTATCCGTGTCAGTTTCTGTGCTGTGCCCGTTTGGTCAACCTACACTCACTTCTAAGCCTCTACACCTCATAAAGCCGACTTGTTGGGACCTTGATCTGGGTTTAACACAATTTCTACGTGCCTAGGTCCGTCCAAATCGCAATTAGATCGTTCCAAACTCTTCCAACACCATGTCCGAAGTAGGCGCCAAGTCTATGCAAGAAGCAAATGATCTCAAGACCCGACTAAAAGGAGAAGTGAGTCAAATGGTCGAAGTAGGCGCCACTGCCCTATACAATGACTCCAAGCAGAAAATGGAGGGAGAATTCATGACTCACTTACAAACCTAAAGGGATTACTATGAGAAAGAAGTCGCAACCCTTCACGGTCGCCTACAAGCCCAAGAAGAGTGTCACTAGAAAGAGATTGAGGCATTCCAAACCCGTCTGCAAACTCAAAAGGAGTTCTATGAGAGTAATATCGGCACACTTCAAGCACGCTTGCAAGCTCAAAAGGAATGCTATAGATGTTGGGTTTCGTTGTAACATGCGCAGCGGAATAAAGCATTTAAAATTTTAATGAAACCCAAAGCCATGGATCCGTTCATATGATTAAATCAAATACAACAAGATGAATAGAGGAATAACTAACCCTTGATGGCTATGAATTTCTAGCTTTTGAACTTGGTGGAGATTTTGAAACTTGATCAAGAACGCGAACCTTGAAGATGATGAGCTTCACCCTCTAGCGGTATCCACACCACGAACGAATATCAAGCAACTTCTTGATCTTGGTTGCTAGACCAAATTGTGAAACACACTTTCACAATTGCAAGAACTATATGGAATTATGAATATTCTTGTTCTTCACTTTTGGGATCTTAGAACAAGAAAAATAACCTCTCAAAACCTTATGGAGGCACTCACAATAATGATGCTAATGGCTGCTGAAAGGATCTTTAAATAGGTCCCAATCCTTAACCCTTAAGGACTTAGGAATCCTAAATCCCGTCACCAAATTAGGCAACAAGGAATTCTGGCCGACTTGACTGGCACGGTCGTGCCCTATAAATTAGCACGGTCGTGCCATCAGGTCCGCGTGATTTCCCCAAGTCGACCAATTTCGGCACGGTCGTGCTTGACTTCTTGGCACGGTCGTGTCAAACATGTCGACAGATTTGCCTTGGTTTGGATTTATGGCACGGCCGTGCCATTTTAAGGCGCACGACCGTGCCAGAGCCAAAACCTGACATTTTTCCATAATTCCAATTTAGTCCTTTATGATTCGTTCTATTTGTGTGTGACCCTCTAGGATTACACTAAGTTGGCAATGGGCTCAAACATGAACCCATAAGATATGATTAGGTTCTAGCAAACCGTCATACCTATCCAAATAGTGTAACTAGATACAATTTCGCATTCCTTTAGAATATGTCACAATCCCTTTATCCACGATGTCATTGAACACAAGTCATGGTCAAACAGTCAACTTGTTTTGTTCAATACTTTCTCGATTCTGAATATGTTGATAATTCAAATGCTATTGATCCAATCAATCCATTTGAGTCCGGCCGAACATTTCATCAACATCATTCCTTCGAGGGGCCCAAGCTTGACATCTCTCCGTGGAGGGACAAATCCATTTAGCTTATTATTCTTCCCAACGGGAATTCGATTATGCCAATCATACCCTTTATAACTACCGTGTTAAGGTAGCGTTTGAATATGTCAAACACAATGTTCATCAAGTGGAAGACTATAATAACTTCATGTCTAAGGATTCAAATGACATAACTAATATGAGATATATGTACGACATAGACCATGACATAAATCTCATGCAGCGGGTCAAGTCCAGTACCTTGTTCCAAACAAGTACCCATAAATCTAACATGATCATCCCATGATCATTTAGCCTTTATACTAGTGCTTAACAAGTACTAGGGACGGAGATTATTATCAGTAAACATGAACAACAATAATAATCAAAACATCTCTTTATTGATATGAAATAATTGATAACAATTACAACGTTTATTAAACGTGCCTAGGGCACCACTACCAACAATCTCCCACTTGCCCTAGGCCCAATCTCCCATGTATCTAATACCCATGGACCTAACATGACCATCATGTTTAGCTTGTGGAAGTCCCTTTGTTAGCGGGTCCGCAACATTGTCATCAGTAGGTACTCTGCATATATTTACGTCTCCCCTATCAACGATCTCTCGAATGATATGAAAACGCCTAAGTATGTGTTTGGATTTCTGATGTGCTATTGGTTCCTTTGCTTGAGCAATAGCACCATTATTGTCGCAATAAAGGTCTATTGGACTAGCAATACTAGGAACCACTTCAAGTTCTGTTATGAACTTCTTAATCCAAACAGCTTCCTTTGCAGCATCCGATGCAGCAATATACTCAGCTTCTGTTGTAGAATCAGCGGTTGTACTTTGCTTGGAACTCTTCCAGCTTACAGCTCCACCATTTAACATAAACACAAAACCCGATTGCGATCGGCTATCATCTTTGTCGGTTTGGAAGCTTGCATCCGTGTAAGCATTTACAACGAGATCATCTTCCATTCCTCCATAGACCAAAAACGAGTCTTTAGTTCTTCTCAAGTACTTAAGAATCGCTTTTACAGCTATCCAGTGATTTTCGCCAGGGTCGGATTGGTATCTACTTGTCATGCTCAAAGCATAAGACACATCCGGCCTAGTACAAATCATGGCATACATGATGGACCCAATTGCCGAAGCATATGGAACATCATTCATTTTCTCACGCTCATCGTTTGTCTTAGGACATTGAGTCTTGCTTAGAGAAACTCCATGTAATACGGGCAAGGTCCCTCTCTTAGAGTTTTCCATACGGAATCTTCTAATGACCTTGTCAATGTATGTACTTTGGCTTAAACCAAGCAGTCGCCTTGATCTATCTCTATAGATCTTAATGCCAAGAATATATGCGGCTTCACCCATATCTTTCATTGAAAAACACTTTCCTAACCAAGTCTTCACAGACTGAAGTGTAGGAATGTCGTTTCCAATGAGCAATATGTCATCCACATATAAAATAAGGAATAGCACTATGCTCCCACTAATCTTCTTGTATACACAAGGCTCATCTTCGTTCTTGATGAAACCAAACTCTTTGACCGATTCATCAAAACGGAGATTCCAACTCCTAGAAGCTTGCTTCAATCCATAGATGGATCTCTGCAATTTGCATACGTTAGAATTTTGCTCAAAACCTTCTGGTTGTGTCATATACACATCCTCTTCTAGTTTTCCATTTAGGAAAGCAGTTTTGACATCCATTTGCCATATTTCATAGTCATGATATGCGGCAATGGCAAGCAGAATTCTTATAGACTTGATCATTGCTACAGGTGAAAAGGTTTCATCATAGTCAATACCATGAACTTGCCTATAACCTTTTGCTACAAGTCTAGCTTTGTAAGTATGCACCTTCCCATCCATGTCAGTCTTCTTCTTGAAGACCCATTTGCATCCTATGGTTTTTTACACCTTCGGGCGCATAAATCAAATTCCAAACTTGATTATCTTGCATGGATTGCAATTCGGATTCCATGGCTCCAAGCCACTTGTCCGAATCAGGAGAAGACATCGCCTCTTGGTAGGTTCTAGGTTCATCATTCTCAATGATTTCCACCTCATTACTATCCGTTACGAGAAATTCATATTTCTCGGGTTCGGATCGTAACCTACTAGATCTGCGAGTTACTTGTGTATCTTGAACAGGTTCCACAACTCCTTGTGGTTCTTGTTCCCGTTCCACTATTGGTTCAATGTTATTTTCTGGGTCTCGAATTTCTTCAAGATTTATTTTACTCCCACTGATTTCTTTGGAGAGAAACTGTTCCTCTAAAAAGACACCAGTTCGGGCAACAAACACTTTGTTGTCCTTTCGGTTGTAAAAGTAATATCCTTTAGTTTCCTTAGGATATCCCACAAAAATACATTTATCAGATTTGTGTGCTAGTTTGTCAGAGATAAGTCTCTTGATATAAACTTCGCAACCCCAAATCCTCATGAAAGACAAACTAGGTTTCCTTCCACTCCACATCTCATATGGAGTCTTTGGAACCGATTTAGTTGGAACCTGATTTAGTGTGAAAGCAGCGGTTTCTAGAGCATAACCCCAAAAGGATATTGGAAGATCAACTTGACTCATCATTGATCGAACCATGTCTAACAAAGTCCGATTTCTCCTCTCAGACACACCATTCCATTGTGGTGTTCCGGGCGGAGTCAATTGTGAAACTATTCCACAATTCTTTAGATGATCATCAAATTCTTGACTTAAGTATTCACCACCTCGATCTGATCGAAGTGCCTTTATACTTTTGCCAAGTTGTTTTTCTACTTCATTTTGAAATATTCTAAATATCTCAAATGCTTCACTTTTATGTTTCATTAGGTAAACATACCCAAATCTACTATAATCATCAGTGAAGGTTATGAAGTATTGAAATCCTCCCCTAGCATTGCTACTTAATGGTCCGCATACATCGGAATGTATCAACCCCAATAAGTCGCTTGCCCTTTCACCCAACTTGGTAAAAGGTGTCTTAGTCATTTTTCCAAGAAGACACGACTCACAAGTATCATATGACTCGAGGTCACATGAACCCAAAAGTCCGTCCCCATGGAGTTTTGAGATACGCTTCTCATTAATATGACCAAGACAGCAATGCCACAAATAAGTATGATTTACATTATTAGGTTTAGATTTCTTATTAACATGATAGACATTATTTTCGTTCTTGACATCTAAGATATAAAGGCCATTAAATGAATTAGCAATACCATAAAGCACATCATTTAAATAAATAGAAAATTTCTTATTCTCAATAAGAAACTTAAAACCTTCATTATCCAAACAAGAAATTGAAATAATATTTCTGCTTAAATCCGGAACATAATAACAATTGTTCAAAACAAGAATTAATCCGGAAGGTAAAGTGACTTCATAAGTCCCTACGGCTAATGCAGCAACTCTTGCTCCATTCCCCACGCGTAGATCTACTTCACCTTCTTTAAGCAGTCTCCTATTCTTTAGTCCCTGCACATTTAGAAAAATGTGAGAACCACATCCGGTATCCAATACCCAAGAATCAGTGGTAGAAAGGAGAATATCTACCATATAGATACCTGAAGTCGACGCAGCCTTGCTGCCCTTCTTCTTCTTTTGCTCTTCCAAGAAAGCCTTGCAATTACGTTTCCAATGACCAATTTCTTGACAATGGAAACAAATTGCATCCTTTTGTGTATCGGGTTTTGCCTCAGAAGCCTTGGCAACCTTTGCCTTGCTTATTTTGGGTTTGACAACTTTTGCCTTACCCTTGCCTTTGGCACCAGGCTTCTTCCCATCATGAACCAAGAGCACGGGAGAACCTTTCTCCACAATTTTCATCTCTGCAGTTTTGAGCATCCCATGCAACTCAGAAAGATTCTTATCCATTCCATGCATGTTATAATTCATCACAAACTGATTATAACTTTTAGGCAATGAATTAAGAATGAGATCCGTGGCTAGCTCCAATGGGATTGGATAGCCAAGTTTCTCAAGGTGCTCTACATAACCTTTCATTTTAAGAAAGTGAGGACTCACTTGTTGTCCTTCATTCATCTTACAAGTAGTGAATGCAACAATGGTCTTGTACCTCTCTTGCCTAGCTTGCTCTTGAAACATAGTTCTCAACTCCACGCCTATCTCATAGGCTTCCAAATGTTCCAAACTTTGTTGGAGTTTTGAACACATAGCAGCAAGCATGAGACAACTTACATCTCTAGAATCATTACGATGTTTCTTGTAATTGTCTCTTTCTGCCCTAGGGGCAGTAGGCGGTGGTTCAGCAGGGAGAGGCCCATCGAGAATGTACAACTTATCTTCTTGCCTAAGAACGATTCTTATGCTACGGATCCAATCCATAAAGTTAGTACCATTCTTTTCGAGCTTATCCTTCTCAAGGATCGATCGCAACGACATTGATTGAGTGTTATTAGTCATTATCTACAAATATGCAAAATTTCCAAAATTTAATAAGTACCAATTTTTCATTAAAGAAATAAACAATGTATTTTTCCAAAAATACTCCCACTAAATTACATAACCTTCTTATACATCCAATGTATAATATAATTTAAATGGGTTAAGATCCAACTTTAATTTAATTTCAAGTCCGATAAGGCGGATTACACAAAATCAAACTAATTAGGTAGACAGCTCTTGTCAATCATATCTCATATGACTCTTAGTTCCTTTTATGAGATTCTTTAAGAAATCCAATTTCAAAAAAACATGTTAAACCTCATCTTTGCCTAGGCCCAAAACTGTTTTGACGCCAATTAAGTCTAACCGTTTTAAACGCATAGTTAATGTGTCCCGCTAGGGCGTGCCCACATTATCTATCTTGCTCATACATAAATAAATTTTAATGCACCTCGCTAGGGCGAATCTACATTAAAATCACTCATGTACTAACAAGTGTTTTAATCATGGCATGGCAATAAAAGACTTAAAACTTTCTTTGAAGGTTCATCACATATAGCATATAACACATTTATGAGCACATAATATAAACATGTTACACATCAAGTTTAGCCACTAAATTAATCTCCATTAATTTAAGCATAATATTTATGTGTCATTAGTTTCTCTATAATTATGAGGATGAGACTATTTGAACTTTGGTTATCATCTCCAAATCAAGACAACAAGAAGTGCGACCGAAACTAAGCCATATGGCATCCACAATTCCGCACTAATTCAAGAAATCAAGAGAGTAGTCCATGTGGCCGAAACTAAGCAATAGATGGTCTCGATGAACGTAGGCCAATTGCATTCACAATTCCACATGGATCTCCAATCTTTGAATCAAGAACTTTGTTTCTTAATTTTAGCAATTATGAACTCTTCATAATTCTAACTTCGTTTTATCTTTGAAACTTCGATTGCGATCAAGTTTGGGAAACACAATCTCGATGAACGTAGATTAGCCATCCAAACCTTGAACCAATCTTAGACTCACAAGACTAAAACAAATAGGAAATTTAAACCCAAGATCCACACCCAAGACCCAAGCCCTACCCCGCGCCAAACCCTAGGTCCGGCCGGGTCAAGGTATGGGTCCGGTCGGACCCTTCCGAAAATCAAATTTTAAAGTTCCAAAATTTGTCTCAAAATTGTTTTTCCCGATTCAATAAGGATTTGGTGTTCTTGGTGATCCAATCACCATGATCAACAAAACCTTGAATAAACAATTTATTCTTGAATCCCTAGAATATCAAAACTTTGATCCAATCAAAAATTGATAATCCAAACAATTTTAAATCAACATGAACGGGGCTCTGATACCACTGTTGGGTTTCGTTGTAACATGCGCAGCGGAATAAAGCATTTAAAATTTTAATGAAACCCAAAGCCATGGATCCGTTCATATGATTAAATCAAATACAACAAGATGAATAGAGGAATAACTAACCCTTGATGGCTATGAATTTCTAGCTTTTGAACTTGGTGGAGATTTTGAAACTTGATCAAGAACGCGAACCTTGAAGATGATGAGCTTCACCCTCTAGCGGTATCCACACCACGAACGAATATCAAGCAACTTCTTGATCTTGGTTGCTAGACCAAATTGTGAAACACACTTTCACAATTGCAAGAACTATATGGAATTATGAATATTCTTGTTCTTCACTTTTGGGATCTTAGAACAAGAAAAATAACCTCTCAAAACCTTATGGAGGCACTCACAATAATGATGCTAATGGCTGCTGAAAGGATCTTTAAATAGGTCCCAATCCTTAACCCTTAAGGACTTAGGAATCCTAAATCCCGTCACCAAATTAGGCAACAAGGAATTCTGGCCGACTTGACTGGCACGGTCGTGCCCTATAAATTAGCACGGTCGTGCCATCAGGTCCGCGTGATTTCCCCAAGTCGACCAATTTCGGCACGGTCGTGCTTGACTTCTTGGCACGGTCGTGTCAAACATGTCGACAGATTTGCCTTGGTTTGGATTTATGGCACGGCCGTGCCATTTTAAGGCGCACGACCATGCCAGAGCCAAAACCTGACATTTTTACATAATTCCAATTTAGTCCTTTATGATTCGTTCTATTTGTGTGTGACCCTCTAAGATTACACTAAGTTGGCAATGGGCTCAAACATGAACCCATAAGATATGATTAGGTTCTAGCAAACCGTCATACCTATCCAAATAGTGTAACTAGATACAATTTCGCATTCCTTTAGAATATGTCACAATCCCTTTGTCCACGATGTTATTGAACACAAGTCATGGTCAAACAGTCAACTTGTTTTGTTCAATACTTTCTCGATTCCGAATATGTTGATAATTCAAATGCTATTGATCCAATCAATCCATTTGAGTCCGGCCGAACATTTCATCAACATCATTCCTTCGAGGGGCCCAAGCTTGACATCTCTCCGTGGAGGGACAAATCCATTTAGCTTATTATTCTTCCCAACGGGAATTCGATTATGCCAATCATACCCTTTATAACTACCGTGTTAAGGTAGCTTTTGAATATGTCAAACACAATGTTCATCAAGTGGAAGACTATAATAACTTCATGTCTAAGGATTCAAATGACATAACTAATATGAGATATATGTACGACATAGACCATGACATAAATCTCATGCAGCGGGTCAAGTCCAGTACCTTGTTCCAAACAAGTACCCATAAATCTAACATGATCATCCCATGATCATTTAGCCTTTATACTAGTGCTTAACAAGTACTAGGGACGGAGATTATTATCAGTAAACATGAACAACAATAATAATCAAAACATCTCTTTATTGATATGAAATAATTGATAACAATTACAACGTTTATTAAACGTGCCTAGGGCACCACTACCAACAATAGAAAGGAGGCCGAAGCCCTTTGTGAGACGCCTAAGAAGAAGAGGCGGCTCTGTGACCCTAGTATATCCAAATTTACTAAGATGGGAACGACAAGGCACTACGATAATCTTGAGGGGGTTACTCAAGAGGGTCTCCTTGACATCCTCTTAAAGGAAGGCAAAATAAAGCCTGAAGAAAGGACTACTCACAAGAAGAACTATCACTACAATCGTATCCCTTTATTCTGCAAGTTCCACAGAGCCACCGGCCATGACACCGACTCTTGCCGCCGCTTAAAAGATGTGATCCAAGATCTCATTGATAAGAAGGAAATAGAGATACCAAGTGTTACTATCAACCCTCTCCCTAAGCTACACAAAAAAGAATGAAGCCTCAAGAAGAATTCAAGGCTTACCACTTTGAGGCTACAACTATCCTCTCCCCTTCTCCCTAGAAATAGAATAGGTTTTAATTTCCTAGTATGAACTCAAAGAGTCGTTTTGTCATTCTAGTCCATCTCCCTCCTTCTCTAGTCTGTATCAACTATCGAGTCTATTTTAAATTCTAGTTATTAATAAAAGTCATTCTTATTCCTATACACTACTCTAAGGTTGTTCTACCTTTTGAATTCCTCTTTAATTCATGAAATGGATCCGCAAACATAAATTGACATTAATCTAAAATCTTGCAATTGATAATAGAAATGTCTAAACAAGTGAGAATAAGGCCTAGGGACTACACATTACTACCACCGCTGTAACGACCCCAAAATCCGTTTTATTTATTTTATACTTTCTTTATATATTTTGAGGATTTTAATTTAAAATTTTGTGTTGCATCATATTTTATGAGTTGCATATCTTAATTTATTATTTTTGTTAGTTAAAATGTTAGTAGTAGTAGTAACATTTGTTTTGATAGTTAAGTTGGGTAGTGGAATTTTATGGGCTAATAATTTAGTTGTTAAAGAGTTAAGGGAATTAAGTAACTTTAGGGGTTTATTTGCTTAGAATGAAAGTAGAAGGGCTTTTGGTGGATGAGTATATATACTAATTAAGCATGCTTATCTTCATTCCATCCTCCTCATTCTCAGACACTCACACTCCTTCCATTCTAACAACATTTGCACCTTTCTTCCCCATCTCTCCCTGTCGACTCACCATTCCTTTACAAAGACAAACCCAATTTTTACTCCATTGTTGACTAAGGTAAAGTCTTGTTCTTGTTCATTTTCTTTTATTTTATTTACTACTCCATTTTCAAATCTAATTATATATAAATGTTCAGGGAGTTGAATAGATCATATCTACCGATCAATATTATTTTTCTTGACACTTTTTCCGAAAAAATAGGTAAGTTACTAATCCCCCTTTAAATGTTAAAATGGTCATAAGTATGCTATATATGCTTTATATGTTATAAAATAATGTTTTGGGTATACTTTTATATACTTGTAATTTTGGGACGGAGGGAGTAGTAATAATTTTTATATACTTGTAATTTTGGGACGGAGGGAGTAGTAATAATTTTTATATACTTGTAAATTTGAGACAGAGGGAGTAGTAAAACTGGTTATAGACTTGTTATTTGTGGGAAGTGAGTATAGGGGTATAGTAGTTTTGGTTTTGGGGAATTTTGAGAGGATGCAACATTATATATGGTTTATATATTATACTCCTACTCGTGGGACGATAAAATAATATCTTTAGTTAAAGGTTAAATAAATGTATTATAAAATTATACTGTTACTTATGGGACGGGGAAAGTATGGTAATGTTGTTGTACCTAATAAAATGGGTATAAACATGTTATATATATGCCTAGTAGGTTGTGAAATAATGTTTTGGTATGTTTTATTTATAATTGTAAATTTGGGACAAAGGGAGTAGGAAAGAACTTGTTACATAAGCTTATTATGGTTGAGATTGCTATAGGAGTTGGTGTTAATATTGTTCTTAGGCTGAGTTTAGCCTTTGTGTAAGTTGTAGATGTTAAGAGTTGCAAGTATTAGTGAAATTTGGGTTGTGAAATATAAGGAGTGAACTTTGGTTAAGTTTTGGGTCTGCCAGGTGATGTGGGCGGCCGCCCAAAATTGGGCGTGCGGCCGCACATCTATCTGAAGGTTTTTCTTCTTGAGACAGAGCAATTTGGGCGGCCGCACAGCCCAGTTTGGGCGACCGCCCAGTTGTCTGAAAAGTTTAGAGTTTTTCAAACTTAGGGATTTAGAGGTCAATTTTGGTAAAGTTTTTGGGTAGTGTCCTAGAGTACTTAGATGATTGTTGTGGATCACTAAAGTGGTAGAATTGGTTCCTTTGTGAACACAAGTATTGTGAAATGTGAGTAATTGATTAAGTGAGTATTGTTGAACATTTTGTAATGTGTTGAATGGTTCATCTTCTTGATGTGTTTGGCATGGTTCCCTACATTGGAATCATTGTCCCTGATTTTTGTTTAAGCAAGTATTTCTATTTGGTGCTTGCGTGTAAAGTCCAGCTGGTACTTTTGTGTGTGTTGGGCAGTGATAGGGATTATAATGGTCTCCGAGCCAAGTACATTATAAGGCTCCTATCATTGGTTTCCCATTTTTAACCCCCTTCCTTAGGCCAAAGGTTGGGCACTTTGGGTTATGACTTTGTGTCATTTTCCCCCCGTTGTTGTTGTTGTTGTTGTTGTTTGGTTCCGGAACCCGTTTCAGCTCTTCGATGCTGCTCAGTTGATGCCTCTCAGATGGCTATTGTTTGGTTTGAGAACCTTGGCTCAGTATCCACGTATGAGTGTTTATTTCCGCTTTATGTGTTGCATGATGAGTTGGTCGTTATTTCCAACCGGTATGGGACGGTTGGCGATAGGGAGCCTCTCATGTTATGTGCTATGTGTTATACGCTTATTTGTTGATATTGTTTCTTTATGATCATCATATTAGCATGTAATGTAGTTGCATTTTAGTAACTTACTGAGATTTATTCTCACCCCTTATTTGTTTACCGTTTTAGATAAGAAGGAGTCCAGGGAATAGGTCACAGCACAGGGAGGACGTTGGTAAAAAGATATTTGGTAAGACTTTTGGGAGAGGTTGTGTAAGTAAAGGATACATTATGTAAATGTAATACCTTTTGGGTAGTATACCCGTGACTTGGTTTGTATCATCTCTTTTAGTAGACGTTCGTGTTTGTAATTTAAGTAAGTAAAGTTAGTAGTTGTAGCCAAGTGGCTTAGTACTTGTTTGTGAAAGGTTGTTTTGTGACTTGAAGTCATGTTTTAGTATCGAGTTGGTTGTGTGAACCTTGTTTATGAAAGTATATTTCGAAAATTTTTCTTAGAGTTGCTTTACGACGTCTTCCTCGCGTATCCCGGGCGTGGGGCCAAGTAGGACCACGGGTCGGGGCGCGACAGTTGGTATCAGAGCTAGGTTGTAGATGTTCTAGAATTACTAAATGACCTAGGAGGGTAGTTGTGTATAAGGTAAGTAACGTTGAGAGTTTTATGCAGGTACTTATTGAAAATGGTTGGCACCTAAGGGAATCAGTCAGGGCCTTCAGGGTCGGGTAACGCTAGAGAAGAGGTTCGAGCACTGTTCCAAGGTATGTTTGAAGTTGTCATGAAAATCATTGACGATATAGAGGAGTATAAAACCAAGATTGAAACCTCAGATGTGACAAAACGAGGAGAACAGGTAAAACTGCAACCCCAGCGTGGAGATAGTAGAGAATATCAAGGAACACCTTCGCAGGCGAGGGCATCTTTTCAAGGGCCGCATAATAGAGGAACTCGAAGTAAACGAGTATGTAACTACTGTCAAAGGATGGGACATTTAGAAGAAAAATGTTGGAAGAAGCAAGGCAAATGTTTGAGTTGTGGTCAGTTGGGTCACTTTCAGAAGAGTTGCTTTAGATTTAAGAATCAGTTATCGGGATGTGCAGCTGGGTCATCTCGGGGCCAAAAGAGGGATGCTTCAGGAAAGGTTAAGGTGCAAGATCGTGTTTCTTTCATCAATCAACAACAGATTTCAGATTCTTCTAATGTGACTGGAGGTATAATTTCTATGTCTAGTTTGAGAGCACACACACTTATAGACCCTGGCTCTTCGTATACTTGTGTGTTTGTGCTTCTTGATTGCATGTGTCTTCTGAGTCTTTACCTTATGTGTTAGATGTGTCTTCCTAAGGGGGAGTGTTAGATGACCGATAAAGTGTCGTATACTTGTGATGTGCGTATTCATGGGCATGTTTTATTTGCCGGTTTAGTGATGTTGTCATCACAAGATTTTGATGTTATGGTGGTGGTGGAATTTTATATGCTAGTGTGTTTTAGTTAAGCATGGTATATATATGTGTTTAGCTTTCATGCTATTTAGGCATTAAGAAATTTGTAAATTGTTGTTGCAAGCTTGTGCCTGGTAGTTAGTTTATGGAGTTAGTAGTGAAAAATTTGCATTTAAATTGAAAGATATCTTTTCCTTGTGAGATTTTAAATTTATTTCCCTTGAGTGGTACTTGTTCTTGAGGAGAACCTTGGGTGATCTTGAGTGGTTGGGTGCTATGTTTGAGCAACATCAGAGATCAGTAATTGTTTAGTGGTTGATTTGAAGTGATTATCATTTGTTGAGAATTTTAGTTGAGTATATTTCAAAGATGGCTTTTATATCGGGTATGGACATCATGAATGGTGGTTATATAGTTTGAATTCTCACCGGCTTCAGTAGTAATGTTGGATACGTTGAATTGTATAAGTAATCCTAGTCTGAGTTCTTTGAGAGCGGTAGCAGTTTGTAAAATCAGGGCATAATGTCTTCATGTTAGAGGATATATTATTTTGAGGAAAGTTTCAACTCAGGCATAGGGTTGAGGATTTATTGATGGATTTCTAAGGTAGCTACACTGTTAACTGCATAGCACAGCAAGATGCACTATCTCGATGGATTGGTAAGAGTGAACGAGTTTAATTGTTGCGAGTGTTAATTGATGAATCGAGAGTTGATGACAACTTCAGTATTGATATTGCTTAATGGATTTAAGTAGTACTACAGTTATCTAGAGGATATGATTAGTGTTACTAATTTCTAGTGGATATGTCAAGCTTACCCTTATAGTGGATTTGATAAATTCATTATTCATAGAGATGCCTTAAAGAGTGATTGAGATGTTCATTGCTTCAGGATGGTACGGTAACAATGTGTGCTTTGAGAAGATTGATTCCTTATCAACAAAATTATCCTACCCATAAATTGAGATTTATTGCGATTATACGTCCATTGCATTAGTGAATGACTTTGATGGAGTTAGATTTGAAGTGTTTACCATATTATATCATCGGGAAAGGTATTGTGTTAGAGGATTCATTGACTTATAGTTCATGGGTGATAAAACTAAATGGGGAATGTTAGAGGAATTAAAACTTTGGAGTCTTCGTGAGTTGAGACATGGTGTGACTTTGCGATTGTGAAAGCTTTAAATTTCTACTCTATTGAATAATATCAACTATCAAAAATTACTCATGGAATGAATAATGGCAGACAATAAGATTTTGTTCGTGGCTAGTGATGGAATTTTAACTTCTATATCAGAGTATGTAGTCAACACTTAGTGGAATTAAACATGTATAACGGAGTTCAACTATAGATACTTGAAGGGATACACAAGACCAATTTAATTATGAATTCGAGTAGAAGTAGAGTATTGAGATAAATTCGAGGAGTTACCTTTAATTGTTTGATGCGAGGAATTCTAAGTATTCAACTAAGTCCTTGAGTTGTGAATAATCCGGAAGTAAAATATTAGTGATCATTTGGTTCGTGACAAGCCTTTGAGATTTCTGAGTGGATATGAATCTATTGCGAGGGGTTTTATTGAAAGAGTTACACTGAATAGATGAAACCAATGATGTTGATTGATAGCGGATTAGTTACCAAGTTTTCTCACCCTATCCATTTTGAGAGTATAAACATTAATTCCAGTTGTTATTTATTTGTTCAGAAGGCCTGGGGTTCGGAATTGAGACTTAGTATGACTTTCACCCTCAGTCAGATGGTCAGTTAGAAATAACCATTCAGATTCTTGAGAACTTGTTTAGTTGATTCTAAGAATTCGAGGGATATACCTTTACTTCTCGTGGAATTGTTTAATATGTCAGTTCTTTTGAGATTTTGGAAAGAGCTAAAGGTTGAGTTTATCGTCTGGTGTTACTTCCTTCTCTCGACGAGGTTGATAATGAGTTCCATGTGTTGATGCCACGCAATTGTATTTATGATTCTTCTCCGATATGTCTAAAGTTTTAGAGGATATTGAACTCAGTATGGAGTTTCGGGATTTAAATGAAAGGAAGTATCCTGGGTTGTTTGAGGGTTGAGGTAAACAATCCTAAAATTCGGGTCGAAATTTCTTTTAGGGGGAGTGATTGTAACGACCCCAAAATCCGTTTTATTTATTTTATACTTACTTTATATATTTTGAGGATTTTAATTTAAAATTTTGTGTTGCATCATATTTTATGAGTTGCATATCTTAATTTATTATTTTTGTTAGTTAAAATGTTAGTAGTAGTAGTAACATTTGTTTTGATAGTTAAGTTGGGTAGTGGAATTTTATGGGCTAATAATTTAGTTGTTAAAGAGTTAAGGGAATTAAGTAACTTTAGGGGTTTATTTGCTTAGAATGAAAGTAGAAGGGCTTTTGGTGGATGAGTATATATACTAATTAAGCATGCTTATCTTCATTCCATCCTCCTCATTCTCAGACACTCACACTCCTTCCATTCTAACAACATTTGCACCTTTCTTCCCCATCTCTCCCTGTCGACTCACCATTCCTTTACAAAGACAAACCCAATTTTTACTCCATTGTTGACTAAGGTAAAGTCTTGTTCTTGTTCATTTTCTTTTATTTTATTTACTACTCCATTTTCAAATCTAATTATATATAAATGTTCAGGGAGTTGAATAGATCATATCTACCGATCAATATTATTTTTCTTGACACTTTTTCCGAAAAAATAGGTAAGTTACTAATCCCCCTTTAAATGTTAAAATGGTCATAAGTATGCTATATATGCTTTATATGTTATAAAATAATGTTTTGGGTATACTTTTATATACTTGTAATTTTGGGACGGAGGGAGTAGTAATAATTTTTATATACTTGTAATTTTGGGACGGAGGGAGTAGTAATAATTTTTATATACTTGTAAATTTGAGACAGAGGGAGTAGTAAAACTGGTTATAGACTTGTTATTTGTGGGAAGTGAGTATAGGGGTATAGTAGTTTTGGTTTTGGGGAATTTTGAGAGGATGCAACATTATATATGGTTTATATATTATACTCCTACTCGTGGGACGATAAAATAATATCTTTAGTTAAAGGTTAAATAAATGTATTATAAAATTATACTGTTACTTATGGGACGGGGAAAGTATGGTAATGTTGTTGTACCTAATAAAATGGGTATAAACATGTTATATATATGCCTAGTAGGTTGTGAAATAATGTTTTGGTATGTTTTATTTATAATTGTAAATTTGGGACAAAGGGAGTAGGAAAGAACTTGTTACATAAGCTTATTATGGTTGAGATTGCTATAGGAGTTGGTGTTAATATTGTTCTTAGGCTGAGTTTAGCCTTTGTGTAAGTTGTAGATGTTAAGAGTTGCAAGTATTAGTGAAATTTGGGTTGTGAAATATAAGGAGTGAACTTTGGTTAAGTTTTGGGTCTGCCAGGTGATGTGGGCGGCCGCCCAAAATTGGGCGTGCGGCCGCACATCTATCTGAAGGTTTTTCTTCTTGAGACAGAGCAATTTGGGCGGCCGCACAGCCCAGTTTGGGCGACCGCCCAGTTGTCTGAAAAGTTTAGAGTTTTTCAAACTTAGGGATTTAGAGGTCAATTTTGGTAAAGTTTTTGGGTAGTGTCCTAGAGTACTTAGATGATTGTTGTGGATCACTAAAGTGGTAGAATTGGTTCCTTTGTGAACACAAGTATTGTGAAATGTGAGTAATTGATTAAGTGAGTATTGTTGAACATTTTGTAATGTGTTGAATGGTTCATCTTCTTGATGTGTTTGGCATGGTTCCCTACATTGGAATCATTGTCCCTGATTTTTGTTTAAGCAAGTATTTCTATTTGGTGCTTGCGTGTAAAGTCCAGCTGGTACTTTTGTGTGTGTTGGGCAGTGATAGGGATTATAATGGTCTCCGAGCCAAGTACATTATAAGGCTCCTATCATTGGTTTCCCATTTTTAACCCCTTCCTTAGGCCAAAGGTTGGGCACTTTGGGTTATGACTTTGTGTCATTTTCCCCCCGTTGTTGTTGTTGTTGTTGTTGTTTGGTTCCGGAACCCGTTTCAGCTCTTCGATGCTGCTCAGTTGATGCCTCTCAGATGGCTATTGTTTGGTTTGAGAACCTTGGCTCAGTATCCACGTATGAGTGTTTATTTCCGCTTTATGTGTTGCATGATGAGTTGGTCGTTATTTCCAACCGGTATGGGACGGTTGGCGATAGGGAGCCTCTCATGTTATGTGCTATGTGTTATACGCTTATTTGTTGATATTGTTTCTTTATGATCATCATATTAGCATGTAATGTAGTTGCATTTTAGTAACTTACTGAGATTTATTCTCACCCCTTATTTGTTTACCGTTTTAGATAAGAAGGAGTCCAGGGAATAGGTCACAGCACAGGGAGGACGTTGGTAAAAAGATATTTGGTAAGACTTTTGGGAGAGGTTGTGTAAGTAAAGGATACATTATGTAAATGTAATACCTTTTGGGTAGTATACCCGTGACTTGGTTTGTATCATCTCTTTTAGTAGACGTTCGTGTTTGTAATTTAAGTAAGTAAAGTTAGTAGTTGTAGCCAAGTGGCTTAGTACTTGTTTGTGAAAGGTTGTTTTGTGACTTGAAGTCATGTTTTAGTATCGAGTTGGTTGTGTGAACCTTGTTTATGAAAGTATATTTCGAAAATTTTTCTTAGAGTTGCTTTACGACGTCTTCCTCGCGTATCCCGGGCGTGGGGCCAAGTAGGACCACGGGTCGGGGCGCGACAACCGCGCTCATGGCAGTAGTCGAAGGACCACAATGGAAAAAACTCAAAGGCATTATCATTCCCAAACAAAAGTGGGGCTACTCAATTCAAGCTTTGAGAGTCAAAAAAAAAAAAAAAAAAAACTCTCAAGATTTCATAGCCCCACAAAGAAGAAGTTTCAACCACACATAATGAAGTCAAAAAAGAGGCCTCTCATCTCCTCCTACAATGAAGATTAAATCCAAATGAAGAAAAAATGAAACTTTTAACTTGAAGATCGTCTCCATCATCCATGAAGAAATCCGAAGGGCGCATTAATGATTAGGCCTTCTCATCAAAACTTGCCAAGACATTTCTAGATGATTCACTTGCAAAATAATTGAACAAACACTTAAGACATCAAAAATAAATACTAGGGTCCATTAAAGGTAGAACTATCTTTCTAGTACTTTGAGCTAAGTAGCGTTCATTGTTGAGTCTAGGGGCTTCCTCTCTCATACACTTCTCCTTGAAATCCAAGCATCAAGGTTATGCGCTTTTCATTCTTTCCGTCCCCTTTCGATTCCTATTCGAGATATACGAACTCGTCAAAGTAAATTCGCACTAGGGGCTATCCTCTTCGCCTCTAACTCTCATTACAAAGTGCGTTAACCTCACCGAGTCTATGCTTGGAATACACTTCCCAAAAGCCAAGTCGATAGCTAAAATGCCTAATACATCTAAACCCAAAAATCTCGCATGTCTCTCCCCCAATAAGAGACAAAAATACTCTCCTCTCTGAGTCATCTTCGAGTACATACTCTGTAAAAAAAAAGGAAAAAAGAGATGCAAAAGAGATGCCCGCTAGATTGAAAACCCGAAAGGGCGGTCTAGGCAAAAATCAGGGTGCGTTACAAAAAAATAAATAAAAAGAGACGCAAAAGAGATGCCCGCTAGATTGAAAACCCGAAAGGGCGGTGTAGGCAAAAATCAGGGTGCGTCACAAAAAAAAATAAAAAAAAAATAGGGAGAACATTCTTCAAATCATTTCTTCTTCAACCTTCCTCTTTCCTTAAATCAATCAAAGCGGGAGAGCACTCTTTTTCAAGTCAAAACAGCCTCATAAGCCTGTTCACGAAGTCATCTACAACATACAAGATTCTTGGGGCTTAACTTAGACCGCACATGAGATAAACTTGGGGGGACGGATAACGTCTCTCGTCGCCTTCACCGGAGACTTTCGGACATGGAACTCTAGAGTGATTCAAAAGTACGCCTAGCCTACTTAGAGCTTGCACATCATTGATTGTCAAACAAATAGTTGTCTCCCTTGACACAACATGACTAAAGGAACGATCTAGATGGATCATTTTGCACAAGGCAAACGAGTCTCACATGAGAGAACCATCAGACAAACTCCGTAGCACATCTTCTCTGCAGAAAACTTGATTAGGTCCCAACTTGTCAAAACAGGTCCCCGCACACACACACAAATCAACACATACAGTTCATCACCAATAAACATCCCATCATGAATACATGCTATTCACACTACTTACACCAAGGTTGACCGACCGGGCATGCACATAAATTTGTCACCGCCATATGAGTCTAATCCAAAGATAAAATCGAACCTAAATTGCTTGCTAGAATAGGTTTTACTTGTTATATTAACAGGTACAAGAACCAATCCGTGCTCAAAGAAAATTCAACAGTGATTAGACAATCCCCACATCAAATTCACAGTTTCTGCATCCAGGACTTTCAATGAGGAATTAGAAGAGGATAATGTCCAGTACGTTCGATCAACCATTGACGAGGACATTCAGAAGTCTACAAATCAACATCAAATTCAGAGTTTCTGCATCCAGGACTTTCAATGAGGAATTGGAAGAGGATAATGTCCAGTACGTTCGATCAACCATTGACGAGGACATTCAGAAGTCTACAAATCAACATCAAATTCAGAGTTTCTGCATCCAGGACTTTTAATGTAGAGCATTAGAAGAAGATAATATCCAGTACCTTCAATCAGCTCCATGAACTGATTGATCGAGGATATTCAGAAGTTTACAAGTCTACACCAAATCAAAGAGATTCTGCATCCAGTATTTGCAATCGGCTACGACCATTGGAAGAGGATAATGTCCAGCACCCTCAATCAGCACCACAAACTGATTGATCAAGGACATTCAAAAAATCTACATCAAAACCGTCCAGTACTTTCAATGAGGAATTGGAAGAGGACATGTTAAGTACTTTCGATCAGCAGCAGCCATTGGAAGAGAACATCTAGGGATCCAGTACTCTCGATCATCTTCAACCATTGAGAGAGGATAATATCTAGTACTTTTAATGTAGGTGCATTGAAAGAGGATATTCCCCAACAACTACCGTCAACCGCGACGCTCCATCTATTGGTAGTGGTGCCCTAGGCACGTTTAATATGTTGGGTTTCGTAGTAACATGCGCAACAGAATAAAGCATTTAAATTTTTAATGAAACCCAAAGCCATAGATCCATTCATGTGATTAAGTCAAATACATATAAGATGAATATCAGAAAAACTAATCCTTGATGATTTTGATTTCTAGCTTTTGAACTTGGTGGAGATTTTGAAACTTGATCAAGAACGCGAACCTTGAAGATGATGAGCTTCACCCTCTAGCGGTATCCACACCACGAACGAATATCAAACAACTTCTTGATCTTGGTTGCTAGACCAAATTGTGAAACACACTTTCACAATTGCAAGAACTATATGGAATTATGAATATTCTTGTTCTTCACTTTTGGGATCTTAGAACAAGAAAAATAACCTCTCAAAACCTTATGGAGGCACTCACAACAACATGTCTAATGGCTGTAAAAAGGATCCTTAAATAGGTCCTAATCCTTAACCCTTAAGGAATTAGGAAACCTAAATCCCGTCACCAAATTAGGCAACAAGGAATTCTGGCCGACTTGACTGGCACGGTCGTGCCCTATAATCTGGCACGGTCGTTCCATCTAGTCCACGCGAATTCCCTAGCCGCCCATTTTCGGCACGGTCGTGCTTGGTAATTTGACACGGTCGTGCCAATCATGTCGACAGGTTTGCCTTGGTTTGGATTTATGGCACGACCGTGCCATTTTAAGGCGCACGACCGTGCCAGAGCCAAACACTGATATTTTTCCATAATTCCCATTTAGTCCTTTACGATTCGTTCTATTTGTGTGTGACCCTCTAGGATTATACTAAGTTGGCAATGGGTTCAAACATGAACCCATAAGATATGATTAGGTTCTAGCAAACCGTCATACCTACCCAAATAGTGTAACTAGATACAAGTTCGCATTCCTTTTAGAACATGTCATAACCCCTTTGTCCACGTTGTCATTGAACACAAGTCATGGTTAACAAGTCAACTTGTATTGTTCAATACTTTTCTCGATCCCGAATATGTTGATAATCCAAATGACATTGATCCAATCAATCCATTTGAGTTTGGCCAAACATTTCACCAACATCATTCCTTCGAGGGGCCCAAGCTTGACATCTCTCCGAAGAGGGACAAATCCATTTGGCTTATTATTCTTCCCTACGTGAATCCAATTATGCCAATCATACCCTTTATAACTACCGTGTTAAGGCAGTGTTTGAATATGTCAAACATAATGTTCATCAAGTGGAAGACTATAATAACTTCATGTCTAAGGATTCAAATGGCATAACTATTATGAGATATACGATCGACATAGACCATGACATAAATCTCATACAGCGGGTCATGTCCAGTACCTTGTTCCAAACAAGTACCCATAAATCTAACATGATCATCCCATGATCATTTAGCCTTTATACTAGTGCTTAACAAGTACTAAGGACGAAGATTATTATAAGTAAAAATGAACAACAATAATAATCAAAACATATCTTTATTTACATGAAATAAATGATAACAATTACAACGTTTATTATGTTGGTAGTGGTGCCCTAGGCACGTTTAATAAACGTTGTAATTGTTATCATTTATTTCATATCAATAAAGAGATGTTTTGATTATTATTGTTGTTCATGTTTACTTACAATAATCCCCGTCCCTAGTACTTGTTAAGCACTAGTATAAAGGCTAAATGATCATGGGATGATCATGTTAGATTTATGGGTACTTGTTTGGAACAAGGTACTGGACATGACCCGCTGTATGAGATTTATGTCATGGTCTATGTAATACATATATCTCATATTAGTTATGTCATTTGAATCCTTAGACATGAAGTTATTATAGTCTTCCACTTGATGAACATTATGTTTGACATATTCAAACGCTACCTTTAACCGGGTAGTTATAAAGGGTATGATTAACATAATCGGATTCATGTAGGGAAGAATAATAAGCTAAATGGATTTGTCCCTCTATGGAGAGATGTCAAGCTTGGGCCTCTCGTAGGAATGGTGTTGATGAAAATGTTCGGCCGGACTCAAATGAATTGATTGGATTAATGTCATTTGGATTATCAATACTCGAGTAGGTAATATTCTCGAGGGGGTAAAACATATTGTTCTATAGTGCGGGTAAAATCAAAATATGTCTCATCGAGCAATAGGGTAACCTGGGGGTTTGACATATCACCAAGATCAAGGACAAGCAATTCAGCATGTCTTGGTTTGAACAGGATTCTGCTTTTTCACTTATAAATACATGCTTTTAATTCCTCCATTAGCTTTATTACGAGTTCTATTGTTTTGAAGGTTATCGTTTATTCTTCAAGTAGAAGTAGATTATGGATGAAGAGGACAGAGAGAGAACTTGGTCTGATCTTCCGCGTGATATTTTGAGCTTGATACACACCCGTGTCTCCGACCAATCACCTTATTTGATTTCTTTCATCGATGATGTTAAATGCAAATTTTATCATCCGGTATTGGAGAACACATATTATAAGGACTTCCCCGAGTTATACATTTGCAATTCTCGAATCTCTTATTCCAATTTTGGGTGGTTGCTCATGAATATGGGTCATACTTATTTACAATTTTTCAACCCTTTCACCTTTGAAGTGATCGGTGTTCCGCCAATATTAGAGTACCAAAACTTTGACATATATTACTCGATTATAGTGAAGTGTTTGAAACCTCGTTTTAGTAATCCGGTTTTAGTTGGTACCCGTTTCTACTTTATGGGAGATGATTTAAATATTGGGATTTTAGATTTAAAGACCAATGATTGGAATGTTTGTGATAAGCATATTGTATCCCGTCATAAATATGACATGTACCGTCCGATTGGCATGGTAGAAGATAATGGTGGGATGTTGGTGGTTTACGAGTCTATTGAGCATCAACAACTTCATGTTGCAAAGTTTGACTTGTCAAAGATGACGTGGAAGAAAGTAGTATGTTTGGGAGATGACAAGGTGTTGTACATTAGCGAGGGTTCATCATATTTGGAAACAGTCCCAGCAAAAGGTATGGGTAACAAGATTTACTTTCCCAAATTTCATGGAGATAGTGGTGTTTTCTATTGCCTTGCGACAAAGAAGTATTATTCTTGTGATGGTAAATATTGTAGCGAAGGGCCTTATAGATTAGTTCAGCCGCGCTTCTGCACTTGGGTTAAACCCAATTATTTCAAGGCTAATGTTAAGGAGGATTCGGGGTGTACGTTATCCGATGACACAAAAGTCCATAGATACTACCGAATGTTTAAGAAATGGGCGATCCTGGGTGAGAATGCAATAACCAAAACGCGCTAAGGGTTGGTTCAACTAAAAATGGACAATTAGTTTACAGGCTTCAGTTTCTTCTATGTTGTCTTTTATATTTTTTTGTTTGCTCGTTTGGAGAATAGCTTATGTTTTACTTTCATTGATTCTTTTATGTTACTGTAATGATCTATGGTAAACGTAGTTGTCAATTCCGTCTCGTCCCGGTCCGTCCGGTGCGTACCAGCCCCGTTTTAGGTCACATATTAAAAAAAGAAAAATAAAAATAAAAGTAAAAAAATGCTCTTACAGTTTGACTCGTGTAGTTTCTATCGAATTTAAATTCATCTAGTAACAAAGAAAATTTATGTTCTGCAACTGAAGGTAGTTGATAAGAAAGAGGTAAGGGTTCCTCTGGTTGTCGAGGGAAGGTTGATTGGAGGAGCTGAATAATTTGTGCTAAAATTGGTCAAGTTGGAGGAAGAGGGTAAATTGGGAATTTTGTATGACAACGTAGCCCCCTCAGTGCCATGACAAAATTCCCAATTTACTCTTACCTCTTTCTTATCAAATCAGTATACCCAAAAGCAATGAGTATATAAAATATTGAGGTGGTTTCTCGTAAGAAACCACTTAGATCCGTTTCATAGAAGAGACGGGTCGATCCATAATCCGTGTGCAATATTTTTTGCGAAGCGTAGGATTCCAACCCATACTCAACTCAAAATCTGCCACGTGGCATTATTTTTTTTTTTTCCCAGAAAAAAAAAAACCGTTTTTTTTTCGTTTTTATATTTTTTTTACTGTTTTTTTTCGTTTGCCAAAAGTAATATGTAGTATAACTAAATGTAACAACTTTGTTACTTATAAAGTAACATTGTTTATAAGTAAACGTAACACTAATTTTACAAAAAAAAAATAGCTCATTTTACTCATCTTTCAACTGTAATACTAACTATAAATACGTGTAACAATAACAATAACAATAACTAAATGTAAGTATCATTATACTGAAATGTAATAGTATTTTTCCAGAATATTTTTTATTTTTGAGTATTTTGATTTTATTTTTTAAAAGAAAGTAACATTTGAAAACTAACAACTTATATACATGAATGTAATTATTTGTACAAGTAAATGTAACACTTTAGTAGATGAAATTGTAACAGATTTCTATAGATAATGTAATACTTTTACATGTATCATGATAAATTGAACCCATTGTAACTTATTATTTGAAAACATATTGATATACTATTATACAAGTAAACGTAACTGTTTTACAGTGTTATTATACAAGTAAAATGTAACATTCGTTTAAAAAAATTGTTACTTTCTTATTTTTACAATCTAACACAAGTGTTTTTAGTTCTAAAGTGTAAATAGTTGAATTATTACTTTTCTATACATATGTGTTACAATTATGTATAAACACTGTTACATATAAGTAACACATTCGTTACATTTTAGTTGTAATAAGTAAATACTTTTGGCAAACGAAGAAAACATAAAAAAAAACATTGTTACTTTTCTGTATATATGTATTATTTACTTTTATGTATAAAAACTGTTACATATAAGTAACATGTTTGTTATATTTAGTTATAGTAATTATTACTTTTGACAAACCGAAAAAAAATATATATAAAAACTTTAAAAAAAAATGCCCTTGGGTCATGGGTCAAAAATGACCCGTCTCTACCATGTGACGGGTCACGGTGTTCTCATACAAGATTTTGTCTAAAATATTTATGCGTGGATATTTTGTTCAAATAAAATAATTTATCTATACGAGGATACTAACATTTCTAATATTAAATTTAATAAGTATATAAATTTGTGTGCGTACTAAATGATACTCTCTCCGTCCCAGACTATGTCCACTTTCCTCTTTAGTCTGTCCCAGAGTATATGTCCACTTTCTAAAATGGCAAAGAATCTTTACTATTCCTCTCACTCATTCTCTCTCCTATTTTATTTTTACACTCATAATACCAATCAACTTATTATTCACTCTCATTCATTCTCTCTCCTACTTTACTTTTATACTCACAACACATATACATCACTTCCACCACTTCTTAATCTCCGTACAAATGAGAGGGTGAACATATACTCTGGGACGGAGGGAGAGGCAAATTTGTTACCTTCGTTAATACCAACTGAAAGTTATAATGAGTTGGTTTTGGGGGAAACTAGTTCCTCCATAAGTTATAAAAAGTCCACTTTTTAACCCTTTAACCCTATGCCTTAAACCCTAAAGGGCCTAAACCTTAAACCCTAAACCCTAAACTTTAACCCCTATAAAAACATGACTTTTTATAACTTATGGAGAAACTAGTTTCCCCCAAAAATTTCTCATTTATAATACAACCAACATATGAGAAACAATTTTCGTTAAACAACATTTTATTTTATTATGCCGTGTTAGTCAGTGGTTATGCCATATACCTTGAGCAAAATCTTCTCATGTCATACTTTCATTTATAAAGAGATTTTGCAAATTTATAATTATTATATCTTTTGCATTTTTTATTATAATAAGAGTAATGTTTGGGGCACAAAAGAGTCACAAAATCTTGCTCACAAAATCATTGTAATGATTTTAATGGTTATTTAATTAGAGTGTGGCGGGTCTATTATCGATGCAACCAATAAACTATCGCCAACACATGTTGTGTGCTAGATTTTGTGACTTTATTTTCTACCCCTAGCATTGCTCTTATAATAATTATTCCCTAGTTCTTCTAACGATATCTAGGTATATCAAGTTCACATTCTAAACCAGCATTGTTCATATATTGAACTACTATTGTTGGCCACATTGGCTTCATTAGTGTCCATCTAAAAGCATAGTTGCTTTTTTTTTTTTAATTGGTTTTTTATTAATGATAGATAAATTGCCCTTAGGCTACATCAAATGGCCATGAAGGCTACACTTATGACCATAAATAGGCTAACACAAATGTCTCTAATGTGATTTGAACTCAGGACCTCCACATGGGAAGCTAGCATCGGATACCGCTTGAGCTAGAGCTCTTTGGTATCTAAAAGCATAGTTGCTGCGATAATGCGACCCACAACATTTGAAGCTCGACGAATTGTTTACCAACTTGAATATCTGAATAATCCAATCGCGTCCAATATAAACATCACACTTTGCATAATCCAGTCCTCATCAAATGCATCTTTTTCTTCTTAACACCTGTAGGATTGCAGGATTCACAGGTCATTCAAACAATATTATGTAGCCAAATCAAGAAGTACAAAGACTAGACATATCCGGCCTTGACAAAATGCTTTTCCTCTCTATGAACAGCGCCAAAGTCAGAAAATTAGTAGCAGTGTTGAAATTAGGATATAGTGTTATTCAAATGCAAATATTAAATATTTTAATGGAATAAATGTAAATTTTCAAACTTGAAGGGAGTAAAAATGATACTGACTCTGTCCCTAAATGAGTGTCCAAATTTCATTTTAAGGGACATCTGAAAATGTCAACTTTTTGTACACTTTGGTGGCAGAGATTCATATATAATATTGTAATCTCCTTTCCAGACATATAGTTTTGCACATATAAAGAGACTGGTGAAAAAAAATTCGGAAAAAAACATTTAGGGACAAAGTTATGCTAAAAAAAAACACTCATTTTGGGACAAAGATTTCTTGAAAATAGATACTCATTTAGGGACAGAGGGAGTATAACTCTAAAATGAATGGGGTCGGATGAACCCCATTAACAAAGGGTGGCTTCGCCAATGTCTATGAATACCTGCAGGATTTACGCTGCATAATCGAGTCGTGACCAAATCGCTAGCTGAAAATGTGCATTGATGTCTATGTATATCCAGTCCTGACCAAATGTATCTTTTTCTCTCTGAAGTCAATACCAAAGTCAACATAAAATCACTTGAATTGTCAGCATTTTCTGATCAAACGCCAAAGGGATAAAAATGGACAGTATAATTTAGGTGCAGAGAGAGGAAACAGAAATAACCCAACAATTAGTTTGAAGAAAAATCTCAAACTTGAAGCATAAAGTAAAACACGTCATCTCTCATTCCATCCCTTTGCTTTACCCAGTTTTCTACTTTTCTTTCTTTCTCTCTCTATCTCTCTACAAATTTCTGACTAATCAACTCTTTCTACTCTATGTACAATCACAGAAAATTCCCCCACTTCTTCTTGATCATTCAGTTTGAGAAATATATGAAAATGTAAATTTGATCTGCGACTCAGTTCGAGAAATAACAAATCAAAAATCTTATAAACCCCTCAAAAATCACAATGAATAATCTTTGTGGCCTTTCTCTATTTTCCTCCGGCGGTACCGGTGGCCATGGAGTCATTCATGGAAAAATAGCTCATCAAATCAAGGCCAAAATATGTTTAGCCCCCCCAAAGTATACACCCATTCCCACTTTGCTCCCTTGCGCGAATTTTGTCCCAAGGTGGCACCTCAATTAACCACGATTCCCACTTTTGCACCCTAGCACCAAACGGCGTTAGAAAATTAACAGAAATTGATCATGTGCATGTCATGTGAGGGGTTTATCTGTCTTTTAACCCAACAATGTAAGGGCTTTTATGTCATTTTGATGTGGAAAAGAACCATTAGCTAGAACCACCACCAGCTCCATTAATCCGGCCACCACAACCATGCCACCACCACCCACCACCTCCATTTCCATTAACTTATTCAAATAAACAATTTGTAAAATCAAACACAAATCTGATTCTTAAAATTCAAACACCAAATAACAAATTCAAACATAGTTAAACCCAAAATACATTAATAATGCTCATATATATATATATATATATATATGTTGGCATTGGATTAGGTCCGCCCAAGATGGCCCAAACCTAAGACAAGTCCAAGCCCATCAAGTTATTAAAAATAAATTAATAAGAGGGGAGTTAACTGACGTGAAGCTAACGTACGGCTTCCTTTGGGATTAAGTGCCGTTCCTTCAACAGACATTGCGACGATACGCAATGCATAAATCCGCCCCTCTCCCTCTCTCGCTGATCAATCAATCGTATGACAGTCTACCAAAGCAAACTAGTGTTGTGAATCAAGCGGGTGATTTCCGTTTCTTATGATTTCATTCCCGACCTACGCTGCAAAGCATTGTACCAAGTTCGGTGATCAAATTCAAGGTCTCGATTCTACGCTTCCGCATTACGATTGAACAAGTAAGTTGTTCTTCTCCCTCTGTAGTTTACATTGGTATCAGAGCCCCGTTGAATTTGATTCCGAATAATCGTAGAAACCATGATTGAAGTTTCTGTTTTTGCCATGGCCTTCAATTTGATTTTCGATTTTCTCTAAAGTATGAATATTGTTGGTATGGTTGGAAAAAGGAATCAAAGGGCTTTTCGAAAATTTTCGTTTCATGATTTTCTGATAAAAGTTGAAGAAGTTATGATTTTTGAAATTGAACGAGTTTTTTTTCTTCGTCCTTTCAATGAAGAAGATGAACTTGCTGCTTGTTTGTGTTTTCTGTTGTACTCTATGCATTATTAATTGTACATGGTAAATAAAGTGTGTGAATGATTAAAAAGAAAAAATTGGTAGTCCTGATGTTTTGTCATCAACCTGTATCATAGAACTCGAATGGGACTGTACTTGAAATTTTACTCGTTTCGGCTCGCAGTCAATAATTACATCTTGTGAATTATTTTTGAAAGTCTTAACAACATCGAAAAATTCTGAAAAAATACAGTAATTATGTTTTTAAAGTTTTCTATTTTTCTGGAATTTTTCGAAAATTTTCGTTGACTTTGACTTTCTGGTCAACTGGTTGACCAGCCAGTCTTCGGACTGTTTTGGGGGGTCTTCCCGAGGTCAGAAAAATCTGAAAAAATTACAGCAGTCATGTTTTTCAGTTTCCTATTTTCTGAAAATTTTCTGGAATTTTCTGAAGATATTTAATTTTCCAGATTTTGTTAAAGTTTCTTAAAATAGTTTGATTATTACGTTTTGTTAATGATTATGTGAGACTTATTAATAATGATAATCAAGAAAAGTGCTTATGTTCAGTGGGAGCATGATTATTATTTATTTATGCTATGGATGGCATAAAAGTCTAAGACACGTTTAAGAGATAAAAGAAAAATCTCTTTAATAATAAGTGGATTGCACAATAAATGATTGTTAAAATAATAATATAACTTTGGTAACGTTGAATCTGATTGTGAACATAGTGACCTTTCGTTTCACACCCTTCGTTAGATTATAATTTTAATATTCATTTGTTGTTGCAATATAAGAATGTGTAATGCATTGAATATGTGTCAATAACGCCTTTATTTGTTATTGTCTCTATGTAGACCTAATCATGGCCTCTATTAAAAATATAATTGCTGAACTAAATCATGGTGCGAAATTGGATGGTGACAATTATGATATGTGGCACCGTAAAATCCAATATGTGCTTGAGGAACAAGAAGTTCTCGATACTCTGACAAGTTCTATGGAAGAACATGTAATGAATGATGAAGGGATTGCAGATGAATATATGAGAAGTCTTGCTACGTTCAAAGCTTGGAAGAAGCGGAACAGCAAAGCGCGAATCACGCTTTTAAGTAGCATGCAAGATGACCTTATGTGCGAGTATGAAAATTACTTGATTGCCAAGGATATGTGGGCAGCCCTGAAAGAGAAGTTTGGGGGAACTTCGCTTACGAAGTTAAAGAAACTTCTCTACAAGTTTGATAATGCTAGCATGCGATCTGGTGATTCCATGAAAAAGCATTTAAGGGCTATGTCAAACATGATAAGGGAATTAAAATATGCAGGACACTTCCTTTCTGATGAACAACAGGTTCAAGCTGTACTTCGTTCTCTTCCTAGTAGTTGGGATCATATGGTGATGAACCTAACTCACAATGAACATGTAAAGACCTTTAATGATGTGCAAACTCATTTAGAGTTGGAGGATGAGCGCCTTTCGGCCTTAAAATCCTCATCTCATGCGTTTGCTGCTGAAGCCAGCACAAGCAAAACATCTGGGTCTAAGCGTGGACGAGGTGATAAAGGGAAGGAGAATGGACACACAGCAAAGAAGGCAAAGTTTGCAAATCGTAAAAGGAAAGCGATTAATGCAAAAGAGAAGAACAAAGTTGAGAGAAAATGTTACAATTGTGGCAAGACGGGGCATTTTGTTCGTGACTGTCCTGATCCAAAGAAGGAGTGTAACAATTGTGGCAAATTTGGTCACCTGGCTCGTGAATGTAACAGGCCAGCTAAGGTACCAAAATACCCTACCTCCAACTTTACTTTTGTTTCTAGTTGTGCTTTGCTTACTGATTCTTATCCTTTATGGACAATGGATTCAGGAGCCACAGACCACATAACCAGAGACAGAGGAGCATTCCAAGAGTACTGTCGCGTGCCGAAGGGTACCAAATGGATATATGTTGGCAACAATTCAAGAATTGGCGTAGAAGGAATTGGTACGTGCCAATTGGACCTACGAGGAGGCCAAAAGTTGTTGCTGCATGATGTTCTCTATGCACCCGGCATTCAACGAAATCTTGTGTCTGTCACTGTTCTTCTTAAGTTAGGATTTTCTGTTAATTTTCATGGAACTTCTGTAGACATTACTTATGGTTCTGTTTTGTATGGTACTGGACATCTTATAGATGGTTTCTTTGTATTAGATATTGAACATTTGTTGTTTAATGACAAAGATTGTTTTTCCTTAATGGCATCTTCTACTAATATCAATGTAGATGTATCTGTTTGGCATGCTCGTTTAGGGCATATCGAACAGGAAAGAATGAACAGGTTGGCAAAAGAGGGTTTATTAGGCCCACTCAACAAAGTGTTGTTGCCTACTTGTGAAAGTTGTCTGGCTGGAAAAGCAACTAGAAAACCATTTGGAAAATCAGTTAGGGCTACTTTTCCATTGCAGTTAATCCACTCTGATATATGCGGACCAATGAATGTGAGAGCAAGACATGGAGCCTCATATTTCATCACATTTATAGATGACTACACACGATTTGGTCATATCTACCTGATTTCTCATAAGTCTGAAGCATTGGATTGTTTTAAACGATATACTTTCGTTGAGAATCAGTTAGATAAAAGCATTAAGGCTTTAAGAACAGATCGTGGTCGTGAGTATTTATCTGAGCAATTTAAGACTCTTTGTGATGAAAAAGGCATTGAAAGGCAATTAACTATTCCAAGGACTCCACAGCAAAATGGAGTTGCTGAGAGGAGGAATAGAACATTGCTAGAAATGACTAGATCTATGATGGCTCAAGCAAATCTACCTATAAGTTTTTGGGGAGATGCTTTGCAAACTGCCGCATATATACTTAATAGAGTTCCCACCAAATCAGTATCTTCCACCCCATATGAATTATGGAAAGGCAGAAAACCAGTTTTGGAACATTTGCGTCCATGGGGATCGGCTGCCTATGTACATAACACTTCCGATAAGCATGGGAAGTTAGGTCCTAGGGGTAAAAAGTGTATCTTTATTAGATACTCAGAACACTCCAAAGGATATGTATTTATAGGTGAAGGACCAGATGGAAGTTTGACTGAAATTGAGGTTCGAAATGTGGACTTTCTTGAAAAGGATTTCCCTAGTAGGGGTGAGGTAGATAGGGACATTGAACTCTATGAAATGGAAAAACCTGAAAAGGGTACACCTACTCAAGTAGAGATAGAGGAACAAGTTCCTCACCTTCCTGAAGATAGTGGGAGGGATTTATATTCGAGTAGCACACTTCCATTAAGAGAGGAATCTCTAGAACCTATCTTACGTAGGAGTCAGCGTGGACACATTCCCCGACGTCGCTTTGACATCGAGAATGAATCCTTTATGGCTGATGCACATGATGTTGACGAGCCAAGAAACTATAAAGAGGCTATCAACTCACCTACTAGTGAAAAGTGGATGAAAGAAATGGAAGATGAAATGGAGTCAATGAAATCCAATAATGTTTGGGATTTAGTTGATTTACCTCCCGGGCGAAAGACTGTTGGGAACAAATGGGTCCTACGAGTCAAACGCAAAGTGGATGGTTCCATTGAAAGATATAAGGCTCGCTTAGTAGCCAAAGGTTATACCCAAGAAGAGGGTATAGACTACGAGGAAACTTTCTCTCCAGTAGTAAGGTTTGCCTCGATAAGATTAATTCTAGCTATTGTTGCTCGTTTGGATTTGGAACTCCATCAAATGGATGTGAAAACAGCATTTCTCAACGAAGAATTGAATGAAGAGATATATATGGATCAACCTGAGGGTTTCACTGTAAAAGGAAGTGAAAACAAAGTTTGTAAACTTAAACGATCTATATACGGTCTCAAGCAAGCATCCAGGCAGTGGTACTTAAGATTTCATAACTCGATCATTAATGATGGATTTATGATGATTGAAGAAGATCACTGTGTCTATCTCAAACGATCTAAAAGTAATTTTGTTATTCTTTCACTTTACGTGGATGATATCTTAATAGCTGGAAATAATCTGGAGTTGTTAAAAGCCACTAAGAAGTGGTTGTCCTCAAATTTTGAAATGAAGGACATGGGTGAAGCTGAATTCGTACTGGGTGTTCGAATATATCGGAATCGTTCCGAAAGACTTCTTGGTTTGTCTCAAGAGACTTACTTAAAACAAGTTCTTGAACACTTTGGTATGCATCAATGCAAACCCCTTGACACTCCCATGGCTAAAAATGAAAAGTTGACCCTTGACGACTGCCCTAAGACTGAGGAAGAAAAGAATAATATGTATAAAGTCCCATATCGCAGTTCTATTGGCAAGTTAATGTATTCAGTTATGTGTACACGCCCTGATTTAGCTTTCGCAGTTGGCATGGTTAGTCGTTATCAGTCTAATCCTGGAAGAGCACATTGGGGAGCAGTTAAAAGGATACTACGTTACCTTAAAGGAACTGTCGACTACATGTTATGTTATCAAGGAACAAACTCACAGATATTTGGTTATAGTGATGCTGACTGGGGAGGAGACAATGATAACCGTAAGTCAACATCAGGTTACGTATTTTTGCTTAATAATGGAGCTATAACGTGGAATAGCAAGAAGCAAACAAGTGTATCTCTCTCTACAATGGAAGCAGAATTTACTGCTTGTACAAGAGCTATTCAGGAGGCTGTTTGGTTAAAAAGGTTCATGGAGGATCTTGGAGTGGTCGATCACGCATCTGACCCTGTGACGGTTCATTGTGACAATCAAGCAGCCATTGCATTCACAAAGGATCCCAAGTATCATGGAAGAACCAAACACATTGATCTGAGAAATAACTACATTCGAGAGACTATATCTAATAATGAAGTAGCTTTAGAGTACATTCCTACTAATGTAATGGTAGCTGACCCTATGACTAAGCCCCTTGCTAGAGATGTCTTTCTAAAACATGTTAGGGCTATGGGTCTTCGAAGGGTGTAGATGTACTTAAAGACAACAAGTTACATTTTTTTTATGAAACAAATGTTCGTTTATGCATCTTAATTTTAATATCAAGCTTATATTTATTGAGATGTATAATTATTTGTTATTGACACATAATTACACAAAACAAAAGTATGTCACCAGACAAAAGATTGACTCTCTCACACGAGTAATCGCCTCAGAAGCCAAGTAAGCAAGCTGACATGAGACAATGATACTTGAGATACCAAGGGAGTAGGCTAAGTACATAACGTATGTCGTCTTGATATAGATCAAGATCCGGTCAAAGTAAAAGACCAATTGAGAATCAAGAGAATTCTCATAAGTCTGGAATAGAAGATGAGACGAGCCAGATATAAATAGTTGGACATTAAGAAGTGTCTGAACTAAATATCTGTACAGTGGGTAAAATAAAATGACATACGCTCTTTAAAGAGTTGAACCATTGTAGCACTTGTTTTGGTAACAAGTGTGCATTTGTGACCGAGAGAAATGAGCAACATGTCCCTCTTTCTCATTGTGTGATGTCTCTAAATGCCAATTATTTGTGCAAAATACCCTATGTGACTTTCAACTATACTTAAGGGGTATTAAGTCAATGTATGCTACTTTAGCATGCTATCTAGAACCATGAATAAATTCGGTTGGACGGTACATGTCTAGGAAAGCAATTGCCTTAATGATCTAAAAGTGATAAGTGAGGAAGGAAGATAAAATTTGATTATACCAAATGATTGTGTTCATTGGTCGACCAGTTGTGTCACGGACATAGCTATGAACACACTATACGATCCTAAGAGTCAATCATAGCGTTAAAGGGACCAAGGTATGTTTGGACTTGGTTTAATCAAATTAGTCTGGGGTATAACGAGTCGAAGTTGAACTTGTAGTGGTCGTAGCTATTATGTCATGCCTAACGGGTACATAATATTAAAGCTGACACGTACATGCACACTCGTTGGTCACACGACACATTTGCTTGAATGATAGACCATGGATGATGAGGCCATCATGTGCGAGTGGGAGATGTTGGCATTGGATTAGGTCCGCCCAAGATGGCCCAAACCTAAGACAAGTCCAAGCCCATCAAGTTACTAAAAATAAATTAATAAGAGGGGAGTTAACTGACGTGAAGCTAACGGACGGCTTCCTTTGGGATTAAGTGCCGTTCCTTCAACAGACATTACGACGATACGCAATGCATAAATCCGCCCCTCTCCCTCTCTCGCTGATCAATCAATCGTATGACAGTCTACCAAAGAAAACTAGTGTTGTGAATCAAGCGGGTGATTTCCGTTTCTTGTGATTTCATTCCCGACCTACGCTGCAAAGCATTGTACCAAGTTCGGTGATCAAATTCAAGGTCTCGATTCTACGCTTCTGCATTACGATTGAACAAGTAAGTTGTTCTTCTCCCTCTGTAGTTTACAATATATATATGATAAATCAATCAATTATTAAAAGATAAAGTGAAAATGACCAAAATAACCCTCACATGACATGCACATGATCAATTTCTGTTAATTTTCTAACGCCGTTTGGTGCTAGGGTGCAAAAGTGGGAATCGTGGTTAATTGAGGTGCCACCTTGGGACAAAATTCGAGCGAGGGTGAAAAGTGGGAATGGGTGTATACTTTGGGGGGCTAAACATATTTTGGCCCTCAAATAAACTAAAACGATGCATTTTTTTCATCAAATTTTTAACAATCTTTGAAACCTTTTGTATTTGTAGAGAAATTGGAGGGTAAGAAAAGCGAATTGGATGGAGTCACTGTTGTGGAATAGACCCTCCAACACCCAAGCAAATCGCAAGAAATTACCGCACCACAAACAAGCACAAAAAATAATAAAGCAAAGCAAAAGACAAAAGAACACAAGAAATTGTTTACCCAGTTCGTCAATAATCTTGACTACGTCTAGGGGCACTACCAAGCCAGGATCTTGCACTATAATATGTAAATATGGAGTTACAATGAGTATGGTGGCGGAACATTGCTTAAATATACAACCTAGAATAAGACCTAAACCTAAACATAAGAGAAATCCCGAAAATCTGCTCTATCCTGAATTCTGCTCGCAGCGACCAAGCGCCCGCCTGGTTAGGACCAAGCGCCCGCTTGAATTAAATTCCTGGAGACGCGAACCTATTGCCTACATCAGGCGCCCACCTGGTGGACACCAGGCGCCCGCTCACTCCCCTGCAGAATTTTCTTCTCTTTGTTTCCTTTTAAGATCTCTACTCCAACAATCTCCCACCTAGAGATCAATCCGTACATAAGCCCCGTATCCGTCTTCAACTCATCCTTGGTGCCATAGTGCTCACCTCAATCATGGTAGTGCTTTCCTCCTCTCCTAGTCTTCAAGCCCCGTTGAAGCTATACACAGCTTCAACATCTCCTTACTTGAGAAACATAGAGCCTTAGCTGATCCACACTCTCTGTTAGATCTGTGCAGCGGAATATCTGGTCCTGGAGTATTTGGTTCATCTTTAGTGACCCCTTGACCTTGGTCATCATGAACCGTCCTGCTCCTACCTGAGTCTGGAATATCCATGCGAGTCTCATTCGCATCACAGTATTCCTCAAACTCCCTGAGCTCATACTCCCCACCATTATCCGATCTCAAGCATTTGAGCTTAAGTCCCGTCTGATTCTCCACCAAGGCCTTCCACTTCTTAAATACCCTGAAAGATTCATCTTTCCCTTTCAGGAAGTAAACCCAGACCTTCCTTGTAGAATCATCATTGAAGGTCATGTAATATGACGCACTACCTAGAGAAGTTACCGGGGCTGGTCCCCACAAATCTGTGTGAACCAATTCTAACTTTGCTTCCCTCAAAACCCTACCTGTCTTCAAACCCGGTAGTCTTCCCTTTGAGCAAAGTACCTGCACCTCCTTCTCACCCATGTGACCCAATCGACAGTGCCACAAATCCGTATCACCCTTGGCTGACGCCACCGCGATACTATCCTTGGTGTTTGTCAAATATAATCTTCATTCCTTATTACACCGAGCGATCTCAGAATCCTCCTTGGTAATAACCCAGTTCCTGCAGCTAAAAGTTACCGAGTAGCCTTCTTCACCCAGCTGCCCAACTGATAACAGATTCTTTTTCAAACCCGGAATGTGTCTGACCCCGTGTAGATGTAGGACCTTCCCATCCGATGCTCCTATTCTGACATCCCCCTTCCCTTGATTTCCAAAGGCTCGCCATCCGCCAGATAGACCTTACCGAAATCACCAGAAGTGTAATTTTCTATCTCTTCTGCATGCCCGCATGAGTGGAATGATGCCCCCGAATCCAGCACCCATGATTCTAGTGCACTACTAACACTCAGAATCAGTACATCTTCATCATCAGCTACCACATTCGCCGATTTATCCCCTCGCCTGGCACAATTCCTCTTGTAGTGTCCTAACTCCTTACAATGATAGCACTCAACCGATCCCTTGGCAACCCTATTGGGGTGCAACCCAAAGTCCCACATCGGGAATTAAGGAAACAATTGCAAGCTATATAATATCACCTACCCACTTCATTAGTATGAGGCCTTTTGGGAGTTGACCCAAAAACAAATCTGTGCGGGCTGGGCCCAAAGCGGACAATATCATACTAATGCGGAGAGTGGTGGTGGTGGTCGCGGTCCCTACAAGTGGTATCAGAGACATAGTTCGGATGGGCCCGACCGGGTGGACCGTGCGTGTGCTTTATATGGTGGGGTTCCCCTTGTGCGACATTACGGATGGAGTCTTGCAATCGAGGGCGGTGGTGTCCCACGGGCGGTTGGTACAAGCTTTCGCTGGATATGGGCCAGAGGAAACACTGCGGGCCATAGCGGTGTGGTCCTTGGTTTGAGGGGAGGATTGTTGGGGTGCAACCCAAAGTCCCACAACGGAAATTAAGGAAACAATTGCAAGGTATATAATAGCACTCACCCACTTCATTAGTATGAGGCCTTTTGGGGGCTCAAAAGGCCTCATACTAATGAAGTGGGTGAGTGCTATTATATACCTTGCAATTGTTTCCTTAATTGCCGATGTGGGACTTTAAGTTGCACCCCAACAAACCCTTGGTGCATTCTTGTTCTCCCTAGGCCTGTACTCACCACCTCCTACGTTTTCCTTTGATTCGGTTCTCCCCTTATT
The DNA here is from genome assembly GCA_026119855.1 of Campanula takesimana. Taxonomy (NCBI): domain Eukaryota; kingdom Viridiplantae; phylum Streptophyta; class Magnoliopsida; order Asterales; family Campanulaceae; genus Campanula; species Campanula takesimana. The sequence continues at coordinate 221,465 of JAOWBW010000620.1, forward strand.
ACTAGTACCCGGCTTTCCCCTGCTAGTTGTAGCTAAAGCCGATCCCGAAGTAGATGGTGTCCCCAACTTCTTTATGCGATTTTCCTCGCCTAAATGAAAGTCCTTAACATCATCATACTTCAATTTGTTCTTACCCGCTGAAGCATTTAACGCTGTCACCGTTCCGCTCCAACTTCCTGGTAAGGACGCTAGCAATTGACAAGCATGAACCTCATCCCCAAACGTAATATCCAGCACCGCCAATGAGTCTATAACATCCATAAACTCATTGATGTGCTTGGCTAAGGATACTCTCTCTTGTCATTTTCTTATGCCTCGTGTTAACGATCTATTCCGCTGTTTTTGTGAATTGGATTTCCTGACACATTTTCCAAGTATTGATGTCGCTGTAAAATTACTTAAGTCCACACATTGTTCCTATGAATGTTGCAATAATCTTGCCTACTTTGTTCTACGTCTCCTCATGTCGCAATAGCCAACACATGCAATTTTTGCTCAGGTTAAGTAAACTATCTTTTTTACCCGAGATCAGTTATGTGATGTCATTGACGTCTTGTCAAAGTTACTGGTACATACACGTGTATTATCCCCAGCTATTCATTTTAATGACGTAATGGTAATAATTGCCGCCTTCAGTACAGAGCATTAAATCGGTGTGAACTTCCGCCTCCAAAATCTAATGAATCCAAATATGAATCCCTTGACGTGACTGGTTGAACTTCTCCATTTTATCATTACCCTAGTCACTGAGTAGGTTTTATATGCATTTATGGCTATTTTTTATTTAAATTGCCCCTTTGTCTTATAGGCCTATAAAAGGCAAACTTTGTCCTTATACTTTTCACTTTTCTCTTAAATTCCATTTCCTTTGCTTTCTTTAGCAAGAAATGACCTCTAGCTTTTCTGACAACAAGGATTACGACATGGGAGGTGGGACTCCAACTCCACCTATCCTCCTTTTCATCCGACGCCACCGGAACAGTCACCGTCGGACAGCAATGGCGAAAAATCTTTGCCGGTCAACACCCCTTCCTCTGGCGACACTTCATCTTCTGACGGTAAGTCTTCTTCTACCAACAAGGATGATACAAAGGAAAATGATACTGAAGATGAAGAATCTGATGAGAAAGAAGAAGATCCAAAGGATGAGGAAATGCCGTCTGGTGATTCCTCCGGCGACTCCAGCTCTTCCGGAAACGATGGTGACGACGAAATGGAAGAGGATGATGATGATGATGATGATGACAACGGTGGTGATGGCGGTGCGGGTCCAACTCTGATAATCAACATCTTTGTTTTTCCTTAATTTCCTTATTTTCCCTTTCTCTTTTTTCTTGTTCGTCGGAAAGGTTATGGCCCCGACCTGTTGTGGGGCCAATATGTAATTGTTAATGAAAGCTTTTGGTATTTTGCTTCCATCGCTTCCTGTCCTTCTCAAAAATTCTATCATAAATTTTCCAGTTTGATCCAACCAATCTTCTGTTTATTTTTCAAATGCGTTATTGCCGCAGGTCCAATGTCCTGATTGGCCCTTCCCGCCGCCTTTACAGTTTTACTTCCATGTTTACCACTTTGTCACTTATGATTCCTTATGTGATTATTTGTGGTTCTCGCCTTTATAACCTTGTTTCTATGATGTTGCTGACAAACGGCATAAAACCTTGGCATCGTTTCCATGATGCCAGACATCGTTGCCATGATGTCGCCGCAAAGCGGCATTAAACCTTGACATTGTTTCCACGATGCCTGACATCGTTGCCATGATGTCGCCGCAAAGCGGCATTAAACCTTGGCATCGTTTCCATGATGCTTGACATCGTTGCCATGATGTCGCCGTAAAGTGGCATTAAACCTTCCTCTTTTTTTTTTTTTTTTTTTTTGTTTTTTATCCTTTCACTTATTAAGTCCATTAGACCATTATTTTCCTTTGCGTAATTTCCTTTCCAATTATCATGCTGTCGCAAACTCCAATTATGACATTTTTATTTATTGCTTATAAAAATTTGTCCAAAACTTTATCTATTTTACACTTTTGATGTTTGTGTCATGACGGCATTATCCTTTTATCCCCTTTTTGACATGACCGACTTTCTTTTTCAACATAACATTATGAGGAATAAACCAAACAAGCATCACCGTGCTCATTTCAACAAACATTTTTTACAAAGTATCCAATGCTCAATTTAAAATGCCATTTCATTAATTCCTTCAATTCCCAAACATAGAATTCACTCACATAAACTTCTACTCATAAAAGCAACATAAAAATAAAGGTTTTAACTTAAATAAATAGCATCCCGATCCACTCCCCTTCCATATTTCATATCTAAACCGGAAATACTTACGTATAGTATCGTTTCAAATGATGGGCGTTCCAGGCATGCTTGATCTTTTCCCATCTGAATCTTTCAGTAGGTATGTTCCTTCCCGTACCATCCTATCTATCTGATAAGTCCTTCCCATGTCGGGTCTAGCTTTGAGTATCCCGATTTCTTCCCTTGGGCTTCCACACTTCGCAGTACCCAATCTCCTGGACTAAAAGATCTTTTATTAACTCTTTTATCGTGTTGGGCCTTCATTTTTTGCTTATAATTCACCATTCTCATCCTGGCGTGCAGCCTCATTTCTTCCGCCAAATCTAACTCGTTACAGCGCCTTTGACCATTTCGGATCTCGTCATAACAGGCTACTCTATAAGTGGGCAAGGCCATTTCTGCGGGTGCCATCGCCTCCGACCCGTATGTCATAGAAAATGCTGTTGCCCCAGTGGAGCCCTTGACCGTTGTCCTTATGTACCATAACGCCTTTGGGAGCTCCTCTAGCCATGCACCTCCTCTTTCCTTCAAATTTTTCGACATGATTTCTAAAACCTGCTTGTTTGCTGCCTCCGCTTGCCCATTACACTGTGGCCAATATACCGCTGCCGTCGCATGCTTTACATTCAGCCTTTTGCACTCATTAGTTAGCTTCAAGACAAACTGTGGTTCGTTATCAATTATAATCATTCTCGGGAGTCCATATCAGCACCAAACGCTCTCTGTCAGGAACTTGATTACCTTCTTCGTCGTTGTCGACTTCAAGGATTTCGCTTCAACCCATTTCCTAAAGTAGTCTACGGCGACAATAACCATTTGGGCTCCGCCTTTGGCTTTGGCAAAGGGCCCAATCAAATCCACTCCCCACATGTCAAAGGGCCATGCCGCCACGATTGGGCTCTGCTCGGTGGCTGGTTGCCACGGCATATGGGCATGTCGCTGGCATTGGTCGCATCTTTTCACGTACTCCTCTGCATCTTTCCTCAGGCTGGCCAGTAATATCCATGGAACAAGACTTTGTCGGCAAGGGTTCTGGCTCCCGGGTGGCCTCCACACACCCCTTCATGGATCTCAAATAGCACTTGGTCAGTTAGACTTGGCCCTACACACCTCAACAATGGTTTCGAAAAAGACTTCCTGTATAACACCCCATCTTGAACCGTATATCTCGGAGAGGTTTTCTTAATTATTGTCGCCTTCGCTTCTTCTTGTGGTAGCTTCTCCTTCTCCAAGTAGGCTATCATTTCGCCGACCCAATCCAGCTCGACCCCTTCCTCAATGTTCATCATTATTGGCCTATCAATCACCGGTTCCTCCACAAATTCTATCATAACTTTTTTGGGCAAACTCTCTATCTCTGCATAAGCGGCTTTACATAACATGTCGGCCCTTTCATTATCTTCTCGGCATATACCAATCAACTCCCAGTATTCTAATGTCGCTAGCAAGTTCTTGGCCATTTCGCAGTATTTTATCAGCACCAGATTATGCACCCCAAACTGACCCTTATTTGGCTCACTACCAGTTGGGAATCTGAATTAATTATCACCCTTCTAATTCTGACATCCCGGCACAAATCCACTCCTGCAATCAGGGCCTCATATTCGGCCTGGTTATTTGATACGGCAAATTTGAACCGTAAAGCCTTCTCGTGCCTGCTTTCTTCATCGGGAGCTATCAAGACTATTCCGGCCCCACCTTTATCCGTTGTTGACGAGCCATCAACCTGCAATACCCAACATCCTTCAGGCCTTTCCTTTTCTTCTTCTAGTCGCGTATCTTGTCTTGTAGCTTTCCTTTTCCTTGATGTTCCAATGTTCAACTCTCCTTGTGACTTTTCAAATGAACTTTCAAGAATGAAATCTGCCAGTGCTTGAGCTTTTATAGCTTTTCTTGCCTCGTAGGTGATGTCGAACTCCGTCAACTCAATTGACCACTTGAGTAGCCTTCCCGCCGAGTCAGGCTGCTGCAAGATCTTCCTTAAAGGAACATTGGTCAAGACCACGATTGGATGCGACAAGAAGTAAGCCCTTAATTTCCTCGAAGCTATCACCAATGAGTAAGCTAGTTTTTCAGCATCAAAATATCTTGTCTCTACTTCACTCAATGCCTTTGAGACATAGTATACTGGCTTTTGTACACCCTTTTCTTCTCGCACCAAAACAGTTGCCACGGCTAAATCTGATGCCGCAAGGTAAATATACAATTTCTCTCCCTCAAATGGACTGCTCAATATTGGCGGCTTTCCCAGATATTCCTTGATTTTTGAGAAGGCTTCATTACACTGCTCGTCCCATGAAAACTTCTGGTTCCCTTTGAGCGCTTTAAAGAACGGCAAGCACTTTTCCGCCGACCGCGAGATGAATCTGCCCAATGCAATAATTCTTCCATTTAACCTTTGAATCTCTTGAATGGTTTTGGGAGGCGACATGTTGATTAAGGCTTTAATTTTTTCCGGGTTAGCCTCTATCCCGCGTCTGTTCATCATGAAACCTAAGAACTTTCCGGCCGTTACCCTGAAGGTATACTTACTGGGGTTCAATTTCATAGAATTACGCCTCAAGTTATCAAATGTTTCCGCCAAATCTGCCAAATGATCCCCCTCCTTTGTCTTGATTACCATGTCGTCGATTTAGGCCTCAACATCCCAATGTCGATGAAACTGAGTGTCTGATGTCCCGCAATGGAGTCAACCAACTTGTCGATTTTTGGGAGCGGGTAGCAATCCTTGGGGCATGCCATATTAAGATCAGTGAAATCGATACACATCCTCCATTTTCTGTTCGCTTTTTTTACCAAGACAGGCCAAGCCAGCCATATTGGGTAGGTGATCTCTTCTATGATTCCGACCTTTAATAGCTTCTCGACCTCTTCTACTACTGCCTTCTCCTTCTCGGCCGACAGGTACCTTACGTTTTGTTTAAATGGTTCGACATTGGGATCTGTGTTTAGGCAGTGCATGGCTACATTCTCATCTACCCCTTCCATGTCTTCAAGTCTCCAAGAAAAAATGTCTATGCTTCCCCTCAAGAATTGTACTAGTCTTTCTCGCTCCAGTGCGTCCCAATCTTAACCTTCTGGTCAGGGTATTCATCATTTACCACCACTTCCTCTAACTCCTCGGATGCCTGAATGTCGGGCTCATCTCGCATCTACAAGGTGTCGACCTCAATTGGCCTCTTTTCTCGCGGCTTCTTTCCCACCTTTGTAGCCTTTTCACCGATCTGTCCCTTGAAAATAATTGGTTGCCCATCTGGCCCTTCCACTTCAATCTCTTCACATTCTTCCTCCGATTGTACCTCCTCCACTAATGGATTTTCTGCCGACAAGATTATGACCTCATCCTGGTTTGCTTCATCTGCTGAGATTTCTTCCACCCCGGGCCCTTTCATCCCCACAAAATTTACAGCCCTTGACCATGTCATCTCAGCCGTTATCAATTTCATTGCCACAATATTATTTTCAGAAACTAAGCCTTCTTCTCTTTCCCGCTCTTCTTCGTCTTTGGAGTCTGAATTTGTCATTGCTTCTACCACATCCATCCTCATTATTGGATCTCGCACACCATAATCCGTCGAAATTATTGCTAAGTTCTGATGCATGCTCTCAGTCACTTCCCAATCCTCATCGGCACCTTCCTCAAAGTTGGCTATCACTCCTACAAATTCAGCTTTCGATCTTTTGGAGGCCTATGTCGTTGTCAAAGAACTTACGTTTGCCGTACGTTCCTTCTGAATTTCCAATTGTCGCTTAAGGGCTATCTTTGGCGTGGTCAAGAGACATCCAATCCCGTTTGCCGTCGGGAATTTCACACGCTGGTGCGGGATAGAAGCTACCATCTCAAACTGCTGCATGAATGGCGTGCCCAAAATGGCGTTGTAGGAAGATATCAAGTCCAGAACTATGAACTCTACCAGCTTGGATTTTACTTTTCCCTCCTTTGGATCTCCGATTTCCACCATGAGTCTGATCACGCCTTTGGGTTTCACGGTATGGTTTGTGAATCCCTCCAGATATCCATTGTGCGGAAATAGGTTGGCCTCCGTAAAATTCATCCGCTTAAATGCTTCATAATATAGGATATTCCTTCCCGCCCCTGTGTCCACCATTACTCTATGCATGTTTTTGTTGCCAACTCGGATGCTGATAACTAGAGGTTGACAGGCATGTGCTACTGTTGCTGCCAGTTCTTGTCGTGTAAAGCTTATTACCCTATCCCCGGCAGGTGGGAATGCCAGAATTTTGACTGTATAGTCTAAGGTCATAATTTGATCTTGCAGGTGGCTAATTGTGGCGGGATGATTAATCACAAAGATGTCCACCTGGTTGTCTGCCTGAGTGTTGGTCCCAAAGGGCAACAAGGGTATGAAAAATAGCTAGAGGGGGGGGGGGTGAATAGCTGTTTTAAAATTCTTTTCGTACCCTTGAAAAACTCAATTGCGAATGCGCACTTTATCAAGTAAGCGTTATGAAATGCGCCTAAGTGAGTGAGTGAAATGCACAGCGGAATTTAGTAATGAAAGTAGGCGCAAAGTGATAAAGGGAGCGCAACACACACACTAAGTATTTTGGCTCAAAGTGAGTGAAATAAGGAACTAAGGCAAATGATAAAACAAACACAACACAATTCAGTTCAATCAATCTACAATGAGTAAACAAGCAAATAGTGAGTGAAAATAATAACTTGAAAGAAATGACAAGATAATAACACAAGCTATTTGGAGAGGTTCGATCAATGAAAGATCTACGTCCTCTACCAAGATGGTTAGTCTTGGATTTCTAATCGAGATCTTATATAATGAGTGAGTGTTACAAATTACAATGTTTGAGCTTATACACTAACTCAAGATCTATTACTATGAAAGAACAAATCCAAAACAATAACCGGTGTATCTCTAAAAGATGAATCTAAATGATTAATCTTAAAGAGGTGCGTGTGTGTTCTTAGAATCAAGGCTCTTTAGATCTTTGAGATGGAGAGCACAAGAAACTAAAGTGTTAAGGCTTTGAAGATCTGGGCTAAGGATGAAGGTATGAAGATGTTCTTGAGAAATCTGGAAAAACGAAGGCAATCTTCAAATCTTCAACAAATGCTTTGAGAGAGAAATTCTTGAAATTCTTAGCAAAACTCAGCAACTTCAAAATGTTGAAGTTATGGGGTATTTATAGTGAACTTCAAAAAACTAGCCGTTGGAAATCCTTGTGGATAAGATGAGCTGTCGCTTGTTGATTGGAGCATGCATATATTATGGCCATTTTGACACTCAACATAAAAGTGACCGTTATGGACGCGTGTCAACAGATTAGGCGCATATGCATCTTTTAACCACCGTTGGATCATTGGCGTAATTTTGAATTCTTTTCAAGTCTTCGAGTCTTCAATAAATCACTGAGTGTTTGAATAAACACTTTGAGGCGCGTTTGAGCCAAGAGGCGCATTTAGCCAATAGGCGCACAGTAAGCGTGCGCTTAAAACAAGGGGCGCAGAGGCGCGTAAGCTTATGAAGAAATCCTTATGCGCGCGCTCTAAATGGCGCAAGGCGCGAGTGAAGAGGCGCATGGCGCGTGGCGCAGGAGGCGCATAAGCGCGGCTCAAACTCACTGAGTGATTTTTCTTGAAACTTGATCTTCTTGCCCTATTTCTAAGCCTATTCTATAACAATGGACAACCTAAAAAATGAAGTATAAATACTTCTTACATGTGGGTCTAAAGTCCATGAAATAAAACTTAGGTGATGGATCAATCAAATCTAATAAATCCTAATACATTAAAACTGAGATATATGTGGGCATACCCAACAATCTCCCCCTATTTGATTGATGCCATTACCTACTATATCAAGGACAAACATTATACTTGATAAAAACATGTCCAAATGAATGAAATTGGTAATTCATGTCTCAAGTTAATGTACACACTAGTCCAAAATATAGATTCCTAATCTATTCCAATAAGAATAAAGAGTTACATATGGAAAGATAGAAACAACAGTTTAACACATTCAAGATGATATATGATCTTTAGTTTTGAAATGTGTTTAAACCAAGTTTAAACTTAATGCATGAAAGTATGAAACAATTCAATATGATGCATTATGAATTTAAACAATATTCATTGTTCTACAAACAAGGAGTTTGAGTGAACAAGGTTTGATAATGAGTGATGCATTGTTCTCATTAAAACTTGGGGTGTAAGAGTTACAAGTTACAAGTTACAAGTTTTGAATAGAACAAAAACAAAAGATGCTAAAACAAGTAAGCACAAAATCACTATCACAAAAGAGATTGTTCTATTACAAAAGATTCTAAAATTTACAAAAAAAATAATAGAAGCTAAGGGTTGGGAGGCGCATCATCTTCCTTCAATCCTTCAACGATCTCTGAAACAGAACGCTGAATTTGCTTTGCGAGCTGATGACTACGGTTCGCTAACCCTTGAGTGTCCGTGACACTGGAGTGAGTAGCAGTAATACCGTCTCTAATATAACTCAAGTGATTCACATTGATGTTTTGGTATTCATCAATGGAACGCTGAGTGATCTGCTGCTGCTGTGAAATGTTTTCTTCCAAGATTTGAATGTGAGCTTCAATGGCATTTTGAGCCGTGATAATATCTGAAGAAATATGTTCAGCGCGTCTGTCAGAGCTTGAGTGAGCAGCAGTGAAATGAGTGACGACCAACTCTTTCAGGACATCCAACTTAGATACAAGCACATTCATATTTGATTGAGACGCAGCAGATTGAGGTATGAACGTAGGCGCAGAAGCGGTGGTTTGCGCCTGGTCAGTATGAGCTTGAACCTGAGTCTGCGCCGGAGGAGGAGAAGGAGCAGAAAGTTTGGCCTTGAGAGAGTTCATCTCCCCCTTAATGGCAGCAATCTCTTCAGATTGATCAGTGAGTAAGGAAGTAAGAAGCTCAAATTGAGACTTTATATGCGCCTGTCCTTGCTCTAAATTGGCTTGCCCCTGCTGTAAAGAATGAAGAATGGAAAGTACCTCGCTCAAATCAGGAGCAGACGGAGGAGGCGCAGGGGTAGAGAGTGGCGCATCATCTTGAAGGGGCGCAGAATCTTGAAGGGGCGCAGAAGGAGATGGAGGCGCAGGAGGAGGTGAATGAGTAGGAGACTCAAATTCATCTTCAGTTTCAATTTCAACAGTTTCAACAACAACTGTTTCAACATCAAAAGTTTCTGTTGAGATCGGATCTGGTCCAGGTGGAGGCGCAACTGGAGAAGGAGTGCGCTGAGGGATGGTCTCTTGCTCCCCCTGAATGGGTTCCTCAATGTCTGAAATGTCATCGCCGAAGAAATCAGAGAGGAGTTGAACCCTTGACATATTGGAAGGTTGAAATTTGAATGAGGGCGCACGAGGAGTGGGGGCGCGTTGAGAAGGAGCGCGCTGGGAAGGCGCGGAAACAGAAGGCCCTTTCTCAATATCTGCGCTTGATCCGGCGCCTTTCATGCGCTCTAACTTTTCTGACTCAGCAGCTTGTTTGGCTAGAAAGTTTTCATCTCTTTTTCGTTGAGCCTCAAGCCTGCTGGCTTCTTGCGCTAGCCTCAGATCTCGCTCATCATCAGTTTCAAATCTAGTGCGTTTGACAGGCGCAGGAGTAGGGTCATCAACTACCCGTTTGCCTTTGCTTTTATCTGCGCCTGGCACTGGATCTGCGCTTTGTCTAGCGCTTGCTTTTACTGCGCTCTTTAATAATGGTGCGCTTTTAAGGACTGGCGCATCATCGGACTCTGTGTCTTCATCTACTAAGCCTTCAACAGTCTTGATTTGGATTCCTTTTGCGCGCTTTGTGGGCTTCTTCCTGCGCTTCTTGAGGTCCAAACTAGCTTTACCAAACATTGGAACATCGTTGATCTTGTACTCCGGATTCTCATTCAAAAACTTAACTAACTCAGGGTAAGTTAGAAAAAGTTTTGTGAGAATAAGGCAGTGTGAGCGGAATCGGGTCTTTCCATCACTTTTGTTCTTCACAAATTTATCAATTTGCTCACGCAGAGTCTTGAACAGAATATGAGGCCAGTGAAGCTTCTCCTTGGCCATGATAGCAGCTGTGTATTCCCATTGTTCAACCGTGAATCGGTTTACGTTCCCAGTTTTGAACACTATTGAAGTTCCCACCAAGTGAGCGATGTGAGTCAAGAGTTCTCCACCATCTCGAATTTCGGTGTTTTTGATATTGTTTTGAAGCGTGGGAATATTTAGAAGTGAGGCAGCCATCTTGTTCTGATCATCAATTGAGTAAGTCATCGGGCGCCCAATAATGCGATCTTCACCGGTAGATGGAAAACCGAGCAAGTGTCGAATCACAGATGATGAAATATGGACGTCAACATTTTGAACGCGCGCCTCAATCCGGTAGTGAGTGCGCCCATTTACGTCAATTTCCACTAGAACAGCAGTGGAGAAGAACTCATCCACGAGGAGCGCAGAGAAGAAATCTTGGTCCATGGTGAATAAAGGGAGCAGACCAGCGACGCGCAGAGTCTCTATTATTTCTCTTCCCATCACTTCACCAGATAACTCCAATAGATCAAGAGTTTCTTCAAGTTTGAAATTTGCAAGGTCCTGGTACTTGTGTATTTATTACGTTCAATCATTGAAATTGAATTTTGAGAAATGATTGAGCCGCAATAGTTAATGCGCGCATGAAGAGGCGCATTACTTCAGCAAGGCGCATACTCATCTAGGCGCATTATTCATCAAGGCGCATTACACATCAAGGCGCGCAAAGATGGTTGAGCGCGCGCATGAATTGATAGGCGCGCAGATATTGTGCGCGCAGAAAACGAGAGATGGGCGCGCAGTTAGTAAGGCGCATAGATGGCGCATAATTTCCTTGAAACTTTTGAAAAATTGATTTAATCATTTGTACCTAATATACTCATAACTCAACACAACATAAAATCATTAGTATTGACAAAACTATATTGAATTTAGTTGAGTTCAAGCATACCCATTTCACCTCTCAAAAACATGAACCGTTTCGCGTCAAGTGCTTTAGTTAGAATGTCGGCGATTTGATAGTCGGTTCCCACGTGTTCCAAATGAATATTGCCTTTTTCCACGTGGTCTTTGAGGAAGTGATATTTGATGTCGATGTGCTTGGTCTTTGAGTGCATGACAGGATTTTCAGAAACCGCAATTGTTGATGTATTGTCGCAGTAGATGGGACAATTTTCTTCGATGATATCATAGTCCACCAATTGCTGCTTCATCCAGAGTATTTGACAACAACAACTTCCCGCAGCGATATATTCGGCTTCGGTTGTTGAGACAGATACTGAAGCTTGTTTCTTACTCGCCCATGACACAAGTCTATATCCGAGGAAATGACAAGTGCCACTTGTGCTTTTCCTATCAATTGTGCACGCTGCATAATCCGCATCTGAGTAACCTACAAGTTTAAAGTTCGAATCTTTGGTGTACCAAAGTCCAAGGTTAACAGTGCCAGAGAGATATCTTATAATACGTTTCACAGCAATTAAGTGTGCTTCTCTAGGGTCGGATTGATAACGAGCACAAACACTAAACATAATATCGGGCCTGCTAGCAGTAAGATAAAGGAGTGAGCCAATCATACCTCGATAGAGCGTTTGATCAACACGTTTACCTTTTAGATCTTTGTCGAGTTTGTTGCCGGTGGCCATTGGAGTATCGTATGATTTAGCGTTCTCAAGTCCAAACTTCTTGATTAAGTCCTTTGTGTATTTGGATTGGTTGATAAAAATGCCTTCACTCATTTGCTTGATTTGAAGCCCGAGGAAGAATGTGAGTTCTCCCATCATGCTCATTTCAAACTTGTTCTTCATTAGTTTCTCAAAACGCTTGCACAACAATTCATTAGTAGAACCAAATATAATATCATCAACATAAATTTGAACAAGTAATTTATGACCATTATGTTTGGCAATGAAAAGAGTTGTATCGATTTTACCGCGAGTGAAGCCTTTTTCGATGAGAAACTTGGATAGTGTATCATACCATGCTCTTGGTGCTTGTTTGAGTCCATACAAAGCTTTCTGGAGTTTGTACACATGATTTGGAAATTGTGAATCTTCAAACCCAGGTGGTTGAGCAACATAGACTTGTTCTTGGAGTTCACCATTTAGAAACGCGCTCTTCACATCCATTTGATATAACTTGAAGTTCTTGTGAGCGGCGTAAGCTAGAAATAATCTGATAGCTTCAAGTCTTGCTACGGGCGCAAAAGTTTCATCGTAATCAATTCCTTCTTCTTGCCTATAGCCTTGTGCAACCAATCTTGCTTTGTTTCTCGTGATGGTTCCATTCTCATCCATCTTGTTCCTGAACACCCATTTCGTACCAATCACTCCTTGATCATTTGGTCTTGGAACAAGAGTCCAAACCTTACATCGTTCAAATTGATTGAGTTCTTCTTGCATTGCAATAACCCAATTAGGATCTTGGAGTGCTTCATCAGCCTTCTTCGGTTCAATTTGAGAGATAAAAGCAGTGTAAGCATCAAAGTTTGTAGCTCTCCTTGTACGAACACCAACTTGTAAATCACCGATGATATTAGCAATTGGGTGACCTCTAACTTCACGAATTTCAGGAGGTAAGTTAGGTTGAGTCGTAGAAACTTGAAGATCTTCAATTGGTACCTCTTCACCAGATTCAAAGTCATTGAAATTTGGGGGTTGAACTGGCTCAGAATTGAAATTTGGGTTTACACCAGATGCAGCAGTAGAAATAGGCGCGTAAGAGGAATCATGAGGCGCATCATTTGAGTGAGGCGCAATAGAGGATTCACCAGGCGCATAATACATTGAATTAGGCGCATTTGATGTAGATGGATTTCCTTGTGTTGATAGATTCTGACCTTGAGTGGGCGCAACGTAAATAGGAGCACCTGTATCATTTAACTCAATAGAATCATCAGCAACATTTGGAGCCAAATGTGGCTCAAGGAGAGAATGTTCATCAAAAGTAACATGTACAGATTCAACTATCACTAATGTAGTTCTATTGAAAACACGAAAAGCTTTAGAGTGTTTGGCATACCCAACAAAAATACCTTCGTCGGCTTTGGCATCGAATTTACCTCTATGTTCGTTTCCGTTGTAGAGGATATAGCATTTGCAACCAAAGATCTTGAAGAATGCAATGTTGGGAGTTCTACCACGCCAAAGTTCATACGGCGTCTTGTTGTGAAGTTTGTTGATGAGGGAACGATTTTGAGTAAAACATGCAGTGTTGATAGCTTCTTCCCAAAAGTACTTAGGCAATTTAGCTTCAGCTATCATCGTCTTTCCCGCTTCAATCAACGTTCTATTCTTTCGTTCAACAACGCCATTTTGTTGAGGAACTCCGGCGGTTGAAAAGTTGTGATCTATCCCATGATCTTCACAGTATCGAGCAACACCGTTGTTCTTGAATTCTGTTCCATTGTCGGATCGAACACTAACGATGTCATCTTCTTTTTGGGTTTGGAGCAGTCGAAATAAGGTAGTGAGAATATCATAACAATCATCTTTTGTAATCATCATCTCTACCCATGTATATCTTGAATAATCATCCACCACAACTAGAGTATACTTGTTTCTACGAATGCTTGCGGTGGAAACTGGTCCAAATAGATCAATGTGAAGCAGTTGCAAACATCTTGTAGTTGAAGGATTTGACTTGCTTGAAAATGACTGCTTCGGTTGTTTGCCAAGTTGACATGCGGCGCACTTTTTGTCATGATGATCAGCAACCTTGGGAAGTCCTTTGACAAGATTGTTCCTGCTGAGTTTAGATAGATACTTGAAGTTTAAGTGACTTAAGCGCTTGTGCCACAGCCAACTATTTTCGTTCACACTTTTTGCTACAAAACAAAGATTAGTACTAGAGTTCATACTATGAAAATCAATAATATAAATATTTGTCTTACGATATCCCGTGAGTAAGATAGCTCCAGTTTTGCCATTCTTGATAAGACATTGCGTTGAAGTAAAATGGCATTCTAATCCTTTGTCGCAGAATTGAGATATGGATAATAAGTTGTGCTTGAGCCCTTCCACGAGTGAGACTCTTTCAATGCACACTTTGTCTTTCTTGAGCTTTCCATATGCTACAACTTGACCTTTGTTATTATCGCCAAATGTTACGGAGGGACCTCTTTCTTCATGGACATCTTCTAATAAGGATTCATCTCCAGTCATGTGTCTTTAACACCCACTATCGAGAATCCATTCATAATTTCTAGCTTTTGAAGATCCAGCCATGAAACAAAGAACCTGAAATATAGACATTTAAGCAGGTCCCCTTTATTCCTTTTGGGTCCTAGGGTTAGCAACTTTTGACAACCCACTCTTGCTTGACCTTAGGATTTTTACGTCCTTTGGCATTGGGAGTGAATCGCAAAAGGCATTCCACGGCCTTGTGTCCTGAACAATCACAAATGGAACAATGATGAAAGCCACCAATCACGTTAGTTTTCACAAACTCTTTACTTTTCTTGGGGATGGCATTCTTCTTTGGGTCAGATGAACTAGACTTAACAAAATCTTTCTTTTGAAATTTTGGAGCGCTTTTTCTCGAAGGGCGCATAGGGCTAGGAGGCGCACGGCGATGAGGCGCGTGGCTCTTAGGCGCATAATGAGCACTCGGAGAAGGAGCGCGCCTATTTTCAAGAATGATTTTGCTAGGGGATGGTTCATCTGTAGCTATATCTTTCCCATTAGCTTTCCCAAATTGCTTCGTTGGGTAGACATAATGGAATGTTTGTCTTTTGACTTTTTCATGTCCTTTACCCATTGAATTAGAATGTTTTTCCTTGGGAATTTCAAGAGTTTGTTGGTTGGTAAATTCACTATCTCTTTCAGCACAGACATCACATTTAAAGTTGTCACTAGTTGATGAGAATCCCAAGCCACTTTTATCACCACTGAATTTTTGGGACTCAAATATATTCTCCATAGTGACACGAGAATTGGACCACTCATTTGTAATCTTTTTAAGATCAGTAATTTGAGCAACCAATTCATCGTTTTGAACTTTAAGAAGTGAGTTCTGTTCTGTTAGAAAAGTGTTTTTAACAGTAAGAGGAGTCATGCTCTTTATCTGCTCCTTAAGGAGGGTGAGTTCAGATTTAAGTAGAGATTTCTCGGTCTTAAGCTGGGAAATTTCATCACATGATAGTGCTAAAGCTTCCTTCATACTATCAAATCTAGTGATTACCTTTTCAGCCTTCTTGAACAATTTTTCTTGTTCAGCAGTCACTTCATCATTGATTTTGGAGATTGGAGCAGTTGGTTCAACCTGTGGTCTAATGTATGCTCCTTTTCTCAATTTGTTCCTTGCTCCAAGATCACATCGTGAGAATAACAATCCACCATCGTTTTGAGCCGGAGTGAGAAATCCTTGTTCAACGAGCTCGCTGATGGTTGGTCCTTTCTTCTTTTTCGCTTCTTGAAAACCTGCAGATTTCTTGATAGGTTTGTTCAAGGCATTCATATCGGGAACATCCTTGGAGAAGTCATCATCAGAATCATAAGCATCAACTTCATCATCATTTGCCATCAAACAAACAAGTCCATCATCGGAATCTTCATCGCTCTCATCGGAGTCTGTTTCAATCCAAGTATTGTGCTCATTTGCTGGTGCTTCTTCTTCAGCAACCATTCCCTTGTGTCGAGTGAACTTGGGAGTGAATTTAGGAGTATGGCTGCTCTTCTTCTGCATATATTCAAATTTGGGGATCGGGCAGCTTGATGCAAAATGTCCGGGTTTCCTGCAATTAAAACAAACAAGATCTTCTTTTCTTTTTGAATCACTGCTCCTTGAAAACTTTTGAGGAGCTTTGCTGGTAGATCCTTGAAATTTGTTGGTTGAGCCGGGTCTTGAGAATTTTCTGAACTTTTGAAATTTCTTCACAAATAAAGCGAAGTCTTCATCATCCATGTCTAATAGCTCAGAAGTAGAAATTTTGGGATCGGAGCTTTTCTCATCTTGTACAGGCGCAGGTGTAGGCGCAGGAGTAGGCGCGGCTTCTCTGTGCGCCATCATAGCCATAGATTTTGACTTTCCTTCAGTTTCACTGATTCGTTGGAGTTTGAGTTCGTAAACTTTGAGATTTGCATATAGGTTCCTTAAAGTCCAAACATCTAAAGTTCCAGCGTCTTCAAGAGCGCTAGATTTATGAAGGTATCTTGATCCAAAAGCTTGTAGAAAATTTACATTCAAATCTTTGTTGGTAAACTTCATGCCAAGTGAAATACATAGATTGATAATTTCACAGTAGCGTTCATAAGTTTGCCTTAAGTTTTCACCGGGGAGTTGAGAGAAATTGTTGAATCTCTTTTGAACTTCGTATTTCTTGTTCTCCTTGCAAACGGTGTCTCCTTCAATATGCTCTTCAATAGCATCCCATAGCTCATTTGCAGTAGCACAATGCATGACTTGTTGTTTCATCGCCGTGCTTAGAGTGCTTAGAAGAATGTTTCTTGCTTCGCCATCATTTGCGACTCTTCTAATTTCTTCCTCGGTCCATTCTTCCCTTGGTTTTAGGACAGTAGGTTGAGCAGCGTTGGTGCGTGGATTTGGATTCGCCTTCATCGGAATATAAGGTCCATAAACGACGGTGTCATGGAGCCTTTCATCGATTGAGTTGAGATGAGTCAATATGCTGAATTTCCATACGTCAAAATGATCTTCATCAAAGACCGGAACGTGAGTGTAGTTTGCAGTTGCCATAGGTTTTGAGTTTGCCATTTAGAATCGGCACCCAAGCTGTTAAGCTTGAAAAACGAAAAATGTTTTATAAAGGTGTTTGCTCTGATACCACTTGTTGGTCCCAAAGGGCAACAAGGGTATGAAAAATAGCTAGAGGGGGGGGGGTGAATAGCTGTTTTAAAATTCTTTTCGTACCCTTGAAAAACTCAATTGCGAATGCGCACTTTATCAAGTAAGCGTTATGAAATGCGCCTAAGTGAGTGAGTGAAATGCACAGCGGAATTTAGTAATGAAAGTAGGCGCAAAGTGATAAAGGGAGCGCAACACACACACTAAGTATTTTGGCTCAAAGTGAGTGAAATAAGGAACTAAGGCAAATGATAAAACAAACACAACACAATTCAGTTCAATCAATCTACAATGAGTAAACAAGCAAATAGTGAGTGAAAATAATAACTTGAAAGAAATGACAAGATAATAACACAAGCTATTTGGAGAGGTTCGATCAATGAAAGATCTACGTCCTCTACCAAGATGGTTAGTCTTGGATTTCTAATCGAGATCTTATATAATGAGTGAGTGTTACAAATTACAATGTTTGAGCTTATACACTAACTCAAGATCTATTACTATGAAAGAACAAATCCAAAACAATAACCGGTGTATCTCTAAAAGATGAATCTAAATGATTAATCTTAAAGAGGTGCGTGTGTGTTCTTAGAATCAAGGCTCTTTAGATCTTTGAGATGGAGAGCACAAGAAACTAAAGTGTTAAGGCTTTGAAGATCTGGGCTAAGGATGAAGGTATGAAGATGTTCTTGAGAAATCTGGAAAAACGAAGGCAATCTTCAAATCTTCAACAAATGCTTTGAGAGAGAAATTCTTGAAATTCTTAGCAAAACTCAGCAACTTCAAAATGTTGAAGTTATGGGGTATTTATAGTGAACTTCAAAAAACTAGCCGTTGGAAATCCTTGTGGATAAGATGAGCTGTCGCTTGTTGATTGGAGCATGCATATATTATGGCCATTTTGACACTCAACATAAAAGTGACCGTTATGGACGCGTGTCAACAGATTAGGCGCATATGCATCTTTTAACCACCGTTGGATCATTGGCGTAATTTTGAATTCTTTTCAAGTCTTCGAGTCTTCAATAAATCACTGAGTGTTTGAATAAACACTTTGAGGCGCGTTTGAGCCAAGAGGCGCATTTAGCCAATAGGCGCACAGTAAGCGTGCGCTTAAAACAAGGGGCGCAGAGGCGCGTAAGCTTATGAAGAAATCCTTATGCGCGCGCTCTAAATGGCGCAAGGCGCGAGTGAAGAGGCGCATGGCGCGTGGCGCAGGAGGCGCATAAGCGCGGCTCAAACTCACTGAGTGATTTTTCTTGAAACTTGATCTTCTTGCCCTATTTCTAAGCCTATTCTATAACAATGGACAACCTAAAAAATGAAGTATAAATACTTCTTACATGTGGGTCTAAAGTCCATGAAATAAAACTTAGGTGATGGATCAATCAAATCTAATAAATCCTAATACATTAAAACTGAGATATATGTGGGCATACCCAACACTGAGGGCAACATTTTGCTCCATTTGTACATACTCCTACAGCTGACCGACATCTATTCGTCCTTGAATCAACCTTCTTAAATTAACACAGTCGTCCGTGGCATGACCATTTGCATGGTGGTATTCGAAATATTGCCCCATATCTCGCCTTTGTGCTTCTGACATTTCAAAGGCTGGTGGGAAATCTACGTTCCTCAAAATTTCACTTGGTCGAGCGTTCAGCCTTGAAAATGGTATTCTTGGCCCTCGGCCTCTTCCACGTCCACCTCTTCCATGGCCATTACCTCGGCCTCCCCCACGTCCGCCATTCCTTCCTCCTTGCTGCCCTTGATTTTTATCATTTGGTGCAAAATAATCTACCCGATCTCTACTATTTCTTCTTGGCGCGACATGGGACTGGTTTTATGTTTCATCCTGGCTTCCCCCTGCAATAACCATTGATTTTCGCTTTCAATACTTCAGTTGTTGTAGGAAGTCGCATGCTCAGCTCTTGTAGTAGGTATCCGGGCAGCAGCCCCAACATAAATAGTCCGATTACATAGTTGTCATCTATATCCATAATTCTTTCAGCTACCTTCAAAAACCTCTCAGAGAATTTTGCCACGGTTTTGCCTTCTCGCTGCTTAATCAAGCATAGGTCCTGTCTACCTACCAATTGAATTCCTATAATCCCAAATTTTCTCAAGAATTTCTCTTTCAAGTCCTTATAACTAATAATAGACCCAGCGGGAAGCGACAAGAACCATTCCAACGCATGGGCTGTCAATGTACTCGCAAAAGCCTTACACAGTTCTGAATCTACTTTAGTTAGAAGGCTCATAGTTACCTCAAAGCTACCGACATGAGTCCTTACCGCTGTTGAACCGTCATACTTGGTTAAGTCCGGCAATCTGAAATTTGGATCCGGATCAGCCTCCTGGATATACTTTGTGAAAGGTGATGAGAAAGAGTCATGATTGTTTCCGCTCATTTTCATTTCTAGCTGAATGACCTTTTTCATGAGCTCCCGGCTCTTTTCTTCTCTCTCATGCTCTATTCGAAGATTCTCCCTCTACTGGGCTGCACTAATACGTTCTCCGTACTCAATATTCCTTCCATCCTGCGTATCAGCTATCCCTTTATTCTCACTTATTGACATCCTGTCATCCTCCAGGTATTCCTCGTACTCATACCATAGAGATTCCTCCAGAGCCGTTGCTGGCTGATGAAAAACCTTTATTCGCTTCCCGTTTTCTATAATTGTCTGTTGTTCAGGACTCGGAATCCTTCCCGCTTGGTCCATGCCTTCCTTGAGCCCATTTTTCCGCTTCGGCATAGCCCCGTCATATACTCTATTGTCTGGCATTTCGCCTACCCCAGTGTCGTGTTGCCTCCGGTCATCTCGCCTCAACGGATTAACAACTTCCTTATGATTTCTCTGCCCTTCATCAACGTGTTCCTTTTCTACATCCACCGCTTGTATTGGAATGGGAGTCGGCACCTGCCCTAAGGCTGCCAATCTAGCGTTATTGGATATTAATTGCAACAACATTTGGTTTTCCGCTATCAACCGCCTTATCTCCTCCTCTTTATCGGAAGTTGAACACAACTGTTGTTGAACCCCTTTTCCCTTCAAACGGCCTAATGTCGCCTCTCGTCCCACGACATCCCATTGCTTGTCTCCCTCCACTAGTCCTCCAACATCCCTGGTGGGATTTGAAACTCCGACTCCTTGAAGGCCCTGGGTCTGAACAATCATGTTCTTCACAGGAGTATCGTCAGGCATAGCTACTTCACCAGAAACTTTCTACAAAAGGCTTTCTAATCACCGACACTTCTCAACTTGTGAGAAACAGAGATATGCAAATTACAACTCTATTAATCAATATCTACTCATTCAACCCCCTTTTCCTTACAATCAAAACTTACAAAAATCCAGTTATCAACGAAGAACAGATTTTAAAAACTAGAATTATCTCCACACTACGTTACACAATTCTAAAAATCTATAGACCCAAGTTTACAATTATCACTTCTGCTCAACTATCCCACCCTTACCAAACTACTCCGCACTTCAAATCACCAGCAAATTTACTCTGACGATTTATCCGGCAACTGATCTGAAGAGTTCAGTCCCGGCAACGGAACCAATTGATGCGCCTGAGAGAAAATCGGACTCTGTGCACTTATGGTCCTCTTCGTAGTCTAGATCGGAACTTGGCTCGATCTCCAGAACAGCCTACACAATGAACAAACATCACTAAGCCGGGGGCGCCTCCGGCGTGAGAGTAAGTGTTTGCTTGAAGGAGAAGAAAAAGATGAAGAGAGGAACAGTAGGTGTGTGGGTGTTTTTTGCCAAAAAGTAGAGATTACCTTTATCAATGACGGTTCCCTCTTTTTATACTTGGATAGCATGTTCCAAGCTCATGCCTGAAGTCATGTTTTCCATGCGCCTTTCGTCAGCTGGTGTCTCCGGATTGGATGCCCCTAAGTTGTTAGTTAAGCACTATACATGCCTGCACATCCAAGCATTTATTATAACAGATTCAGTGGGGTCCTCCATCGTCACACATTTCACACCCATTTCTCTATTGCCGCTACCGACATCAATATATCCCCATGTCGCCTCCGGTTGGTCTTAAACCCTTGGAAGCCCTTTCTCGTATCCATATGACTTACGCCACCTTTACTCTTTATGCCGCTCCCTTTAGCATTCCTCTTTGCTATGCTAAGTCCTTCCTGGCCCAATGGACTCATTTATCCAATTTGTATTTTAGCTCCTAATTACCAATCTCTTGTTCTTTCCCCCGGTCCACTTCCTTATATTGGATCGGGCCTTGTCCAGGCCCAACTTATCCAACATTTACCAGGCCCAGATTCACCTTTTCGGCATGGTAGCATCAGGGTCTAAATGTATTTCACATAAAGCTACCCGACTTAATAATTTGATTAATTTTGAATTTTAGTAAATAGGAAGTCCATATTAAGCCGTTATTATGACCATACGAAGGCCATCAATCATACACCATGATCAACATTCAACAACAAAATCAACAAGGTGGGGTGCAAGGTCCCAAATGGTGGTCTTTCTATGATATCAAGGAAATACAAGGTTCATTCTTTTGATAATTTTCCTATAAATACATACAATACAAACCTAATGCTAAGGATCTTGCTAAAAAGAAAAGCACATACACCAATAAAACAAAAAACACTCATTCAGTAACCATGGGTAACTGCTTGATTCTCCAAAGCAAGGTCATCAAAGTCATGAAAACATATGGTGTAATCCTAGAATACAAATCTCCCACAAAAGTTATACTTCCTTGTACCACTTCTTCCACTGACTCCAATAAAACTCAAGAAGAAGATGCTATAAAATTCATATCTCAAATTAGTAGAGAATGGAGAGGAAAGTGGTGGAGTTTTGAGGATTAAGCTGGTCATGAACAAGAACGAACTCGAGGCGATGTTAAAGAATGGAAGACTTTCCGTTAGTAATTTGATTTTTCAGCTCAAGGGAAAAGAAAGCTCGTAAAAGTTGACTGAGCTGCATGATGAATGCAACGACAACTGTAAGGGATTGGAAGCCTGTCTTAGAAAGTACTACCTCTGTCCCAAAATGAATGTCTGAAATCGCTCTTAATCAAGAGCCTGAAACAGAAAACATTGTACTTATATAATAGTATCAGCAAGCCATTACACGAATTTCTGTACATAAGTTCCCCCATGGCCTCCACGCTGTCCAAGAAAGCATGTGGGCAAGTAATAATACTACACTCACATTGAATTACAATTGTCCGGATAGATATAATTCGTTTCGCTCACACACAAAAAAAATCAGGAAATCCCCAAGAAAGCTAATAGCCCTACTCAGAAACGCTTTGTTTCAGATATTTGAGGTCTACTAATGAGATTTAGCAATTATGTGTCATCTCTCCTACATAAAGAAAGTGTAAATGAAAAAGAAGAAAAATGCACATGAGCTTGCCATGGAAATACGGGTAAGTCCAAGAGCATTCAAAAGCCGCCTCCCCTTCTTCCATGTCATTAGACGTAATTTAAAGCACGATACCAGCTATAACAAGTATTTTAGCTCTTTCCACTAAAAGGTGATCAATTCAGATGTACGTATACTCAAATAAATTGTTCGATAATTTATTTGGCTTATATTATAATAAGATTTAAACTAGTGCCGCCATTGATCAAGCCACTGAGAAAACAAATACATGCACTCATTATGAATTATTAGAAAAGAGACTAACTAATGGCTGAGATAATGTTCGTAATACCATATCATGATTTCAATAAATATTAAAGAACAGCACGCCAGATTTGCAACTGCAGTTATTGCTGCAAATCTGAAATCAGAAGAACTTATAATTAGTTTTCAGAAACTAACACGAAACTCATATTATCAGCTTTGGGTGACTGACTGTACGTAGGTCAGGTTGGGGAATGTAAGCATTTATACCCCTAATGCAAAGTAGTGTCAACAACCCAAACATAATCCCACAATCAGCAAGCATAGATTATGTGTTTGGTAGCATTAAGTACTTGATGTTTGATGCATAATACACTACAGGGTAATTTAGAGGTAGTGTGCTTGGATTGGTTCCTTCATTAATGATTGAGAATCAAAATCGTTGCTTAACTGGTAAGAGCCTCACTCAACATTCAACATCTAGCGCTCAATGTTATCAAACACACCCAATTCTAAATCACCCTTCAATGTATTAAGTAACAAGCATCAAGTGCTTAATGCTACCAAACATTCCCCAAGTCTTTATCATATCAATTTCTTAAAATTCTTGGCACAAATCTTTCAATAATTCTCAACAACCCACAAACTAAAAGGTAGAATTTATGAAGGCCCAAATGCTATTTGCCAAATGGGCGAACCAAATTACAATTCATTGTACTACATTACTGTTTATGAACTCCAATTGATAACTTACAAGCTAATTAGAACCGGAAAAAGTTGTGGAGTGGATGCAGCCGCTTTGGGTTGCTAAGGATGTTTCATGTTCTTGTCAACTCTCTAAGCAACCGAGGCAAATGACAACAGAGCTGAGATACAGCAAAATGAATATGCTCAAATAAAATACTCCCTCTGTCCCGTAATAAATGTCACTTTTGACTTGTCAACGTTTTTAAGGAATATGCTTTACTTATTTGCACACATTTATTTGAATAACTAAGATGTACTAAGACAATTTCCTTTGTATAGAAATGAGACATGTATTTTGGGACGGACTGAAAAAGAAAGTGCGACATTTATTATGAGACGGAGGAGTGATTCGATAATCATTTTTTGTCATATAATAGTTTGATTTAAGCAAGTATTGTCATTGCTCCAGCCACTATGACTGACTCTGCATAGGTCTGCTTGGGTAATGGAAGAGCTAGGATATTCACTAACTTGTTTTAAAACATTAACATATCCAACGGAAGAAATCTGGAATATATTTTGAGCTTCTTCTTGCAACTGTTGGAAGATTAGAGATGTAAACTGTTAGCTTGCCATACATTGTGGCGCTCTCTCAACACCTGAAGATGTTAAGTAAATTTAGAGAAAAGTACTTTTTCGCTCAACTAATCTAATTTTTACCTATTAATCATTCAATCAATTGTTTTACTTAAAAATCCTTGAATTAATGCTTTCGTTGATTATGTCATCCTTCCCTCTGTTTGCCGTTTAAAAGTTCGTTAAAACTGCTGATCTCGCATGCTGATCCCGTGATCCGGCATTTTTGCTTATTTGGCATTTTACATTGTGGAAATTTGCTGACGCAAAAGAAGTATAAAGGGGTTAAATGTAAAATACTACTCCCTCCGTCCTAGAGTATATGTCCACTTCCTAAAATGGCAAATAATCTTTATTATTCCTCACTCTCTCCTACTTACTTTTATACTCACAACACCAAGAAACAGAGGAAATTGGACGGCGGAGAAGGGAAGAGTAAGGAGCGGGGGCGAGGTTTGCTGAGAGAGAAAGTTGGGATGGATGAATTGAATTGGGGTGAAAGACCAAAATATACTACGTACTTAATATCACCTTTTTTTTTTACAATTAATGCAATCTAATACCTAGTGACCTCTTAATGAAATGTATTTTTTCAAGTGGTTATATATAAAGGAACATACTAGTGGACACCCTAACGACGCCAAAAACTTAACGACAATGCCCGCATGACATCACAGTCAACATGCCACATAAGAAGAAAACTAACTCCCGTTAAATGCACCTAACATTTGTTATGGAAAATACTAGTACCCATTAAAATTATAACTCATCTCCATGTTCACTTCATCCCCTCATCTAACCCATACTCCCTCCCTCTTCATCTTCCCTATCTGTCTGCCACTAATCACACCGCCTGCAACCACCACCCACCAGTCCGCACCAAGCACACACAACAATGGCAGAAATTTAAAAAAAAAAAAAACAAAAAAAAAAACAGTTCAAAATCATTCCACACTCTACACCATCCCCTGATCTAAAATTTAAAACATCAAGATGTTGGGACCGCCTAATGGAGTATGATATTGTCCGCTTTGGGCCCAGCCCGCACGGATTTGTTTTTGGGTCATCTCCCAAAAGGCCTCATACTAATGGAGTGTGTAGACACCTTTATATACTAGACAATTCTTCAATCCATTGCCGATGTGGGACTTGGGTTGACACCCCAACACAAGAATCGGATAGCTAAAATTAAAACATTCTAGATTGACCGAAACCCAAAAAGAATAGTTTTGAAAGAAATAGATTTTCAATGGTTTTCTTCAAATCAATGTTCAAGAAACCAGATTTGTTTTGCTCGAAACTCATGTTTGTTGGAGAAGGTCGCATTCTGTATTCTTTGATTCAACAAAAACATAAATTGTAAAATTGAAATCCCAATTTTCGAATTTGGGTGTCAATTTTTGACTTTGATACCCTAAATTCGAAAATCAAACATGACACCATCATTCATCTGCCATGTCTAAACTATAGAGAGAGAAGGGAACGGAAAAGGATGCATCTCAAATGATGATATCGTATTACCAGTGACAATCTGAACTTTGGTTGAAAAATAATGACACACACAAATTTCATATTCTTGGCAACCTGTGTGTGAGACTTCCTCCATTTGGCAGCATGCTCTTAAAGATACCCGTTAGTTCCAGCCCTAACTAATCTCCGCATAAATCAGTAGTAACTGGTAGGGCTGACCAAAATAATTTCGGAACCGGACCGAACCAATGAAAACCGAACCGGACCAATACTTTTGGTTTGGTCGTGGTTCTAAATTTCTTAAGAACCGACAAATCGGTTCCGGATTTCATAAATTTAACATCGGTTTTGGACCGGACCGGACCAATAATATAACATACTCCCTCCGTCCCATTTCAAATTGCAAAAGTTGCCAAAAAGGGTGTCCCAACTAAAATTGCAAAATCCAAAAATGGCAAGTTTTAACCCACTTGCACACTCACATCCACTAACCTACTAACTATTCTCTACCCCACTTTCTCTCTCCCACTCAACTATCAACACTCACAACACATCACCTTTTTCACTTTTTCCCTTAATCCCCGTGCCAACCTAGTATTTGCAATTTGAAATGGGACGGAGGGAGTATATAGTTTTATATAAAATGCTAATATATAAAAATTGTATTTTTCTAGTTATATAACAATATCTACTGTTTGTTAACAAAAATTACAAGCCTACTGTTGTTGGTCTTCTTTTTGCTAATCAAGAAACATACATACATGTATATTTTTTTACTGAACATAAATATATCATGAAAGTTAATGTTCTGTTCAAGTTCATATAATTCTAGATTGCAGATTGGGATTTCTTAGTTCTGCCCATCAATTATGTGCATCTAGTGAAAGAAAGATTTTCTTCTCTAAATAATTTTTCTCTTAATCTCTTACTAAAGTTATGACAAAAGGAAAATTAATAACAAATGTATATTTTAGTGGAACCGGACCAATGGAACCGGAACCGATGTTTTGGTTCTTGTACATATTGGTTCGGTCTTGGTTCCAAATTTTCGTAGAACCGAATTGTTGGTTCGGTCCCGGTTTTATGAAATTTTGACAAAAACCGGACCGGACCGGACCGGACCGTGAACACCCCTAGTAACTGGGGTTAGATTTTTTTTATATACTCCCTCCGTCCCACTCGAATAAGGACAAAGTGTCCCATTCGAATTAGGATAACCCAAAAATAGAAGTGCTTTATTTAATGGGACCCACATTCACACTCACAACAACTTTCCACTCATTATTCTCTACCCAACTTTCTCTCTCATACTTCACTTTTCATACTCACAACATCTACTCCACTAACACTTTTTTCTTAATCCCCGTATCCAACCCAAAAATCTTAATTCGGGTGGGACGGAGAGAGTATTTTTTTTAAGGGCAATACTAGGCTTACAAAAAAAAAAAAAAAGTTTACAAAATGAAGAATACAAGATGTGGTGGCGATATTTCATTGGCTATATCGATAGTGGACCCGGCACACTCTAATTAAAAACACCAACACAATTATGACACCTCATTTTGTAAGCCACATTTTGTAGCAATCTTTTGCAACTTTATTATTTTCCTTTTTTTAATGGGCTGATTAGTCATTTTAACATATAAATCCAAATGCTTTCAAAAAAAATAAACATATAAATCCAAATATTCTAAATATTGTCCATTTCATTACTCCGTTAGTCAGATTTAACGTCATTCAACTGAGTTGCATTATTTGTAAAAAAAACTCGAATATACATTTCATATTGTTGTCACTAGCTAGTACGTTATATTTTGCGAAATCGAGCATACTAGTTGTAACACCCCATATAATTAATTCATTTTGCATGTCACTTGGTTACATTTATATGGATATAAATGGTTATTTTGGATTTACATATGTTAGAGTAACACCTCGATTGATTGGTCCGTTTGCATTCTTATATTTTAATTGTTTTTGTGTTCAATAATTTGAGTTAATTCCTTAATATAAAATTAATGTATTTTGTTAGATTAAATATAATTATTTAATTAATGGACAATTATATGAATATGGTACGATTAAAATTATTGTTACTCTGGGATTGGGACGTACGAAGATAAAAAGTAGGATTTTTACTCTAGGACGGAGGGAGTTATAATTGTAATATCACAAATATTGAGGTGAACAATTTGGTTAAAATAAATAATAAGAGACTAACATATTGAATAAAAGAAACCAATGGGACGGATTAGGCTAGGAAAGAATTGTAGTAATATTTTGAAGTTGGGCCACAGTCTTCCTTTTGGTTGCCAGCAAAGCTTTCATAATAATAATAGCAAGAGGTGTATATATCCTATTTTTCCTTTGTGATGACTCACCTAAATTTTCTAAATTAATATGCTATAATAGAGAACCATCACGGTTTCTTTTCTTTCTTCTCATAACCAGTCTATCCCTTTAAGATTTGATAGAGAGAAAGAGAGTAGGCAGAGAAGAACTCATTTGAATTATTATTTTTATCATCAATACATTAGTTAAAGTTGCAGGATAGAGATTACATTTTTGCTGCGGATTGTTCTTGTTGTGTGTGTATTTGAGGTTAAGTGCAAGTGTGTGTCTGATGGTGTGTGTGTTTTCTAAATGTTAGATATTAGTGATAATTAACTCCAAAGATTAAAGTAAGAAATAAATCTATAGCCCAAATTTGATTATACTTTGAATTTCATATGATTATTTGAGTTTAATGTGTCTGTGCTTCATGAATTTGTACTGTACGCTTGGGGGTGTGTTGGTTTGCAAATTCTTTTGTGTGTATTTTTGTTGTTGGCAGCTTATGAGATTGGTTATAGTGTGAACCAGTGTAAATTCCAGAGCCTGCAATGTTTAGTTTTAAGAAAAAGTTAAGAATGAACATGGACAATGAACAGAGGTTGAAGAACACTAATTTCCGAAATTCCTATCTGGTCCCTGTATTTTTATAAAGTCCAGCTTGGTCCCTGGGATTGTTAAGAATATTTGGTAAATTGAATTGATCATAACTTGATCGTTTTAAATCGGAATGATGTGATTTTTGAGTCTATTTTGATTAATTTTTCGAGAGCTTTCGAATGGAATATGGTTCAGAATATAATTAATTGTGTATTTGTTCAGAAATCTGTTTTTGCAGTAGTAGTTAATCGTAGATGCATTTGAACTAAATTAAACTCGCAAAAATCATAGTTAATTCACCCGGACTCGGAATTGAGTGATTCTTGGGTCTAAATTCAGTAATTTTTCATGGTATTTCTAATGGTGCAATTAGTTTATTTCAAATCTGAATATTGTAATACCAGATTTAACATTTTCGTGGCAGCTCCAGAATCGTAATTTGATGGTTCTTGTTTCTAAATTAAGTATTTCTCAGAGTACTTTCCCTTTATTATAGTTCAAGAATTTGTATCTATGATGGTTTGTGCGGGATTTATATAGTTGTTATATTGTGCATATGATGTGTTATTTATTTGTGACATGTATTTTAGTTGGTTCTAACTCATGGACTATTGTGTTATTTGTATGTTAGATTGAGAAGTTCCTGTGTTGAGTATCGAGTTGGAGTAGCTTTGGATAGAGGTAAGGGTTCTCGCCAACCTAGAAGCCTTTCCATTCTTTGGCATCGAAAGTATTGAAACACCTTTGCTTTGTTATCCGTATCGTTATTGGTTCAAGTTCTTTGACTCTATTGTTCATTCTGCTTACTCTGCCATGCACACTTTGAGTTAATTGTTATTGATTGATTGCCTCGACTTATAGAGGACCCCAACACCGGTTGTTGTATTGTTATTGCGACTCAGAGAGCAAAGTATCATCTGCAGTGATACTTTGAAGTTTGAGTCAGCATTGTTATTGTTATTGTTATTGGACATTTGGCCAGCTCAAGTGTTATGAATTTGGCATCGGTTTCATTGTTATCGTTATTGTTACTCACTCCTTGGGATCGGGGAATCGGGGGGTCATTTGATTGATGGTTGTCTATAAAGCTTCATTGATTGAACAGGGATTCCATACACTGTCACAACCTTGTTGTTGACACTGTCACAACCTTGTTGTTGACAGGTTTCCTTACTGAGCAATTTGTGCTCACCCTTTCATCCCATATCTTCCCTTCCAGGTGGAGCTTAATTGGAATCAGGAAGGCTTTGCGCTAGAGAGTTGGATCTAGAGTCGAAGTCATTTTGCTGTGGTGGAAAGACTTATATTTTGCTTATATGTATAATAACTTGTGTAAAGTTGTAAGGTTGTAGATATTGGTTTGTAATGTTGGGTTTTCGGTCTTGGGTTAGTAGCTCTGATGAACTCAACTCAAGCTTTTGTATTGTATAGTTTTTGATTCGGTTTGTTTATAAGATGAGGAAAAATTCAGGTCTCATTTTGGGTTTTCGATTTGATTATCGTTTTGTTCGTCGCTCCTCGAAGTCCGTGCGACCGCGGATTTCGGGGCGTGACAGGGGTATTTGGGTATTATGTTGGGATTGGAGTCTTAAACTACGAGGAAGCAAAGGAGTCTAAGTCGTGGGAGTTGGTGAGATCAAGAAGGATTTCAAAACGGAGGAGAATTTCTGGGCGGGGAATCAGGCGGGCGCCTGGCCATGACCAGGCGGGCGCTCAACCAGGCAGTTGTGAGATACCCGCGGGAAAAATGAAAAGGTTTCCCCTTGAGAATCAAACACGGTGTAATTCCAAAAGATAACAGAGTCGCCACATTTGTTAACTTTTAGCCCAACAAATGAAAATGGTTAGAGATTTATGAGTTCGGAGGTCAGGTTACGGCTTGGGAAGAGTTTCACGTCACCCATGCCGCCTCGGACGAAGCCGAGTCTCCCTAAGTTTGTTAACGAAAAGTGAATATGTGTGTGTGTGTATTTAGAAAACGGGAGAAACTGACTTTAACAGAAAACAGTTAGGATTTTAACAGAAAAGGGGGTTCTTTTGTAAACATTCTGGATTAAAGGGGAACTGGACTGAAAGATGCCCCTGGACAAACTAGCCGTACGGCTAGAGGGGGTCTTCCTGGGAATTTTAACAGATTCCCAGGAATCAGTCCAGTTCCATACAAAAACAGAGCATTATGTCTGAAACTGGACTGTTTGATCATTTTTAGCCATTCTCTTGTAACAAAACACAAATTAAATCATCCTTATGTCATTAATCACTAGATTAGACACCAAAACAAGAATTTTGGATGTGATTAAGACAATCAATGGGGAATTATTAAGAAAATGTGATAAAAGGGGCTCTGAGCCAAGATGACCATTTTGAGGAGTAAATATTCAAACTTTACCATCAAAATGGGATCTTTATACAAGATTAAACCTTTAGAGACAACAAAATGACATAAATATTGAATCTTTATGACTCAAATGTGGGATTTTAGGCTAAATCAAGGTTGGAATGATAAAGATTGGAACTCTATCACCCAACATGATCATCATGGCCAAATACAACATAAAGATACATGCTTTAACCATGAAAATGGATCATCAAGCTATTTAAAGGCAAGAAATTAACAAATCATGATATTCATTAGGTTTTATCCCTTTTTCACATACTTGGATGTGAGGGCACCTTGAATCATTTCATGATTTGGTTCCAAGATACATAACAAGAATATAAGGTGCTTGAAGGACAAGACTTGCAATATAAGAAGTGCTTGATAAGGGAAAGACTTGCAATACAAAAGGTTCTTGACAAGGGCAAGGCTTAAAATGCAAGTAAATAAATAATATGAGCAAGAACAAAAGAGTTTGAGATGGAGAAAAGATGGGGAGAAGGAAGCTTCACCTATGGTGGTTATGGCCTATCTTCCTCTCTTTTCACTCAAATATTGGGTGGTTTTTCACTCAGGCTAAATTCCTGCAGAGTCTCACCTACAAAACTATATTTCTCCCCACTGAAATGATCAGCAAGGGTCTCAATTTATAGGGACTGAAGGTGCCCAAACCAGCCGTACGGCTAGGCCCTTCCCGCGTCCAAACCATCCGTACGGCTCAGCCTGGCGAGCTTCTGGATTTTTCCAAGTTTAATTCCAGAGCAGTCCTGGAACTTTCAATTTATCCTAGTGAGGTCCCAGCCCATCAGTTTATCCCTGAATGGTGCTAAGAGTTCTTATAAGGTTGGTTGATTTCAGATTGGGGTACTTACAGAGCCCCTCGACAACGTCGCTTTGGAAAAGCGGGGTTGTCGATAAAAATAAGCATCCCAATCTGATGGGAGGACGGCTTGACCGATTTTGGTTTGCATGGCTGGACCTAAAGGTATAGGATTCCTACGTATCCCGTTTGCGGGGAATCAAGCCTAATGTAGTTCAAAAAAGGAGAGAAGCTTTAAGGCTATCCAAACCTAAGGGCTAGGCGGATATCGGTCATCATTTCCGAGCATGACTCTTGGCGAGTTCAGAGGCGGGACACGGTTAACTTGTCTCTATGGAGAGGGTTGACTTATACAAGGAAGCGTGACTCTCGGGGTCAGAGGCGGGACATGGTCAACTTGGCTCTATGGAGAGGGTTGACTTACACAAGGAAGCATGACTCTCGGGGTCAGAGGCGGGATATGGCAAACTTGGCTCTATGGAGAGGGTTGACTTACCGGGACATGGTTAACTTGGCTCTATGGAGAGGGTTGACTTACACAAGGAAGCGTGACTCTCGGGGTCAGAGGTGGGACATGGTCAACTTGGCTCTATGGAGAGGGTTGACTTACACAAGGATGGTCTTACGTCATTTTGGACTGCCGAGGACAAGGACCTCAACCTATAATGACTATTCTGAGTCAAGGCTTGGTCAACTCCATCTTTGGGGAGTTTGACGGGAATGCTGGCCTTACATCCCACTAAGGATGGCCAGGACAAGGGCTTCAACCTATAATGACTATTCTGAGTCAAGGCTTGGTCAACTCCATCTTCGGTGAGTTTGACGGGAAAACTGGTCTTACATCCCACTAAGGATGGCCGGGAATAAGGTTTTCTAAACCTAAGAGTTTACTGGGCTTATGTCAAGGACGGCCTAGGGTAGGTTCACACTAGGAAAACTCTCACAATTTCTTACCTGGGCTTACGTCAAGGACTGCCTAAGATCATGCTCATTCTAGGCAAAACACGGTCTTACAAATTGTCGGGTCTTCTTAGGTAAAACGGGCTTACAAACGGCCGGGAGATGTGATTTTCTCACCGGTCTTAAGGTATTCTCACATCAAGCAATTTTCATAAATTTTACTAGGCTTACGTCAAAGACTGACGGGAGATAATCCTCACAAATTTTACTGGGCTTACGTCAAAGACTGCCGGGAGATAATCCTCACAGATTTTACTGGGCTTATCTCAAGGACGGCTGTATAAGGGAACCTAATTATTTTCTTTGCCAAGAATCATGTTTGCATGAGCCAAAGGAGGGAAAATATCTGGGGTATTTATGATATGGTTGGGATGGGGCTTTGAATGAGGGGGTCATAAAGCCAATCTTCCAACAAGAAATCATCAATGCTGTCAGGGCCAAAGTAGCCGTACGGCTAAGGAAGTGGGTGCCCCTTTTTTTGCATCACATTTTATTATGGGTCTGGTCATCTCCTTAAGTGCCTTTGCCTGATGTCCAGAGGCAATTCATTTTCTTCGTCCTTCGAGGTTTTTCCTTCCATGGAGTCTTTCTTATGGAAAAACCACCAAAATTGTCCAATGTTGATCAAGAATGCTTTGAAGGCAATCTTAGGCTTTGGATGAGGCATCATATGAGGGAGAACAAGGATATTTTTCAAGCCAAGTTTGGGCTTAGATCCCTTTGGTCTCTTAAAGAATTTATCCCGGATTTTGAGCTTTTGAGGGCCGCTGCATCTTTCTGGAATATCAAAAGGCATGTGTATTACTTTTCTTTCAATGAAATCGCTCCGACTTACGAGGATTTCAAGGCTCTGGTGGGGGGTGTGGACACAGAAGTCATTGCTCTCCCTTCGGTTGATGACACGATGTGTGTTGAAAGGTTGGTCACTCTTCTTGGTATTCCTTTAGAAGAAGCCCAATGCATGGTCCTTAATCATACTTTTATTGACATCTCTGGCCTTCCCGAGAGATTCATTGATCGGACAGATGACTTTTCTTGGAATGCCTTTGGGTTGTGGATCCTTGCCTTTTTCTACATGGTTAGTTCTAAAGGCACTTGTCACAGGGTTTTGTTGAGTATTCTTGAGGAATGCCTCATGGGAAAAGACATCGTCCCTTTGATCTTAGGTGAAACCCTTCATGGTATGGACCGTTTGGCTTTGGGTGATGGTTTCATGTGCGGTGGTAGCCCCGCTCTTCTCACCATATGGTTAAGGGAGAGGTTGATGGCCGTGCCCGAAGCTCCTCTTTCTCACAAACCGTGGTCCTACTCTTTGAGAGGCATTCTTTTGGATTTTGTTCAGGGTGATTGGGAGGCGTACATCCAGACTTCACAGATTCATTGGTGGGTCTCGCACTGGCGTATTAGCTCCATGAGAGAGCATCAGGATGATTCCCCTATTGTTCAAGTGCCGGGACTCTTGGGGTCATCCTTCTACACCCCTTTGTTGGTTCGCAGGCAGTTTGGATTGTTGCAAACTTCTTTGTTGGAGTGGTCGGGTGTCAATCCGGAGCATTTGAGACCCCCATTACTATCTATGTGGGATCCTTCCACCATCTTATTCCTTACCCGGTCGTGGGTGTATTCCCTCTTTCCGGCTCGGGTACTTCTCAGGTGTGTGGCTAGCACGGTTTTGACCACAGTTTACTTGGATTGGTATGAACAGACCATGGGGCAGACTCAAAGGCTCATAGAGGAAAGGCGTGAGGCCATTCTTAGAGGTGATTGTGATGCTAGTAGGGTTTTGAGGGAGGCCGAGGCTGTGTCGAGTGGCCACAACCGGACTGGGGATGTCGTTGAAGACTATCAAATCCTAGCTGAAAGGAGGATGGCTGTGGTGCCTAAACTCGAGGCACGGATAGAGGATCTCCGGGCTAAGGTGGCGGTTGACATGGCTTTGAGGGCAACTGGGCTTGATGGGGAGATCGGGAGGGCAACCGAGCTTGGGAGAAAAGAGATCGAGATTTTTGATGTGAAGAAGAAGAAAACTCGGAGGAGCCAAAACAAGGGGCGAAGAGACGAGGAGTAATGATGACTCCTACTGTCTAAATATCCACCCATTGCCATTGCAGACACATTAGTTTGGTTAAGTATTTTATTTATATTTTTAGCATGCTATTGAGTCGAGAGTAGACCGTGCTTGAACTCATCAAAGAAGTGTTTTAACCGTGGTGGCAGTGGTTATTTATCATGAAGTTTTCTTTAAGAACCAAATTTGAATTTTATTTATTTTTGAGACCGAACCAATGATTGGCTGCCTACGTTCCCCTTTTACAAATAGGACTAAGGGGCTCAGGTCATCGTAGTTCATTTTTCATGACTCATGGTGCGACCCTGTTTTTTCCCTAGACCGCCCAAACGGGTTTTCAATCTAGGTGGGTATATTCTTTTAGCACTCATTTTTTTAAACAAAGTATCGGCGGAGCTTGTCGCCATTGATCGGGTGCATGAAAGGGTTGCCATCCAAATCTGCAAGTCTCATTGCTCCTCCCGAAGAAACCTCTTGCACCACGAAGGGACCGATCCATACGGGTTCCCACTTTCCATCGGGGCTTCACCTTTTTTTCAAAGGCTCATGCCATTCTCCCTTGGTAGGCGCGGATGTGTTCCATGGCCTTCAAACGAAGATTCATCTAGCAAGGCCAATTCATCGTACTGGCTTCGGAGCCAATCTACCTTATGAATTTGATTTTCCAGCAAAACCCTTAGAGATCGGACCTCTAAATCTGCCGGAAGCATGGCCTCCATCCCATAAGTTAGAGCAAAAGGAGTTTCCCCGGTGGCGGTCCTGACTGAAGTCCGGTAGCCCTATAACGCTAGATGTAGCTTCTCGGGCCAATCCCTACCTCGTTTTGCCATCCTCTTGATGATCCTTTCAAGTGTTTTGTTAGCGGCTTCTACCGCTCCATTGGTTTGAGGCCTATAAGGGGAGGACTTGTGGCGGGTGACTCGAAATTCTCCTAACAGTCGATCACATTCACCCTCAAAGTGTGAGCCATTATCAGTGATGACCTCATTCGGGACTCCATAACGGCACATGATGTTTTCCATCATAAATTCCTCAACCTTCTTTGAGGTCAAGACTTTGTAGGATTTGGCTTCGACCCATTTCGTGAAGTAGTCCACGGCTACCAAGACAAATTCATGACCATTGCTTTCGGGTGGGTAAATCTTTCCAATGATGTCAATGCCCCATGTTGAGAAAGGCCATGGGGTTGTCATGCAGTACAAATGGTGAGGCGGCAGGTGATTAAGGTTGGAGAACCGTTGGCACTTATCACACTTCTTCACGAATTGTACGCAGTCGGTCTCCATCGAGATCCAAAAATACCCCATTCGTAGGATGACTTGCATTAGGGCCCGAGTATTCGTGTGGGGGCCACAAACTCCACCGTGGACCTCTTTCATGAGTTCCTGTGCTTCCTTTGCACTTATGCACCTTAGGAGAAGGCCTTGATGGCGTTTCTTGTACAAGATGTCTCCCAAGATCACGTAGTGAGATGCCAACCGCTTGAGGGCTGTCATACCTTTGGCTTTGATCCCGTCTTTGTATTCTCCTTTCTCATTTGTGAAGGAAACTTCTCCTTCTATGAGGATTTGGTTGTACCATGGCTCCTCTAATTTCTCCGGGGCTCCTTCGATTTCACAACAGTAAGCTGGATTTTCTTTTCTACCAACCCTGAAGGGTTTTATTGATTTTCCCTCGGGGATTTACACTAAAGAAGCCAAGGTAGCCAAAGCATCCGTGAATCGATTTCGATCCCTTACTAGGTAATGAAAGCTGACCTCTTTGAATTGGGCCATGAGCTCCTCCATGTGGGCGTGGTATTTTTTCAGCCCCAGGTCCAACGTCTTTCATTTGTTAGATACTTGGTTGATAATCAAGGCTGAATCCCCATAGACTTCCAATTCTTTCACATTCCTTTCAAGGGCGGCCTCTAAGCCGGCTGTGCATGCCTCATATTCGGCGGCATTGTTGGTCACTTCAAAGTTTAATTTTATGGCAATAGGGGTGTGCTCGTCCTTCGGATCCACTAAGAGCATTCCAATGCCATTTCCTCTCTTGTTCGCGGCGCCATTAAAGAACAGTTGCCATTTGTTTTCACCCACAAGAGCACATATCCCTTCGTCGGGGAATTGGGGGTCAGTATCCTTTTCTTTATTGCTAGGGAAATCTGCTAAGTGTTCCACCATAACTCTCCCTTTGACTGCTTTTCGCGTCACATGACTGATATCATATTCTACTAGGAAGATAGACCATTTGGAGAGTCTCATAGACAGAGAAGGCTTTTCCAACAAACATTTGATGGGATCTATTTTGGAGATAAGCTGTATCGAGTGGGAATGCATGTAGTGCTTCAATTTCCTCACTACCCATACCAGTCACACATCTTTTCAATGGCGGAGTAGTTAAGTTCACTCCCTTGCAGTTTCTGGCTCACAAAGTAGATGGCATTCTCTACCTTTGAATCTCTTTTCTCTTGGGCCAACATAGCTCCTACCGAGGCATCTGTTACTGTCAAGTATAACAAGAGAGGCTTATCCTTGTGTGGAGGGCAAAGGATCGGCGGATGGATAAGGTAAGCTTTGATTTTCTCGAAGGCCCTTTGACATTCTTCGTTCCATTCGACTTTGGCGTTTTTTCTCAGTAATTTGAAAATGGGCTCGTACGTGGGGGTGAGTTGGTTTATGAAACGACTAATGTATTGTAGTCGCCCCATGAAAGCTTTCACCTCCGTTTGAGTACGCGGTGGCCTCATTTCTACAATTGCCTTAACCATTTGGGGGTCAATCTCGATGCTTTGTTCGGTGACCATGTACCCTAAAACTTTACCACGGGAAACCCCAAAAGTGCACTTAGCCGGGTTGAGCCTCATGGAGTGCTTTCTCAACCTATCAAAGAACTTCCTCAAGTCGATTAGGTGCTGTCCATCGGTTCCTTTAGAATGGATGATCATGTCATCTACATACACCTCTATTTCCTTGTGGATCATGTCATGGAAGAGTGCTGTCGCGACCCTTTGGTAAGTAGCCCCAGCATTCCTTAGTCCAAAAGGCATTACGGTATAACAGAAGGTTCCCCATGGGGTGGTGAAGGCGGTCTTTTCTTGGCCCCCCTCGGCCATTTTGATCTAATTGTACCCGGCGAAACCATCTACGAAGGACTTGACCTCGAAACTAGAGGTCGTGTCTACGAGCATGTCGATGTTCGGGAGGGGGAAATCATCCTTGGGGCTTACTTTGTTGAGGCCCCTGAAGTCAACACAACACTGGACCTTTCCATTGGCCTTTGTCACTGTTACTATGTTGGAGAGCCATGAGGGATATTCTATTACTCTTATGAAGCCGACCCGGAGCAGTTTATGGACCTCTTCTTTGACTTGCAGAGACCATTCCGGTTTGATTCATCGAAGCTTTTGCTTATCCGGTTTCACTTCGGGATCCACGGGGATTTTGTGCTCCACAATCGAGGCATACAACCCTGGCATCTCCTTGTAAGACCAAGCGAAAACATCCACATACTCTTTGAGCAGCTCAACCAATTCTTCCCTTTCGGTTCCTTTGAAGTAGCTACCAATTTGTGTCTCCTTTGGTTCATCTGCAGTTCCCAAATTCACCTTGGCCAAAACCTCTTCGGCAGCTTGGGTACGGTTTTCCTCTCAGTCAATAACCTGTTTCGAGAGTTCTTTAATGTATTGTTCATTTAGTGCATCTGCATTATTAGGTGATTCATCATTAACCGTTTTCAGATTATTAGTTAATTTATCATCTAATAAATTGGCAATGAGGGGATACTCAGAAAGGTCCATCATTTCATTCAATGCAAAGGGGAATACAATGTTGGCTACAAGATCATAATCCTCGGGCGTGAGGCCCTTAGAGGAAACAGACTCAAACTCAAAGACAAGAGACTAAGGGGACTCGGTTACACTAGACCCTGTGACACAAGACTCTAGAGGGTGTGGAATCAATCCAAGTTCTGTGATCATTTCTTCCTTGCTGGCCACATGTCCGTAGAAAGTTGCCCAATTTTTCAGAGGCATACCACTTTGCTCAACCAAGGTGAGGGGGTCCGAAGAAAGTTGCCCAATTTTTTAGAGGCATACCACTTTGCTCAACCAAGGTGCGGGGGTCAACGACCTCGGGGAATCCATCCTCTATTACAGCAACCATTTCTTTCCCTAAATCAATCAGGTCTGGCACAACCAATTCTTCCCCAAATAACTCTTGCATCACCAATCCATTCCATTCGTCGTCCACGACTTCCTCTCCGGTTTTCTTGGGAGCCCATTCTCCAAACTCGTTTTTACCATTCCGACCCCAGACGGGTTTTCCTTCCTTGTCGTTTTCTTCCATGGACCAATCCTCTAATTGCTTCACCATCTCAGGCACCCATTTGAAAGAGTGCTCATGTGTTATCGTGGTTTCGGTAGGACCAGGTATTGTGGGCATGTATAGGAATGCCTTTCTCACGGGGTTGGCGGTCATCCCTCAGAATCTTACAAGGTCCTCTTGGAGCTTGTCCCAGTTGGTTACCATTGGTTCCCTCTTCGTTGGGGCTTCAGCTTGGATTCCTCCTTTCACAAACTAGCGGCTCATATCAAAGGTATATGGGCGAAGGTTGGGAGTTTTGTAAGAGGCTCCTTGAGCTCGGGCTTGGCTATTCCTTCAGGCATTTTCCTTATCCATTCTGAGGTCTTCGGGAGTTGTCTTATACCTTAAGCCGTGGAGCGTCTTTTGCTCCTTGATCTCAACAATTTTGTGAGTCCCTTTGCATCAGACGCATCATCTTCTGTTGTTCATATAGATTCCTAGATCATAGAATTACTTAATCCCAATCATGTTTGCACTTAGGATCCCCCAATTTTATTAGAACCTTTTTTAAGGTGCCCTTAGGATTCTTTGTGACCAGCACAGGTGTATTTCAACTCTTCATTCAAGACAAACCAGCAAGAGGAAGCAAATCAGCAGATCAGTTAATTTTGTTGCCGATCAACTCCATTCTCAACATGCCGATATAATAGACAGTCTCTGTACTGTCAGTCAGGTTACATCGCTTTATTTTAAAGTCAACCTTGCTGATTGTCCCTGTCCTTTCATACTGTTTTATCTAAAAGTAGTTTACCTGCTCTGTCATGATTATGCGCCGTCTGACACATAGCTACTTTTAGCTATACTATGTCTCTACTTGCTTTTGCAGGTAACCGGTTGAGACAAAAGGGTGTTTACCCATCAGACTTTTCAGGCATGCGTATCTTCGCCATTAATGCCAAGGATACTGCATTAAATGCTCCTCACCTACCCAGCTGGAAATTCAAATATTATCCTTCTTCTACAAGAATCAAGACATTCACTCCTCTTATAAATAGTGGACTTGGAGCATTGAAGATGGTTGGTGATTTTAGTGTATTGAAGAGAGTTGGTTG
This sequence comes from Campanula takesimana, assembly GCA_026119855.1. Classification (NCBI taxonomy): domain Eukaryota; kingdom Viridiplantae; phylum Streptophyta; class Magnoliopsida; order Asterales; family Campanulaceae; genus Campanula; species Campanula takesimana. The sequence goes on from JAOWBW010000620.1 coordinate 261,571, forward strand.
TTTGCAGCATTCATTGAAGCTCAAACATTCCGTGTCCAGATAATCATTAGATCATTTAATAGGACGTACACTTGTGCACAAACTCAACAACATTGTTAGTATTCCCGAACTAGATCATTTTAAGGAATACGTTGGTTGAGTCTTTCACACACCCACCTGAGTGAGATAAGTTCTTTTGAACTTGCCGCTCAAATACACTTGGTCAGAAATTTGTTTTACGATTCATTAACTATCTCTAGAATTTAGTCTTTGTATTCGGCAGAGCCGTGCTTGTAATAGACTAGGGATATTTAATAGTGCTCTTAACCCAAATCCAAGTTCTGACCAAACTTGGTAGAGGACGTAGCAGTATTTACACTGTGAACCTCTCCAAATCCTTGTGTCTCTGTTGCTTACCTTATCTTTGCCGGTTGGAATTCTATCACCGGCAGATTGCATATGTTCGTACTGATTCATTGTATTTTCCATTGACCAATCTCTTGAAACTGCATTGAACTTTTGAAAACAACTTTGTGTAAAACCAAGCTCTCAAAACCTTTTATACACTGATTTTGTGTGAGTTAAACTAAGTCATATTTTACCCGCTGCACTTACTGATAATAGTTTGCAAACTGTTAAGTGACTTTGCATTTAAAAGTGTTTTTTTGAAAAAGTTTTAAAAAGTCTATTCACCCCCCCTCTAGCCTATTTTCCTACCAATTGGGCCTAACATCTTCATAGCAGGGGGAATTCTATCCTTGGTGAGCGTGAGATCCACATAGCAAACGTGGATCTTAGAAGGGATTTCCGTGAAGCCGGTTAAAATCATACCATTTTCCTCGTGCTTAATTTCCAACACAGGGATTCCATTGGTGTTTGTTCCTTCCGTGGAGACACTGTCCCCATAGATGACCGTCAGGTTGTTCCCTTGTACGTATTTTACGCATTGGTGGAGGGTGGAAGCCACTCCATTGACCTTGTGAAGCCATGGGCATCCCAGCAAAGCAGTAAATGAGATCGGGATGTCAAGCACTTGGAATTCCGTCGGCACCACTTGTTTCCCAAACCAAAGATCCAAGGTAGCCACCCCTAAGACTGATCGTGCCGTTGAGTCATAAGCTTTGACAATGATTGCGGATGGCTTGAGGCTTTCAACCTTATGACCGAGTAGTCCCATCATTTTGGCAGGGAGGACATTCATGGCGGACCCATTGTCGACCAAGACCCAGGGAAGGCGACGGTCATCCAACTGTACCGTGATGTAAAGAGCCTCGTTGTGGTTGGCTCCAAATTTGGGAAGATCCAAATTCGTGAAGGTGATGATGTTTCCGTACTGAACACTCCCAATCATTTGTACGGCTTCCTCGGGGGTAGCCGTGGTAGGTACCATCGTTTAGCCAGGCATTCCTCCAACTTGAGCTTGTGCAGGTAAGATGACGTAAGGAGGGACCAAAGAGATATGTTAGCTTGGGTCCTTTTCAGTTGAGTAAGGATGGGGTCTTCCTTTTCAAGATCCATATCCCCTATCTCTTTGGCCAAAAGGGGAGGTGAGCGATGCTCTTGTGGTGGAGGCTTCTTGGGATTCTCCGTTTGCACCTGCCATGAAGCGGGTCAACACGCTTACCTCCGCAGAGTCATCTACTTTCTCCTTTCTTCCACGTGTACTGGCAAATCCTTGGTGGAGTAAGGCCACGCTACCTTTCTTAACTCATTCACTGTGATCATTCCCTTTGAGGCATATGCTGACTCACAGATTTCTTTGAGGGAAACAGGGCGAGTGTTTCGCTCTTCCCAAATTCCTACGGTCTCTCGGAGTTTTTCCAAAGTCAACATACAATAAAAGTATTCCGGAAACATCGACCCATCATCGCCAAACTGAGGTGGTGGTGATAGTGGTGGCAAGGATAGGAATTCGTCTAAAGGTGGGAAGTCTTCCACCATTCCCGGGGATGGGACACGGGGAGGCACATAGGAGGAGGACACCTCGTCGTCATCACTTTCACAGAGAAACCGGAGTTCTTCGCGAGGCAAGGAGCGGATTTCCCTTCTCATTTGGGTGAGGTGACCTTCATAATTAGTCATTCCCGGGCTTCCCATCATCACGGGCACATTTTCCTCATCGTGGTTACATACCCTTCTAACCAATCTTTTGCCGGTCGAGGAGCTACACGGTTCCGTGACATGGAAGTGATCATGATGAGGGGGACAACACCCGTTTGCACCATGGCTTTGGCCTTCCACCTCGTCTTTAACGGCCTTCTCCACTTCTGCCATGCATTCCTCGTATGTTAGATTGTGCTCTGTGAGCTTAATCACGACCAAATCACTGGCATTCCGGTGTGGGATTCTTGCACTTAGCACATTGGCTATCATACAATCCGGGGGGCATTTCATCTTTCCCTCTCGTACATATGCCCACAAGACGTCCTTCCACCTCTCCCTGATTTCCACCAGTGGGGTGTTAAATTCCAAAAAGGTTACCGGCGCTGGTCCTCCAAGCTCAATCATGTTTACGCTGTTTTGCCCGAACTCAATCATGTTGACTGCACTGTTGTCGGGGAAGGGGTTGTTGGCTATATTTGGACCATGAGGGTGTTCAAGATTCCCCTTGTCAATCATTTCAAGGATGATGCGTTTTACCACAGAGCAGTCATCGGTGTTGTGGCCATGATAATTGTAAAAGGCACACATTTTGTTTCTGTCGAGGTGTTTCTCGGGATTTCTGGGTTGATAGTTAACCAAAGGTTTCACGAGGCCTTGTTTGACTAGCCCTTCAAACACCTTGCTTATAGGCATCCCGAAATCTTCAAACCTCACATACGGACGTCACTCTAAGTTTCCGGCCCTTTGCGGGACTTGCCCCGGGTTTTCCCCTTGGATGTTGTTAACTACCGCTGAGGTTTCTTTCCCTTTGCCGGTGGTCGGAGGGCGGTACCGGTAGGAGCTACCACTGCCCTGAGCGAAGGATTGCTTACTAAGGGCCTTTTCAAATTTGGACCCCGTGGTTACCATAGTCCGAAGATTAGGGTAGAAGTGGTGACTGATCAAAGCCCGCAGTTGAAGTTTCAGGCATGACTGAAAAATATCAAGCTGCTCATCCTCAGTAGGCGGATTTGAAATTTCCCCAAGCTTGTAATTCCATCTCTTGCAAAATTTTCTCCAATCGGTTCATCATTCTTTTGTAAGGTGCCTTGCAAATCAGTGCGATTGGTTTCCCACTCCAAGTTAGACCGGTATTTGGTGAGGAATGCTTCCTTAATCCGGTCCCATGTGACCCGAGATTCGTCCTTTAGGTTAAAGAAGCATTTGAGTGCATTTCCTCTCAGAGATAGTTGAAAGTGATCGGCCATTTGTTGCACGGTACAACCCTTTGCCCTCATTGCTAGGGTGTAGGCATTGAGATGAGTTTGGGGGCAAGCGATTCCATCGAACTTATCAATATCCGGCATTTTGAATCTGTGAGGGAGGGGAAAAATTTTATCGGGATCAGTGATCCCCGAGGTGGATTTCTTCTCGTTTATCCCCTCAAACCTTTCTTCCATTTGTTTCAACTTCTCCACCAACCACCCCATTTTAGGGTCCATGTGCGGGCTAGATTTGATGGATCCCATGGTTTGGGTTGTCACTGGCATAACCGTCAGAGGCACGGTGGTGGATGGTATTACCGGAGGAAGATTTTGAGGCGATGCATGGGTATAAACAAACCCATATCCCAGATTACTGACTGGGATGCATGGTGGAGTGGCATCGGAAGCTTGTGCCACCGGGTATTGAAATGGGTATGGTATCCCTCGGGAGACAATCGGCAAAGATGGAGGTGGTAACCCGGCAGTGGTCGGAGCTAGAGGTGTTCGGCTTGTCGGGATCGAACCATATGGGTTGAATCCGGGCGGACACATGGGAAATCCTTCCGGCGGGACAAAAGGAAACTGGGTGGTAGGCACACTTTGGTGGATGGTGGCTTGGAATGCGGGACGTGAGGCCGCCACATTGGGGTAAGTTTGGGGAGGGGGAACTTGGTTATAACCCTGGGGTCGTACATTTTCAACCTCTTCTTCCTCCGTGATTTCCACAAAACCTCCATCATTCTCAAATACGACGGCTATCCCTCTTTGTCTCATGGCTTCCACAACCCTATTCTGCATATCCTCCTGATGTTTTCTGACACTTTCTTCCCTGGCGGCCTCTAGAGCTTGTACCAACTCTTCCCTGGTGAGCCCATTAGGATCGACTGTGTTGTCACCCCCACTACTACTTCCTGCCGGACTAGTCATTCGAAGAAGTTTGAGTGAAGCTGCTGATGAACTGTCAGACTCGGCACTAACCAGACGACGACCCGGAACCCTGACCCACTTCCTACGAGCTGCGGAGGAGAAGGAGGTCCATTTCAGACTCGGGTACCAATTAGGACTAGTGTTTGGGAAGATGCTTAGGCTCATGCAACATGAAATTTTACTGTCTTTATTTATCATATATTTATGTTCCTGTTTACTTAAAACGCATTTTATTCCTAATTGGTTGGAAAAGATTTCTCTTCTTTTTCGCAACTAATCTAAACCCTGGATCAGTGGAGGCCACCACTACGCCTATAGACCCCTCGTTTTTCACCTGTATTGCACACTCCTAAGGACGGACTATCCCAGGCGAGGGTCCTATAAGGCACGCGGCTTCCACCGACCAAAAGAGACGAACCTAAGGTCTAGTACGTCACAGAGTTCCAATGCACGGGCCATTCTTATCATAATTAAGCCCCGGCTAATGTTAAGATTAACTTAACGCTTTAGCGAAATTCTGGCATGACCTCATTTAACGAGGGGTCTCAGACCTTAGCCTTAGGCTTAAAGATGATTAGGACAGGTCAAGCATCGGAGCTTAATAACGCGGTGTCATCCTATCCTTAATACATGACTTTGGCTAATTATGGTTGGAATTAACGCACAAGTCAAGGACCGGGTTAAAGATGACCTTGGTCACACTTGCTTTCACAAGGAGTCGTGACTCGGGCGTTAACTTGGCCATAATTAGCGTTTGGACACGTATTAAGGATGTGATGATGTGAGGTAAACCAAAAACCAACCAAGGTCACGGTATTTGTGTGTCACGGACAAGTGTGGTTGACTCGGCTCGGAAGGGGAGGTGGAATGGACCCGTGCGCGCGAGAAGAGCACAAGAGCACCAATCAAGCTGCATCGTGGCATCCATCCCGGGTTTAAAGGGTTTTTGGAAAGTGCACAAGGTCGAGTGCGCGTTGTGTGAAGCCTTCTATGTTCCCTTTTGAGTCAAAATAGAAATTTTCGGTCCGTTTTAATGTCGTGAGCAATGTATGAACAATTCTATGAACAAGTATGATGAACAAGTAAGATGGACAAGTATTTTTCACAAGCAAGTAAACAAACATATTAACAAGCAAGAATCAAAATTTGTACATGAAAAGGTTGTGTACAACCAAAGGTTTTTGAAACCAAAATTTTGCAAAAAGAACAACCTTTTGAAAGTCATTTGTATAAAAGGATTGTGCACAAACAAGAAGAATTTGAAGACCAAAATTTTTTATGAAACGGGTTATGCACAATGAGGCTTTAAAAACCCAATTTTATGTCCAAAAATTTGTGCATATCCAAACTTTGCAAATCCATTTTTTGCTAAGAAAAAGAAGGTAGAAGTGCACAAGTTGTAACGCCCCGAGTTCCGGGGTCCTATTTGGTACCTCGAACCAGGCGCGTTTTCTTTGCTAAAAATCAACCCTGAAACCAAAGCCTGTATAAATATATATTAATTTCACTTGATCGACTAACTGTCATAATATTAACAACCTGTTCGAGTCATACTTTCAGATATAGTTCTTAAGTATAATACAACACTAACCCAAAGTACAGAGTTTAAACAATCTCGATACAATCAACGTCCTCACAACAAGAATATAAAAATGCTCCGTAGAGCAACTACCCCAAAAGTATACAACCTGTTCGAAGAATCTCAGCCGCATACGATCTCACAACGAACTATCACTTGCTTCCTGGGGGTGAGTTAAGGAAAAACAAGTTTGAAAGGAAAGGGGTGAGAAAGAATCTTAGTAAATTACTAATGCACTACATGGCATGGCAATATACATAACAACATAAAGGATAATAAACAAGTAGCACATAGTCAAGCAACGGAATTAAACACATTACAAAGGATACTGAGTCAAGGTTTTCCGTAAGGGTATAAACTCTGAAGCTTCAACAAACCGCAACAAACCGCATCAACAAATCATCTTCAATAAATGAAGCAGGGGTTCCGGAACCAAGCAAATTAATCAATAACAGGGGGAATACAACACAAAGTCGTAACCCAAAACAAGGCTACAATTCCACAATGGGAAAAGACCGACCCAACTATGGCCAATTAGTGGGTAACAGAGACCAGTGAGACATTATAATGAACTTGACTCGTGTGCCATTATAATCCCTAACACTGCCCGACACAACATACCAGCTGGACTTTTCTAAACTATTGCACAAACTGTACATAATTCCGCAAGAGGGAATCATGCCAAACACGTCATAAAGATGATAAAATTTCTCATGAAGAGTTCAACAACATTGTGCAATATAAACAATCTCAACACAAAGGATTTCAAAGTAGGAAATCCCACAATACAACACCAATTTAACCCCCACAAGGGTAAACATCTTAAACTCGATCACTAACGAACCATTCATACCCTTTTTGTTTCATAAAACTCATATCGGATTAACCTAGGGTGATAACCTGAACCTCATCACTATTTGAACTTTAATTCAGGTTCAGCAAACCAACTCATCATGTAGCACTCGAAAAGAGCTTTCCAACGATAATTTATACGCCTAAAACGGAATCTGGATGGACAAGTTATGGACTATCGAAGATTGTCTATGAAATGTACAAGTATATGAAGCTGAGGACTTGTACACGGAAGGGAGCGCACGCCCCATAATAAAGGGTGCGCGCGCCTCCTAGTTACAGAAGGAAATACTCAATATGATGAAGAGGGAGCGCGCGCCCGCACCAAAAGGGTGCGCACGCCCTCCTTGGTCAGAAGGTTGATTTAAAGGGAGTTGATAGGGTGCGCACACCCTCCCTTTGAGGGAGCGCGCGCCCCCTTCGACGATTCAGAAATTTGGGGTTTTTCTCTTCCTGGGTTTGCTTCCTCCGAAAATTGATAGTTAAAAGCACTCAAATGAACCAAAAACAAGAAAACTAACTTCTAATGGCAGCCCTAACCACTAATGACCTTTAGAACTAAATTCAAGTACCAAACTACCAAACATTCCAAATATTCATCACAAAACATCAATTTATCACATAAATCTCCACATGCATACTATATGAGCAATTTCTATTAAGAAGGGGGGGGGGGGGTTAGTAACTTACTTGATTTAAGCTAAATGATGAAGAAAATGAACTCTAGTCAGATTCAAATGCTCCTCTCCACTTCCAGAACACTTTGACGCAATAATCTCTTGAAATAGCCAAGAAATGAGGAAGAAATTGAAGAATTTAGGAAGAAGAACTTCTCTCTCTCTCTACACAAACTAGGAAAGGGGAAAGGGAATGTGTGAGTGTGTGAGTGTGCTGGAGAGAGGAGGAAGAGAATGGGTTTATCCTTTCCCAAATCACAATAAGGCCCCTCAACTTAAGTTTTGCACACATAAACCCTTTACCCATAGTTTCAACTAAGGCCCCTAAGGTTCCTACTAGTACTAAAGAGTTTCCTAACCTAAATTTTTACAACTAGCACATAATACCCCTTAATAATGATATGCATAAAAACTATATGCAACATAAAATACACACATATACTTAATTATGGCCAAAATTAGTACCCGGTTTTGGGGTCGTTACATTTACTCCCCCTTAAAAAAATTTCGTCCCGAAATTTAAATATACTTACCAACATAATAACACATCATCATACGTATACTCATACGAATATCATACCCAATTTGAGGAGCCCAAGGAGATACAAATCTCTTACTCTACCTTGCCAACAATTTGACTACCATTTGTCTTTCGTTACAACCCACCGTTAATAAGTCAAAGAAATTCCTAATTTCTTTATATACCTTAGACTAAATAATTAATCCAAGCATATTATCAATATCTCACACTTAAATTCCAATGTCAGTTTCCATTAGTTTGTATTCAATAAATCAACACTTGTGAAACATATACATATCTCACGTATACTCTACACCAGCAGAACAGTAAATAGGAATACCAATTTTTTTCCTAACAATTTTCTCAGTATCCCACTTTTACAAACCCAGAAACTTCTATTCTTAACTAGAGAAAACATGCCCAAGAGAATTCATAAAATTCATCAACCACTGCAGTTGTTTAGTTTTCCGCTTCGCATCGGTTCCTTATATAATCACATCGATTTCATAATTTTCTTTAGTATTTTTCTCAATAGATAGCTATACCCAAAACTTGTTCCTTGGAATCAACTATTCATCAACCACTGCAGTTGTTTAGTATTTTTTTTCACAGCTAAAATCAAGTTATGATGAAGTAGACTCCAACTCAAGCATACATGACTCATTTTTCATATAAAATCAGGGACATATGTTAAAGATGTCTAAAATGTCATTCCATGATCAACTTCCTCTTTCTTCAAAAATTTCAAATTCTCATGACTACCATTCTTTTCAGTTCAGGATTGTTATTCTTAGGCAACTCCTTCAAAACTAAATCCTTCACTTAACCTTAAGATCTCAATTTCGGTTATCACATCATCTGTATATCAATTCTGAATCTTAAATGATCTATCTCTGATAAGCTTTACACTCTCAATCAATCCTTAAAACATCCACACCCATAAGTTTTACTTTTACAGTTCATCCCTACGTATTAACAATCTATACATCACCTCATTCAGCAATATCCAGCATAACACACTCATATACGCGTTCAGGATTCCACTAATACACTCATCTTTCTCACATGATAAAGCATAATACAGTCATGTTCTTTGAATTCCTCAACTCAATTGCATTCTCATATTTAGCTTTGCTACGAGAATATATCCAACGAATATTGATATTCCATAACATTTCGAACCTGATCTCCTAAACAAATATAATCTACTAAAGCAATTTTAATAAAGTTGCAATCAATCCCAAATCATTAATAATTCCTTTTTGTCAGGAGTTAATCCTCGAAGTATTTGTAAATACTTTATCACCTTGAATCGCTACATACCTCAATTTCTATTTGGAAGCATCATTATCTAAGAAAACACTAACACCGGTCATACCTTTTAAGATAACAGTAAGACTAGCTAAATCCACAAACAATATCAATACCGAAATTATCATCAATCACCATTTCAATATTAACTAATTTCTCGTTTATCAATCCTTACTAACTCAAGAAAATCCCAAGAATAGGCGTATCCCCTTTTATATATTGCTTCTACTTGTAGAGAACACTAAAGATGCTTAAAGCAAACTCCTTTAGAATAATACATAATCTAACTCTTTCTAGATCTTGCAAATCATGGTTTCTTCCAAGTAATTTCATTATAATCACACATTGATTTTAATTCCCAGTTTACGACTAGGTGTATGCCAATATGTCCTTAAGCCATTCAACCCTAAAATCAAATTATGGTTTGAATATATCATTCCTCAATACCACCTGACCATTTATCCATCTAAATGATATAACCTCGAATTCATAATGATCATACCTAGTATGAGAATTTATCTTTCAATATATCCTCATATTTGACCTTCCATTAATAATAGTCACTTATCGATCAAACATCGACTAAACCACTGATCCACTTGAAAAATTGAATAATTCACCAATAAAAGATACAAGTAATAATCTGTCCTAGTTACCTAGTTGAGTCCTCTGAAAATATCCAATTTAAACCCAAGGATAACCTGATTCGAAGTTCGGGTGGAGGAGATAAGAATTTATTAAAACCCAATCCATACTTGAATCATCAAATTCCCTTTTAAAATCAATAACTTACAATCATTTGAAATTTACTAATTTTCCCAAATTTGTAAATACTTTGATAGCACAATAACCAAAATTTTGGGGCTGTTCTATGCATAACTAAAATTAAAGAATCACTCAAACGGAAAGCTCTCGAAAAGTTAATCGGTTTAGGTTAAAAAGAATTACTTAAACCCGATTTAAAATAAACCAGTTATGATTAATCACAATTTAATCAAGTTCCCGAACTACACAGGAATTGAATCACTTTACTCACACCTATCTTTAACTCATCATATAACTCAGGTTCTCTATCGATCAAGCGACAAGTTACCCCATTATAACATATACCCAAGATTTCACAATTAATGTATACATCTCCCAGTTTTGATGTAGACGTTCTATCGTCAACTAAATAATCTAAACCTCCAACACAACCTTGTGCTAATTGTTTCCTGATTTCCAATACGGAACGGTAACGTCATATATACAACCATTATGCTTCTAAGCCAAGTCTTACATACCAGTATAGAAATATTCACCACTAATCAATGGTAAACAAGAGATTCGTGACACATAGAAACTAGATCATACCACTTATCGGTTAACAATCCAATATCCTGTATAGATGACATCACTAGACCTACTTATAACCTTTATAATGATAGCGCCCACAATCCTATCGGGTTTCTTATATATACCGTTAGTGATACCGAAACATGAAAAAAAAATGAGAAGGAGAAACAAAAGTGGAGTGTTTAAAAGGGATAAACACCCAACGCTCTTCAGAACTCACCAAGGGTTATAAACAACCAAAGATGAAATCCATCTTCTATAAATGCCAAATATTTAAAACACATTCCAAGATCTGAGTGTTTCTCGATCACAATCGAGTTTATATAGGTTAAATGGAACACTCCTCCATTCCAAAGACAATACTAAGAAAACAAAAAGTTGCTAAAAACCGTCATGCTGGCAGATTATACCTTCTGCACCAAAAACTCATTTTCTCCCATTCTAGAGCTCAAAACGATAAACCGATTTTTCCCTATGAAAGTAGACACATAGATCTATCCAACGAATGCTTACACGCCTTCTGTAACTTCCTGGATCAGAACAGTTAATTCGCAAAAGTTGACTAACAAATCTGTTTCTGAAATACCTTAAACTCGGCTTTATTGATTTTGTTTTCTTATCCTTTGCTATGCCCCTCAATATATTTTCTTCTAGGATATTCTCCTGTATAAGGTAGTAATTACGTAGTCTCGTATTTGAAAATACACCTCAATATAAATCCAAAAATGAGGACAAGTATGCGTATATAGCACGAAACTTTGTCCATTTTACGAGATATATACACCTAAGTCTTCAAAACTCCCACTCTCGATTCTCAAACCAACTAACCCCAATGGAATCAATACTTTTAACACCAGTCTTATGTCTTGTATACCACAAGAGTAAGAACACTCAACGTCAATATCACACTATTATTATATCCTTATCCCAAATATGCAACTTATATACCAAAGTAACTACTATATCAAAATTCCTTAATACAACCGCTCATTCATACATTTCATACTAATATAACCCAATTTAAATTGTACTTCCTTGACTGACCCAATAACCTTATAGTAGTAAAACCCCAAATAAAACAAAATATTTCTTACTGAATGATAACTAACGATCCAAACATGTGACTAAACCCCAAGAATGAATTTCATAATTTTTTGAGGTCTTACCTTTTCTTCCCTTTAAAAGAAATTCGTTCTCGAATCATATCTTTAACTTAATCTTCCAAAATCTCCTAGGATCCTGTCCCACGAACTCTCAATAACAACCGCAACTAATTGTCCCCAAAGGAAGCTTAGTTTTCCTATTCACTCCCAATCGTAATATATGAGTATCCAAACTCATTCAACATCAGAGTTCTTACCCCTTTCAAGATCTAATCCCAATGCTCTGATACCAACTGTAACGCCCCGAGTTCCGGGGTCCTATTTGGTACCTCGAACCAGGCACGTTTTCCTTGCTAAAAATCAACCCTAAAACCGAAGCCTGTATAAATATATATTAATTTCACTTGATCGACTAACTGTCATAATATTAACAACCTGTTCGAGTCATACTTACAGCTATAGTTCTTAAGTATAATACAACACTAACCCAAAGTACAGAGTTTAAACAATCTCGATACAATCAACGTCCTCACAACAAGAATATAAAAATGCTCCGTAGAGCAACTACCCCAAAAGTAGACAACCTGTTCGAAGAATCTCAGCCGCATACGATCTCACACAAACTATCACTTGCTTCCTGGGGGGGGAGTTAAGGAAAAACAAGTTTGAAAGGAAAGGGGTGAGAAAGAATCTCAGTAAATTACTAACGCACTACATGGCATGGCAATATGCATAACAACATAAAGGATAATAAACAAGTAGCACATAGTCAAGCAACGGAATTAAACACATTACAAAGGATACTGAGTCAAGGTTTTCTGTAAGGGTATAAACTCTGAAGCTTCAACAAACTGCAACAAACCGCATCAACAAATCATCTTCAATAAATGAAGCAGGGGTTCCGGAACCAAACAAATTAATCAACAACGGGGGGAATACGACACAAAGTCGTAACCCAAAACAAGGCTACAATTCCACAATGGGAAAAGACCGACCCAACTATGGCCAATTAGTGGGTAACAGAGACCAGTGAGACATTATAATGAACTTGACTCGTGTGCCATTATAATCCCTAACACTACCCGACACAACATACCAGCTGGACTATTCTAAACTATTGCACAAACTATACATAATTCCACAAGAGGGAATCATGCCAAACACGTCATAAAGATAATAAAATTTTTCATGAAGAGTTCAATAACATTGTGCAATATAAACAATCTGAACACAAAGGATTTTAAAGTAGGAAATCCCACAATACAACACCAATTTAACCCCCACACGGGTAAACATCTTAAACTCGATCACTTACGAACCATTCATACCCTTTTTGTTTCATAAAACTCATATCGGATTAACCTAGGGTGATAACCTGAACCTCATCACTATTTGAACTTTAATTCAGGTTCAGCAAATCAACTCATCATGTAGCACTCGAAAAGAGCTTTCCAACGATAATTTATACGCCTAAAACGGAATCCGGATGGACAAGTTATGGACTATCGAAGATTGTCTGTGAAATGTACAAGTATATGAAGCTGAGGACTTGTACACGGAAAGGAGCGCACGCCTGTAGACACCCCGCCTTGGACCTCTCACCCCGATTGCATACAAAGTATTTTTATTTAACTTATTTTCATTAATTTCTGTTACTTCGGTTAAGTTCCTAACTGACTCCGTTAGTTTTGGACTAAACTGCATAACAGAATTAACTTTAGAGTCATTTCTGTCATTCTGTCATTTTTCACCCGCGGGCGCTTCCGGCACTGCCAGTGAGCCGCGCGCGCGTCCCGCCCCAAAAGCCGGACCCGCGCGCTTCCCACTTTGGCAGTAACGGATTGCACCTTATTTCCCTCCCTTTTCTTATTTACAAACATCTTTTCTTGATCACAAAAACCACCTTTTTACATCCACATTCATCCCCCCTTTTCTCATTAACTCCCAATCCCAAATTCTAAGCCTTTTCCCAAAAAAACTAATATTTCTTTCATTTATTTTTTGATTTCTTTTATTTCTTTTATTTTTCTTTTATTCATTTATCTTATTTGTGATTGGCTCATTCCATTTCACATGGATGACCAATTTCCCTCCATCATTTCCCTCTCTTTTTTACCTATAAAAAACCATCATCTCCTACCTTGGTAAAGGACCTCATTTTTTTAGACTTGGACCTTAATCTCACATTTTCACTACACCTACACTATACACAATTCTCTACACAAATTCTCCAACAAGAGTTTTTATACAACAAATTGTTCTACAACAATTTCATTACAACAAGAACACTTTCAAGTCAAGGTTCCAAGTCCTCTTTCTCAAGGTACAACTCCATTTTCTTCCTTTGTTTTCTTCTTCTTGATGTATGCAATCCCCATTAATGGGACATGACCAACATGACTACTTCACATATTGAAGTTAGTTAAGGTTATCTCCCTACATTTTAATCTTAACTTTAATTCACCATGTTAATTTCTCTTCATCTCTTAATGTAATTCTTTAACATTACTTGTTACATGTAATCTTTATCATTAAATAAATAAAACAATTCTATTTTATTTCCCCTTTTCTTCTCATCACAATTGTTAGCACATTTCTATTTAATTAATTGAAGGACATGTAAATATTAGAACACCAATAGTAGCGAGACCCGCGTAAGCGGGGCGGAGTGGGTGTTTAAGTACTTCCCACTCCGTCACCTAACCCCCGAACCCTTCTCTCCCAAATCTCTGGTTTTGTACATAAATTAGGCTATTTCTAGGTTTTTCTTATGTTCCTTTAAAAACATAGGTGGCGACTCTAAACAATCTAAAACAAGTTAGACATCCTAGGATAATTCACCGCTCTAGCCAAGCCGTGGTTCCCCGGGGTATCTACAGTGGCGACTCCGCTGGGGATGTATTAGAGGGTTAAACTTGCGTTTTTAACTTTTGGTGTTCTTATTACTGTTTTCTGGGAATTCTGGTAAAAAGGGTGGGAAGCGCGCGCCTCTGGCCTTCTTGGCCTAAAGCGCGCGCGTCCGACCCCAATTACCAGAATCGCCCGTCTTCCTTCTTGTCCTTCCATTCCATGTTTCTATGCTAACAAATTCTGCAGGGGAAAGCATTTTTTATTTAGGGTCAAGGCAATCCCTTGAACCCACTGATTCGCAGGTACTGCCCAGAATCGGGCGCCTCTGCCCCTCTTTGTCTAACGCGCGCGCCTCCCGAGTAGGCATCCTAATGCGCGCACTTCTGGTCATTTTCCAAAAATAGAACAGTGCACGGAACAGAGTGGTTTTGACAGTGTGTGGGCACCGGGCCTGCATAAAACAGTTTTTACTTTCTGTTTATTTTTATCGGTCACACGGGTGATTCGAAAGTTGTAATTATGTGCTTATTTGTTTTTTTTATTATTTCTTTAAAAAAAAAATGTTTTGTCACATGTTAGACCTCACACTACATGCACATATTCTTATCAACTGCTCACTATCGAGTCGCACAAGTCCAACCCCAAACCCGTCGAGGCCTGTCCTAGAAAGTTTCAAGCTCCACTCGACCTTGACTCTTTCGAAGCGGTAAACCTCAGCCCGTGGCGTAGTTCATGACTACATGCCGGGGGTGACCTTTGAGCCTCATATTCAAGCCGAGCACAAGCCACACAATTCTAGTCTAGGGTCTAACACTCCGTGACTCAAGTCGGTTTTTCATGTATCGAGATTTCCCTAAACTAATGTCTTCAAATCATACATGCCAACTTGTTGCAATGGACGAAATAAAACTCCGTCCCCAAAAGTGGGCATTTTGGACGAAAATAAAAATCCGTCCCCGCATGTATGATTTACTACATTAATTTAGTTTAATCCCGTCACATGTAGGTATCACAAGCGTGGTGGAATCCGATGAGTATATGGGACCGCGAGAAGGTCTATATACTAGTGTGACGATTCCACTATTTTTCTAGAAACCCCAAAAAGGACCACGTCCTTCCGACTTTGTAAATAAAAAAAAAAAAAAAAAAGAGTCATTTTTCCTTATGTGGTTGAGTCTTTTTCTTTGTTTGTGGGTTAATTCATTTTATCCAAAAGGTGTTTGTGGGGCCAATCTAAGATCAACCGTGCTCTTCCAATAGGTCCAATGGCTTCCAACGGCAACAACAACAACGGTGGAAATGATTTCGTGTCCAACGAAGGGTTACTCAACGTAATGAAATCAATGGGGGAACAAATGGATAGGATTGTCGAGGATGCCCGCCGTAAAGACAATTTGTGGCAAGCCCGTTTCGATATCGACAAGAGGATTCACAAAGAAGAGGTTTCCGAACTCAAGACCCGTCTTGATTATGAAAGAAGAATTCACAAGGAAGAGGTTTCCGAACTCAAAGCCCGTTTGAAAGAGCTCACCGACAGCAAAGCAAAGTTCAATGATAAAGCATGCTCAAGTGGCCCGAACCTCAAAAGCTACAAAGGTACCATCAACAACCGAGTTTTCACTCCTCTCCAAGGAGTAACCCAGGTCGAGGCATTTGAAATTTTGGTGGCAAAAGGGAAGATCAAACCTTTGGAGGGGAACAAGCCGAAGGCGATACTGAAAAATCATGCTCATGGTGAATGGTGCGGCTACCACAAGCATAGTGGCCACACTACCGAAGGGTGCTTCCTTCTCCGAAACATCATCCAAGATTTGATCGACAACGGCGAATTTACCGTGGGTGAAGAGCAACTCATCAAAGAAGTGGCTTGGTTTTGAAATGGGGCTTCAACAAAGAGGACGACGACAACAATCTCTGTTTCTCTTTCTCTACCTAGTAGTGGGAATAAAAAAAAAAAAAGAGTCAAAAGTCCTCTTTTGTGTGCATTAATGTTTTCTCTCGTCCCATGTTAAGTGTCGAGTCTTCTTATCAAATAAAAGTCGTTCTTGTCCTTATACACTCTTCCAAGTTGTTCGATCTAATTCTTGGCAAAATGATGAAAAAATGTCTAAACAAGTTTTAGAACAAGGCCATCACTTGAACGCCTAGGGGCTAAACATCGACGCCAACATCAACGACGAAGCCAAGACAAACAAGGTGGAGCAACAATCATGAAGAAGTCAAGCAAAGTTTTCAAATGGGGGTTAAAAAAAAAAAAAAAAAAAAAAAGAGCTCGCTAGGTTGAAACCATCAAATCAACCTAGCCAAAAGTTAGAGCACACAAAAAAAAAAAAAAAAAAAAAAAATCCCCCTCAATCAAAGAAGTTCACATCAAGATCATCATCATCATCCACCAACGAAGGACGAAGCAACAATTCATCACGAAGAATGGAGAATCCACAAGAACTACGGTGACCTGAGCCTCTACACTGGAGGAACGTAGGCAACCTGCGGGTCCGGTCTCATGCAAGAAAGAAGATATGTTTAGCCCTAGCGCGTTATGGTGATTGGCCTTCATCTCGAACTTGTCAAGACATCTTTGTACGATTCATTTGCCAATGAATTAATCACCAAAAAGATTGAACAACTTTCTTAGATTTGGAATCATTTCGCGCTCCTTGTCGAGTCTAGGGACTTCTATTCTTTCTGCATACTCCCAATTCCTTGCAATCAAATTGGGGCTTTCCTTCTCTTCTCTCTTAATGACTTACTTGCCTTCGCGAGTCATTCAATTCAATAAAAAATACATGTCAATACTAGGGACACTTCCCTAGTCAAGTCAATGTCACTCATCATTAGTGACAAAAGGTTTTCACCGCAAAATCACATGTCTTATCTCCTCAGCTAGAGTCAATGCACACTTCCTCATCAATTGAGTCAAAAAAAAAATGATGAAGACGCAAAAGAGATGCCCGCTAGATTGAAAACCCGAAAGGGCGGTCTAGGCAAAAAACAGGGTGCGTCATAAAAAAATAATAAAAAATGAGAGAGTGAGAGAGAGAAGGGAAAGAGAAATGGAGATCCCCGGCCTCTAAAGAAGACAAGTTCTACATTGAATCTCCTCAGCAAGTCAATTCCCCACCGAGTCAACTTTGGGATTGCAAAAGGCTCGACAAGATATAGCACCATCAAAGGTTGTCTTGGGTTATCGGCATCATTCTCCAGTAGTGTGCATTTTTGGGTTCATGAAAAGAAGGCCCGTGGTAACCAAGATCCATCCGAGAACAAGCCCATCATAAAAGGGCACGAGGTTGCACAAATAATCCCTAGCTAGTCAATTGGCTTGGGCAGCAAATAGCAACAACATGTGTCTCAGTTTTCAAGGCTTCTTCAAGTATGTGCTTCTAAAGTACGCCGAAAGGCTCCCGAGAAATGGAGTAGCTCTTGCCATGTCCTCTCATGTTTGTTCCCTCGCACGAGGACGAGTCACTCTTGCTTTTCTCAACAAATGGTGACGCCCTAGGGGCTATGTGACTCAAGAACAAGGGATTCTTTTGCTTCATTTGGCAATCAATACGCCATAGGGGCTATGCTCAAGAAAGATGTGTGAGACTATTCTCAAAGTCCATCAAAAGGGATGTCAAAAAGCCCTCTTGTCATGTGTGCCCGTGCTCGTTTCCCCAATCAAGGGTGGACCTTTCTCGCAATCAATGATGGCACTCTAGGGGCTATGGTCAAGTCTTAAAGGCTCCCTCGGCAAAGAGAAATTAACTCCCCAGCAGTATCCCCAGCCAAGTCATGTGCCACATTGGAAGCTTCCTCAATTCGGCACCGAAGGTCTCAACGGGCTTCGCAATCTACAATCTTTTGGGCTACGGCATTACAGTAATTCAAGCAAAGGGCAGTATTAGGGCTTCGCGACCGACAGTCTTTTGGGCAACAATACTCGAGCAAGTGCAATGTGGAGTAGTCTTATGGCTCCATGAGAACAATCAAGATTCAAGGGTCTCTCAACACTTCAAGTCAAAGGCCTCTTGGTTTTAAATGAAGACTCCGATGTTATGAATGAAGTTGATGATTTTGTTAGAACTCACAGCGATATTTTGAAGGAAGTCTTAGAGAAAAGGAAAAAGATTCAATATGCTAAACTCTAATCAAAACAGGGTTATAGCGGGAAATGCCACGGCCAATCCCAATGTTTCTGCAATTCAGCACCCCCTTCTCCAAGATCAAAAGCACAAGGTGCAGCTCAGATAAAGTTGGGCCACAACACTAGTTGCATCCGAAGATCCGTCATTAGTTCAACTCAAGAAGAGTCAAGCAAGCCTACTCATTTGAGACTTTATCACGCCAAGACCTTATCCTCCGCGACCTCGACGGCACCGCAAGACATTACTACATCCTTTGACATAAGCCCTCCGCCATTTGGGTATCAACCACAATGAGGCCATTCATCTCCCCAGTAAGAGCGAGAAGGGGATCTCTATCAAGAATTCTACCCGACGGTACATCCGCTCTCAATACCGAGCCAATCACAAGATGATTTGGGGCTTTACATTCCACCGTCTTGAAGCTCACAAACAAAAAGTCCATGACATTTGGGGCTTAGCAATTTCTCGAAGCTTGGTATCCATAATCTTCTCTTGGGGCTTGCTCTCGCCAACAACAAAGGGCGATTTACTCGAATGGGCCAAGAACTGATTTATCTTGGGGCTATGCAAGCCACTCAAAGTTTGGCACCAAAGGCGTTCTAGGGACTTCACAATCAGCAACCCCTTGGTATCTCGGCATCAAAAGCCTTTTGAATCCCCATAACCGACAAATCTCTTGGGGCTAGACATCAATCTTCGTTGGGCACACCGGCGACAACAGAATTCAAGCGAGGCAATCCGGACTTCGACTGAACATGACTTGATCTTGGGTTGGCTTCACAAGCACACAATGGTTAAAATGGTTCACCCACGGACTAAAAAAAAAAAAAAAAAAAATCTTTTCCTCACATGTGTGCATATTCTTTCCTTTCTATTCTAAAAAAAAAAAAAAATACTTTTTTCTTTTTCTCCTTCTATGTGCAAAAATATGTGTTTTACTTTGCCTTGCTCCATAGCTTCTTCCCCAGAGTTCTCCATCATCCTTGAACTACGCTGGTCTGATTCTCTTAAAGGGATACGTAGGCAGCCTTTTGGCACGACCAACCCATCATCCAGAATCATCCAAAATGCCATCTCACCAACCCAACATCAAGAGCATTCTCTCATCAATGGACATTCTCCATCAAAGCATCCTCCGCGGACATCAGAAATCCATCTCCACTCAAGCGGCATTGGTAAGTGAAGGTATGAATACATCCAACGCTTTCCTCAAAATCACACCGCACACAAGATCACTCTCTACATTCTTACTTCTCTCTCAAAGGTGCTTTCAAGATCACATCACACCACGGGCACAATTTCTCTTAATCATCATATTTCATGCATGTCCCTGCACAAGCACATATACCTGCAAAGCACATAACAGGTACCACCGCAAAGCCAAACAGCATCCGCTACTCAAGGCACTTCATCCCCAACAGAAAGTGATTCACAGTCAACTATGCCTACATCCTCATAAAATCAGGCAACCACACCTCATCAGCAACCAAGCATTCCCCAGCAGATTTCAATCATCAACTCGCTCGCAAACGGGAGCGTATATCAAACCGCTCGCAAACGGGAGCGTTTTCTATCAACTTGCTCACAAACGGGGGCATGTTATCTCAGACAGCTCGCAAACGGGAGTTCGTCATCAACCGCTCGCAAACGGGAGCGTTTTCTATCAACTTGCTCGCAAACGGGGGTATGTTATCTCACACAGCTCGCAAACGGGAGCGTGTATCAAACCGCTCGCAAACGGGAGCGTTTTCTATCAACTTGCTCGCAAACGGGAGCATGTTATCTCAGACAACTCGCAAACGGGAGTTCGTCGTCAGCCGCTCGCAAACGGGAGCGTGTATCAAACAGCTCGCAAATGGTAGCGTTTTCTACCAATTTGCTCGCAAACGGGAGCATGTTATCTCAAACAGCTCGCAAACGGGAGTTCGTCATCAGCCGCTCGCAAACGGGAGCGTGTATCAAACAGCTCGCAAACGGGAGCGTTTTCTACCAACTTGCTCGTAAACGGGAGCATGTTATCTCAGACAGCTCGCAAACGGGAGTTTGTCATCAGCCGCTCGCAAACGGGAGCGTGCATCAAACCACTCGTAAACGGGAGTGTGTTATTAAGTCGCTCACACAGGGAGCGCACCCCCATCTTTCACAATTTCAAAATTCCCCTCTTTCTTTAAATTGTGGCCGTGGTGGGCCGCCTCAAGCCACCACACCTTTTTAAAAAAAATTGTGGCCGTGGTGGGCCGCCTCAAGCCACCACACTTTTCTAAATTTTTGTGGCCGTGGTGGGCCGCCTCAAGCCACCACACCTTTTTAAAAATTTTGTGGCCGTGGTGGGCCGCCTCAAGCCACCACACCTTTTTGAAATTTTGTGGCCGTGGTGGGCCGCCTCAAGCCACCACACCTTTTAAAAATGTTGTGGCCGTGGTGGCCGCCTCAAGCCACCACACCTTTTTAAAAATTTTGTGGCCGAGGTGGGCCGCCTCAAGCCACCACACCTTTTTAAATTTTTGTGGCCGTGGTGGGCCGCCTCAATTCACCACACCTTTTTTTAAAAAAAATTAAAATTGTGGCCGTGGTGGGCTGCCTCAAGCCACCACACCCTTTCCATCCGCGAAAGCCGCTCACACAGGGAGCGCACTCCTATCCTTTGTAATTTCAAATTCCTTCTTTATTGAGTCTTTGTTTTCTCTTGTCGATGTCCTCGGCGGTTGTCTTTCTTTCGTCGACGCGTTTTGCTTCGCAATCCACGTCGCAGAGGGGCTCTGTAGACACCCCGCCTTGGACCTCTCACCCCGATTGCATACAAAGTATTTTTATTTAACTTATTTTCATTAATTTCTGTTACTTCGATTAAGTTCCTAACTGATTCCATTAGTTTTGGACTAAACTGCATAACAGAATTAACTTTAGAGTCATTTCTGTCATTCTGTCATTTTTCACCCGCAGGCGCTTCCGGCACTGCTAGTGAGCCGCGCGCGCGTCCCGCCCCAAAAGCCGGACCCGCGCGCTTCCCATTTTGGCAGTAACGGATTGCACCTTATTTCCCTCCCTTTTCTTATTTACAAACATCTTTTCTTGATCACAAAAACCACCTTTTTACATCCACATTCATCCCCCCTTTTCTCATTAACTCCCAATCCCAAATTCTAAGCCTTTTCCCAAAAAACTAATATTTCTTTCATTTATTATTTGATTTCTTTTATTTCTTTTATTTTTCTTTTCTTCATTTATCTTATTTGTGATTGGCTCATTCCATTTCACATGGATGACCAATTTCCCTCCATCATTTCCCTCTCTTTTTTACCTATAAAAAACCATCATCTCCTACCTTGGTAAAGGACCTCATTTTTTTAGACTTGGACCTTAATCTCACATTTTCACTACACCTACACTATACACAATTCTCTACACAAATTCTCCAACAAGAGTTTTTATACAACAAATTGTTCTACAACAATTTCATTACAACAAGAACACTTTCAAGTCAAGGTTCCAAGTCCTCTTTCTCAAGGTACAACTCCATTTTCTTCCTTTGTTTTCTTCTTCTTGATGTATGCAATCCCCATTAATGGGACATGACCAACATGACTACTTTACATATTGAAGTTAGTTAAGGTTATCTCCCTACATTTTAATCTTAACTTTAATTCACCATGTTAATTTCTCTTCATCTCTTAACGTAATTCTTTAACATTACTTGTTACATGTAATCTTTATCATTAAATAAATAAAACAATTCTATTTTATTTCCCCTTTATTTCCCCTTTTCTTCTCATCACAATTGTTAGCACATTTCTATTTAATTAATTGAAGGACATGTAAATATTAGAACACCAATAGTAGCGAGACCCGCGTAAGCGGGGCGGAGTGGGTGTTTAAGTACTTCCCACTCTGTCACCTAACCCCCGAACCCTTCTCTCCCGAATCTCTGGTTTTGTACATAAATTAGGCTATATCTAGGTTTTTCTTATGTTCCTTTAAGAACATAGGTGGCGACTCTAAACAATCTAAAACAAGTTAGACATCCTAGGATAATTCACCGCTCTAGCCAAGCCGTGGTTCCCCGGGGTATCTACAACGCCCCATAATAAAGGGTGCGCGCGCCTCCTAGTTACAGAAGGAAATACTCAATAAGATGAAGAGGGAGCGCGCGCCCACACCAAAAGGGTGCGCACGCCCTCCTTGGTCAGAAGGTTGATTTAAAGGGAGTGCGCACTCCTTCCCTTTGAAGGAGCGCGCGCCCCCTTCGACGATTCAGAAATTTGAGGTTTTTCTCTTCCTGGGTTTGCTTCCTCCAAAAATTGATAGTTAAAATCATTCAAATGAACCAGCAAGAAGAAAACTAACTTCTAATGGCAGCCCTAACCACTAATGACCTTTAGAACTAAATTCAAGTACCAAACTACTAAACATTCCAAATATTCATCACAAAACATCAATTTATCACATAAATCTCGACATGCATACTATATGAGAAATTTCTATTAAGAAGGGGGGGTTAGTAACTTACTTGATTTAAGCTAAATGATGAAGAAAATGAACTCTACTCAGATTCAAATGCTCCTCTTCACTTCCAGAACACTTTGACGCAATAATCTCTTGAAATAGCCAAGAAATGAGGAAGAAATTGAAGAATTTAGGAAGAAGAACTTCTCTCTCTCTCTCTACACAAACTAGGAAAGGGGAAAGGGAATGTGTGAGTGTGTGTGTGTGTGTGTGCTGGAGAGAGGAGGAAGAAAATGGGTTTATCCTTCCCCAAATCACAATAAGGCCCCTCAACTTAGGTTTTGCACACATAAACCCTTAACCCATAGTTTCAACTAAGGCCCCTAAGGTTCCTACTAGTACTAAAGAGTTTCCTAACCTAGATTAGTACAACTAGCACATAATACCCCTTAATAATGATATGCATAAAAACTATATGCAACATAAAATACACACATATACTTAATTATGGCCAAAATTAGTACCCGATTTTGGGGTCGTTACACAAGTAGAGGCTGTAAATTGGAACCTGGACAAGAAGAAGCAAGGGGACCATCAGAATGTTTCTGCCCTGCACAAAATTGTTAACTTGAAACATTCTTGTGGCCCGGCAAAACTAGTCGTACGGCTAGAGCAGTCGGTCCATTCCTTTTTGCAAATTTTCAGCTTCAGATCATCAAGCCCCAGTTTATTGCAATCCCAGAACAGTTTCATTCCCAGAAATCAAAACAGAAACATAAAATACACACAAAAATGCACAAAGTCAACAAACGGGGACGGGAGTTTGACCCACAAAAGAATGCCCCCGAATCTTCTAAAAAGAAGTTCGAAAACACTCTAATCCCCAGCGGAGTCGCCACTGTGAGATACCCGTGGGAAAAATGGAAAGGTTTCCCCTCGAGAATCAAACACGGTGTAATTCCAAAAGATAACGGAGTCGCCACATTTGTTAACTTTTAACCCAACAAATGAAAATGGTTAGAGATTTATGAGTTCGGAGGTCAGGTTACGGCTTTGGAAGAGTTTCACGTCACCCAAGCCGCCTCGGACGAAGCCGAGTCTCCCTAAGTTTTGTTAACGAAAAGTGCATATGTGTGTATGTGTATTTAGAAAATGGGAGAAACTGACTTTAACAAAAAAACAGTTAGGATTTTAACAGAAAAGGGGGTTCTTTTGTAAACATTCTGGATTAAAGGGGAACTGGACTGAAAGATGCCCTGGACAAACTAGCCGTATGGCTAGAGGGGGTCTTCCTGGGAATTTTAACAGATTCCCAGGAATCAGTCCAGTTCCATACAGAAACAGAGCATTCTGTCTGAAACTGGACTGTTTGATCATTTCCAGCCATTCTCTTGTAACAAAACACAAATTAAATCATCCCTATATCATTAATCACTAGATTAGACACCAAAACAAGAATTTTGGATGTGATTAAGACAATCATTGGGGAATTATTAAGAAAAAGTGATAAAAGGGGCTTTGAGCCAAGATAACCATTTTGAGGAGTAAAGATTCAAACTTTACCATCAAAATGAGATATTTATACAATATTAAACCTTTAGAGACAACAAAATGACATAAAGATTGAATCTTTATGACCCAAATGTGGGATTTTAGGCTAAATCAAGGTTGGGATGATAAAGATTGGAACTTTATCACCCAACATGATCATCATGGCCAAATACAACATAAAGATACATGCTTTCACTATGAAAATGGATCATCAAGCTATTTAAAGGCAAGAAATTAACAAATCATGATCTTCATTAGGTTTTATCCCTTTTCACATACTTGGATGTGAGGGCTCCTTGAATCATTTCATGATTTGGTTCCAAGATACATAACAAGAATATAAGGTGCTTGAAGGACAAGACTTGCAATATAAGAGGTGCTTGACAAGGGCAAGACTTGCAATACAAAAGGTGCTTGACAAGGGCAAGGCTTAAAATGCAAGTAAATAAACAATATGAGCAAGAATAAAAGAGTTTGAGAAGGAGAGAAGATGGGGAGAAGGAGGCTTTACCTATGGTGGTTATGGCCTATCTTCCTCTCTTTTCACTCAAATATTGGGTGGTGTTTCACTCAGGCTGAATTCCTGCAGAGTCTCACCTACAAAACTATATTTTTCCCCTTGAAATGATCAGCAAGGGTCTCAATTTATAGGGACTGAAGGTGCCCAAACCAGCCGTACGACTAGGCCCTTCCCGCGTCCAAACCATCGGTACGGCGCAGCTTGACGAGCTTCTGGATTTTTCCAAGTTTAATTCCAGAGCAGTCCTGGAACTTTCAATTTATCCTAGTGAGGTCCCAGCCCATCAGTTTATCCCTGAATGGTGCTAAGTGTTCCTCTATGGTTGGTCGATTTCAGATTGGGGTACTTACAGCAGTGAGTTGGTATGCCTGGAACTTTAATTCAAGCGGGCGCCTGGTGGGGGGGCGAGCGGGCTCCTGGTCTGTCGGCCAGGAATTATTTGTTTCCTATTTTGATGCAATCTATACCAAATCGACCTAGGGTTTTCCTTGTACTGCTATATAAGCATAAGTTCGTCCAGAATATTATGTACCCTAATAAGAGAGAGTTAGGATATCAAAAGAGAGCACAAAATAGTGTCTAGGAGGGGGCCGGGGGCCTAGAAGAGCCATAGGAGGTGATCCTACAACCCGGCTATGATCATGCTTGTGCGTTCTAAGGGGAGAGATAATAATATGTCGGAGAGGGTTGTTCATGGGAGGTTATACATACTAGATCTGTGTGACTGTATGTGTAAACTGTAACAATCAACATATTATTATAATGATATCCTGGCTTGGGGCCTCCGAATGTAGCCACATGTGGTGGTGAACCGGGTTAACAAATCATGGTGTTCTTGTTCTTTCATATTATTATTCATGTGTTGATTATCTTTCTCCATATTGATGACTGCTAGTATGGGCTAGTAGATGCGGAGATCCCCCCAATTCCCAACATGTTATGAAGTATTATATTTTTAAAGTGTTTCTATACAAGTTTATATAACATTAGGTACATATTCCCGTCTCATAATAAATACTCATTATTTTATACATAAAAGTTAAGAAAACATGTTTTCACGTAGGTGTTATGTGCATAAAAGAAAAGAGAGAAAGTTAAATCTCTATATACTCCCTCCGTTCCAGCAAGCACAAGATTTTTTACCTTTTGGTACACCCCACCACAAGAGAGATGGTCTAAAATGAAAATATTTTACTATATTTATGTTCACTCAATCCCATCATTTAACCCTACTCATTCTCTCTTTTCATTTTCCACCACTCATTTTATTCAACCAACACTACTATTTACCCCACTAATTCTCTCTCTCCTTTTTTAAATCAAGTCTGATCTCTTTCTGGATATTTTTTTAGCTGGACGTCTCTCTAAATTGAGCCTAGATCTAGTGTAGTTATGTGTTGGTGAAATTGGTGTTTGATGATGTTTATGTTGTAGTGGCTGATGGTGGCGAGTTGGTGTCGGTGGTGGTAGTTTGTGATGGCATGGTGATGAGGAAGAATACTTGAGATTTCGTGGTTAAATAGCACCTAAGTCCTTCTATTTTCTTGTCAGGCCTTCTATTTTCTTGTCAAAACACATAAATTTCCATATTATGTAACGCATAACCAATTCTATTAAAACAGACTAGTGGCTATTGAATGGAGTCTAAAGTGGGAAAATTTTAAATATGGAGGCGATTTGTGGATTTTCGACTGAAATATTTGTTAAGGTACTAACATTCGTAATCTTTTAGAATTTGAATCTTGATATTGCTCTTGCGCTCTCTATCTATATATATAGCAGTCGAACATCCAATCTAGTCTTCACCCACTACTGAACCAGATTCCCCCACCGCCTCCGTCTACTGTTCGCTCCTCTTTTCCTCCACCCACCCGCCCGATCCTTCCTCCTACCCCCACTCTTTCATTTCCTCACTGTTGAAGTTCTCACGGCCATTTTTATTTTCGATTTAAAATTTAATGTTCTTCTTCTAATTTTTAGTGTATCATCATTATATCTTCCGCAGAGTTCTTGCTTGGGCATTTTGGAATTGGGAGATTAGTTATTCACCATCCTTCGGTGTTGTATGTGTTTCTCAATCCCCTTTATGTTTGTAATCAGGGTTTATTGTTGATTATCTGATAGTTATCATGTTTTATCCTCTCATCCTCATGATTCTTGGTTTATTGAGTCTCTTTGTTATAAAAAATTTGGTCAACTTCTCTTTTTTCTCGTCTAGTATGTCGTTAACTTTTTTTATTTACTATTCAAGAACATGATTGTTAAATCATGTATATCTCTTCTTTATGTAGCTTGAATACTAAGGTTATACACAATTACTTAGGTAGTACTCCAACATTAGGTATTTTGTTATTTTTTTCTTGAACACAAAAACAAACATGGAATCGAAGTGGGTAACTTACGATACAAATGAACAAGATCACGTAATTTGTTTCTTGAAAATACAAATGCGTTGACTTTGCCCACAAAAGAGCAAAACGGGTATGACCCGTATCTAAGAACTAAAACCACTACCAAATCTATGCGAAACTGAGATTGAAACCTTGCAATAGAACTCATATGCAACCCCCTCCCAATTATATACTTTACGAAGTAGCAACGACATTCCTCATTAAGCACAATTTCTTATATGAAAAACGCTTAAAAGTTTAGTTGGTCGAATGATGGGAATATATTATGCCATTTAATTTATTAACATGTTAAAGGACACCTTAATATAAGAAACAATTATCTCCAAAATAATGTTATTGTGCAAAAGTATACAAACTTTTTTTTTAAAAAAATGACATGTTGTGAATATGAAAGTTGATTATAAATAGTAATTTATTAATATTAATGATATTACAATTGTTATATTCTTATAGAGGTAGTAATAATAATAAGATAAATACAATATAATAATAATTTTTTAAGATGTCTAACATTAACAAGAAAATCAATCGCATTGTGGTTATTAATTTTTACTTTGATGATTAATAATGAAAAAGAAAAAATTATAATTAATAAGATGTCTAACATTAACAAGAAAATCAATTACACGTTTATTATTAAGATTATTATTTCAAACATTATTACTTCTATTGTTTTTATATGTGCTTTCCACGTATATCACACAGTATCAAATATATTATATTTATTCCAAACAGTTGGATTTGACTTAAATCCTACACCTATACTTTTAAATTAACTTTTACAATTCCAAACATAAACCGTCGTACCATCTAAATGATCAAAAGTAAATTTATTTTATACTTTTTTTTATGTCTAAATCATAAATAAATAACTTTTCTTTTTTACTAAATTGATCTAGTGTAGTTATGTGTTGGTGAAATTGGTGTTTGATGATGTTTATGTTGTAGTGGCTGATGGTGGCGAGGTGGTGTCGGTGGTGGTAGTTTGTGGTGGCATGGTGATGAGGAAGAATACTTGAGATTTCGTGGTTAAATGGCACCTAAGGCCTTCTATTTTCTTGTCAAAACACATAAATTTCCATATTATGTAACGCATAACCAATACTATTAAAACATACTAGTGGCTATTGAATGGAGTCTAAAGTGGGAAAATTTTAAATATGGAGGCGATTTGTGGATTTTCGACTGAAATATTTGTTAAGGTACTAACATTCGTAATCTTTTAGAATTTCAATCTTGATATTGCTCTTGCGCTCTCTATCTATGTATATACCAGTCGAACATCCAATCTAGTCTTCACCCACTACTGAACCAGATTCCCCCACCGCCTCCGTCTACTGTTCGCTCCTTTTTTCCTCCACCCACCCGCCCGATCCTTCCTCCTACCCCCACTCTTTCATTTCCTCACTGTTGAAGTTCTCACGGCCATTTTTGTTTTCGATTTAAAATTTAATGTTCTTCTTCTAATTTTTAGTGTATCATCATTATATCTTCCGCAGAGTTCTTGCTTGGGCATTTTGGAATTGGGAGATTAGTTATTCACCATCCTCCGGTGTTGTATGTGTTTCTCAATCCCCTTTTTGTTTGTAATCAGGGTTTATTGTTGATTATCTGATTGTTATCATGTTTTATCCTATCATCCTCATGATTCTTGGTTTATTGAGTCTCTTTGTTATAAAAAATTTGGTCAACTTCTCTTTTTTCTCGTCTAGTATGTCGTTAACTTTTATTATTTACTATTCAAGAACATGATTGTTAAATCATGTATATCTCTTCTTTATGTAGCTTGAATACTAAGGTTATACACAATCACTTAGGTAGTACTCCAACATTAGGTATTTTGTTATTTTTTTCTTGAACACAAAAACAAACATGGAATCGAAGTGGGTAACTTACGATACAAACGAACAAGATCACGTAATTTGTTTCTTGAAAATACAAACGCGTTGACTTTGCCCACAAAAGAGGAAAACGGGTATGACCCGTATCTAAGAACTAAAACCACTACCAAATCTATGCGAAACTGAGATTGAAACCTTGCAATAGAACTCATATTCAACCCCCTCCCAATTATATACTTTACGAAGTAGCAACGACATTCCTCATTAAGCACAATTTCTTATATGAAAAACGGTTAAAAGTTTAGTTGGTCGAATAATGGGAATATATTATGCCATTTAATTTATTAACATGTTAAAGGACACCTTAATGTAAGAAACAATTATCTCCAAAATAATGTTATTGTGCAAAAGTATACAAACTTTTTTTTTTAAATGACATGTTGTGAATATGAAAGTTGATTATAAATAGTAATTTATTAATATTAATGATATTACAATTGTTATATTCTTATAGAGGTAGTAATAATAATAAGATAAATACAATATAATAATAATTTTTTAAGATGTCTAACATTAACAAGAAAATCAATCGCATTGTGGTTATTAATTTTTAATTTGATGATTCATAATGAAAAAGAAAAAATTATAATTAATAAGATGTCTAACATTAACAAGAAAATCAATTACACGTTTATTATTAAGATTATTATTTCAAACATTATTACTTCTATTGTTGTTATATGTGCTTTCCACGTATATCACACAGTTTCAAATATATTATATTTATTCCAAACAGTTGGATTTGACTTAAATCCTACACCTATACTTTTAAATTAACTTTTACAATTCCAAACATAAACCGTCGTACCATCTAAATGATCAAAAGTAAAATTTCTTTTGTTCTTTTTTTTATGTCTAAATCATAAATAAATAACTTTTCTTTTTTTACTAAATTGATCACTTAAATTTGGAATGTTGCACTGCTGATACTCTTAGAAAGATGATAAGGAGTCGTAAGTAAATCTTTTTAGCCACTTAAAGAGAGGTAAATCCTTAATACTAAGAGAATAGGTTGGTGGTCCGACTGATAAAAAAGAAGTTAATGAACTTGGACTCGGTTAAATAGACTAGACCACGTTTAATTTCTCATTGGGCTCCAGAAACATGTGCAAGCCCAAAAAAAACGAGTATTAACTGTATATTGTCTTTGAATTGAGTTTCAGATACTAATTGATTTTAGTGGTTAACAGAAAGTTCTAAACTTTTTCTTTCCTGATCCAGATAAGAAAGAGGAGAGCATTGTGAGGACATGTTCCGTTTGCACCCAAAAGGTCACTGGACTACTCGTAGTCCATGTTCTCCACAAAAACACGAGATGGGAAAAGAAATAACTGGAAGATGCTAAGGCTCTAGCAAAGAGGTTGGGTATGAGAGACTAAGAGGAAACGGTGGGGCATGAAGATAAATGAGCATGATAAACATTTAAAATCATGATTTGCGATTTCAACATTTAAAACATTTAATATTCTACATGTGATGATTTTTGTGGATTGGATTCCACACGTACTGCATGTAGATGATGAAAGTGTTTGGTGTGAACATAGTTAATTGTATGTAACCCAAGTTTATTTTCTTAGATACTTGTAGTATATATTTTTGAAGTGATACATCGCCTTCAGAATGAACAAGGAAGATGCAATCGCCACCAGTTTAGTAGAGTAGCATATAACATGTGACCACAAAGAAGATAACCAATATAATGTGAGAGGGAAACCATACTTGTGAAAAATGAGATTAGCTACTAATGAAGCTAGTTAAAATAACAACAATAATACTCACAACGTCCTAAAATGAATGTTCTTTTTTTCATTTTGAAAAAAAAAATAGAATTTCAGTCCTTTGTAAATTTTGGTAACAAAGATGTATGATAATCTTTGCTTTCTACAATCTAAAGTTTTAATTTTGCACGTATATAATGAATAGAGACAAAGTTTGACAAAAGACAATTATTTTTGTTTTATGAAAAAGTCATTCATTAATGGACAAAATTTTCCTAAAAATGATTGTTCATTTTGTGACAAAGGGAGTACAATTTTCATACCACATACGCAAAAAAAATAAACAAATTATAATCTACTTAAAGAAAATCACTCTGCAGCAGTCTGTAAAGATAGAGATAAATTAGTTATTTTCTTCCTTTAAGGTGTGAACTTTCTTAACAAAATAACTTCAGCCTTCAAAACTTTTCTGATGAAGACCTCCAAATGTCAGGAATTACACTCCCTTCTCATGATTGCAACAAATGTGTACTTTTTTCATACCGATAACCTTTCTTTTAGAAAATGTGTAATCTTTCTTACCAGAATCACTTCAACCTTTAAATCCATTACATATGGATCGTTATTTTATTTCAATATGTATATAAGAAAAAAAAATCTTATATAGAAACAAAACGAGAGAGAGAGAGAGAGAATAATGATTAAGGAGACCTTACAATTATAGAGCTAGATAAAATTCAATAACCATCATGCCACGTCTACAGATTTGATCCCGATCTCGATCTCGATCTCGTGTGGAATCAGCCTCCAATTTTCCACCAACGAGTTTTGAAAGGTTCCAATTCTACTCCTTGACTAGAGAAAACTTATTACAGATATAGTGATTCCACCTAACAATCTGAAAATCTGTTTTTTTTTTAATGAAATGAAAATTAGGAGATGGAAATTCATAACAGTTATAGTGATTACACACTAACAATCTGAAAAATTTCAAGGCATATGAAAAATTAAAACATAAAATTTCATGATAAGAACGGTAATAAAATAATTATTTTTTTCGATAAAAACTTTAGTCTGCGCTGCCCTACAATGATGACGAAGGAACACAAGGTAACAGATTATTTTCACCCTTCCTTTAATATTGGAAAACAATCAAAGCAGCTTCTCACAACATTAAAGGCAATGGAGGCCTTCAATAAAGAAACCCTCAATACATGAGAATCGATCAAGAGAAATTTGTACTACTAGCTTAGATGCAGAACGAACACCAATTTTTATACAAAACGATACCCCAAAATGGAATTTCATTTTCTAAATGTGAGTTACTAAACTCCACCTTTGTCAACTATCATGTTCCAGCACATATTTTTACTTTCATTAATTTCCTTGAAACCCAAAAAATAAGCACTCATTAGGAACTGAGGGAGTAACACTAAACAAATGCAGAAACCAAAAGTTCTTACAAATCTCATAACCAAAACTTAAAATCAATCAAAATCAGGAGAAAAAAAAGTGCTCTGGAACTCAATAACAATAAACAACAACAGGTGATCAAATTAGTAAACTTAAAAGTGCTAATGAAGATCAAATCAAGAAATTGAAAAATAGACCAGAAATATTCAATGTCATTTCATACAGAAATTTCAGAACGGCACAAACACAAAAGAACATAAATATTAGTGAAACTGACATGGAAATTGCGATAACATCTAAGTGAAAACGAAGGTTAGAGTTCGTCTGAAGAGTAACCTCTGGAGTTAAATTTAAAATCCATATTCATCTCTGTCTTTGCCACCTATTTATGCTCCTTCCTACCCTGACCACACATTATAAGAAAGCCCTAATGATGGATATATCTAATGAGATAAAGGAGGGAAACAGGGCACTCGATGGACAAGGCCCTTTTACAACAGTAACATTCGAATGAAAAGAATTAATGACCCTTAATTACATGGATAATAAAGTGCCAATAATAGCAAAATCGTCTTGCTAGCATAATGTATATATATGCAACTAACTCGATTCCACAAGATAATACCACAAAGAAGTTAAGCAATATAATGTTAAGGAAAACCATACTCATGAATAAATGGGATTAGCTACTAATGAAGCTAACATACTACCTATATCCCAAAATGAATGACCTTTATATCTTAAAATGTGTCCTTATATGATTTTTTTTAACCCTTATTTTTTTTCAAATTTCATTGTATACTTGCAAAGCTAACATTTGATAGCGGATAACAAGGAAATTAATGATTTTTTTTAAAAGTCAACTTTAATCGAGAAATGTTATTCATTTTGGGACATCAAGTAACAATAATACAATTTTCGTACCACATCCGTGAAAACAATTACAATCTCTTCAAAGAAATTCTCTCTGCAGCACTCGTATTCTGCAGCAGTCTTTAGAGATATAGATAAATTAGTTATTACCGAAGCAAGAATAATATGCAGTCTAGACGAAATAAAAATCTACAACATAAAGGTGTAAAATTTCTTACCAGGATCACGCCTCCAAAACTTTTCTGACGAAGACATCCAAATGTCTGGAACTACAATCCCTTCTCTTGATTTCAATAAGGTGCAAACTTTTCTGATACTAATGATCTTTGTTTCTAGAAAATGTGTAATCTTTGTTACCAGAATCACTTCAGCCTTCAAAAGCCATTACATATGGATTTTCATTATTTGTTTCACTATATGATAAAAAAACGAATAGAATAATAATCGGGGAAGGGATCAAGGATACCTTACAATCACAAAGCTAGATAAAACTCCATAACCATCATCCCAAGTTGACATATCTTGATATCAATCTCATATGGAATCAGCCTCCAATTCCCCATCAACAATTTCTGAACGGTTCCAATTCTAGTCCTTACTAGATCTAGATCTGACCCTGGAAGAAAGTGATTCGAGATAAAGTACATAAGTTTCTCCTACCGTTTAAATCATAATATATCCTTCACCAAATTGAAAAAAGGTGTAAGCTTTCTTACTCGAATTACTTGAGCCTGCAAAAAATTCTGATGATGACCTCCAAATGTCAGTAACTACACTCTCCTCTCTTGATTGTAATAAAGGTGTAAACTTTTATCTGATACTACCTTTGTTTCTAGAAAAGGGGTAATCTTTGTCACCAAAATCACTTCAGCCTTCAAAATCCATTAAAAATGGTTCTTCATTATTTTCTTTATTTATATGAATAAAAAATGAAAAGAATAATATCCAGGGAAGGGATCAAGGGTACTTTATAATTTCAAATCTAGATAAAACTCCATAACCATCATCTTAAGTTCTCATATGGAATCAGCCTCCAGTTTGCCACCGATGAGTTTTATAGGGTTGTCCTTAACTAGATCCAGATCTGACGCTGGAAATAAGTGACTCGAGATAAAGTCCCTAGGTTTATCCTACCGTTTAAATTATAAAAATATCCTTCACCGAAAAACAAAGAGTTGAAACAAGAACTTTCTAGTGATATACAGGTATTCCCGAATGAGGTTATTATCATAGGGACCCTCAAATAATCTATATATCTTTAAAAGGATATCAAAATTGTCTTTATTATGTGAACAAGTTTGATATCTAACACAAACACTGAACATGATATCTGGCCTCTACCAGTTAGGTAGAGTAAGGAGCCAATCATACATCGATAAAAAGTGTGATCAAATTTCTTACCTTTTATGTTTTTATCAAGCTTATTACTAGTAACAATAGGAGTGTCGTATGCCTTTGCATTTTTAAGTCCAAATTTCTTGATGAAATCTTTGGTGTACTTTTCTTGGTTGAGGAAGGTGCCTTCAGCACATTGTTTAATTTTAAGTCTAAGGAAAAATATTAATTCTCCAATCATGCTCATCTCAAACTTGCTTTTCATGAGTTTCTCAAATCTCTTACACATCAATTCATTAGTAGAACAAAAAATAATATCATCTACATATATTTGAAAAGGTAACGTTTGATCATAATGTTTATTAATGAATAGAGTTGTGTCGATCTTACTGTTAGTACCTTACTATGTTTAACTCACAATTAAGCATAGTAAAAATGTTTTGATAAGTAAATAATCAATCCATTGATTATATGATGTATACAAAAGACCTGAGCACAGGCAGCCCATCACAAAGCTCAAACAGCTAAGCCATCCTGTTAGCTGTTCAAGCCAACAGTCAAAACACTTCATGATCTACCTACCATTTACACATTCAACAAACTGAAGAACTACCTATTACAAACTCCCTCAACCTCAAATGAATTATCACGATGCTAAATTCAATCAAGCTTCAACAGCTAAGGCCCTACAAACCCAACAGCTAATCTCCTCTGTCTCAACTGCTGAGACTGTTCTTCTTCAACAGCTATCTCCACGTCATCAGACTCTTGAAGATTGATTATTCTAAATATTAAAAAACATTAGAATAAATCTATTGAAGCTTGATCAAGTGGGAATACACCTTCCCCTTAACTTGACAACCTACATTCAAGAGGAACAACATATTAGTCAACCCGGTCAAAGACAAGCCATTACTCCTCTGTACCTTTGGTCCCCCAACGGCTACCCTTGTACCCTTGTCCCCCAACGGCTATATGGCCTCCCCTATATAAAAGTGTATACTGGCATGTTGTCAAGTAACCCTTTTTAACCCTTCAACCCATTTTTACAACCTCACTCCCTTTTTGAGCCTTTCTGCATTCTCAATCTGCAGATCTAAATATTTGCATAATCCCCTGCAAATATTGTGCCCCTTGTGCACCCAGTTACAACCCACACCAAGCCTAAGCTATCAGCCAAGCTTAACCTTTTATTTAAATCTTTTGTATTTGTTTTCTTTTCTTTTTATAGCCTTAGTCAAAAGGCTTCCTTAACTGTAGTGACAGTTAAGAAGAGGGGGTTCGAGGAACTTGCCTTTATCATTCATTGTAAGCTTATTAAGTAAGTGAATATTATAGTGGATTGATCTCACTGTTGACTATAGTGGGGGTGGATGTAAGAGAAGTGTTTGCCTCTGAACCACTTTAAAAACTCCTTGTGTATTTTCTTCTCTTATCTCTACACTTACACACACTACACCTTGTCTATTTCATTTATTCTTTTAATTATTCTCCGTTGCATAATTACTCTATCTCTCAATAGCTAACCACCCAAACTGTTAGCTGTTCATCTTTAACATTTCTATTCTTTAAGTAAAACAGGACCTTTCAATTGGCACCAGAGCTTGGATTCACCATAAAGAGTCTAACAACTTGTGAAAGATCTTCTCAACCCATCATGCCTCTACCCAGAAGAAACAATGAGAAAGACATTCCACACATTGATGACTGTGGATCTTTTGAGATTTATTCCTCAAAAATTAAAACCTATCTAGATGCTAATAGCATATGGAACTGGTATGTCTTAGAGAATGAAGTTGAACCTCCCACTCAAGCTGAAGTCAATGGAGGGGGTAGGAAACTCAAATCTCCTGAAAATTGGACTGATGCACAAAGACAACTTATGACTGCAAACCTAAAAGTAAAAAATATTCTGCAAAAAAGTGTGAATGACTCCCTAGCTCAAGAAATAGCTAAAGTACCAAGTGCTAAAGAAGCATGGGAATTAATTAACACAAAGTTCACTAAACACACCAGTGTTAGAACCCAGAATCTATACAACTTATTAAGACAGTTAGACAACTTCAAATTCTATCCTGGGGAAAAAGTGAGTGCTGCAAGACCAAGATTTGAAGATCTTGTTAGAGCCATTTCAGACCATGGCAAAACTTTTGAACAATCTGATCTATGCCTAAAAATCTACTCTAATCTTCCTCAAGAATATGAGAAAGTAGCCCTTCCCATTAGAGAAGGAGCTGAATGGAGTAGTATGACCATTGAACAATACTTTGGTAAACTTGAAGCATATGAACTAGAAAGAATGATCAAAATTCAACCAGCATCCACTATATCTCAAACCCTTACCCTTGTTGCACAAGAGCAAACCCAGAAACAACTCTCTCAACAGGACATTGACTCTCTTGTTATCAATGCTCTACAAAAACTGAACATAACTCCTAAACAAGAATCAAAGCCAATCTCTCAAGAAGACATCCCAAGTCTCATCTCCATGGATGTCAGAAATGCCATGAAGCATCAAAAGAAAGCTTTTGATAGAAGATACAGTCCTTCACCATCCAACCCAACTCACGAAGTTGTTAAAAAGAACAGTGAGTGTTACAACTGTGGTAAACCAAATCACTATGCTGTAGACTGTAAAGAACCTAAGAAACCAAGAGAATACTAAAAAAGAATGACCTATTCTAAAGATGTCATTCATAGTTCTAGGTGCAATTGCTACAATTGTGTCAAGGCAAAAAATGACAAGAATAAAGAACAAGTCATGCTTGCTGACTTCTCTAGGTTTAGTGATGAAGAATTTGAATCTTCAGACTCAGATAGTGATGAAGAAGAAGAATTACTGTGTTTAGTGGCACAAGAATGTGATGAATCAGATAATGAAGAGGACCTAGAAGCCTTAGCTGCTGCTGAAGAACTTAAAGAGGTACATAATTTTAACTCTCTTAATATTGATGGTTTTAAAAATTTAGTTTGCACCCTCTTAATTCAAAAGAAGAAACAAGACTCTAGCTTTGCTGCCCTCATCACAGAAAACCTTGAGCAATCAATAACCATTGAAAAACTCAAAACCCTAAACACTAACCTTGAAACAACCACAAAGGATCTAGAAGAAAAATGTCAAAAACTTGAAAATGACATACTTAGTTCAACAGCTAAGACTGACTATTCTAAATCCCAAGAGGATAATAAACATGAAATAAGTACCTTGAAGGAAGAAAACAATGCTTTAAAAAGCAAAATTGCTTCCTGGAGCAAATCAAGTAATACTTTATCCATGTTTCAATTCAACCAGAGAAATCTTGGGGACAGATCTGGAATAGGAGCTAAAAATCCCACACTCAAAATCTATACTCCACCCACTGGTGATAGAGCTGTTGAAACAATGATTTTACAATGTCTCAACACACTCTCTACCAAGAAACCATCTTACCCCATTCAAACAAAGGAAGATGTGTACAAACAAAGGAGTAAAGAGAGTAAATCAAAAGGGGATTCTCCCACAATTCCTAACACTCAAGCTTCAACAAGTACTGATGATATTAAATCTCAGAAAAGGAAGCAAGAACAAAAGCCTAAACAAGCCAGAAAGCTAAGACAAACTAGACAACCAAGATATGCTAGACAGCAGAGGCACTCTAGGCAACTTAGACAAAACTGGCAATATTCCAATGGGAAAAGCCATCAGTCACAAAACTTCTCCCCTAGATCATCTTACCACTCACAAAATCCCAGACAGCAATCTCACTTTCATAAACCAAACTACAGAAATCAAAGCCCATACAATACTGGACACCTATATAACTCCCCTCAACCCTTCACATTGACACCCTACATGATGCAAATCATGTCCTACTATAACACCCTTAACCAATTCTTCAAAAGAAGATCAGGTGGCAAGGCTAGGGTACCAAAGAAAGTCTAATCCTTAGGACCCAAAAAGAATAAAGGGTACCATAATTTTTAATTTTGTTTTGTAGGAATCTAATAAAAGAATCTGGTACTTAAATAGTGGATGTAGCAGACATATGACTTACAACAAGGAATGGCTTCAACATCTAACTCCAAAGAATGGTCCCAATGTTACATTTGGTGACAATTCTCAAGCAAGAGTCAAAGGATCAGGAAATCTAGTGACCAAGGATATCATCTTTACAGATGTATCTTATGTTGAAGGCCTTAAGCACAATTTGATTAGCATAAGTCAAATTTGTGACAAAGGGTACCATGTTATCTGTACAAAGGACCAATGCCAAGTCAAAGACAAGAACAACAAGGTTATTCTAACAGGAGTTAGAAAGAAGAACCTCTACTGCCTCCACCTTGAAGTTGTTCAATCCTCTACTACTCACTGTCTATTACCCTACAGCCAATCAGATTTGTCATGGCTGTGGCATAAAATACTTGCTCACCTAAACCTCAAAACCATTTCCAAGTTATCCATCTCCAATCTTGTCAAAGGTCTTCCCAAAATTCCTTTCAAGAAAGACAAACTATGCAGAGCTTGTCAATGTGGAAAACAAAAGAAGACATCCTTTACTGCTAAAACCAGACTAGACACATCCAAACCTCTTGATCTCCTTCATATGGACCTATTTGGCCCCATTAGAACCAGATCTCTAGGTGGAAAGAGATACTCTCTTGTAGTTGTTGATGACTACACTAGATTCACTTGGATAATTCTTCTTGAATCCAAAAGTGATACTCTTCAAAACCTTACTCAGCTGTTCAAGAAAGTTCAGAACTTTAAAGGCTTATCTATCAAAAAGATAAGATCTGATCATGGAACTGAATTTGAGAACACTGGAATTGAAAACTATTGTAACCAAATAGGGATTGATCACAACTTTTTAGGTCCAAAAACTCCTCAACAGAATGGAGTCGCAGAAAGAAAGAACAGGACCATTTGTGAAGCAGCAAAAGCAATGCTGTCAGAACACAATCTTCTTAAATACTTTTGGGGTGAAGCTTTTACTACTACTGTTTATGTACAGAATAAAACTCTAATCAACAAGTTTCATATGAAGACCCCATATGAGTTGTGGAATGTCAAGGTTCCAACCATATCCTACTTTCATGGATTTGGAAGTAAATGTTACATTCACAACAATGGGAAGAATAACCTAGACAAATTTGATTCCAAGAGTGATGAAGGAAACTTTCTTGGTTACTCCAATACTAGCAAAGCCTACAGAGTATACAACAAGAGAAGACTGATTATAGAAGAATCCATTCATGTTGACTTTGATAAAAACAATGATCAAAGCAATACTGACTTATATGATTTTGATGAAAGCATTAGAAATTCTGACAACCTTCCAGAACCTTCATCCTCAATCAACAATCCTTATCCATCAAATGAGAACAACATTACTCTTCCCTATGTTCTGCCCAAAGATACTCTCAACAGCTTACCCACTCCCAACAACTTTCCTCTTCCCAACAGCTTAGATGAAACAGTTAGCTGTCAAATCATACCTTCCCAAATCTCCACTCAAATCCCAATTCTCAATGATGACAACCTAATCATTTCCATTCCTATTCAGAAGGAAACAATCCCTGATGGCATTCCTCACTATGATATTCTCATGAGTGCCTTCATTTCTCAAATGGAACCTAAAAATATCCATGAAGCCCTTCAAGATGCAGACTGGATAGAAGCAATGGAAGAAGAACTTGAACAGTTTGAAAGGAATAAAGTATGGAAACTTGTTCCCAAACCAAGAAACCAAACTGTCATAGGTACCAGATGGGTTTTTAGAAACAAAATGAGTGAAGATAGTACTGTAGTGAGAAACAAACAAGACTTGTTGCTCAAGGATACAGACAAAAAGAAGGAATATACTATGATGAAACTTTTGCTCCTGTAGCAAGACTTGAAGCCATAAGACTATTTCTAGCCTTTTCATCTTTTAAGAAGATGAAAGTATTCCAAATGGATGTCAAGAGTGCATTCCTGAATGGAATACTAAATGAAAAGGTGTTTGTTGCTCAACCTCCTGGATTTGAACATCCTAAATTTCCAGACCATGTATACAAGTTGGACAAAGTCTTGTATGGTCTAAAACAAGCCCCTAGAGCTTGGTATGACACTCTGTCTAAATTCCTTCTTGATAAAGGATTTACCAAAGGTCATATTGACAACACTTTATTCATTAAAAAATATGGAGATGACACCCTACTCATTCAAGTCTATGTTGATGACATTATCTTTGGATCATCAAATGAGAACCTTTGCAAAGAATTTGGAGATCTTATGCAAAAACAGTTTGAAATGAGTATGATTAGGGAACTAACGTACTTCCTAGGTCTTCAAGTCAAACAAATGAAGGATGGGATCTTC
Organism: Campanula takesimana; assembly: GCA_026119855.1. Classification (NCBI taxonomy): domain Eukaryota; kingdom Viridiplantae; phylum Streptophyta; class Magnoliopsida; order Asterales; family Campanulaceae; genus Campanula; species Campanula takesimana. The sequence goes on from JAOWBW010000620.1 coordinate 302,686, forward strand.
ATTAACCAAGCCAAGTACACAAGAGACATGATCAAGAAGTTTGATATGCAGAATGCCTCAACAGCTAAGACACCTCTGTCTACCACAACCAAACTTCATGCTGACACTGATGGTCAAAGTGTTGATCAAACACTTTACAGAAGCTATATAGGATCTCTCCTATATGTTACTGCCTCAAGACCAGACATCATGTTCAGTGTATGTCTATGTGCAAGATTTCAAGCAAATCCCAAAAAATCTCATCTTGCTGCAGTTAAAAGGATTTTGAGATATCTAAAAGAAACTCCTGATTATGGCTTATGGTATCCTAATGAATCTCTATTTTCACTAATTGGCTTTACTGACTCAGACTATGCTGGATGTAATCTAGACAGAAAATCAACAAGTGGTGGATGTCAATTTATTGGATCAAGAATTGTGTCCTGGTTTAGCAAAAAGCAAACCTCTGTAGCAACCTCAACATCTGAGGCTAAATATGTTACAGCTGGTCTCTGTTGTTCCCAAATATTGTACTTAAAAAGTCAATTACAAGACTTTGGTATAAATGTCACTAATATTCCCATATTTTGTGACAATTCAAGTACAATAGCCATGACTGAGAATCCTGTTCAACACTCTAAAACCAAACACATTGAAGTAAGACATCACTTCATTAGAGACCATGTTGAAAAAGGAAATATCATTTTAGCCAAAGTTGGTACTGAGGATAATGTCTCTGACATACTAACTAAAGCTATGGATGAAAAGAGGTTTGAACTTTTGAGAGAAATGTTAGGAATGATTAACTTGCCTAAGTAAAAGGGATTAACTAAAATTTTATTTCATAAACTTTAGACTGGTACAGAGAACATGGTTAGCTGTTTACATTATTTATACAGCTAACCTAAACAGATCTCTATTCAAGGATAACAATATGATGGCCTGTTGACATCATATTGCTTGGAACTAAGCCTTAACCTCACTACCCCTGTGTTTCTGGTAGCCCTCTCCTCTTAAAAACAAAAAAAGGGTACAAAAAAACTTTCCCAATAGCTAACTAACCTTGGCTGTTCTCTTCTTCCTCCATCTTACAAGATTTGTTTCCAACAACAACCAGAGCCCTTGTTCTGTCCATCTCCTCCTTGATATGCCCTTGCTGGTATAGATGGCCCTCCCTCTAAATACCTCTCCAACCATACTGGATGCCTCTCCATAACTGGAGAATGATGAAGAGGTGGACCCATGGTTCTTGGACACCACTCCTCCACAGCATCATAGAGTGGAAGATCATCCAAAGGGGAAACAAAGCTAAAGGTCCCAGAAGTCTGCATACTCTCAGAAGCAATCATTTCCATGTGGGAAGAAGGACCTCCAATATCCTCTTCCTTGACTTGAACAGGACTACAACACCTCAAATACTGCCTGAACAGTTGAGTGTGAGTAGTTGATGGTGACTGCTAGACCCCATGAAAGTTATCTCCCCTTCCCTCTAGCACTGCCATGCTAATAGTCAAAGAATCCCTTGTTACTGGGACATAATCCCTTAGCTGTTCAGCTACATGCACCTTCTTGGCCTTAACAGCTAAGATATCTTCCTGACTCATTAGCTCTCTCAAAGTAAATAGCCTCAACACCTGTTTTCCCTCAACAGCTATCCTATCAATATCCTTCCTATGGACCATTAAGCTTATGAAAAGCAAGTTTGAAATGAGCATGATGGGAGAACTTACATTCTTCCTCGGGCTTCAAATCAAGCAATTGAATGATGGTATCTTCATAAATCAAGCCAAGTACACAAAGGACTTAATCAAGAAATTTGGACTTGAGAATGCTAAAGCATACGACACTCCAATGGCCACGGGCAACAAACTTGACAAAGACTTGAAAGGTAAGAAAGTTGATCAAACTTTATATCGAGGTATGATTGGCTCTCTCCTTTATCTTACTGTAAGTAGGCCGGATATTATGTTTAGTGTTTGTGTCTGTGCGCGCTATCAAGCGGACCCTAGAGAAGCGCACTTAACTGCTGTTAAGCCCATTATTCGTTATCTTTCTGGAACTGTTAACCTTGGATTTTGGTACACCAAAGATTCGAATTTCGATTTGCTAGGTTATTCAGACGCAGACTACGCAGCATGCACTATTGACAGGAAGAGCACAAGTGGCACTTGTCATTTCCTTGGAAATCGACTTGTTGCGTGGGCAAGCAAGAAACAAGCTGTTGTGTCCATCTCCACTACAGAAGCTGAATACATTGCTGCTGGGAGCTGCTGCTGCCAAATCCTATGGATGAAGCAACAATTAGTGGACTATGGAATTAATGAAGGAAATTGCCCAATTTTCTGCGATAATATGTCCACCATAGCAGTTTCCAACAATCCTGTCATGCATTCAAAGACAAAGCACATCGACATTAAATATCATTTTCTCAAGGACCACGTGGAAAAAGGAAACATTCATTTAGAGCACGTGGGCACAGATAATCAAATTGCTGATATCCTTACAAAGGCTCTTGACGCAAAAAGATTTGTATTCCTGAGAGGAGAAATGGGTATGATTGAACTTAGCTAACCTGTCCATATGATTTGTCAATACTAATAATCTTGTGTTTGCTTGATAAGATATTCATCATAGGTCAAAGATCCATGCTTCTGCGCAACCCCTGGGCAGTACTTCCTTTGCGCATATCACTAATGTTAATCTATTTTAAGAATTGATTGCGTTATTTACAGCTCTGCGCATGATTTTGACATGCGCACACTTCGTGGATCGCAGGTAAGTCTTCTATTTATTAGAAATTGCACTTAGGTCCCTGACTGAAAAGTCAACGCTTAGTTCACAAGGGTACTTGTGTAATTAAAATTTTCCCTCACCTTATTTTTGAAATTTCTTGGGAAATTACGCTTTTACCCCCGCGCATGTCCCATTATCATTAAATGCAAACGGCCATTAATGATAGTTCCTGTTAGAATTCCTGATCAACATTTATGAGGGAGTTGATATGACTGTGACCTGCCTAGACCTACTCACTCACTCGCGTGTCAGGTCTGCGTACGCGCGTTCCCTATTCGGCCACGTTGCTTTGCTATCTTGCGCCTCTGCATTTTTTCACCAAATTCGCCGTCTTTCACCAAACCGCCTCGCTGACGTCATGCGCCATTTCCCCTTTTAGTATAAATCCTTTTTTTGATTTTTTTTCTCTCTTTCATGTTCTCTCTCTCTTTCACAAATTCATCCTCTTTCTCTCCTCTGCAACCTACCCTCTATTTCCCAATCATTTCCTTTTCTTCTCTCCTTGACTTTTCTCTCAATCTCTGCAAAACTCTTCTCTCTCTTCCCTTTTCAAAAACCCTAGTTTCTTTTAAAATGGCTCCCCGTAAATCGAAAGCTAAAGTAGTTGGTGAGGTCCATGAACCTGTTGAAGAGGTTCCTCCTCAAGAAGCTAAAGCTATTGACGACATGGTAACTATTTCTGAACCTTGAACTCATTTTCTGTTTATCCGCCATTGTTATGTCTCAAGTTCTTAAAAACTCCCCTTTTCGATTTTGCTCTTATCTGTTAATCATTTTTTAAATCGTCTGTTGTTTTGCGTTCGTCTCTCTCTGATCTACCTTCGTATGGACTTTATTTCACGATCAGTACTGTTTTCATATGTTCTCTGCAAAATTTTTTCGTTCGAAAACCTCCTAGGCAGACGAACGGTTATTCTCGATTTCTGGGCTAAATGTTTTGTTTTTGGAAATCTTGTTTTCTTGATTGTTTTTTGTCTCTGAAATGCGGTTATTTCGATATGCTTTTTGTCCTTTTTGGTCAAACTTTGATTTTTAGTGTTCTTGATGTTCTTCGAGTTCATATTTTTATTATTCCGTGTTCATCAAGTTCTTATTTTTTTTAATTTGGGTCGCCTTATATCTCTGTGTTTGCGTTTTTGCGCATATCTTTCTCATTTGTTTCCTATGGAGATGCTGCGCACACGTGTATCTGCGCATGCGCTTCACTCCATGCGCAATTCTTGTCTAAACTACTTATTTTGCGCAGAACTCTTTCTACTTCCTACAAGGCTGGGAACTGGATCTTGCTGCGCTACACAAAGATGCTGTCGGACGCAGGATTGTTCATCTTATGGATTCTTCCGTCATCTTACCTCTCTTTACACTAGCTCAGGACTTCTATGTCCCCTCTCTTATAGACGAGTTCTTTGAGAACGCAGAAAGAGTCTCCATGACACACAAGCAGACTCGTGAAAAGATTGATGTTATCCGCTCAGTCATTCGGAATTACTCAGTGCGCATTGTTCCTGCGTCACTTAAAAAGCTTTGTGGATTTAAAGTGGATGATGCGCCAGAAGCTTATTCTGAAGCTAAACAAAACAAGCTTGCGCAGAAACTGATTGGGGAACCTTCTCTGCTTAAGAAGTGGAGCGTTCATGATCGCAAGGAGTTTGGTGAGGTAATGTATCACCTTTGCACCATTATTGGCGAATCCGTAAACTGTAAAAATGGAAATAAGGGCAAGTTCATTTCCAAGCAGTGGGCTTATTGTGCTGCGGTATATAATGGCGATGCTTTAGACTGGTCCTCTATTCTTTTTGACGAGCTATGGGACGCATCGGAGAGCTATGACAAGCGCATGGACAAGAAAGTAGCCAAGTACAGAACTCACTGTAGGCTCTTATTCAAATTTCTGATGAACGTCTCTGAGCTGCGCACCTTCGTGCAAAAGCGTCCTGATCTCAAAGTCCCCTGCACCAAGACATATTCCATCTCTCACCTCTACTCTCTGCGAAATGAAATTGGTCGCAGTGACTATCGCAAGATTTGGAACAAGGACACCAGCCCTGACAAAGAAGATTGGGTTGATAGTGATGACGATGGAGCCCCTCAACCCAAAGCAAAGAACACTGCCGCGCAGCCATCGAAGGCCACTGCGCCTACTGAACCTGAAACTGTTGCTGCGCAGGCAAAGCGCAAAGGCAAAGGTATTGCAGAACCTATGCAAGAAAAGGTGAAGGAAATCCCAAATGTCAGATCATCTGCTGGCATTAAAATTGGATCTGATTTACCACCACCTGCTCCCAAACCTTCAAAGAAGCGTAAAGATCCTCCTGCGCCTGCTCCCTCTCCTGCCAAAACCAAGAAAAAGCCTGCTTTTACCAGACTTCCTCCTGCGGCTGCTATGGTTGAAGAAGACAGCGAGTCTCGAATGGATGAGACTGTTGCTGATGCTGCTGATGATACAGCGCAGGGGGATCAAGATCCAAAGGCTGCTGACGCCCCTCCTGCTCAGGGTCCAGGAGATAGTGATGATTGGATGGATGAAGCTTTTCCCGCCTCCGGTATGCCTGCAAAGACCGCTGCTGCTGCACCTGCCAAGGATCCTCCTCGAACTCCGCGCAGGAAACAGGTTGTGCGCAGCACTGCGAAAGGGCAGCCAAAAGTTGCGGCTCCTCCTTGTCCTGAACCATCATCAAGTGCCTTCCAGCGCCTCAATATTCCGATTGGAAATACTCAACCTGGCACCTCTGTCCTTCATGATGATTTGGACTTGGAAGATGAGGATACGGATGAGGTTACCAAGTCTGCGCAGGGCGATGATGCTGCGCCGTAAGCTCCTGTTAATCCTGAAGGAGAAAAGGAAAGGGATGTGCGCTCAACTGATACAGATAGCAGCAGCACGCACTCATCTCCGCATAGGTCTCCTGCTGCTGCTCCTATTTATCTCTCTCCCAAACAACCTTCTCCAACGAACTCTCCTCCCAAAGTCTCTCCTCCTCCTGTTCAAGCTATTCCTTCCGTTCCTACAGTATCTACTTCTTCTCTATCTTCCTCCGCTGATCTTCACCAAATTCTCCAGGCTCTCAATACTATTCAAGTCAACCAGGTTGCTGCGCAGTCCCAAATGACTCAGCTCATTACTGCGCAGACAGCTATCCAAGAGCAACTTGATGCGCAACGTTTAGAGATTGCTGCCATTAAGGGGGAGAATATATCAAAGGCAAGTACCTCCGCCGGCCCCTCTGCGCAACGCGTTCCTGATGCATTAGACCAAATGGTCCTGGACTCTTTAAAGTCAATAGCTGGGATGCTTGAAAACGTATGCACCTATACCGCTATCAATGATGGGTTTATAGGACTGCTTAAGCATCTGCGCAAGAGCCTAGCCGATGGGTTGCATGAAGGATTTTCTGGGATGGAAGCGATGATGTTGGAGAGATTGGAACAAGGTCCCGGTCCTGCGCATGCCAATTCGCTTAATATGGAAAGTGTCAGGGAGTGCATAACTCAAGCGATGACTGATTTCGCTGATGGGTTCAATGCTAGGATGGATCAAGCCATGTTCGATATTCAAGCCAGCGTGAACACTCAGCTCCTCCACACTGACCAAAGACTCGAAGCAACGCAGGCCACCGTCATCAATACTATTGAAGCTGCTGAGCAGTCTTATTTTAATCAGATGACGGGACATCAAGTGCAGTATAGAGCCAACTTCCGAGAGCTGCGAGAAGATAACGCAGATATGCGCAGAGGAATGGCTACCTATGTCGGTGAGGCCGTAGCGTTCAGAGAAAGATTTCAAGAACTGAAGATTGAACTTATGAATAAGTTCAACAGTCTGCAGAATGAGCTACATGAAGCCTTGCACCGGATCAACATATACTAGGTTCTATGTAATTTTTTTTTGTTTTTGCGCAAAGTATTTCTTTTTGTGCGCATTTTTTTTTTGTGTTTTTTTTTTTTTTTTTTTCTTATTCAAACTTGTAATCTGCAACTCTTTACATTTCAAGTTTTAATGAGAAAAATCGCATCATGTGTTTCCAAAACCTTGTTCAAATTCAAACTCCTTGTTTGTGGAACAATGATTGCATTATTTCAACCCATGCGCATAATCTTAACTACTCATATTCTCAACGCATAATGTTTAAACATTCAGTTTAAATGCATACTTAAAACTAAAACTCATATCATTTGTATGCGCTGAATGATACTTCTGTCTTTCCCTTTTTGTAAGCTAATCTTTTGGATAGACTAGAAATCTATGACATTGGCTAGTGTGTGCATTGACTTGAGGCATGATTTGCTATTCATATCTTTATGGACATGTTATTATCAAGTACAATGAATTGCCTTTGTCATAGTAGGTAATGGCATCAATCATTTAGGGGGAGATTGTTGGGTATGCTTACTTCTTGACCCTCCTATTCTCGTTAGAATTGATTGATACCATCACCTATTAATATTTTGTGGACTTTAGGACCCTATGTAAGAATTTTTATAACTTCAATTTTTAGCTTAGTCCATTTTATAGTATAGGCTTAGATCACAGGACTTGAAGCGGAAAGGAATGAAGATCCAAGTGTCAGTGGTTACTGCGCAGGACACCACTGCGCAGGAATATCCTGCGTAGCATTCTTCCTCAGTTTAATCCATTCAGATCACCTAACTTGGAAAACTCTTTGAAGATGTACGCTTTTAAGAGTGTTAAGGTGTGCAGAAACGACAAAACAAGCACACTTAGCAGATCCAATGGTGGAGACGCGCTCAAGAGATATATTTCAAATAAAGACAGCTGTCAACCTTCTAGAAGAAGCTTTTTGAGTTTGGTCTTCATGCTCAGTCTCCAACGGCTCTATATACCTGCGCACCAATCATATTGTGCCAGGTCATCAACTTTGATTAGAGCTCCAACGGCTATAAAGGACACATGCGCACCAATCATATTGTGCCAGCTCATCGTCCTTGCTCAGAGCTCCAACGGCTATATTCAAGCTCTCAGCTATAAATAAGCCAGCTCATCTTCATTTCCAAGTTGCTAGAGTTTGTGCTTACTAATATCTTTAAAGTTCTGAAGATTGCTGCTTATATTCCCAGATTCAAGATCAACCTTCAAACCTTCATACCTTCAAACTCCTGCCCAGATCCTAAAGTCTTGTATCACCAGAATTCTTCGTGCTCTTCATCTCATAAATTCATAGAGCCCAGAATTTCTGTCACACACACACCTCTTGAAGCTTCGATCATTTAGATCCTACTTCTTGAGATACACCGGTTTAGTCTAGGATTTGTTCTTCATAGAATAGATTTTGATTTGAGTTTTGATTCATTGTAATCTTGTAAAAGCTCCTCACATCAATATAAATCTCTCCATTAGAAAATCCAAGACTAACCATCTTGGTAGAGGACGTAGATCTTTCATCGATCGAACCTCTCCAAATAGCTTGTTCTTTAATCTCGCTATTTACTTTCTGCTAATCATTTCTGAATTACTGCTTTGTTTGATCTTATCAGATTGCTACTATTGCCGCTGTGTTTGTTATTGCTTATTGCCTTAGAACATTTTATCCAACTCTTTAAGACAAAACTTAGCGCGTGCGTTTTTATCCTTGCGCAGATTTTTACTGCGCAGGTGCTGCTTAAAACTTCCGCTGTGTATTTCACACTCTCACTGCGCGCTATACTTAGCTTATTTGAGAACTGTGCGCATAAGCCATTGATTTGCAAAAGGGTTTTAAAAGAATTTTAAAACGCTATTCACCCCCCCCCCTCTAGAATTTTTCATACCCTTGTTGCCCCTTTGGGACCAACACCTCCTTTCTCATCAAGTCTCCAAGGGAATGAACCCTTTGGACTTCAGACTGTGTGCATTTGCTCTACTGCTCTCTCCCTCCCCTACTTTCATTCTTTGACCAAACAGCTTAATACTACCCCCTTCTTCCACTTGTTTCTCCTTTCCCTTGCCTTTAACCTCATTCAATTGTGCCAATCTCTCTCTCTCTATTTTTTCTCCAAAGATTCCCTTTCACATTCCTAATCTCTCTTTCTCTTCTCCCTATCTCTCACCTCCCTATACTTAAAAGGGTGATCAAGAGGAAGCTGTTCAACTTCCTCATACATCTGATGATCACTCTGTATAGTGTATGAAATGTACTATCTCTCAAACCTTTCCCTCTCTGTCTCTTCTCCTACAGGGATTGAAAAGATTAGCTTCTTGGCTAATTGAGCCATTCTTTTAGGATTATACTTAGCTGCAAGTCTCCCCAAGTTTCGTAAATTTAACTTGGTCTGTCTGAACAGCTAAGCCAAAAGAAAGAGAATATGATGTGTTTTCATTAGCTGAGTTCTTATTCCTTTTATATACAAGGAATTTATGAAAGCCCACAATAGGGTATGGTGCTAGACTTAGCTGTTAAAATTAAATTTTTGCCCAAATTATCAACTGATTTGACCACAAAATATGTACTATTGGTACAAAAACTTGGCAAAACTGAGATGTGATAGGTCAAAATTTAAGTCGAAGTGTGTTATATCATACTTAGCACCTTACCTTCCTTAAATAGCCGCCCAATATTTCTGGGAATAAATGATATATCATTTAATTCCATTCTATTTACTGTTCATATAAACAGTAAAAGAGGATAACTGTCAAGTCGTCTTAACGGATAGCTTTTAAAACCCTCGTCGCCTCGATCTTAAAATTATAACCGTTGTCCCCACCTTCTAAACCACGATCTTTCATCTTCTCCTCTTTCTATAAAAACCAAAATTCTTTTTCTTCGAAAATCATTCAACCTTTCGAAGTCAAAAACTCTGCTTCAAACCCTAACCTCCTCTGTTTTCAAACCCCACCTTTTCTCCTTCTTGTAAAACAATCATGTCTTCTCCTATTATTAGACAACCTCTTGTACTCGAAGATACTCATGGGTATTACATCGAAGAAGACTTCTTCCAAGGAGAAACAGGTCTATTTATAAAATGTCTTCTTGAAAACAATAGATTACTCTCTTTTCTCACAGAAAAATCCCCCTTCCTTGACCATGCCTGTCTCCATCTCTACAACACTGGAATGAGGAATTATTACCACTCAATCTATGCTATGTTTAGAGAAGAAGAAATTGTCATTTCCTATCTAGATGTCAGTATCTACTTAAATCTTGAAATAAGTGAGTATTTCATAACAAATATATGGGATCCTGCCATAGATATGAACTTTGCCCCTCTCTATCGAACCTTCACAGTCCAAGACATTTACCTAAGCATCAAAAACCAGCCTGTTCACAAAAGACATCTCTCCAAAAGACACTCTGTCCTGTGTGACATTTTCCTCAAAGGAATCTGTGGCAAACAATCTTCATTTGATCAAATGAGTGTCTCAGAGTGGAAACAAGCATTGGCTCTTCTTAGAGGCAGGATCAACTGGGTCCCATCCTCTTGGAGAGCTTCAATCTGAAAAACTACCCTTCCACCATCAAAGGAATAAAAAAGGCTAGACAACCTAACCTCTTCTGGTTCATGACCCTTGTTCTTCTTCAAAAATTTCGTGAGGTAGTTCCTTACTGGAACTTACAAAATGAATGGTACCTCTGCTGTGATGCAAGCAACACAAAGAAGTTTGATAAGAAGACCTCCAACCTCAAGAAGAAAAAGGGGCTAGCAGCTGAGGGGGAACCAAGTAATCAACAGCCAACAGCTGAGGGGGAACAACATCAAGGACCTCAAATCATTGAGTTATCCTCTGATTCTACCTCAGACTTTGACTAGAACACTTGTATAGGTGCCTAGGTCATAGCTGTTAGACATATGTTTTCCCCTATTCCCTAGCTTACTTATGTTTGAACAGGTTTCTCTCTAATCCTCTTCCTATTAACTCCTTTACCAATATTAGTACCTTACTTGAACAGATCTAAAGTCTATTGGTTTTTTGTCTCTGTTTTGAATAGTTGTTCAGAACATCCCTTTTATTTTTCAATTATATCTTTCAATACATTGTGTATTAACAGTTTGTTTGCCTAGAAATATTATCAAGAATATTTTCTCTTCATTGGTTCTTCTATTTCCTTAGCACTTATCCATGCAGGTACATAATCAAAAACCTTATTTATTTACCAAAAAGGGGGAAATTGTTAGTACCTTACTATGTTTAACTCACAATTAATCATAGTAAAAATGTTTTGATAAATAAATAATCAATCCATTGATTATATGATGTATACAAAAGACCTGAGCACAGGCAGCCCATCACAAAGCTCAAACAGCTAAGCCATCCTGTTAGCTGTTCAAGCCAACAGTCAAAACACTTCATGATCTACCTACCATTTACACATTCAACAAACTGAAGAACTACCTATTACAACTCCCTCAACCTCAAATGAATTATCAAGATGCTAAATTCAATCAAAGCTTCAACAGCTAAGGCCCTACAAACCCAATAGCTAAGCTCCTCTGTCTCAACTGCTGAGACTGTTCTTCTTTAACAGCTATCTCCACGCCATCAGACTCTTGAAGATTGATTATTATAAATATTAACAAACATTAGAATAACTCTATTGAAGCTTGATCAAGTGAGAATACACCTTCCCCTTAACTTGACAACCTACATTCAAGAGGAACAACATATTAGTCAACCCGGTCAAAGACAAGCCATTACTCCTCTGTACCTTTGGTCCCCCAACGGCTACCCTTGTACCCTTGACCCCCAACAGCTATATGGCCTCCCCTATATAAAGGTGTATACTGTCATGTTGTCAAGTAACCCTTTTTAACCCTTCAACCCATTTTTACAACCTCACTCCCTTTTTGAGCCTTTCTGCATTCTCAATCTGCAGATCTAAATATTTGCATAATCCCCTGCAAATATTGTGCCCCTTGTGCACCCAGTTACAACCCACACCAAGCCTAAGCTATCAGTCAAGCTTAACTTTTTATTTAAATCTTTTGTATTTTTTTTTCTTTTCTTTTTATAGCCTTAGTCAAAAGGCTTCCTTAACTGTAGTGACAGTTAAGAAGAGGGGGTTCGAGGAACTTGCCTTTATCATTCATTGTAAGTTTATTAAGTAAGTGAATATTATAGTGGATTGATCTCACTGTTGACTACAGTGGGGGTGGATGTAAGAGAAGTGTTTGCCTCTGAACCACTTTAAAAAATCCTTGTGTATTTTCTTCTCTTATCTCTACACGTACACACACTACACCTTGTCTATTTCATTTATTCTTTTAATTATTCTCTGCTGCATAATTACTCCATCTCTCAACAGCTAACCACTCAAACTGTTAGCTGTTCATCTTTAACATTTCTATTCTTTAAGTAAAACAGGACCTTTCACTTACCACGCTTGATTCCTTTTCCAATAGAAATTTAGATAAAGTATCTTACCATAGTCATGGATCTTGTTTGAGTCCATATAAAGCTTTACGGACTTTGTAGATATGATCTGAAAATTTGTGGTCTTCAAATCCGGGAGGTTGAGCAATATAGATTGTTTCTTGAAGTTCACTTTTGAAAAATGCACTCTTGACATCCATTTGATAAAGCTTAAATCTTTTGTAAGAGGCATAAGCTAAGAACATCATTATATCTTTAAGTCTTGCAACGGGGGCAAATGTTTTATCATAATGCACTCTTGACATCCATTCGTCTTGTCTATATCCTTGTGCAATCAACCTTGCTTTGTTTCTTGTAATGCTTCCATTCTCATCCATCTTGTTTTTGAACACCCATTTTATACCAATCACTCCTTGTTCCTTAGGTCTTGGAACTAAATTCCAAACTTCACATCTTTCGAATTGGTTGAGTTCTTCTTGCATAGCAACAACCCAGCTTGAATCTTAGAGTGCTTCATCAACTTTCTTAGGTTCAACTTGTGAAATAAATGTCGTATGTGCATCATAGTTTGATCTTCTTGTTTAAATTCCAGAATGTAAATCCCCAATGATATTTTTAATTGGGTGATCTCTGACCTCACAAACTTCTTGAGGTAGATCTAGTTGAATTGATGGTTGTTGAAAATCTTTAAGTGGTACATCATTTGTGCCATCCTAATCATAAGTAAGTTGAGGGATTAGATCTTCAACATTGATAGGTGTTTCAACATTATTTCCATTTGAGCAAGCTGCTAGTGTGGTAGCTTCTAGTGCTTTATATAAGGTAGATGGAGGTGTTGTTGAGCTAGATGGATTTCCTTTAGTAGATTGATTTTGTGATTGATTTGTATCTCTTTAATTACCTGTCTTATTAGACTCAACAAAATCATCAGCAACATTTGGAGCCAAATGTGGCTCAAGGAGAGAATGTTCATCAAAAGTAACACTATCATGCTGCGGCGGAAAATCAAACGAGTTGTTAGTGTGTATGCGTTTGCAATTTGGTTTGATGGTGGTACCTGATTGATGGCATTTGATGTGAGATTCTGAGACTCATGGCTAATAAATCCTTTATATGAGAAGAACAACCCAAAAATATTTTTTTTAGTTTTTAGTTGTAGTTTTTGTTTTACTCGAGGACGAGCAAAAAGTAAGTTTGGGGGTATTTGATAAATGTGTTTTTACACATTTAAAGAGTACTATTTTGTAACTCATTTTATGCTCGATCTTGGGTTTTATTGTGTTTTAATGGCTTTTTGTGAAGATATGTGTTAAGACAGGGAAATAGGTACTTTTAGGATGTTTTGGACCTATAAGAAGGCAAGGAATGGATGGGGAAGGAATGGAATCAAGAAAGGAGAAGAAAAGAAGAAATATACATTTTAGGCAGAGTGGGCGGCCACACATCACAATTTGGGCGACCGCACACTTGAGGAGTATTTATCCCAGAAACATTTCAGGACCATTGGGCGACCGCACAGGCCCATTTGGGCGGCCGCACATGGCTACGGGCAGAAAACATCCAGTTTCCTATTAACTTAAGGATCTTAATTGTTTTCCTTTTAATAACCCTATTGAACCCTAGTATAAATACATATCAACTCCAGCAACCATAATAGACAGTTTGTATCATCGTTCAAGTCTTGTAACAAATATTGGGAGATTTATCATTTATTCCAGTATTTTTCATTCATCGGTTTATGTTCAATATTGAAGATTTGTTGATGATGATCATGAGTATGCGATGATGATCATGAGTATGCGCTGCTAAATTCCCTATTCTGCGGATTGAAGGTAACATGTATGGATTTAATATGTGTTAATTAATCTTATTGTCAAGCATATTGTTGGGTTTTTCAAAAGTAAATTTATGAAGGTTTTCTAGTTACAATCTAATGTGAATATTAGATTGACTCTTAAACTAATTTGTGTATGCGGAAATCGAGTGATCGATTGATGTATACAAGGTCTGACTTTTGAAGAATATAATTTAGATTTGCAAAGTGATTTCTTATCAAAATTATAGATTCAATATTCCTAGGATTTTAATGGGTTCTTCGAATATTACGCGGACTTTGCAGAAAGTGTAATATTTAGAGAATACTAAATTATAGGTTGTGTGAACATCCAATTTTACTTAAGAGAATGAATCCCCAACAATGATTGATGATATTATTAGTTATGCATATTATTGAAATACATGTGAACCCAATCCGTAGATCTTTCTCCCATCGCTTGATTTTTATTTTTTTTTAGCGAAAAGGGCAATGCCCCCTATATTTTATTGAAAATAAATAAAAGGTACAAAGATGTGATGGAAAAAACCATCATAAAAGAAAAAGAAACAAAAAAAGAGGAAAAAAACATAAAAAATAAAATAAAAAAATAAAAGGTCAATCAAATTGCCTTTTATTATTCCAAGGCCTTTTAGGCTTGAGATATTTTGCTTTAGCTTTCGATCCAGATTTTCCTCATTTCCCTTTAACTTTTTGAAAGCCATCTTCTTCATCGTAATAATCTTCATCGCTTGAATTTCGGTAATTCCGTTCTACTTTAGTTAATTGCTTTCTTAGTTAAATCTAATTGCTTTCGTAGGATTAATAAAAACCAAAAACCATTTTTTTAATTTCTTGTCTTTAATTGCTGAAAACTGAATTGTTGATACACAAGTCTCGGTGGATCGACCCTCGCATTGCGTGTTACTACTACGGTAACTAGTGCGCTTGCTAGGTTTTTATTACAAGTGGAGTTTTTCTCTATCACCTAGGACACACCAACAATCTCTTCGAGTTTGTGGGTTTATAGGGGAGTGTATATAGTTGTCACCCTAAAAAAATAGAAAAATTTAAAAAATTTGTTCTATTTATATTTTGGGATGTTTTCCATGGCTGGTGATGATCCGAGGGTCTGTTTTTATTAGCCATTACGGGTCCATTCTTGAACCTAGATTTGGGACTGCATTAACACTATTAAAGGCATGATTGCACCACCTCTCACTTACCTTACTTACATGATCATGTTACTAACTTAGGAATAATTTATGGGATCATTTGGTGTATGCTCGGGGACCCTAGAACATCGTTGCATGTTTGTCAATAACAAGTCAAAAGGTTATTCGGTATTTATAGCATATCTTTCTACACCCTTTTGTTGGTCTTGTTTTGTCTATCTAGTCACTAAAAAAATCATCACTAGAACACCCGTTTGAGCTTAATAATTAAACGGACTGGAAGACTGGGACTGTGAGTACAAGATGTATAGGATTCTAATGACTTTGTGACTGATACAATTTTATAGACATGGTAGGTTATCACTTGGGTGATTTGTATCGTAATTAGATTAGGAAACTCCATAGCTTAGAGAGCAAGGAAAATTATTGTATAAATAGAGTAGGATATTATGAAATAAGACACGATTTTGAGTTCTTCCAAATTCTTTATGGCACCAGAGCCCGTCTGATCTAGAGGATACGAAAGCTATGACTGGCGATACGGCAGAGGCTGGAAAAGGCATAGGCGGATCGGGCAAGGAAGCAATGGCGGTATCCCCATACTACTTGCAGCCGTCCGACAATCCGGGTATGATAATTTCTCATATTCAGTTAAAGGGAATGAACTATGAAGAATGGGCACGATCCATGCGAAACGCGCTTATGGCCAAACGGAAACATGGCTTCATCGATGGCACGGTGACCCGACCGAATGAAGGCTCATCAGACTTGGATGATTGGTGGATAGTAAACTCTATGATTGTGGCCTGGATCTTTAACACCATGGAATCATCTCTGCGATCAACCATAACCTATGCCAAAACAGCAAAGGTGTTGTGGGACGATCTTAGAGAGCGATTCTCTGTGTGATGGGAAACGGACCGCGAATTTAGCAACTGAAGTCAGACATAGCGAATACAAAACACTGTAGGCAACCGGTGGTTACATATTATGGTAAACTTAAAGATAAAGTGGGATAAACTCGTGGACTACGAGCCTATTCCAAATTGTACGTGCAAGGGTTGTACATGTGGAATCACCGCAAAATTGGAGAAGAAGCAGGAAGCTGAGAGAGTGCATCAAATTTTGATGGGATTGGATGATGTTGTGTTCAGTATAGTGCGATCAAATATTCTGAGCATGGAACCAATGCCGAGCTTGGGTAGGGTTTACTCAATGGTTGTGCAAGAAGAAAGAATTCGTGATATCACAAAATTGAAAGACAATGGGAGGCCATGGCTTTCGCAACTAAACTTGGACACAGATTGAAGAATCATGTAGGGACATCTCGGGATAAGAACGCAATATGCACTCACTGTAAACGAAGTGGGCATGAAGCTAAGGAGTGTTTCAAACTAATTAGGTACCCAGAATGGTGGGGCAAAAAAGGGCAAATTGGAAAAAGGACACGAGGAAGAGGCGGCATGAACAACGTAGGACATGACAAAGGGGGAACATATGGAAATCAGCCACAAGCTAATGATGCGGAAATTCGAGGAAGAGATGCAGTAAAGGGGGAAGCACAACATGGTACAAATCTGACCGACGCAGTCAACGGTGGGAACCTGTTACGGCTGAGCAACGAACAAGTGGCTATGCTTAAGAGTCTTTTGAACACCGATAGATCTGAAAAACTTGCGGGTAAGACTCACGATTGGTTACTTGACACAGGAGCATCACATCATATGACAGGAGATTAAAAACTTCTATGTAATGTGATGAAGATTTCACCTTGTATGGTGGGTATGCCGAATGGAACTAGTACTCCAGCAATCAGGAAAGGGTCCTTACATCTCGAACAGAATATTTATTTACATGATTGTCTATATGTTCCTACTATGCACTGCACACTCATCTCTATTTCTCACCTTGTGAAACAATTGAATTGCATTGTTACATTCACTAATAAGGTATGCGTGATATAGGATCAAACTAGGAGGACTTTGATTGGTGTGGGTAAGCAGAAGGACGGGGTTTATTTGCTACGCACAGTATGCATCGAGCAAGCTAATAAAGTGACTGTGCGTGATGATCGTGAGCTGTGGCACAAGAGATTGGGTCATCCTTCGTACAAGACGTTGAATTTTGTTCCTTAAGTAGGTAGTTCTAGTAGTAGTAGTGATAAACGTATATGTGATGTTTGCTTTCAGGCACAATAGACTAGAGTTGTTTTTCCTTTGAGTAATAATATAGCAAACAATTGTTTTGATTTAATTCATATTGATTTATGGGGAAGTTATCGTACTCGTTCATCCTGTGGAGCCACTTATTTTTTGACAATTGTTAACGATCACATCCGAGCAGTTTAGGTATATCTACTTCTCGAAAAGACTGAGGTGCCCCAAATTGTTCGAAGCTTTTATGCTATGACGGAAAGACAATTTGGACCTGTAAAAATAATACGGAGTGACAACGGGACTGAACTCCGTCCCTTGAAATCATATTTCCTTGAACAAGGTATTCTGCTCAAAAAATCATGTGTAGGGACACCGCAACAAAACGGATGAGTAGAACGAAAGCATCGTCACATTTTGAATGTATCCCGTACACTGCAGTTTCAGGCTCATCTTCCCATTTCTTTTTGGGGCGAGTGTGTGCTCGCAGCTTGTTATTTGATTAATCGCACACCCACTCCCCTTCCTGATGGAAAGACTCCTTATGATCTTCTACATGGAAAGCCTCCTGTGCTTAGTTTGATAAAAGTATTCGGTTGTCTATGCTACGCACATCAGCAAAATCAGAACAAAGATAAATTTGCTGCACGAGGACGGAAGTGTATGTTTGTTGGATATTCTGTCGGACAAAAGGGTTGGTGATTGTATGATTTAATGACGAATGAATATTTTGTATCAAGGGATGTGATTTTCTTTGAAAATATATTCCCGTTCCAGAGTGGTAACATGGATGAAAATGCTCCTAACCATGCTCCTATTCTGTCTGATCAGATTGAGGTTGATAGTGGATAAATTGAAACTTATACACAACCTGAAAACGTGGTTGTGGATGAGAATGAAAATGGATCAAGGGGGAGTGAGATCTTGGGGGAGAACTCGGATTCCCAGGAAGGTGATGTTGAAGAAATGGTTGGTACTGAAGTAGCAGGTGCTGAAGCGACTAAGGAATAGGAATATGGTCGAGGTCATCGTGAACGACATCCTCCGACAAAGTTCAATGATTACATCATGCATACTATGCGGTGCAGCACCACTAACTCCGTTCCTGTCATCACTCATCAAAGTCTTCAGGTACTCGCTATCCCATAACTAATTATGTGACTTGTAATCGTTTTTCTGTCAAACATCATACTTTTCTGGCTGCTGTCACAATAGGAAGAGAACCTTCTTCTTATTCAGAGGCAATCCAAGACGAACGTTGGCGCGAGGCAATGCGTTTGGAAATTAAGGCACTTGAAAATAATAAGACTTGGACGTTAGAATATCTGCCTTCTGGAAAAAGGGCTATCGATTGTAAGTGGGTTTACAAAATCAAGTATACATCTGATGGCACTGTTGAACGATACAAAGCACGCTTCGTAATTCTTGAAAATAGACAAGTTGAAGGGGTGGATTATAGTGAAACATTTGCACCGGTAGCTAAGATGGTTATTGTCCGTACTTTTCTTGCTGTGGCTGCTGCCCAGGGATGGGAATTATATCAAATGGATGTGCACAATGCGTTTCTTCATGGCGATTTAGATGAAGAAGTGTATATGAAATTGCCCCCAGGTTTTGCTACATCTCCAAATCAGGTATGTAAACTCCGTAAATCCCTGTATGGATTGCGACAGGCACCGAGATGTTGGTTTTCAAAACTCATGTTGGCTCTCAAGCAGTATGGATTCACTCAGTCTGGCTCAGATCATTTGCTTTTTACTTATAAGAAAGTGTAAGTACCCTAATCTGAAATTAACCAACTTTAGAGGAATTTTTAGCACCATTCAGGGATAAACTAATAGGCTGGGACCTCACTAAGATAAACCTAAAATTCCAGGAATACTCTGAAATTAAATTTGGAAAAATCCAAAAGCTCGCCATGCTGAGCCGTACGGATGGTTTGGACGCGGGAAGGGCCAATCCGTACGGATGGTTTGGACACCATCAGTCCCTATAAATTGGACCCTTGGCTGATCATTTCGAAGGGGGGGGAGAAAATCATTTTTTGTGCAAACTCTGCCAAACTGAGAGCAGATTAGGGATATAAACATCCTTTAGTGAAAAGAGAGAAAGAAGATAGGCTTAGAACCAAAATTGGTGAGGTCTCCTTCTCCCCATCTTCTCTTCATCTCACAATCTATTTTATTTTACCTTATTTACATTATGTCTTTATTATTCTTGCATATATTATGAATTGGAACCAAGTTCTTGATATGAATCAAAGGTACCCTCATGTTCTATGCATGATCAAGGGTTCAAACCTAAGATGATCAAGGCTTGTTAACATTTAATATCTTTACATTAATGCTCTTTACATTATGTCTTTACTTTTATGCAATTTATGTTATGTCTTTACATTTATGCAAGTTAAATTCCATGTCTTTACTTTTAGGATGATTTTATGGTGAAATGATCAAGTTTGGATGATAAAGTTTCAATCTTTATCATTCAAACTTTGATCTAACTCCAATAATGTCCCTTTGGATGGTAAAGACTCAATCTTTATCCATCCAAAGGTTGATTTCTTACTTCCCCAGGGACTTTCCTTGGATGAATCATCCATTTGGATGTTAAAGTCTCCATCTTTAACCATTCAAATGATGATTTTGGCTCAAATGCCATGTTCATCACCTTTCTTAATTTTTCCCCAATTATTGCCTTCATCACACCCAAAACCTTGTGTTTTGGTGTTTAATTAGTGATTAATATTATAGGGATGATTTAATTCAAGATTTATGTGAATAAATAAGCTGGAAAGATATAAAACAATTCAGTTTCAGCAGAGTGCTATGTTTCTGCCTGAAACTAGACTGATTTCTTGATAATCTGTAAAAACCCCAGAGATGGCCTTCCCAGCTGTACGGCTAGTTTGGTCAGAGGGGTGAATTTTCAGTCTTTCCCCTTTTCTATTGAAATGTTTACAAAACTACCTCTTTTGGTTAAGTTTCTAACTGATTTTGTTAAAAGTCAGTTTCTCCCATTTTCAAGAGCACACACACACACATTTGCACAACTTTAACAAACTTTAGGGAGACTCGGTTTCTTCCGAGGCACTTTGGGTGAACTACCGGTTGAGTTCTTCCCAAAGCGTAACCTAACCTCTGAATCCTTTGTCTCTAACCATTTTTCGTTAAGTTTGGGTTTAAAGCTAAACTAGCGTGGTGACTCCGTTAAACATTGAAAGTGTCGTGTTTGATTCTCGATGGAACTTTTTCCCATTTTCCCGCGGGTATCTTACAGTGGCGACTCCGCTGGGGAATAAAGTGTTTTCAAACTTCTTTTAGAAGCTTTGGGGGTACTTTTGTGTGGGTCAATCTCCCATCCCCTTTGTTGACTTCGTGCATGTTTTGTGTGTATTTTATGTTTCTGTTTTGATTTTTGGGAGTGAAACTGTTCTGGAAATGCAATAAACTGGGGCTTGATGATCAGAAGCCGAAAATTTGCAAAAATAATGGAGCTACTGCTCTAGCCGTACGGCTAGTTTGGCTGGGCCGACAGAATGCTTCAAGCTAACAATCTTGTGCAGGGCAGAAGCATTTTGATGGTCCCCTTGCATTTCTTCTTGTCCAGGTTCCATTTACAGCCTATACTTGTGCACATTTACCTTCTTTTTTCTTAAGCCAAAAATGGATTTTCAAAGCTTGGTAATGCACCAATCTTTTGGACATAAAATTGGGTTTTCAAAGCCTCATTGTGCATTACCCCTTTCGTAAAAGTTTTGGTTTCTCAAATTCTTTTGTTGTGCACAACTTTTTTGTACAAATGATTTTCAAAAGGTTGTTGTTCTTGTTGTAAAATTTTGGTTTCAAAAACCTGGTTGTGCACAACCTTTCCATGTACAAAATTTTGATCCTTGCTTGTTCATATCCTTGCTTGATTACTTGTTCATTATGCTTGTTCATTATGCTTTTTCATATATTGTTCATACATTGTTCATGATATTAAAACAAACTGAAAATTCCTATTTTGACTCAAAAGGGAACATAGAAGGCTTCACACAACGGCACTTGACCTTGTGCACATTTCAAAAACCCTTTAAACCCGGGATGGATGCCACGATGCATCTTGATTGGTGCTCTTGTGCCCTTCTTGCGTGCACAGGTCCATTCCACCTCCCCTTCCGAGCCGAGTCAACCACACATGTCCGTGACACACAAATACCGCGACCTTGGTTGGTTTTTGGTCTAGCTTATGTCATCACATCCCTAATACGTGCCCGAAGTTGATTATGGCCAAGTTAACGCTCGAGTCACGACTCCTTGTGAAAGCAAGTGTGACCAAGGTCATCTTTGACCCGGTCCTTGACTTATGCGTTAATGCCAACGATAATTAACCGAAGTCATGTATTAAGGATAGGGTGACACCTTGTCATTAAGCCCCAATGTTGATTCATCCTAATCGTCCTAAAGCCCATGGTTGAGGTTAAAGACCCCTCATTAAAAGAGGTCATGCCAAATTTTCGTTAAGGCATTGAGCTAATCTTGACCTTAACCGGAGCTTAATTATGATAAGAATGGTCCATGAATTGGAACTTTACGACATGCTAGACCCTAGGTTTGGTTCTTTCAGTCGGTGGAAGCTGCGTGCCCTATAGGACCCTCGCCCGGGACAGTCCGTCCTTGGGAGTGTGCAATACAGGTGAAATACGAGGGGCTTATAGACGTAGTGTTGGCCTCCACAAATCCAGGATTTAGATTAGTTGCGAAAAAGAAGAGAAATTTTTTCCAACCATCTAAGGATAAAAATGCGTTTTAAAGAAAGCTCAAAAAATAAATGGGAACATGTTTCTAAGTTGCGCTCTAACGTTTGTTCATGTGAAAGATCACCTAATAAAAATGTTTTAAAAAAAATCAAATGGTGAATTCCCCAAAGTTCATGGCTCGGGTCTTTCCCCAAAATTTTACCCTTCGAGTCAAATCGGTTTTCCCTCCCGAGTCGAATCTCCTTGTGTCAAAGTCCATTTCTTACTCAAAGCATGGTTTTCCCGAGAGTCTCACCAAAGTGCCCTTATGGTTTGTTGGTCCCTTGTGTGATAGGAAGCAATGGAAGCTAAATCCATCACAGCAGATCCTGATATAAGGTTGGATGCTCAATCTCGACTGGAAGGACGGGTAAAGCTTCTGGAAAGGATGGTTAGTACAATGGGAGAGCGAATTCAACAATTGGAAGCTAGCCGCAATTGGGTAATCAATATGACCTAACCGCTTCGTGAGGAGGTCAAAGAAATCCTTCACGAAAGAGTTGAAGATGTATGGGAGAAGGGTGGCAGGTAATTCAAAAAGGACATTGAGGAAAGGTGTGATCGTCGATACGAGCTCATGCACAGTCGAGCGGAGCTGACCGATGAGATGGAAAGGCATAACTCAAGACATTCCCGAGAGTGCCTCCACGAGATTGTGAAATCCATTGAGGAAATCAAGAAATTCTCTCAAAGGTCGTCATCTCCACCAAAGGCCACCTCCGATAGTTCAACCCGAGGCGAGCAAGGGCCCCTCGAGCAAGTCCAATCCATCGCCTTGTACCACGGCAAACCCCCAGCCATCATAGGAGGTGTGCTTCCCAAGGAAAAGGAGCCTACTACCATTGGTTCCATGATCTGGGAATTCCCAGAGATCGGATGCTAGATCGATTGCTAGAGATCGGAAAAATCAAGTTGTTCAGCCGCAACGTGATTTGAAAGTGCCGTGTTTGATTCTCAAGGGAACTTTTTCCCGTTTTCCCGCGGGTATCTTACAGAAAGCGAATATTATTTTATGTGTTTTGGTCTACGTTGATGACCTAATTGTTGGAGGAAACGATGCCAACATTATAGGAATGTTGAAAGATTATCTGGGAAAATGTTTCCATATGAAGGATCTGGGTGTACTGAAATATTTTCTTGGTATTGAAGTGGCATGCATCAAGGATGGACTGTTGTTGTGTCAACGAAATACGCGTTGGATATTATTTCTAAAGTTGGATTGCTTGGATCTAAGCCCGCTCTTTTCCCGTTGGAACAAAATCATAACCTGGCCATTTTGAGCAGTGCTCCTTTAAAAGACCCTGAAAAATTTTGAAGGCTAGTTGGTCGGTTGATTTATTTGACGATTACCAGGCCAGAACTAAGCTATGCAGTTCATATGTTGGCTCAATTTATGCAGAACCCACGCATTGATCACTGGAATTCTGCATTACGAGTGGTTTGATTTCTGAAGGGACATCCGAGGCAAGGGGTCTTGCTTCGTTCAGATAGTAGTCTCACGCTTTCCGCTTACTGTGATTCGGATTGGGCCAGTTGCCCCTTGACACGGCGATCCCTAACGGGTTATTTGGTTTTTCTTGGGAGGTCTCCCATTTCTTGGAAGACAAAGAAACAACATACTGTCTCTCGGTCCTCCACGGAGGCTAAGTATCGGGCTTTAGCTGCAGTAACATGTGAGTTAAAGCGGTTAAAAGGGCTGTTACACTCCCTCGGTGTTTCTCATGATTTTCCTATGCCGATTTATTGTGATAGAAAGTCCGCTATGCATATCGCTGCGAATCTGGTGTTTCATGAACGCACAAAACATATTGAGATTGACTGTCATTTTGTACGAAATGAGCTTCGTACCAAGAATATTATCACTTCGTATGTTCATACGACACAATAAATGGATGATGTTTTAACAAAGAGTCTTGGGAAACAACGATTGGGCGAGTTTCTTTTCAAGTTGGGCGTTCAGGACCTTCACGCTCCAACTTGAGGGGGTGTAAACGGACTGGAAGACTGGGACTGTGAGTACAAGACGTATAGGATTCTAATGACTTTGTGACTGATAAAATCTTATAGACATGGTAGGATATCACTTGGGTGATTTGTATTGTAATTAGATTAGGAAACTGTTAGGTTTATTCCGCAAGTGCACGGGTGTATGTAGTATAGATAGTGCAAGAGCGAGTCGATCCCACGAGGACAACTTTACTTATAAATATATTTTTTTTTGCTTAAAATAAGAAAATAAAGAAAAGATAATGATTGGGGGTTATAAAATTGTTTGTCACTAAACTAGAAATGAAATTGCAACTACTATAACTTAGACAAAAACTCTTATATTTTAAGGAATCCTCGGGATTGGAACATCAACAACATATATTCATCAACTATCCATGCTCTATTTAGATTAAAGTTTCATTTTAAAATAAGGATGGTATGCTTGGCCTACACTACTTCTCACGATCAAGCAAGTAGCGTTTGTATTCTCATACTAATTATGCCCTATCTCTCGATGGCCCATAATTAGTAAGAATCCATTAAGTTTTCTTTATGAAAATCAGCATACTTTCCATTCAAGGAGCATCCCTAAGCCATTACACTACTCTCGTGAGTAATGAACTTAGTTCTGACTATATGGATCCGCTAATCAAGGTTCTCCGATCAGTACTTCCCTTGATTAACTAAGATTCATACAAATCATGGACGTCATCATGGTTGTAGGCGTTAGAGTTTGATATAGTAGAATTGTTTAAGATGAAGAGAAGAATTTCAGAGCATGACTACTTAATAAACATAAATGTTATTGAGTTTCCAACCCCAAGAAAATGGGGGATTACTCACAAGCCATATAAATAACAGTAAGAATAAGATAAAGAAGAAAAGATAGAAGAAGAGATACTTATTCTGAATTGAAATGAAGATAAAAGACTTGAAAAGAACCTCTGAATATTATTGATAAAGAACTCAGAATATTGCTCAAGAAAAGTTGAATATCTTTCACAAATTCTGAGAATTTATTGATGTTTGAGAGTAAATTTTCACTATAGTAAGTTTACAATCTTTTCTAGATCTCTCAATCACTGATTTCTACTTCTATATATAAGCTTTGGAGGAGGGGAGGCAATCTTTCCTGGATGGGTGCTTGGAGAGGTCTTCATTTGAAAAGGCACCTTTTGCTGATTTAGGGGGTGCTCGGTCGAGTCAAGGAAAAGCACTCGGCCGAGCAAGCTTTTTTTTCGAACCTACTGTTTTTCTGTCTTTTATGCTCGGCCGAGTCAAGGGTACTGCTCGGCCGAGCAGACCTTGCTTTGACTGGACTTTTGACTTTTAATGGACTAGCTTATTTCCTTCTTTTCCAAGTGTTCTTCCTTCACAAAGATGATGCCTTAGCTCCCTTTTTTCCTCAAGAATGTACTAAAAACCTGTTTGCATCATAGAAACATTCTCCAAGTGCATTATATCAAATAAAGAGTAGAAAATAAGTAATTTAAGTGGAATAAAAGCTAATAAACTATATTTTTAGACCTTAAATGACTATAAAATAGTCATTTATCAAACTCCCCCACACTAGAATCTTGCTTGTCCTCGAGCAAGTTAAATATTCAAAAAAGAGAGGAGTGAAAATGACACTAGTAGAAAAACAAGAAAGGTCTTCAATGCTCCCTCAGAATATTGTTATATAATATTACCTTTATAAAATTTCTTCCTTTTAAGTTTTTCATCTCAAGAGATTTTTAAAGAAGAAGGTAGGATGATATTGAAGTGCAAATAGAAAAGTTTGAATGTTAATATAACATGAATAAATACCATTGAATAAGAGCATATAGAGATAACCAAATGAATTTGTGGGGCATAAGTATGAATTAAGAATTATATTCACTCTTTTAGAGTGCTTTGAGAATAAATTTTTCATGCTTGAATATACATTTCTTAAACTATGATCTTTATTCTTTAACAAAGATGTCCATATGTCGTTATGCATTTTGAATCACAAAAATTGATGAAAGGCGGAGGATGATAGTGGAATAAGGTTCGAGATTTGATTAATTAGACGTGGCAATTGAGTTTCTTGCTTCTAAATTGTCACACTCTATAATGATATATTCATTTAGATATTTGAATGGACAATCAAAAGAAGAATATATTGATTAATTAGCCTCTTAAAAGTGGGAATCGAAAGATGGATTAAAGTGAAAAATTTTGTGATTCATAAGCATAACAAGGATGAAAAACCTTTGAAAAAGAGTAGAAATGAATGTTTTTAAGATGCATATACAAAAATGTTTTAAAAGTTTCACAAGTATGTTGTATCCAAACTTAATTCCCACAAACTCATTAATAATGTAATGCTTCTATTCAATAGGATTTAAAAGTTCATATTAATTTTGAAAATTTTCCATTTATAATCCAATACAATCCTATGTTGTTATTATCAAATTTCTTAAGAAGTAAAAGTTAGAAGGAAAAAGTTTTACTTAGGCAAATGATAATAAAGATAACATTCTCATCAACGGGAGCATTGGCTAAATATTTTTTTTTTTCTTTTTTTTTTTTCTTTTTGAAAAAACATAAAAAGAAGAAAAAGAAATTTAGAAAGAAAAGAAATTATAAAAAAAAGATAGATACTACCCCCCCCCCACACTTAAATGAAACATTGTCCCTAATGTTTGAAAAGTAGGAATGAAAATTGGGACAAGAATAATTTAAAGGAGAGGGAGAAAGAGGTACCGACTAGAATGGTGGCGGTGGTGGCGGTGGTTGCTGATTTGGAGGCCTGAAATTCATCCAAAAGAGATGGTTGATACTACCCCTATAGGGTCACCAACCATATAATGCTTTAGTCTTTGCCCGTTGACCTTAAATTCAACTTTTTGCTCGTTCCAAATATTGATGGCTCCGTAAGGATATACTCTCCGGACTTGGAACGGACCTGACCACCTAGACTTCAATTTTCCCGGAAAAAGTTTTAAGCGAGAATTGTAGAGCAAAACCATATCCCCTTCCTTGAAATCTTTCCGTATGATATGACTGTCGTGCCATTTCTTCGTTTTCTCCTTGTATAACTTGGCACTCTCGTATGCATCATAACGAAGTTCATCAAGTTCTTGCAATTGTAGTCTTCGCTTTTCACCGGCGTTTACCAAATCGTAGTTCAGTGCTTTAATTGCCCAATATGCCTTGTACTCAAGTTCTACGGGTAAATGACACGGCTTCCCATACACCAAACGGAAAGGTGTGGTTCCGATGGGTGTTTTGAAAGCGGTGCGATAAGCCCATAAAGCGTCATTCAACTTGATTGACCAATCCTTCCTTGAGCTTGTAACTGTCTTTTCAAGGATCCACTTAAGTTCCCGGTTCGACACTTCCACTTGACCGCTAGTTTGAGGGTGATATCCGGTGCCTGTTTTATGATGGACACCATATTTCTTTAAAAGAGCCTCAAATTGACGGTGTGAGAAGTGAGAACCGCCGTCGCTTATGACCACCCTTGGTACCCCAAACCTTGGAAAGATGATGTTTTTGAAGAGTTTCATGACAACCTTTGAGTCGTTTGTTGGAGATGCTATGGCTTCTACCCATTTGGACACATAGTCCACTGCTACAAGAATATATTTGTTATTGTAGGATGATGGAAATGGTCCCATGAAATCTATGCCCCAAACATCAAAAATCTCGACCTCTAGGATGTTGTTAAGAGGCATTTCATTCCTCCTTGAGATGTTGCCGGTACGTTGGCAACGATCACAAGTAAGAACAAAATTTCGAGAATCTTTAAATAGAGTCGGCCAATAGAAACCTGATTGGAGAACCTTGGTGGTGGTTTTGAATGAACTTGCATGCCCACCATAAGGAGAAGAATGACAATGATGAAGGATGTCATTTATCTCCTCATTAGGCACACATCGCCTAATGATTCCATCTGCGCATTGTTTGAAGAGGAGGGGGTCTTCCCAAAAATAGTTTTTGATTTCGGAAAAGAATTTCTTCCTTTGTTGATAATTCATTTCCAGGGGAATAATTTTGCAAGCCAAATAATTAACAATGTCCGCAAACCAAGGGGTATCGACATTGTTAACGGCTAGTAAATATTCATCTGGGAATGAATCGTCAATAGGGAGATCTTCTTTATCGGAGTCAATAATATTTTTGGGGAGACGAGATAAATGATCCGCTACTAAGTTTTCCGTCCCCTTCTTATCACGGATCTCCAAGTCAAACTCTTGGAGAAGAAGGATCCATCTTATGAGTCTTGGTTTGGCATCCTTCTTTACCAATAGGTATCTTATTGCTGCGTGATCCGTATATATAATCACTTTCGATCCCACCAAATATGACCGGAATTTGTCTATTGCAAATACCACGGCCAACAACTCTTTTTCTGTGGTGGCATAATTTACTTGTGCTTCATCTAGTGTCCGACTTGCATAATAAATGGCATGTAATTTCTTGTCCTTTCGCTGTCCCAAAACTGCTCCCACTGCATAGTCACTTGCATCGCACATAATCTCGAAAGGGAGATCCCAATCGGGTGGTTGGACAATAGGAGCGGACACCAATTCCTTTTTTAACCTGTCAAAAGCCTCAAGACAAGAACTATCGAACAAAAATGGAGCATCTTTTAAAAGTAGATTGGTTAAAGGTTTAGAAATTTTAGAAAAATCTTTTATAAATCTCCGGTAAAAACCGGCATGGCCTAAAAAGCTTCTCACACCCTTTACATTGGTGGGTGGAGGTAATTTTTCAATGACTTCAACCTTTGCCCTATCTACTTCAATCCCTTTCTCGGACACAATGTGTCCAAGAACAATTCCTTTATTGACCATGAAATGGCATTTTTCCCAATTAAGAACAAGGTTTACCTCTTCACATCTTTGTAAAACTTTAGATAAATTTTTTAAAAATTCATCGTAAGAGGAACCATAAACTGAAAAATCGTCCATAAAGACTTCCATTATATTTTCTATAAAATCTGAAAATATTGCCATCATGCAACGTTGAAAGGTGGCGGGAGCATTACAAAGTCCAAATGGCATTCTCCTATAAGCGAAGGTACCATAAGGACAAGTAAAAGTTGTTTTTTCTTGGTCATCCGGATGTATGGGAATTTGAAAAAATCCGGAGTAACCATCTAAGTAACAAAAATGTGAATGCTTCGCTAACCTTTCAAGCATTTGGTCAATGAAAGGTAAAGGAAAATGATCTTTTCGGGTGGCTTTGTTTAATTTTCTGTAATCTATACACATTCGCCATCCCGTGACGGTCCTAGTAGGGATTAATTCATCCTTATCATTTTTTATTACCGTCATTCCTCCCTTTTTAGGGACAACTTGCACGGGACTTACCCATTTACTATCTGAGATCGGATAAATAATGCCCGCATCAAGTAACTTAAGGACTTCTTTCTTCACGACCTCTTTCATATTAGGATTTAATCTTCTTTGATGTTCTATGGAGGGTTTATGGTCCTCCTCTAAATCAATCCTATGCATACAAATCTTAGGGTGAATCCCTTTTAAATCATCAATTGTATATCCAATAGATTTTTTATGTAATCTAAGTTCTCTTAATAACTTTTAAGTCTCAAGAGGACATAGACTCGCATTAATAATTACTGGATAAGTAGAATTAGGTCCAAGAAATTCATACCTTAGATTCAAAGGGAGAGGTTTTAATTCAACTTGAGGTGCCTTACATACCTCATTGTTAGAAGGCTCCGCTTTAGCTTCTAACTTTTCAAATGTAATGCTTCCTTTCTTTGCTGCAGCGTTAGCATCAAGATACATAGCATAATTTAAAGCATCATCATCGCTATCTAAGAATTTCTCATCTACAAGACATCTTTCAAGCGGGTCCTTAGATTGAAGTTTTTCAAACTCCTTGCTTAAGGATTCTAGCATGTTAATATCGGAGCAAGGGTTCTCAAGATTGGGATT
Organism: Campanula takesimana; assembly: GCA_026119855.1. NCBI lineage: Eukaryota > Viridiplantae > Streptophyta > Magnoliopsida > Asterales > Campanulaceae > Campanula > Campanula takesimana. The sequence continues at coordinate 332,608 of JAOWBW010000620.1, forward strand.
TTTCATTAATTTTGTCAAATTAAATTCTACCTTCTCATTCTCTACGTTTAAAGAAAGGTTACCATTTCTAACATCTATAATTGCCCCAGCTGTGGCAAGGAATGGTCTACCTAATATAATAGGAATGTGATGGTCGTCTTCCATCTCAAGAACAACAAAATCAACCGGGATGATTAATTTCCCGATTTTACAAGGGACATCTTCCATAATCCCTATTGGATACTTGATTGAGCGATCCGCTAATTGTAATGATATGGTGGTGGGTTTGAGTTCCCCGACACCTATTTTCTTACTAACCGAAAGCAGAATGAGGCTTACACTAGCCCCAAGATCAAGCATAGCATTATCTACATCAAATTTCCCTATATTGCAAGGAATAGAAAAAGTGTCGGGATCTTTTAATTTGGGAGGCAATTTCCTTTGCAAAACAGCACTTACTTCTTCATTTAATGCAACTGTCTCATATTCCTCTAGTTTCCTTTTATTAGAAAGAATATCTTTTAAAAACTTAGCATAAGAGGGCATTTGTTGCAAAGCATCCGTAAAAGGGACATTGATGTAAATAGATTTTAAAACTTCTAAAAATTTTGCAAATTGTTTATCAAGTTTTGCCTTTACCAACCTTTGGGGGTAAGGTATTGGCGGGTCAAAATTTCTAGAAACTTTAGGGGATTTCGTCCCCTTTTCTACTTCTTCATTAGTCTCAACCAACGGTGGGGTTGGACTAACGTTCTCCTCATTAGATTTGATGATTTCTTTAGGAGGGGGATCTATTAGTTCTTTTCCACTCCTAAGTACTACCGCCTTAGCATCAAAAACATGTTGTTTCTCTAGCATTTTATTATGGGCGGCTAGACTATCAAACCTATTATTCAAAACTTTAAAGTTTTCCCTAAATTCATTATTAATCTTCTCCTGATTTTTATTATTTTCGACCATATAGTCTATAAGAAGATCTAATTTAGATTTAGGGGGAGGGAAAGAATTATTGTTGAAATTCTTGGGTACAAATCCCGGTGGTTGTGAGGAAGGTTGTGGGTTTAAAACATTATTATTTCTATAGGAAAAATTGGGGTGATTCTTCCATTCGGAATTGTATGTGTTAGAATACATACCCCCTCTTTGTCCATTAGAATTAACAAAATTGACTTGCTCACTAGAATTAGTGTCAAGCAAATCACAACTTTCACTACTATGTGAGTTTGACCCACATAGTTCACAAATAACGTTAACGTTAGCCACGGAATTTGTATTCAAGTTATCAATCTTCTTAAAAAGCATATCAAATTTCGAAGATAGAAGAGTAACAACATCAACATTAAACTTACCTGCTGTTCCTTGCGGTTGGTCCCTTTCATTAGACCATTGGTAGTGGTTCAAGGCGATGCTCTCGATCAAGTCATATGCCTCATCCACTCCTTTGTTCATTAATGCTCCTCCCGCGGCAGCATCGATGGTCTCTCTAGTCTTGAATGTGAGACCATTGTAGAAGGTGTGCACTATCAACCACTTTTTAAGCCCGTGGTGTGGACACATCCTTAAAAGCTCCTTGAAGCGCTCCCAAGCATCATATAGCGACTCATCTCCATTTTGACTGAAATTTGTTATCTTGGTCCGGATCTGAGCGGTCTTGGATGGTGGGAAGAAGCGTCCAAGAAAAGCTTCCTGAACTTGGTCCCATGTTGTTAATGAATTGTGGGGGACCGCGTTCAACCATTGTTTCGCCTTATCCCTTAGTGAGAATGGGAAAAGGCGCATCCGAATAGCTTCCGGAGTGACACCTATGATTCGGGTGGTGTCACAATATTCCAAGAAGGATTGGATGTGAAGGTGGGGATCTTCAAGTGCCGAGCCACCGAATTGGTTATTCATACCCATGTGCAAAAGTTGTGGCTTGATCTCAAAGTGGGCTGCGTCGGCATTTGGCACCATAATTGGTGTCCTAGTTCCCGGGGTACTTGGGTTAACAAACTCCCGAAGGGTTCTAGGTGGTGGCGTGGCAGGTATTCCGTCACCGTCTCCATTTCGGTCACCATTTTGTGCCATTTCTGCTTCTAGGAATTCTCTAAATCTTCTTAACCTTTCGTGAAAGGTCCTTTCTGGCTCCGGATCAAACTCTTCAAGAGGCTTCCGGGCTCTTTTCATATACTCCGAGAGTACCTAAATGAAAAAAAATTTAAAGACACAAATTCTTTGACGGGATGTTAGATAATCAACAAAAATTAAAAATAAAACTAAAAACTAAAAACAGAAAGCAAAAGAAAAATTTTGAAAGTAAACCGTTGTCCCCGGCAACGGCGCCAAAAACTTGTTAGGTTTATTCCGCAAGTGCACGGGTGTATGTAGTATAGATAGTGCAAGAGCGAGTCGATCCCACGAGGACAACTTTACTTATAAATATATTTTTTTTTGCTTAAAATAAGAAAATAAAGAAAAGATAATGATTGGGGGTTATGAAATTGTTTGTCACTAAACTAGAAATGAAATTGCAACTACTATAACTTAGACAAAAACTCTTATATTTTAAGGAATCCTCGGGATTGGAACATCAACAACATATATTCATCAACTATCCATGCTCTATTTAGATTAAAGTTTCATTTTAAAACAAGGATGGTATGCTTGGCCACACTACTTCTCACGATCAAGCAAGTAGCGTTTGTATTCTCATACTAATTATGCCTTATCTCTCGATGGCCCATAATTAGTAAGAATCCATTAAGTTTTCTTTATGAAAATCAGCATACTTTCCATTCAAGGAGCATCCCTAAGCCATTACACTACTCTCGTGAGTAATGAACTTAGTTCTGACTATATGGATCCGCTAATCAAGGTTCTCCGATCAGTACTTCCCTTGATTAACTAAGATTCATACAAATCATGGACGTCATCATGGTTGTAGGCGTTAGAGTTTGATATAGTAGAATTGTTTAAGATGAAGAGAAGAATTTCAGAGCATGACTACTTAATAAACATAAATGTTATTGAGTTTCCAACCCCAAGAAAATGGGGGATTACTCACAAGCCATATAAATAACAGTAAGAATAAGATAAAGAAGAAAAGATAGAAGAAGAGATACTTATTCTGAATTGAAATGAAGATAAAAGACTTGAAAAGAACCTCTGAATATTATTGATAAAGAACTCAGAATATTGCTCAAGAAAAGTTGAATATCTTTCACAAATTCTGAGATTTTATTGATGTTTGAGAGTAAATTTTCACTATAGTAAGTTTACAATCTTTTCTAGATCTCTCAATCACTGATTTCTACTTCTATATATAAGCTTTGGAGGAGGGGAAGCAATCTTTCCTGGATGGGTGCTTGGAGAGGTCTTCATTTGAAAAGGCACCTTTTGCTGATTCAGGGGGTGCTCGGCCGAGTCAAGGAAAAGCACTCGGCCGAGCTAGCTTTTTTTTCGAACCTACTGTTTTTCTGTCTTTTATGCTCGGCCGAGTCAAGGGTACTGCTCGGCCGAGCAGACCTTGCTTTGACTGGACTTTTGACTTTTAATGGACTAGCTTATTTCCTTCTTTTCCAAGCGTTCTTCCTTCACAAAGATGATGCCTTAGCTCCCTTTTTCCTCAAGAATGTACTAAAAACCTGTTTGCATCATAGAAACATTCTCCAAGTGCATTATATCAAATAAAGAGTAGAAAATAAGTAATTTAAGTGGAATAAAAGCTAATAAACTATATTTTTAGACCTTAAATGACTATAAAATAGTAATTTATCAGAAACTCCATAGCTTAGAGAGCAAGGAAAATTATTGTATAAATAGAGTAGGATATTATGAAATAAGACACGATTTTGAGTTCTTCCAAATTATTTAATAATAAATTAAACAATGGGACATTAAAGACCGCCGTTCACCTTCTTTTGACACCTGATTTCCTATCCTTTTGCACTAAGAATAGGTTAGACCCACCTTGACGAGGAAGTGGATTAGGGAATGATAGGAATTGATGGTTTGAAATTGGGAGAATGATTTGGGGAATTATGGTATATGTCCAAAGATATGAAAAGGAGGATATGTAATGAAAGGAAGGGGCAAGCACAAAAAAATTGTGATCGTGATGTGCGAAATGTGTAAATAACACACTTTTATCTTATGTAAAGTTGATGTTCAAAAAAAAAGAATATGTAAATATATATTCAGAAAAAGCTTATCCCCGTAATGTATTGAAGTGATAATTGTGAAAGGCCACAGAAATAGGGAAATATATCTCACCCCATGTAATTATATGAAAGTTCAAGTTTGGGGGTGAGACAGTGTGAACAGTTTAACTTATTATGAGGATGTACATATCGTAGAAGACCTCTTGGTCCACATCCTTAACTTCGTATGTCCCTACCTTCGATTGTAACCATGAACCTAGCCTCACACGTTAGTTGTGTTTAAAATCTTATGCCATATTTTCTTTCAATATCGGTAACCGGGTGTGTATACATGATTATGAGTATCCTTGGTTGGGTTACGTGTATTGTCATCATCATTTGTGGATTTAGAGCATTAACTTAAGTGATCCCACAAGATAATCTTATTTTGGTCGCATTGATCACCAACATCACTCATCCTATCATGCTGCGGTTGAAAGTCAAAAGAGTTAGTAGTGTGTATGTGTTGCAATTTGGTTTTACAGTGATACCTATTTGATGGAACTTGTGTGTGAGATTCAAAGACTTATGGCTAACGACTCCCATATGTAATGAGAACATCACAAAAATATTTGTTTTCATTGTTTTTAATTTTTGAAGTTTAAATATTTATTTTTATTTTTTTACTCGAGAACGAGCAAAAGATAAGTTTGGGGGGTATTTGATGGATGTGTTTTTACCCATCCAAATTACATACTTCTATAACTTATTAGATGCTCAACATTGGGTGTTTTGATGGTTTTTGGAGTATTTATGAGTACAGGGAAAGAGCGGAAGAATGCATTGATTCATGAACGTTAAACTGCGAAAAGAAAGGATAACGAACCAGAACATAAATATAAATTGATATTACATTTGAGAAATCAAGTCCATTGGATAGTACTCACAAAAATCTTTCCAATGATAGTTTTCACGTCTAAATCAGAGTTCGTATGAAGAAGTTATAGCCTCCGTGCGGCGACCCCGACCCCGCGGGCCCGGAGCTCGCCAGCCGGACGTCGACTTACAACAATACACCAAAATACTGAAGTTAAAAATTCCATTTTTATACCCAAAAGGTTTAAATCAAAGTTTTAGAAATCCAGGTTTAATAACAACAATAAACTACTAGTATAAGCTCCACAAGCTCACACAAAAAATACAAAAGATTACAAATCTTAATGACGTCATCATTGGTAAAACTATCCCCAAAAGGTTATACATTTAAATAATGTAAACCGATCAATAACAACCTGCCCAAAATCTCAATCCTCTCGACGTCCTCCTCGATCCGCAAATCCTAATCCTTTCCTCCTAGGGGGGGTTAAGGAAAAACAAAGATAAAAGAAAGGGGGTGAGATAAATCTCAATAAGTTACTAATGCAACTACATGACATGCTATGATGCAATAAACAATAATAATATCTCACATAGCACGTAGCAAATATCATCTAACAGATAGCAGCGGAAATAAACAAGTAACAAAGGATACTGAGCCAAGGTTTCCCCAATAAAGGATATAACAATCTGATCACTGACGATAGGGCCGCATCGAAGAGCAGCATCAACAAGCAGCATCAAAGAGCCGATAAACCAATCAACGATAGCAGCATAAGAGCTGAAGAGAAAACCCTGGTACCAGAACCAATAACCAAATGATAACTGAGTATACGACACAAAGTCGCAACCCCTTATAATAGCTAGACTGTTCCCAAGAAAGGAGCTAGCTCATCTCACATCCAAGGCCAATCTGGAGGAGGGAAATAATGGGGCAAAACAATGGTCAACATTATAATGGACTCGGCTCGTTGCCATTATAATCTCTTCCATCGCCCGACACAACCACAAATACCAGCTGGACTTTTAAATAAATGTCAAGTAATAAATACTAGCTCAAATAAACAACTCATGATTCCAAAGTAGGGAATCCTTCCAATTAATCACCAAAAAGATGAATAAATCAAACACACATCAAAAAGGTGCTTCAACATTCCGGAACAAGGATTTATCAAATCCCATAACACAAATATTCACAAAGGAACCATTTTCATTATTAGAGTATTCCCAAAATGGCCATTTAAGTCTAAGGGGACAAGGCCCAAAACTAGGGTTAAAGTTATAACCTAAACCAAAATCAACTAAAGAATAAGTACCAGGAAAAGGGGGCGGGCGGGCGCTTGGCGGGGGGCGGGCGGGCGCTCATTTCATCAGAAACTAAGGGTCAGGAAACGGGTAAGTGGGCGGGCGCTTGAGGCCTTATGGTCGGGCGCCCGGTCTACGCGGCTGGGCAAAATCCTGCTGGGTTTTAACACATTCTTACCAAAATCAAACCCAAAATCTTGCTAATTCATATACACCCAAAATCAACACTTCCAATACTCTTAACAATGTACTAAAACAACATATGAACTTCTAGGAGACCTAGATAACAACATTTAACCACACAAATCAAGATTAAATCTCAACATTCATATTATCACAACTTTTAACCAAAAACCCAAATAAATTCCAAATAATTTCTAAACTCAACCAAGAAGCCATGGATATCAACAAGAACATCAATAGAGTTAAAGATGAGCATTTTTAACATAAATGGGGGAAAAGTAACCTACTCGGATTTTATGAAAGTGGACGGAATCCGAATTTTCTTTGTTCTCTACGATCCTATCGACGATCTAAACATTTTTCGTATAATGAGAAATGAGAGACAAAGACTAGAAGATGGTCAATAAGAAGAGAGAGAGAGAGAAGATTTCTTACCTTCACAATGGCTATGGAGAGAGAGAGAAATGTCTGGGAAAGAAAATGGTGAGGTGAAAGTGAGGGAGGTGAGGGGAAAAGAGGGAGTAAGTAGGATGATAAATTAGAATTTACACATAGACCCCCTCCCCTACACACTAACACAATATCTTATACTCCCCACTAACAACTAAGACCCAACACTCCACACTAGCACAAACAACCAATTAAATGCTAGGCATAAAATATTATGAAACACAAAATGCACACATAATTATTTAAATAAATAAATAATTTAAATAAATAAATAAGAAATAAATAAATAATTAAATATTTATTACTTACGAAAATAGAGGCGGGTTTTCGGGTCGTTACAATCTACCCTCCTTAAAAAGAATTCGCCCACGAATTCACTCATCAAACTTCACAACACGCGGTCATAATGAGGCAACAACATGTCGACTCTTCCATAGCACTCATAACCTCAATCGAGTACTCAACTAAATTTTCAGACATAGTCTCTACGACTCAAATAAACCAATATATATTAATCACATACATATCTCAGGTATACTCCTATTAAACATTCTAAAGTTAACTTCCTCTTTCATACCGAATTTCACATTCTTAAGACTATCACTTGATCATCAATTCCGAGACATAGCTGATTTGATCCTAATTAGCATTACACTCATACTTAGTTTTCTAAGGAGTTATATCCAACAACTCTTGATAGTCTGTCATCAACGTCTCAACTTGGTCCCAAAATAGAATAAAAGATATAATCCGCTAAGGCAATATCAACAGAATCACCACCAATCCCAAATCATAGATAGTTCCATTATTAAGCGTTACTCCTCAAAACATATACAATTACTTTATCACCCAAAATCGTTACACACCTCCATCTCTATTTGGAAGCATCACTAGAGGTAATGGATTTATCAATTTTTGCTATAATAGAAAACTTAACATATCTCCAAGAAAACATAACACTGATCACACCTTTTAAGATAACAGCGATACCAGCCCAAACCTCGAAACTACATTAATACCGAAATTATTATCATTACATTACTCCAATCCTTGAAAGTTTAAAACAGTTCCAAGCACTCAGTAGTCCGCAAACAATCCAAATTTTATCTTCAAAAGATTGCCTCGAACTCCCATTTAAGTTAATAATCTGTGCTTATATACCCAAATGAATTTTAACAATTCTAAATCTTCAATGGCTAACCTACATTAGTCTTTCACGTATACATTAATTAACCCAATATTACTTATGCTCAACAGTATTACCAACATAATAATCCAATTAGCGAATAACATTTCAACTGACCAAATGCAAAATCATAGCATCCTTTAATATGCCCAAGCATTGATACCCAACTTTCTTCACACACCCTTAATCCAAATCGAGAAACGCCACCAAGGTAAGATTTAGACCATAAAACAACCACTTAACTAAGACTCAAAATGCCTTTAATACAATTCGAGAAATTCTTGCCCTCTCAAAATGTGCTTAGTCCTTTCTACTTAACACGCTTACTACCATTAATGATTATAACTTCCACAATATATTAGTCACTCATAGCAAATCATGAATTTCTTCATACTAACTAATTCAGATGCGCTCACGTAGATGTACTAAAGGTAAACAAAAATCTCCTATCATGAAATCCTCAGCTCTTATAACCCAACCGATACAATATGGATATTGATCTAATTATTAGCACTACCACCTTGTACCAAAACAACTCACTTTAACCCGAGTTCCTCCCCAAACACTAGGCACTAATCAGAGGAAAATAAAAATCTTACAAATGATACATACACCCAACAATTCGGTATAGACATCCCATTGACACCTACCTAAGTTATATATTCAAATCCCATATAAGAAAAGATGAGTATAATTCTACCCAAAGGAACGGTCTCAAAACGATTTTAGGAAATCAGGAATAGAGAATGTAACAATCCTCCTACAACAATCGACTAAAGCATAACATTTCCCTTCTCAAAATAACATCAAAACCTTATAATAGCAATATGACAAATTTAGCAGGTAAGTTATATCTACCTTTAAGCACAACATGAGTACATAAGACTCCATCAGATATCCTACACTCCTCCCTAGGAGTAGACACTGACAACACATAAGTCAAAGACTCAAGAGAAATAAATGCAACTAAATGCACATAAACATGAGAATGCGATGATCCTAAAAATGCACGCGCTCGCTCTCTCGACACAAAATTAATACCTCCTGAAACTGATGAATCACCCGATGAGTGCTGATTGATCGCAAATACCCTACCCTGAACCTTTAGGGTTTCCCAAAGTATCTCTCTTCTGACCTTGTGAAGTACCAGCATCACTCCCGGATGGTTGATATCTGCCCCTAAGACAATCCCTCACAAAATGCCCCAACTGACCACAATTCACACATTTTCCTTGCTTCTTCCAACACTTGTCTTCTGAGTGTCCTTCCCTCTGACAATAGTTGCATATCTTCCCATTTCGTGTCCCCTGATTTGTACCTTGATTTCTCACTATCGGCTACCCTCCAGAGTTATCTCGGTTATCCGATCGTTGCGGTTGTGACTTGTTCTGCCCTCCTTGCTTACTCGGGTTAACCATCTCAGTCTTCCTTTTATGTTCCCCAATGTCTTGCTCTATCAAATAGGCACGGTCTACCGCATCCTGAAAAAGTTGAATTCTCTGGGCTATTAACTGTGTCCTAATAGCTGTCTTCAAACCCCTGACAAACCTCATTGCTTTCTGCTCCTCGGTCCGCACAAGGTAGTCACAATACCTGGCTAATTCTGTGAACTTAGCCGAGTACTGTGCTACTGTCAACACGCCTTGCTCCAAGTTGAGGAACTCGATCTCTTTCCGGTTCTGATCCACTAGAGGGATGAAGTGTTCCTTGAATTTTCTCACAAATAACTGCCAAGCATAAGGGACAAGAGTAGCATCCCAACTGGCCTTCAGTGCCTTCCACCAATGTTCCGCAGCCCCAACTAACATATAAGCTGCAAACCGAACCCTATCCTCATCAGTGCAACCAAAGACATCGTAGATTTTCTCCATCGATTCTATCCATAGCTCGGCCTTCTTCACATCAGGCTCACCGTCGTACTCACTTGGTTTTAACTTTAAGAACTGCTCCAATCCATAACGTGGAGGTGCTACATGTTCCTCTCTCGGCCCGTGGTCATGAATTGCTTTCATCGCCGCTTCAAACATCCCCTGAAACATTGCACGGTTCTCTTCCCGTAGATCATTCTGATTCAGAGTCCCACTAGAACCTTCCCCAGCTCTTCTTCTAGCCATTTAGAACAAGTACCTGCATAAAACATCAACCGTTACTCACTCCAAACACAACTACCCTCCTAGGTCATTCTAGTCCACCTATACTTATACTTAGAGCTAAACCATAGCTCTGATACCAATTGTGGTGACCCCGACCCCGCGGGCCCGGAGCTCACCAGCCGGACGTCGACTTACAACAATACACCAAAATACTGAAGTTAAAAATTCCATTTTTATACCCAAAAGGTTAAATCAAAGTTTTAGAAATCCAGGTTTAATAACAACAATAAACTACTAGTATAAGCTCCACAAGCTCACACCAAAAATACAAAAGATTACAAATCTTAATGACGTCATCGTTGGTAAAACTATCCCCAAAAGGTTATACATTTAAATAATGTAAACCGATCAATAACAACCTGCCCAATATGTATATATACATATACATATAGATATACATGTATATATATATGTATATATACATATACATATAGATATACATGTATATCTATATGTATATGTATATCTATATACATATACATGTATATATATATGTATATGTATATATACATATACATATGTATATATACATATACATATAGATATATATATGTATATATATATATATATCTATATGTATATGTATATATACATATACATATATATATACCTATATACATATACATATATATATACCTATATATATATATATGTATATGTGTATATATATATACGTATATATACATATATACGTATATATATATATATATACATATATACATATATACGTATATATATATACGTATACATATATATATATATATATATATGTATATAGATATATATACATATATATATATATATATGTATATGTATATATATGTATATATATATATATGTATATATCAATATATATACATATATATATGTATATGTATATATATCTGTATATATATATACATATATACATATATGTATATGTATATATATATATACATATATATATAGATATATATATATATATATGTATATATGTATATATATCTGTATATATATATACGTATATATATGTATATATATATATATATACGTATATATATATATACATATATATGTATATATGTATATATATATACGTATATATATGTATATATGTATATATATAGATATATATATATATGTGTATATATGTATATATATCTGTATATATATATATATACGTATACATATATACATATATACATATACATATATGTTTCATAATAATTTATTTATTTAATTGCTTGTTTATTTATTTAAATTATTATTTATTTAAATATTTATATGTGCATTATGTGTTTCATAATAATTTATGCCTAGCATTTTATTTGGGTCATTTGTGTTAGTGTAGAAATGTTGGGTCTTAGTTGTTAGTGGGGAGTTTTGAGTTGGGTAGTATTGAGGAGGGGGGTCTTTGTGCAAGTTTTTAAATTACTCCTACCCTCTCCCTACACCTCCTTCTCCCTCTTACACTCCACCTCCCTCACCATCTCTCTCTCTCTCCAGCCCATTTCTTTCTCTCTCTCCAAGCTAGAAGGGTAAGTTTTCTTCTCTTCATCTCTATTCATTTACTTCCTCTTCCTCTCATCTTCTCTCATTTCTTAAATCGTGAACATTGTTTAGATCGTCGATAGGATCGCGTAGAATCAAAAAGATTTGAAATCCATCAACTTTGAGAATTTGCAAGTAAGTTACTTTTCCCCCATTTTGATGTTAAAATGTTCATATCACGTTTATATGATGCTTTTGTTGTTATACTTGAAGTTTGAAAGAGGTTGCAATTTATTTGGAATTTATTTGGGGATTAGTTGGATTTTGGATCAAAAATGGTGAAATCTTGAATGTTGGGTTGATTCTTGATTTTGGTTGTTAAATGTTGTTGTATGAGTCTCTTTGGACTTATAAGTTGTTTTAGTACATTAGTATATGAGTTGGAATGTTGAATTTTGGTGGAAATGTGTTTTGGGTATAAAAATGGAAGAACCCATGTTGTTCTTCCCGATTTCCAGTTGTTCAGAACATTGGGCGGCCGCACAAAAAGGTATGGGCGACCGCACAACTATCTGAAAGCTTTTGTTCTTGTTTTGAAAGATTTTGGGCGACCGCACAGTCCCTTTTGGGCGGCCGCCCAGAACCCCTGAAAGTTTACATTTGTTAATTTTGTGTGATTGAAGAATGCGTTTGGGTCCAAGTCTTGGGTGTCCTCCTAGTTGACCTTAGTGAACATTTTAGTACACTCTAGTGATAGAATTGGGGCCTTTGTGATGAAGTTCGTGTTTGAAATCAATTAAGTGTTAATTGGGAATATTGGAACACTTTAAATTGTGTGTTGTTGGTATACTTCACTTTATTGGTGACTTCTTGGTATGGTTTACCTTTGTGGTAATTTACTTGGATTGGTTCCCTACTTTGGAACCTTAAGTTGTTCATTCATGCTAAATTATTATTACTTAGCATTTAATTAGAAGCCCAGCTGGCATATTTGTTGCATCGGGCGATGGGAAAGATTATAATGGCAAAGCCAAGTCCATTATAATGTTGACCATTGTTTTGCCCCCTTCTTTACCCCTTCTCCAGATTGGCCTTGGAAAGGTTAAGTCAGCGTTCCTTTGTGAATGTATCTGGCTAACGGGCATGACTTTGTGTCATGGTCCTTGTCCTTTGTGACACTTTTATGGTTATTGGTTCCGGTACCGGGGTTTTCTCTTCGGCTTTCATGCTATTATGAAGATGATGATTTGTTGATTATTGAAGCTGCGCAGCGATCCTTTATTTGGATGTTCCGGTTTGGAAAACCTTGGCTATATCCTTTGTTATGTGTTTATTTCCGCTGCTATCTGTTATGTGATAACTGCTATGTGCTATCTCTGATTTATTATTGTATATTGCATCATAGCATGTCATGTAGTTGCATTAGTAACTTATTGAGATTTATCTCACCCCCTTTCTTTTATCTTTGTTTTTCCTTAACCCCCCCCAGGTGCTAAGGATTAGTCTCGCTGATCACGAGAAAGAGGACGTCGAGTGTGGATCCATTCTTTTGGGGAAGGTTATTATAGGTTGGTTTACATTATGTAAATGTGTAACCATTTTGGGATAGTTGTACCAAACAATGACGTCACTAAGATTTGTATATTTGTATTTTTGTTGTGCATAAACTTGTGGAAGTTTATGATAGCTGTAATTGTTTTTTTTTTATCAAACATGGTTTTGTAAAACTTTGGATCATTACCTTTTGGTATCAAATGGAATTTTTAACTTCGGTACTTCACAGTTTTGGTTTTAGAGTCGACGTCCAGATCGCGGTCTCGGGCCCGCGGGGTCCGGGGTCGTGACAGTTGGTATCAGAGCTATGGCATTAGCTCTAAGTATAAGTATAGGTGGATTAGTATGACCTAGGTGGGTAGTAGTGTGCGGAGTGATTAACGGTTGATGTCTTATGCAGGTAATTACTCACAATGTCTGGAAGAAGAAACAGAGGAGGTACTAGTGGAGCACCGAATCAGAATGATACAAGGGAAGAAGCCCGTGCCATGTTTCAAGGCATGTTTGAGGCGGCCATGAAGGCCATACATGATCAAGGTCCGAGGGTAGAACAAGCTCCACCCCGCTATGGATTAGAGCAATTTCTGAAGTTGAAACCGGTTGAATTCAATGGGGAACCCGATGTAAGGAAAGCTGAGTTGTGGATTGAGTCTATGGAGAAGATTTATGATGTATTTGGGTGTTCGGATGAGGACAAGGTCCGGTTCGCGGCTTATAAGCTTGTGGGAGCCGCCGAGCATTGGTGGAAAGGTGTTAAAGCTAGTTGGGATGATACTCACACGGTGTATGCATGGGAGTTGTTTGTGCGCAAATTCAAGGAGCATTTCATTCCGGTTGTTGATCAAAACCGAAAGGAGATCGAGCTACTCAACTTGGAGCAAGGATTGTTGTCTATAGCACAATACTCGGCTAAGCTCATAGAATTAGCTCGATATTGTGACTATTTGGTGAGGACCGAGGAACAAAAAGCTATGATATTTATTCGGGGATTGAAGACCTCCATCCGTACTCAACTGATTGCTCAACGGATTGTGACATTCCAAGATGCGGTGGACCGAGCCTATTTGATAGAGCAAGATATTGGGGAACATAAGAGGAAGACCGAGGTGGCCAACCCGAGTAAGCAAGGAGCGCAGAACAAGTCACAACCAAGGATCGAAAATCGAGGTAACTTTGGGGGACAATCTCAGTCCCGAGGGCAACCGACCCCAAGGAACCCGGGTACCACTTCCGGGAACCAAGGGAGCCAAATGAGGAAGCCTTGTACCTTTTGTCAAAAGGTAGGCCATGCGGAGGATAGGTGTTGGAAAAAGCAAGGCAAGTGTATCAATTGTGGTGAAATAGGGCACTTTGCGAGAGATTGCACGAGGCACCAAGGACAGTCATCCGGGTCAGGGGTTAGTATTAATCAGGGTCAGAAAAGGGATGCCGCCGGGAAGCCCAAGGTCCAAGGAAAGTGTTTGCAATGAATCAACAACAAGCTACCGATGATCCATCCGTTATTGGAGGTATTTTTTCTGTGTCTAATGTGAGCGCACGAGCGTTAGTAGATCCAGGATCATCTCATTCATACATTTCTATGCAATTTGCTTCCATGTTAAATGCTGCATTCGAGTCCTTACCGTACGTGCTAGAGGTGTCGACCCCTATAGGAGAATGCTTGATTTCTGATCGAGTCTTTCGTGCTTGTGATGTGGTTATTTGTGGTCGTGTCCTTTGTGCGGATTTGGTAGTTCTTCCTATCCAAGACTTTGATGTCATTTTGGGTATGGATTGGTTGAGCAAGTTTCATGCTTCCGTTGATTGCCGTAAGAAAACTGTTACTTTTTCTATTCCTGATGTGCCTAAATTTGTGTTTGAGGCTAGTCCTCTGAGTAGAAAGGTTCGCTTAATTTCTTTTATGAAAGCGAGAAAATTATTGCATAGTGGTTGTGAGGGGTATTTGGCTAGTGTTCTTGATACTAGGAAGGAATCCCCTAGTTTTGATAGTGTTCGGGTAGTTCGGGAATTTCCCGATGTTTTCTCTACCGAGTATGTTATGCCGCCCGATCGTGAGATTGAGTTTTGTATAGATCTTTTGCCGGGTACGGCTCCAATTTCGAAAGCACCTTATAGGTTAGCTCTCGCAGAGTTGAAGGAATTGAAGGTTCAGTTGCAAGAGTTGCTTGACCGAGGGTTTATCCGCCCTAGTGTTTCCCCGTGGGGAGCACCGGTTTTATTTGTGCGGAAGAAAGATGGTTCGTTGAGATTGTGCATAGATTACCGGAAGTTGAATCAGGTTACGGTGAAGAATAAGTATCCTCTACCGCATATTGATGATTTATTTGATCAGCTTCAAGGGTCCGTTGTGTTTTCCAAGCTTGATTTGAGGAGTGGGTACCATCAGTTGAAGGTCCGATCGGAGGATATTCCGAAGACTGCTTTTCGCACTCGTTATGGTCATTATGAGTTCTTGGTTATGCCGTTTGGGTTGACTAACGCGCCGGCCGTGTTTATGGATTTGATGAACCGGATTTTCCATCCTTATCTTGATTCGTTCGTGGTGGTTTTCATCGACGACATTCTTGTTTATTCGAAATCTCGAGATGAGCACGAGCAGCACTTGAGGACAGTTTTATCCGTTCTTGCGAGGGAGAAATTATTTGCGAAGTTTAGTAAATGCGAATTTTGGCTCGAGAAGGTGTCATTTCTGGGTCATGTTATTTCGAAAGACGGTATTTCGGTGGATCCTTCAAAGATTGAAGCTATAGTGGATTGGAAGAGACCCGAGTCAGTGACCGAGATTCGTAGTTTTTTGGGTTTAGGCGGTTATTACAGAAGGTTTATTGAAGGGTTTTCGAGGATTGCTACTCCGATGACTCAGTTGACCCGGAAGAATGTCCCGTTTGTGTGGACCGAGAAATGTGACAAGAGTTTCGAGGAATTGAAGAAGAGGTTGACTACCGCACCGATCTTGACTTTGCCTAATGGGAGCGATGGCCTAGTGATTTATAGTGATGCTTCTAAGGAGGGTTTGGGTTGTGTGTTGATGCAGAATGGGAAAGTAATTGCGTATGCTTCGAGAAAGTTGACCCCTAGTGAACAGAATTACCCGACTCATGATATGGAGTTAGCGGCTATTGTCTTTGCGTTGCACAAATGGAAGCACTACCTTTACGGGGCGAAGTTTGAGATTTTTACCGATCACAAGAGTTTGAAGTACCTTTTCTCCCAGAAAGAGTTGAACAACCGACAGCGCCGATGGATGGAATTGTTGAAGGATTTTGATTGCACGATTTCTTATCATCCGGGGAAGGCGAATGTGGTAGCCGATGCGATTAGTAGAAAGTCTTATGTGGCTTCGATGATGGTTCGTGAATGGAAAATGCTTGAGGATGTTCGAGATTGGTCTCCTCGTGAATCGAGACATGGGGCTATTTTTGCGAATATTAGGGTGTCTCCGACCCTAATTCAGAGAATAAAGGAAGCTCAGAAAGAAGATCCCGAGTTAGTGAGGGTAATGGGCAAATTGAAGGAAAAGAACTTCGAGGATTTTTCTATTAGCTCGAGTGGAGTGTTGACTTTCCGTGGTCGTTTGTGTGTTCCGGATGTTGATGGAATTAAACAGAGAGTTCTTGATGAGGGCCACAAATCGAGGTATACTATTCATCCGGGTAGTACGAAGATGTATCAGGATTTGAAGCAACAATTTTGGTGGATTAATATGAAAAGGGAAATAGCCGAGTATGTTTCGAGGTGTTTAACGTGTCAGCAGGTCAAAGCCGAGCATCAGAGACCCGCGGGATTACTTCAGCCGTTAGAGATTCCCGAGTGGAAATGGGAGCATGTGACTATGGATTTCGTTACGGGACTGCCTCGTACCCGTAGGAAGTATGACAGTGTTTGGGTAATAGTGGATAGATTGACCAAGAGTGCCCATTTCTTGCCTATTGACATCAGATATTCGATGGAGAAGCTTGCGACCCTTTATATTGATGAGATTGTTAGATTGCATGGAGTTCCGGTTAGCATTGTGTCAGATCGAGACCCGAGGTTCACTTCTAGATTCTGGAAGGCGTTTCAAGAAGCTTTGGGTACAGATTTGCGATTCAGTACGGCTTTTCATCCTCAGACCGACGGTCAATCCGAGAGGACTATTCAGATTTTGGAGGATATGTTGCGAGCTTGTTCGATAGACTTCTCTGATTCTTGGGATTCACACCTACCGTTAGTGGAATTCTCTTACAACAACAGTTATCAGGCTAGTATCGAGATGGCACCGTATAAGGCCTTGTATGGAAGAAAGTGTAGATCGCCTATTTGTTGGGATGAGGTCGGTGAAGCGAAAGTTGTGGGTATTGATTTGCTTCGGGATTCAGTTGAAAGGGTTAGAGTTATCCGGGATCGATTGAAGACAGCCCAGAGCCGACATAAGAGCTATGCAGATAACCGAAGGCGAGATCTTAGTTTTCAGATTGGTGATTTGGTATTCTTGAAAGTATCTCCAAAGGTGGGTATTCGTAGGTTTAGGAAGAAAGGCAAGTTGGCTCCGAGGTTTATTGGTCCGTTTGAGATTTTGGGAAAGGTTGGACTTCTAGCGTATCGTCTTGCGTTACCGTCATCCTTAGACCGGTTGCACAATGTGTTCCACGTTTCTATGCTTCGGAAATACGTTCATGATCCGTCTCACGTGTTACCGAGGATACCGGAGGATATTGAGCCCGATATGACTTATGAGGAACGACCGGTTCGGATCTTAGATTCTAAAGTCCAAGAGTTGAGGAGCAAAAGCATTGCGTTGGTTCGAGTTCTTTGGAGGAATCATAATATCGAGGAGTCGACGTGGGAACTCCGAGATGAGATCGAGAGGAAATTTCCGTGGCTGTTTGTTTAAGGTGAGTCTCGTTAAAATTCGGGTCGAATTTTCTTTAAGGGGGAGTGAATGTCACGACCCGAAATCTAGGCTCTATTTTATTAGTAATAAATAATTAATATTTATTTAATTGCTTGTTTATTTATTTAAATTATTATTTATTTAAATATTTATGTGTGCATTATATGTTTCATAATAATTTATGCCTAGCATTTTATTTGGGTCATTTGTGTTAGTGTAGAAATGTTGGGTCTTAGTTGTTAGTGGAGAGTTTTGAGTTGGGTAGTATTGAGGAGGGGGGTCTTTGTGCAAGTTTTTAAATTACTCCTACCCTCTCCCTACACCTCCTTCTCCCTCTTACACTCCACCTCCCTCACCATCTCTCTCTCTCTCCAGCCCATTTCTTTCTCTCTCTCCAAGCTAGAAGGGTAAGTTTTCTTCTCTTCATCTCTCTTCATTTACTTCCTCTTCCTCTCATCTTCTCTCATTTCTTAAATCGTGAACATTGTTTAGATCGTCGATAGGATCGCGTAGAATCAAAAAGATTTGAAATCCATCAACTTTGAGAATTTGCAAGTAAGTTACTTTTCCCCCATTTTGATGTTAAAATGTTCATATCACGTTTATATGATGCTTTTGTTGTTATACTTGAAGTTTGAAAGAGGTTGCAATTTATTTGGAATTTATTTGGGGATTAGTTGGATTTTGGATCAAAAATGGTGAAATCTTGAATGTTGGGTTGATTCTTGATTTTGGTTGTTAAATGTTGTTGTATGAGTCTCTTTGGACTTATAAGTTGTTTTAGTACATTAGTATATGAGTTGGAATGTTGAATTTTGGTGGAAATGTGTTTTGGGTATAAAAATGGAAGAACCCATGTTGTTCTTCCCGATTTCCAGTTGTTCAGAACATTGGGCGGCCGCACAAAAAGGTATGGGCGACCGCACAACTATCTGAAAGCTTTTGTTCTTGTTTTGAAAGATTTTGGGCGACCGCACAGTCCCTTTTGGGCGGCCGCCCAGAACCCCTGAAAGTTTACATTTGTTAATTTTGTGTGATTGAAGAATGCGTTTGGGTCCAAGTCTTGGGTGTCCTCCTAGTTGACCTTAGTGAACATTTTAGTACACTCTAGTGATAGAATTGGGGCCTTTGTGATGAAGTTCGTGTTTGAAAGCAATTAAGTGTTAATTGGGAATATTGGAACACTTTAAATTGTGTGTTGTTGGTATATTTCACTTTATTGGTGACTTCTTGGTATGGTTTACCTTTGTGGTAATTTACTTGGATTGGTTCCCTACTTTGGAACCTTAAGTTGTTCATTCATGCTAAATTATTATTACTTAGCATTTAATTAGAAGCCCAGCTGGCATATTTGTTGCATCGGGCGATGGGAAAGATTATAATGGCAAAGTCAAGTCCATTATAATGTTGACCATTGTTTTGCCCCCTTCTTTACCCCTTCTCCAGATTGGCCTTGGAAATGTTAAGTCAGCGTTCCTTTGTGAATGTATCTGGCTAACGGGCATGACTTTGTGTCATGGTCCTTGTCCTTTGTGACACTTTTATGGTTATTGGTTCCGGTACCGGGGTTTTCTCTTCGGCTTTCATGCTATTATGAAGATGATGATTTGTTGATTATTGAAGCTGCGCAGCGATCCTTTATTTGGATGTTCCGGTTTGGAAAACCTTGGCTATATCCTTTGTTATGTGTTTATTTCCGCTGCTATCTGTTATGTGATAACTGCTATGTGCTATCTCTGATTTATTATTGTATATTGCATCATAGCATGTCATGTAGTTGCATTAGTAACTTATTGAGATTTATCTCACCCCCCTTTCTTTTATCTTTGTTTTTCCTTAACCCCCCCCCAGGTGCTAAGGATTAGTCTTGCTGATCACGAGAAAGAGGACGTCGAGTGTGGATCCATTCTTTTGGGGAAGGTTATTATAGGTTGGTTTACATTATGTAAATGTGTAACCATTTTGGGATAGTTGTACCAAACAATGACGTCACTAAGATTTGTATATTTGTATTTTTGTTGTGCATAAACTTGTGGAAGTTTATGATACCTGTAATTGTTTTTTTTTTATCAAACATGGTTTTGTAAAACTTTGGATCATTACCTTTTGGTATCAAATGGAATTTTTAACTTCGGTACTTCACAGTTTTGGTTTTAGAGTCGACGTCCAGATCGCGGTCTCGGGCCCGCGGGGTCCGGGGTCGCGACAGTAATTCATGTGATGGGTTGTAAATATTTTTTATTTTTGGTTTTTTTTCTTTTCGTTTTGCCAAAAGTAATAGTTACTATAACTAAATGTAACAAACTTGTTACTTATATGTAACAGTTTGTATACATAAAAGTAATATATATATACAGAAAAGTAATAGTGTTTTTTTTTATGTTTTCTTCGTTTGCCAAAAGTAATACGTATTACAACTAAAATGTAACGAATATGTTACTTATATGTAACAGTGTTTATACATAATTGTAACACATATGTATAGAAAAAGTAATAATTCAACCATTTACATTTTTAGAGCTAAAAACACTTGATTAGTATTAAATGTAAAAGTATTACATTATCGATAGAAATATGTTATAATTTCTTTTATTAAAGTGTTACATTTACTTGTACAAACAATTACATTCATGTATATGAGTTGTTACTTTTCAAATGTTACTTTCTTTCAAAAAATTAAATCAAAATACACAATATTTTATATTTTTGCAAAATCACTATTACATTTCAGTATAAATGATTATTACATTTAGATATTGTTTGGGTGACACGTAATTATAGTTAGTATTACATTTTAAAAAATGGGTAAAACGAGCTTTTGTTTTTGGAAATAAATTATTACTATTAATAGTATTAGTTAAGATGATGGATACTCTATTAGTTACTTTAGCTAGAAAAATTATGTTTTAAGACATAGTAAAATTATTATTCTACTAACACATTAGATCTACATTATAGAATTTTATATTCACTAATCATAATGTGTATCTATAATATAAATAATTCATTGGATAATAACTAATAACATTAAGTCAATCATCTATAACATTAAAAGTTAATTCATAACATTAATAATTCGTCTTTATATTCAAATTTCAATTAGCATAATAAATACAAATTATATACAACAAACGCTAAAAACAGTTAACACAATTCTCCTAAATCTATAAGAAAACATTTTAAATTGATATACAATATATTTATATTACAAAAAAATTATTATGCTACTTTTTAAATTAAAGTATAACAAAACAAAATACAAAAAAAATAACAAATTAGTTTTTCGTGCAAAGCACGAGTTACCCACTAATAAATTAATATGTTTGAATAAACTCCGCCTAACCCCACAAGCATTAGTTGGAGGATATGCTTGTATGAAGGATGAATGCTTATAGTATTTATTCTTCATAACAAGAGCCCAAAGTGAGAAAATTCTCTCCATAACAATTGTAGCTGAAAATCCTTACTTAAAATGTCCAATTTCCTGACTCCCAAATCTTATTTTTAGTGTGTGAGTTTTGTAAGGATGCCTTTTGGTATTAAAGAGACTCTAACTAATAGCAATTTGAAATGAGACGAAGGGAGTATTAGAACGGACTATTACCGATAGAGAAAATTTCCCCTTCTCAAATCTCATCATTAATCTCCATCTCCATTCATGGTGAATCATAGAAAGTTTTATGAGTCAACATGAAACAAAAAGAAGGGTTTTTAATTAATTTATTTTCCAATAATTTCAAAAAGTCTACTGGATACAACAAACATATCATCCAAAGAAACACAAACTCAAAGATCATGTAGTGACTCTGTACTAAGCAACTTACAAACTCAAAACGAGGATTGCCACGTTGTCATCAAATGAATGCTGCACATTCTATTCAAAACATGAACAATGAACAACACCATTAGATTACCAAGATTGATTAATTTCTTCCCCTATACAAATCAAAGCAGAAATCAAAATTACATTGCCGCCACTTTTCCATTCTTCGCCAACTCTCTCCGGTGAGCGTAAGTATTTTATGATTTCATAAACCGTTTGAAACAAAAACCCTAATTCTCCCTGTTCTTCTTTTCCAGTTAGCGATTACATTGGCGATTACGATAGTGATTCGGCGGCGATTTTGAACGGTGAGCGTCGTTATTCCGTTTCTTCATAAAGTACGTATTTATTTTTCAGTGTGCGAGCGTATTTAATAAAGGATTAAAGGTGTTAATCCTTCTTTTTTCTTTCGTTTTTTTTAGTAGATTCGAGATTTCGACGGTAATTTGGAGGCAATTTCGGCGGCAACGGCAAAAACTTCTCCCGATTGACGATTGAAAGTATGATTCAATTAATCTCTTTTATATTGGTTATGCTAATTTTTTATTTGTTATCCGAATTTTAATATTTATGACTGATCAGTCAAAACTGTCAGATAAAATTTGTTGTTTTATTTATAATCATTCTTAGAGATATAAAATTCAATGTTGGATGGAGATTAGAAATAGACTAGAGTAACTAGGAATGCTTTAAAGGAAAATGAGGCACCATTAAAAAAAGACAAAAACTTGTATGAGAACAACATGACCCATGACCCGGATCCATGACCCACAGGCCCATTTTTTTTTTTTATTATTATTTTTTTTTTATTATTTTTGGTTTTTTTTTCTTTTCGTTTTGCCAAAACTAATAGTTACTATAACTAAATGTAACAAACTTGTTACTTATATGTAACAGTTTGTATACATAAAAGTAATATATATATATACAGAAAAGTAATAGTGTTTTTTTTATGTTTTCTTCGTTTGCCAAAAGTAATACGTATTACAACTAAAATATAACGAATATGTTACTTATATGTAACATTGTTTATACATAATTGTAACACATATGTATAGAAAAAGTAATAATTCAACCATTTACATTTTTAGAGCTAAAAACAATTGATTAGTATTAAATGTAAAAGTATTACATTATCGATAGAAATATGTTATAATTTCTTTTATTAAAGTGTTACATTTACTTGTACAAACAATTACATTCATGTATATGAGTTGTTACTTTTCAAATGGTACTTTCTTTCAAAAAATTAAATCAAAATACACAATATTTTACATTTTTGCAAAATCACTATTACATTTCAGTATAAATGATAATTACATTTAGATATTGTTTGGGTGACACGTAATTATAGTTAGTATTACATTTTTAAAAATGGGTAAAACGAGTTTGTTTTTGTAAATAAATTATTACTATTAATAGTATTAGTTAAGATGATGGATACTCTATTAGTTACTTTAGCTAGAAAAATTATGTTTTAAGACATAGTAAAATTATTATTCTACTAACACATTAGATCTACATTATAGAATTTTATATTCACTAATCATAATGTGTATCTATAATATAAATAATTCATTGGATAATAACTAATAACATTAAGTCAATCATCTATAACATTAAAAGTTAATTCATAACATTAATAATTCGTCTTTATATTCAAATTTCAATTAGCATAATAAATACAAATTATATACAACAAACGCTAAAAACAGTTAACACAATTCTCCTAAATCTATAAGAAAACATTTTAAATTGATATACAATATATTTATATTACAAAAAAATTATTATGCTACTTTTTAAATTAAAGTATAACAAAACAAAATACAAAAAAAATAACAAATTAGTTTTTCGTGCAAAGCACGAGTTACCCACTAATAAATTAATATGTTTGAATAAACTCCGCCTAACCCCACAAGCATTAGTTGGAGGATATGCTTGTATGAAGGATGAATGCTTATAGTATTTATTCTTCATAACAAGAGCCCAAAGTGAGAAAATTCTCTCCATAACAATTGTAGCTGAAAATCCTTACTTAAAATGTCCAATTTCCTGACTCCCAAATCTTATTTTTAGTGTGTGAGTTTTGTAAGGATGCCTTTTGGTATTAAAGAGACTCTAACTAATAGCAATTTGAAATGAGACGAAGGGAGTATTAGAACGGACTATTACCGATAGAGAAAATTTCCCCTTCTCAAATCTCATCATTAATCTCCATCTCCATTCATGGTGAATCATAGAAAGTTTTATGAGTCAACATGAAACAAAAAGAAGGGTTTTTAATTAATTTATTTTCCAATAATTTCAAAAAGTCTACTGGATACAACAAACATATCATCCAAAGAAACACAAACTCAAAGATCATGTAGTGACTCTGTACTAAGCAACTTACAAACTCAAAACGAGGATTGCCACGTTGTCATCAAATGAATGCTGCACATTCTATTCAAAACATGAACAATGAACAACACCATTAGATTACCAAGATTGATTAATTTCTTCCCCTATACAAATCAAAGCAGAAATCAAAATTACATTGCCGCCACTTTTCCATTCTTCGCCAACTCTCTCCGGTGAGCGTAAGTATTTTATGATTTCATAAACCGTTTGAAACAAAAACCCTAATTCTCCCTGTTCTTCTTTTCCAGTTAGCGATTACATTGGCGATTACGATAGTGATTCGGCGGCGATTTTGAACGGTGAGCGTCGTTATTCCGTTTCTTCATAAAGTACGTATTTATTTTTCAGTGTGCGAGCGTATTTAATAAAGGATTAAAGGTGTTAATCCTTCTTTTTTCTTTCGTTTTTTTTAGTAGATTCGAGATTTCGACGGTAATTTGGAGGCAATTTCGGCGGCAACGGCAAAAACTTCTCCCGATTGACGATTGAAAGTATGATTCAATTAATCTCTTTTATATTGGTTATGCTAATTTTTTATTTGTTATCCGAATTTTAATATTTATGACTGATCAGTCAAAACTGTCAGATAAAATTTGTTGTTTTATTTATAATCATTCTTAGAGATATAAAATTCAATGTTGGATGGAGATTAGAAATAGACTAGAGTAACTAGGAATGCTTTAAAGGAAAATGAGGCACCATTAAAAAAAGACAAAAACTTGTATGAGAACAACATGACCCATGACCCGGATCCATGACCCACAGGCCCATTTTTTTTTTTTATTATTATTTTTTTTTTATTATTTTTGGTTTTTTTTTCTTTTCGTTTTGCCAAAACTAATAGTTACTATAACTAAATGTAACAAACTTGTTACTTATATGTAACAGTTTGTATACATAAAAGTAATATATATATATACAGAAAAGTAATAGTGTTTTTTTTATGTTTTCTTCGTTTGCCAAAAGTAATACGTATTACAACTAAAATATAACGAATATGTTACTTATATGTAACATTGTTTATACATAATTGTAACACATATGTATAGAAAAAGTAATAATTCAACCATTTACATTTTTAGAGCTAAAAACAATTGATTAGTATTAAATGTAAAAGTATTACATTATCGATAGAAATATGTTATAATTTCTTTTATTAAAGTGTTACATTTACTTGTACAAACAATTACATTCATGTATATGAGTTGTTACTTTTCAAATGGTACTTTCTTTCAAAAAATTAAATCAAAATACACAATATTTTACATTTTTGCAAAATCACTATTACATTTCAGTATAAATGATAATTACATTTAGATATTGTTTGGGTGACACGTAATTATAGTTAGTATTACATTTTTAAAAATGGGTAAAACGAGTTTGTTTTTGTAAATAAATTATTACTATTAATAGTATTAGTTAAGATGATGGATACTCTATTAGTTACTTTAGCTAGAAAAATTATGTTTTAAGACATAGTAAAATTATTATTCTACTAACACATTAGATCTACATTATAGAATTTTATATTCACTAATCATAATGTGTATCTATAATATAAATATTTCATTGGATAATAACTAATAACATTAAGTCAATCATCTATAACATTAAAAGTTAATTCATAACATTAATAATTCGTCTTTATATTCAAATTTCAATTAGCATAATAAATACAAATTATATACAACAAACGCTAAAAACAGTTAACACAATTCTCCTAAATCTATAAGAAAACATTTTAAATTGATATACAATATATTTATATTACAAAAATATTATTATGCTACTTTTTAAATTAAAGTATAACAAAACAAAATACAAAAAAAATAACAAATTAGTTTTTCGTGCAAAGCACGAGTTACCCACTAATAAATTAATATGTTTGAATAAACTCCGCCTAACCCCACAAGCATTAGTTGGAGGATATGCTTGTATGAAGGATGAATGCTTATAGTATTTATTCTCCATAACAAGAGCCCAAAGTAAGAAAATTCTCTCCATAACAATTGTAATTGAAAATCCTTACTTAAAATGTCCAATTTCCAGACTCCCAAATCTAATTTTTAGTGTGTGCCTTGTGTGAGGATGCCTTTTGGTATTAAAGAGACTCTAACTAATTGCAATTTGAAATGAGACGGAGGGAGTATTAGAACGGACCATTACCGATAGAGAAAATTTCCCCTTCTCAAATCTCATCATTAATCTCCATCTCTGTTTGGGGTGAAAAATCTCACAGCAGTATATCTATGTCCTGTAAATAAGGACTTGAGTTTACATCTTCCATCTTGAGTCAACATGTTGACATCCTGAAGTTACATCTTCCATCTTGACTCAACATGTTGACTCTACATGTTGACTTTACATGTTGACTTTACATCCTGACGTGATAACCTGAGCCGACGACTTAAACACAGTTAACAGATCCTATTTTTTAGGATCACAATATCAACCATATGATCAATTGAAGACCAGGTCAATCCAAGGTATTACTGATCCTATTTTTTAGGAGATAATGCGCAGATCATGGAGTACAATTAACAAACGTGTCTCGCATAAAGAATCAGTCAAACGCGAAGTCTTACTATCTCAACACCAATTCAAGCAACGGCAAAGAGTTAGGGCCAAACAAACTTCCCGAGAATCATGGCCTTGTTAGCTAGTTTGTGATGATTCCTTTAGTATAAATAGTTCACACAAATCATGTAATGCACACAACACACTCGGCTATTTACTTTTGAGCAATACTCTTACTTGTTTCATTGTTCTTCACCATTACTAATAAAATTCCATCTTTGAGGTTTTATGCCGGCGAACAAGTTGTTCAAGGGCTTTCCTCGTTATTTATCGTGTCTACTTGTTCTTGAATCCTTTACAATTTCATTCCATTGTACCCAATTTCGTTTCTTGAAGTTAGATTACAAAATTTGACCAAAACAATTTGGCGCCGTCCGTGGGAACTTTGGTCTTTTAGATTGTTAAGAGATTCAAGATGAGCATTCCAACAACTGATCAGATTACATCTGGAATTTCAGTTGGAAGTGGGGGCAGATCAGCAATGGGGGCACCTGAAATCCTTTTGGATATCGCCTCCAACTTGACTGCAATGCTGCGTGAAGTGAGGAACCAGGTCCAAGTCCAGAATGATACCTCTACCATGCTAATGAATCAACTGGCCAGGTTGCAGCATGAAGTAACTTCTCTTCGGGGTGGAATGCCGGCGGGATAGCAGCCCAGCTTCCCTAGCATCTTTCAGTCTGTTGTCCCAAATGCGCCTTCCAACCTGTATTCTCCATATCAACCTAGAAGGCTTGCATTTAAAGGTGACATTGCTGGATCATCTGGATATGGTGGGGTTATGCCAACTGTCAGCCTGACTAATAGCACGATTGTCAATCCTGAAACTGTTACTCCAACTTCAACAACATTTGTGACTCCTACATCGGTAGCAACAGGGAGTCTTAACCCTTAATTTGATTTCAATTAGCTTAATAATTATCAATTTGCTGCTGCTAACAATGACGTAGGTGGCCTACTTATCAGACAAATGCAGGAGCTAAAAGAACTAGTTATGAGTGTGCCAGGGATGACTATGCCACACAACCAGGCCTCTCCAACATGTTACGATGAGTCCCGCTTCACTCCAGCCATAGCCAACATGGTCATACCAAAGAAGTTCAGTCCACCCCACATGAAGCAATATGATGGGACAACTGATCCAGCAGAGCATGTTGCATTATATCATGAGAAGATGGATGTAGTCCATATTCCACCCCAGTACAAGGAAGCTTGCTTTTGCAGGGGTTTTGGTTCAACTCTTACAGGGGCAGCTTTGAGATGGCTAATCAACCAGCCCTTGGCTTCTATCGGATCATATGCTCAACTTATCAACATGTTTACTAATCAGTTTTCATGCAACAAGTGTTTGAGAAGCTGACAAGTGATCTTTATACGGTAGTCCAGCAACCTGATGAAATTCTTAAGGATTACCTGAGCAAATTCAACAAGGAAGCAGTAGACATCCCCAACTTGGACACTGCTACAACAATTGATGCCTTCAGGATGGGACTTAAGAAGGACTCGCCATATTATGATGCCTTAGTCATGACACCATGCAAGAGGCTGGAAGAAATCAAAACCAGAGCATCTAGATTCATCAGGTTGGAAGAAGATAGGCTCATGCAGGATTATTAATGAATAGGTTGGAAAGGGGGTATGCTGGATGTCAACTATAGGTGGTACCAGAATTCCTAGAAGTTAGAATGCAGCGCATCTCAAGCTGTACTTCATGTAAGTTATAGCTTGTCAACTTAATTCAGAAAATCAGGTATGCATTTATATTGCTTTATTTCAAATATGTTGTTTCAATTTGATTTATCTTCATCAAACATCGACTGACTTAAGCATCGGAGGGGTGTTAGCCAACCTAACACCCAACCCTAACATGTTTCTGCTTTGCGAGGAAACTCAAAGTCTCTATTCAGGTCAAGATGTTTACATGTTGATCAGAGATGTTACATGCTGATCCAAGTATTCAAATATGTTCACATGAGTCAGAATTCATGTCCAACAGGCAAAATCAAAGTACAATTCCATCCAAGGTATAAGGTTTTACACCTTTCAAAGGTTTAAAGGTTTTACACCATTCAAAGGTTTAAAGGTTTTACACATTTCTTATGTGTTTAAAGTTTCTACACCTTCGCCCGTGCGCACGATTTTCATGTTTTAGTTAAGTTGTAGGTGGGCCAATGTGTCATGTACATATTGATTACCTTCTTGCACTTAGCTAAAATTATGAACTCAAGTTGAAATCACAGGTTGTAGCATTTACATGTTACCAAACGTACACGGGGTATAAAGATAATCATCTTTTCATATTTTCAATGATTCCCAACTTGTAACATCAACATGTTACAACCATTCATTACATCGCTACTATTCAATTGTTTCAAATTTATTCTAAGTTGTAACATCAGCATGTTACCCTTAGAATCCTAACCGTACGACCAGTCTATTATCAAAATACCAAAAAGGATCAAACACACTGATCCTAAAACGGGAAACATTCATAAGTTTTAACCATGATATCACAAGGCATGGCAAGAACAACATTACAACCTAACATGTCCAAACAAACATGTTGCAAACAAATAAAACAATCACCAAAATATCATATTTTTCGTTTTTGTCTTTGTTTTTTGCAGGATCAATTGCATCTTGGAGCTTACATCACCTACATCAACTGCCTCATAAATGGTAGTAGACATCAACGGTTATGGAATTTTTTTGAATTTCTATGTTCACTCAATTCAAAAAATTTGGGGGCAATTGTTTGGGGTGAAAAATCTCACAGCAGTATATCTATGTCCTGTAAATAAGGACTTGAGTTTACATCTTCCATCTTTACTCAACATGTTGACATCCTGAAGTCACATCTTCCATCTTGACTCAACATGTTGACATCCTGAAGTTACATCTTCCATCTTGACTCAACATGTTGACTCTACATGTTGACTTTACATGTTGACTTTACATCCTGACGTGATAACCTGAGCCGACGACTTGAACACAGTTAACCGATCCTATTTTTTAGGATCACAATATCAACCATATGATCAATTGAAGACCAGGTCAATCCAAGGTATTACTGATCCTATTTTTTAGGAGATAATGCGCAGATCATGGAGTACAATTAACAAACGTGTCTCGCATAAAGACTCAGTCAAACGCGAAGTCTTATTATCTCAACACCAATTCAAGCAAAGGCAAAGAGATAGGGCCAAACAAACTTCCCGAGAATCATGGCCTTGTTAGCTAGTTTGTGATGATTCCTTTAGTATAAATAGTTTACACAAATCATGTAATTCACACAACACACTCGGCTATTTACTTTTGAGCAATACTCTTACTTTTTTCATTGTTTTTCACCATTACTAATAAAATTCCATCTTTGAGGTTTTATGCCGGCTAACAAGTTGTTCAAGGGCTTTCCTCGTTAATTATCGTGTCTACTTGTTCTTGAATCCTTTACAATTTCATTCCATTGTACCCAATTTCGTTTCTTAAAGTTAGATTGTAAAATTTGACAAAAACAATCTCCATTCGTGGTGAATCATAGAAAAGTTTTATGAGTCAACATGAAACAAAAAGAAGGGTTTTTAATTAATTTATTTTCCAATAATTTCAAAAAGTCTACTGGATACAACAAACATATCATCCAAAGAAACACAAACTCAAAGATTATGTAGTGACTCTGTACTAAGCAACTTACAAATTCAACACGAGGATTTCCACGTTGTCATCAAATGAATGGCTGCACATTCTATTCAAAACATGAACAATGAACAACACCATTAGATTACCAAGATTGATTAATTTCTTACCCTATAAAAATCAAAGCAGAAATCGAAATTACATTGCCACCACTTTTCCATTCTTCGCCAACTCTCTCCGGTGAGCGTAAGTATTTTATGATTTCATAAACCGTTTGAAACAAAAACCCTAATTCTCCATGTTCTTCTTTTCCAGTTAGCGATTACATCGGCGATTTCGATAGTGATTCGGCGGCGATTTTGAACGGTGAGCGTCGTTATTCCGTTTCTTTATAAAGTACGTATTTATTTTTCAGTGTTCGAGCGTATTTAATATAGGATTAAAGGTGTTAATCCTTTTTTTTTCTTTCGTTTTTTTAGTAGATTAGAGATTTCGGCGGTAATTTGGAGGCAATTTCAGCGGCAACAGCAAAAACTTCTCCCGATTGACGATTGAAAGTATGATTCAATTAATCTCTTTTATATTTGTAAAGCTAATTTTATATTTGTGATCCGAATTTTAATATTTATGACTGGTCAGTCAAAACTGTCAGATGAAATTTGTTGTTTTATTTTTAATCATTCTTAGAGATATAAAATTCAATGTTGGATGGAGATTAGAAATAGACTAGAGTAACTAGTTGAATGCTTTAAAGGAAAATGAGGCACCATTAAAAAAAAGACAAAAACTTGTACGAGAACAACATGACCCATGACCCGGATCCATGACCCACAGGCCCAATTTTTTTTTTTATATTATTATTTTTGGTTTTTTTTTTTTCGTTTTGTCAAAAGTAATAGTTACTATAACTAAATGTAACAAACGTGTTACTTATATGTAACAGTTTGTATGCATATAAGTAATACATATATACAGAAAAGTAATAGTGTTTTTTTTTTATGTTTTCTTCGTTTGCCAAAAGTAATACGTATTACAACTAAAATGTAACGAATATGTTACTTATATGTAACAGTGTTTATACATAATTGTAACACATATGTATAGAAAAAGTAATAATTCAACCATTTACATTTTTAGAGCTAAAAACACTTGATTAGTATTAAATGTAAAAGTATTACATTATCGATAGAGATATGTTATAATTTCTTTTATTAAAGTGTTACATTTACTTGTACAAACAATTACATTCATGTATATGAATTGTTACTTTTAAAATGTTACTTTCTTTCAAAAAATTAAATCAAAATACATAATATTTTACATTTTTGCAAAATCACGATTACATTTCAGTATAAATGATAATTACATTTAGATATTGTTTGGGTGATACGTAATTATAGTTAGTATTACATTTTAAAAAATGGGTAAAACGAGCTTTTGTTTTTGTAAAACAGGTGTTATGTTTACTTATGAACAATGTTACTTTATATGTATACTGTCATTATATTAAGTTATGGTAACTATTACTTTTGGTAAACGACGGAAAAGCCGGGAAAAAATATATATAAAACCTCAAAAAAAAAAAAGGGGCCAATGGGTGGTTGCCACGTGGCGGGTATGCCCCATGTGTTATGGATCCGGTTCAATAGGTCGGGTCGGTGGGTAAAAAACCCGCCTCCTAGAAGAGACGGATATAGGTGTTCTCATGAGAGACTAGCTCTTAAAAAAAATCCCTACATATCATACCTCCCCTCCTTTTTCTGACATTTATTTTGATTCAAATAAAAGTCAAAAATTATGTTAATTAAGAGCAATACATTCTTTTTCAAACAAAGTAGTACAAGTTTGTATATTAGAAAGATAAAATTGGGAAATTATAGTGTGTTGTTTAGCTCACAGTAATTTAATGTGTGTAGCTGGTAAAAGAGTGGGTGCAAATAGCCTCATTCCTAAAGTTTCCTTCTAAATAAAATTTTAATCGGGTTGATAGCATAATTTATAATAGTAAATTATTCCCTACCATTAGAACAAGAAGTATTCTTTTTTCCTTTCCTTGCCTTTCATATCGTAGGTCGGTTGGCTTTAAGACACGTGCAGTCCGACAGTCCGTTTCCGTTCATATGAGAGCCAGTTAAGACGTTACATCGACGTTTATTATTAAATTCTCTTCAAGTAAACGGCTATTGTTAATTACGAGACCAGATTGAGTCATATACAGTCCACATTGATCGGAGGCCATATCCGCGGTCGCATAGACTACTACACTGCATTGTTTTCTTTGAGGGTGAGTGCCCACTTTTACTAGATTTTGATTTGATATTTATTTATTTATTTATTTATTGGGGAAATGACAATTTAAGGTCCAAAGTTCTGGGGGAGTGTGCCAATAGGGGTCCTATGTATCAATTTTGTCAATTTAGGGTCCAAAGTTACAAAAGTTGTGCATGGGCATATCGTCTTCAAAGGAAGAAAATTAATAATATTGTTTGGAATACTAAATTTTATTTTCTTTTATTAAAATAACAAATAATTAAAACAGTACCGAAAATATATTTTTATATAAATGTTTTTTCTATTTCAAAAAAATATTTATCTATTTTTTGAAAAAAATAAAATAAATCTCATTAATATATTTGGAAAAAATAAAATAAACTAATAACATAATAAATAAAATATAGTTCAAGAAACAAAATAAAAGACTGCAGACAACTTCATTTACAGACCACTAAAGAGCCCTATCTTTGACGCCACTCCAGTAACCCTTGTCGCCATTTCCTCCGGGCCGCTGCCTACTAGCCAATGGCACAACTCATTCATCCTGAAAACATGATGTGATTAACAAATCTGAAGAAATTGATGCCGCTAAGCTCACCGAACGAAACCCTGACCTGCCAATTCTTCAAACGCTGCTCCGTTAGTGGAACGATGAAGGGGAAAGGCAAAATCAAAGACGGTCAAGCCCTAAAGCGATTGAAAATCACGATCAAGAAAACTGGGTACAGATCCATCACCAAAAGGCAGTGGTGGTCCGAGACCAAAGGAGAATGATCAAATGATAACGAGTTGCCTCAAAGGTACTTCGACGGTCCGGTACCTGGAACCGAAGGAGAAGGAGAGGGAAGCGAAGAGAGAGAGAAAATGGGACTCCTCAGTAAAGTTAAAAAACAAGAAATTAGTCTCAAGGCAGCGAAGAAGATGAAGAACCAAAGGAGTAAGAACATGGAATTATCGATACCTAAGGGTTCGATTTGATCACATTAGGGCTTGTGGCTGATGTCAATAAGAACCCGGAGTATGATTTGACTGTTGTAAGAGGTTTTTTGTTGTTTTTGGAATTGGTTGCCGGATTTATGGTGGGTTCCGGAATTAATGGTGAATGGCTGCCGGAATGGTGGATGGTTGCTGGTATGGTGGGTGCTGGGATTTAGGAGAATAGGTGGTAGTGGTGGGTGAACTTAACTGACATTATTTGTGAAATGGCCAAATGCCCATGCCAAAGATCAAAATAAAACCCAGTTAAGTGCATGTGCAGAGCACACGTGACTTAACTGGGTTCTGTTAATCAAATCGTTAAAAAACCCTAACTGGCACAACTTTTGCAACTTTGGACCCTAAATTAACAAAATTGATACATCATACCCCTATTGGAACACCCCCCTAAACTTTAAACCCTAAATTGTCATTTCCCCTTATTTATTCATTTATTATTATATAAATTTCTTTAACAAATTTTTCCCAACTTGGAAAACCTTCCAGAAGAGTTTTTCACTTCCTACCAAATGAATGTAAATTTGATATTCATTTTGGGATAAGGGATGAATGTGTAAATTTGGCATTCATTTGACGATGTCTTAAACAAGAAAAGAGATCAAACACTAAACCCACAGAATGTAAAGCTTGGCTTTACCACCGATCACTCCTCTAAGGACATTTTGGCATTCATTTTTGGAAGAGTGAGATTATGGCATAAAGGGAATATCTTATTAGTGTTGGGATTCTGTATTTTGTGATGGATTGTAATATTTATTATTTTTTATATTCATGTGATGGATGTAACAATTATTATTTTTATTTACTGTGATGGATTGTAATAAATATTATTGTTATATTTCATGTGATGGATTGTAAATATTTTTAATATTTAATAAGGAGAAATGACAATTTCGGGTCCAAAGTTTGGGGGGTGTGACAATAGGGGTCTTATGTATCAATTTTTTCAATTTAGGGTCCAAAGTTACAAAAGTTGTGCAGGTTAGGGTTTTTTGACGATTCCGTTAATAGAATTCAGTTAAGTCACACGTGCTTTTGCACATGGGCTTAACTGGTGTTTGCTTTGATTATTTGCATGGGCATATCGTCATTTCAAAGGAAGAAAATTAATAATATTGTTTGGAATACTAAATTTTATTTTCTTTTATTAAAATAACTAATAATTAAAACAATTATTTACCGAAAATATATTTTTATATAAATATTTTTTTCTATTTCAAAAAAAAAGTTATCTATTATTTGAAAAAATAAGAAATCTCATTTATATATTTGGAAAAAAATAAACTAATGACATAAAAAAAATATAGTTCAAGAAATAAAATAAAAGACTGCAGACAACTTCATTTACAGACCACTAAAAACCCCTATCTTTGACGCCACTCCGGTAACCCTTGTCGCCATTTCCTACGGGCCGCTGCCTACTAGCCGATGGCACAACTCATTCATCCTGAAAACATGATGCGATTAACAAATCTGAAGAAATTGATGCCGCTAAGCTCATTGAACGAAACCCTGACCTGCCAATTCCTCAAACGTTGCTCCGTCAGTGGAACGACGAATGGGAAAGGCAAAATCAAAGATGGTCAAGCCCTAAAGCGATTGAAAATCACGATCAAGAAAATAGGGTACAGATCCATCACCCAAAGGCGGTGGTGGTCCGAGACCAAAGGAGAGCGATCAAATGATAACGAGTTGCCTCAATGGTACTTCGATGGTCTGGTACCTGGAACCGAAGGAGAGGAGAGCGGAGAGAGAGAGAGAGAGAGAGAGAGAGAGAGAGAGAGAGAGAGAGAGAGAGAGAGAGAATGGGACTCCTCAGTAAAGCTCAAAAACAAAAAATTGATCTCAAGGCGACGAAGAAGATGAAGAAACCAAAGGAGTGAGAGCATGGAATTATCAATACCCAAGGGTTTGATTTGATCACATTAGGGCTTGTGGCTGATGTCAATAAGAACCCGGAGTATGATTTGACTATTGTAAGAGGGGTTTTGTTATTTGTGGAATTGGTTGCCGGATTTATGGTAGGTGACGGAATTAATGGTGAATGGTTGCCAGAATGGTGGATGGTTGCTGGAATGGTGGGTGCTGGGATATAGGAGAATAGGTGGTAGTGGTGGGTCAACTCAACTGACATTATTTGTGAAATGACCAAATGCCCATGCCAAAGATCAAAATAAACCTCAGTTAAGTGCATGCGCAAAGCACACGTGACTTAACTGGGCTCTGTTAGTCAAATCGTTAAGAAACCCTAACTTGCACAACTTTTGCAACTTTGGACCCTAAATTAATAAAATTGATACATCAGACCCCTATTGGCACACCCCCTTAAACTTTGGACCCTAAATCGTCATTTCCCCTTATTTATTCATTTATTATTATATACATTTCTTTAACAAATTTTTCCCCTCCTACCAAATGAATGTAAATTTGATATTCATTTTGGGATAAGGGATGAATGTGTAAATTTGGCATTCATTAGACGATGTCTTTAACAAGAAAAGAGATTGAATACTAAACCCATAGAATGTAAAGCTTGGCTTTACCACCGGTCACTCCTCTGAAGACATTTTGGCATTCATTTTTGGGAGAGTGGGATTATGGCATACAGGGAGTATCTTATTAGTGTTAGGATTTTGATTTTTGTGATGGATTGTAATATTTATTATTTTTTATATTCATGTGATGGATTGTAACAATTATTATTTTTATTTACTGTGATGGATTGTAATAAATATTATTGTTATAATTCATGGGATGGGTTGTAAATATTTTTTTTTGGTTTTTTTTTTTTTTTTCGTTTTGCCAAAAGTAATAGTTACTATAACTAAATGTAACAAACTTGTTACTTATATGTAACAGTTTGTATACATAAAAGTAATACATATATACAGAAAAGTAATAGTGTTTTTTTTTGTTTTCTTCGTTTGCCAAAAGTAATACGTATTACAACTAAAATGTAACGAATATGTTACTTATATGTAACAGTGTTTATACATAATTGTAACACATATGTATAGAAAAAGTAATAATTCAACCATTTACATTTTTAGAGCTAAAAACACTTGATTAGTATTAAATGTAAAAGTATTACATTATCGATAGAAATATGTTATAATTTCTTTTATTAAAGTGTTACATTTACTTGTACAAACAATTACATTCATGTATATGAGTTGTTACTTTTCAAATGTTACTTTGTTTCAAAAAATTAAATCAAAATACACAATATTTTACATTTTTGCAAAATCACTATTACATTTCAGTATAAATGATAATTACATTTAGATATTGTTTGGGTGACACGTAATTATAGTTAATATTACATTTTAAAAAATGGGTAAAACGAGCTTTTGTAAATAAATTATTACTATTAATAGTATTAGTTAAGATGATGGATACTCTATTAGTTACTTTAGCTAAAAAAAATTATGTTTTAAGACATAGTAAAATTATTATTCTACTAACACATTAGATCTACATTATAGAATTTTATATTCACTAATCATAATGTGTATCTATAATATAAATAATTCATTGGATAATAACTAATAACATTAAGTCAATCATCTATATCATTAAAAGTTAATTCATAACATTAATAATTCGTCTTTATATTCAAATTTCAATTAGCATAATAAATACAAATTATATACAACAAACGCTAAAAACAGTTAACACAATTCTCCTAAATCTATAAGAAAACATTTTAAATTGATATACAATATATTTATATTACAAAAAAATTATTATGCTACTTTTTAAATTAAATTACAACAAAACAAAATACATCAAAAATAACAAATTAGTTTTTCGTGCAAAGCACGAGTTACCCACTAATAAATTAATATGTTTGAATAAACTCCGCCTAACCCCACAAGCATTAGTTGGAGGATATGCTTGTATGAAGGATGAATGCTTATAGTATTTATTCTCCATAACAAGAGCCCAAAGTAAGAAAATTCTCTCCATAACAATTGTAATTGAAAATCCTTACTTAAAATGTCCAATTTCCTGACTCCCAAATCTAATTTTTAGTGTGTGCGTTTTGTGAGGATGCCTTTTGGTATTAAAGAGACTCTAACTAATTGCAATTTGAAATGAGACGGAGGGAGTATTAGAACGGACCATTACCGATAGAGAAAATTTCCCCTTCTCAAATCTCATCATTAATCTCCATCTCTGTTTGGAGTGAAA
Organism: Campanula takesimana; assembly: GCA_026119855.1. Classification (NCBI taxonomy): domain Eukaryota; kingdom Viridiplantae; phylum Streptophyta; class Magnoliopsida; order Asterales; family Campanulaceae; genus Campanula; species Campanula takesimana. Next base: position 370,658 of record JAOWBW010000620.1, read on the forward strand.
AATCTCACAGCAGTATATCTATGTCCTGTAAATAAGGACTTGAGTTTACATCTTCCATCTTGACTCAACATGTTGACAGCCTGAAGTTACATCTTCCATCTTGACTCAACATGTTGACATCCTGAAGTTACATCTTGCATCTTGACTCAACATGTTGACTCTACATGTTGACTTTACATCCTGACGTGACAACCTGAGCCGACGACTTGAACACAGTTAACAGATCCTATTTTTTAGGATCACAATATCAACCATATGATCAATTGAAGACCAGTCAATCCAAGGTATTACTGATCCTATTTTTCAGGAGATAATGCGCAGATCATGGAGTACAATTAACAAACGTGTCTCGCATAAAGACTCAGTCAAACGCGAAGTCTTACTATCTCAACGCCAATTCAAGCAACGGCAAAGAGATAGGGCCAAACAAACTTCCCGAGAATCATGGCCTTGTTAGCTAGTTTGTGATGATTCCTTTAGTATAAATAGTTCACACAAATCATGTAATGCACACAACACACTCGGCTATTTACTTTTGAGCAATACTCTTACTTGTTTCATTGTTCTTCACCATTACTAATAATATTCCATCTTTGAGGTTTTATGCCGGCGAACAAGTTCTTCAAGGGCTTTCCTCGTTATTTATCGTGTCTACTTGTTCTTGAATCCTTTACAATTTCATTCCATTGTACTCAATTTCGTTTCTTGAAGTTAGATTGCAAAATTTGACCAAAACAATTTGGCGCCGTCCGTGGGAACTTTGGTCTTTTAGATTGTTAAGAGATTCAAGATGAGCATTCCAACAACTGATCAGATTACATATGGAATTTCAGTTGCAAGTGGGGGCAGATCAGCAATGGGGGCACCTGAAATCCCTTTGGATATCGCCTCCAACTTGACTGCAATGCTGCGTGAAGTGAGGAACCAGGTCCAAGTCCAAAATGATACCTCTACCATGCTAATGAATCGACTGGCCAGGTTGCAGCATGAAGTAACTTCTCTTCGGGGTGGAATGCCGACGGGACAGCAGCCCAGCTTCCCTAGCATCTTTCAGTCTGTTGTCCCAAATGCGCCTATAAACCTGTACTCTCCATATCAACCTAGAAGGCTTGCATTTGAAGGTGACATTGCTGGATCATCTGGATATGGTGGGGTTATGCCAACTGCCAGCATGACTAATAGCACGATTGTCAATCCTGAAACTGTTACTCCAACTTCAACAACATTTGTGACTCCTACATCGGTGGCAACAGGGAGTCTTAACCCTCAATTTGATTTCAATTATCTTAATAATTATCAATTTGCTGCTGCTAACAATGACGCAGGTGGCCTACTTATCAGACAAATGCAGGAGCTAAAAGAACTAGTTATGAGTGTGCCAGGGATGACTATGCCACACAAACAGGCCTCTCCAACATGTTACGATGAGTCCCGCTTCACTCCAGCCATAGCCAACATGGTCATACCAAAGAAGTTCAGTCCACCCCACATGAAGCAATATGATGGGACAACTGATCCAGCAGAGCATGTTGCATTATATCATGAGAAGATGGATGTAGTCCATATTCCACCCCAGTACAAGGAAGCTTGCTTTTGCAGGGGTTTTGGTTCAACTCTTACAGGGGCAGCTTTGAGATGGCTAATCAACCAGCCTTTGGCTTCTATCGGATCATATGCTTAACTTATCAATATGTTTACTAATCAGTTTTCATGCAACAAGTGTTTGAGAAGCTGACAAGTGATCTTTATAGGGTAGTCCAGCAACCTGATGAACTTCTTAAGGATTACCTGAGAAAATTCAATAAGTAAGCAGTAGACATCCCCAACTTGGACACTGCTACAACAATTTATGCCTTCAGGATGGGACTTAAGAAGGACTCGCCATATTATGATGCCTTAGTCATGACACCATGCAAGAGGCTGGAAGAAATCAGAACCAGAGCATCTAGATTCATCAGGTTGGAAGAAGATAGGCTCATGCAGGATTATTAATCAATAGGTTGGAAAGGGGGTATGCTGGATGTCAACTATAGGTGGTACCAGAATTCCTAGAAGTTAGAATGCAGCACATCTCAAGCAGTACTTCATGTAAGTTATAGCTTGTCAACTTAATTCAGAAAATCAGGTATGCATTTATATTGCTTTATTTCAAATATGTTGTTTCAATTTGATTTATCTTCATCAAACATCGACTGACTTAAGCATCGGAGGGGTGTTAGCCAAGCTAACACCCAACCCTAACATGCTTCTGCTTTGCGAGGAAACTCAAAGTCTCTATTCAGGTCAAGATGTTTACATGTTGATCAGAGATGTTACATGCTGATCCAAGTATTCAAAGATGTTCACATGAGTCAGAATTCATGTCCAACAGGAAAAATAAAAGTACAATTCCATCCAAGGTATAAGGTTTTACACCTTTCAAAGGTTTAAAGGTTTTACACATTTCTTATGTGTTTAAGGTTTCTACACCTTCGCCCGTGCGCACGATTTTCATGTTTTAGTTAAGTTGTAGGTGGGCCAATGTGTCATGTACATATTGATTACCTTCTTGCATTTAGCTAACATTATGAACTCAAGTTGAAATCACAGGTTGTAGCATTTACATGTTACCAAACGTACACGAGGTATAAAGATAATCATCTTTTCATATTTTCAATGATTCCCAACTTGTAACATCAACATGTTACCAACCATTTATTACATCGCTACTATTCAATTGTTCCAAATTTATTATAGGTTGTAACATCAGCATGTTACCCTTAGAATCCTAACCGTACGACCAGTCTATTATCAAAATACCAAAAAGGATCAAACACACTGATCCTAAAACGGGAAACATTCATAAGTTTTAACCATGCTATCACAAGACATGGCAAGAACAACATTACAACCTAACATGTCCAAACAAACATGTTGCAAACAAATAAAAAAATCACCAAAATATCATATTTTTCGTCTTTCTCTTTGTTTTTTTGCAGGATCAATTACATCTTGGAGCTTACATTACCTACATCAACTGCCTCATAAATGGTAGTGGACATCAACGGTTATGGAAATTTCTTGAATTTCTATGTTCACTCAATTCAAAAAATTTGGGGGCAATTGTTTGGGGTGAAAAATCTCACAGCAGTATATCTATGTCCTGTAAATAAGGACTTGAGTTTACATCTTCCATCTTTACTCAACATGTTGACATCCTGAAGTTACATCTTCCATCTTGACTCAACATGTTGACTCTACATGTTGACTTTACATGTTGACTTTACATCCTGACGTGACAACCTGAGCCGACGACTTGAACACAGTTAACAGATCCTATTTTTTAGGATCACAACATCAACCATATGATCAATTGAAGACCAGGTCAATCCAAGGTATTACTGATCCTATTTTTTAGGAGATAATGCGCAGATCATGGAGTACAATTAACAAACGTGTCTCGCATAAAGACTCAGTCAAACGCGAAGTCTTATTATCTCAACACCAATTCAAGCAAAGGCAAAGAGATAGGGCCAAACAAACTTCCCGAGAATCATGGCCTTGTTAGCTAGTTTGTGATGATTCCTTTAGTATAAATAGTTTACACAAATCATGTAATGCACACAACACACTCGGCTATTTACTTTTGAGCAATACTCTTACTTTTTTCATTGTTCTTCACCATTACTAATAAAATTCCATCTTTGAGGTTTTATGCCGGCGAACAAGTTGTTCAAGGGCTTTCCTCATTAATTATCGTGTCTACTTGTTCTTGAATCCTTTACAATTTCATTCCATTGTACCCAATTTCGTTTCTTAAAGTTAGATTGTAAAATTTGACCAAAACAATCTCCATTCGTGGTGAATCATAGAAAAGTTTTATGAGTCAACATGAAACAAAAAGAAGGGTTTTTAATTAATTTATTTTCCAATAATTTCAAAAAGTCTACTGGATACAACAAACATATCATCCAAAGAAACACAAACTCAAAGATTATGTAGTGACTCTGTACTAAGCAACTTACAAATTCAACACGAGGATTTCCACGTTGTCATCAAATGAATGGCTGCACATTCTATTCAAAACATGAACAATGAACAACACCATTAGATTACCAAAATTGATTAATTTCTTACCCTATAAAAATCAAAGCAGAAATCGAAATTACATTGCCACCACTTTTCCATTCTTCGCCAACTCTCTCCGGTGAGCGTAAGTATTTTATGATTTCATAAACCGTTTGAAACAAAAACCCTAATTCTCCATGTTCTTCTTTTCCAGTTAGCGATTACATCGGCGATTTCGATAGTGATTCGGCGGCGCTTTTGAACGGTGAGCGTCGTTATTCCGTTTCTTTATAAAGTACGTATTTATTTTTCAGTGTTCGAGCGTATTTAATATAGGATTAAAGGTGTTAATCCTTTTTTTTTCTTTCGTTTTTTTAGTAGATTCGAGATTTCGGCGGTAATTTGGAGGCAATTTCAGCGGCAACGGCAAAAACTTCTCCCGATTGACGATTGAAAGTATGATTCAATTAATCTCTTTTATATTGGTAAAGCTAATTTTATATTTGTGATCCGAATTTTAATATTTATGACTGGTCAGTCAAAACTGTCAGATGAAATTTGTTGTTTTATTTTTAATCATTCTTAGAGATATAAAATTCAATGTTGGATGGAGATTAGAAATAGACTAGAGTAACTAGTTGAATGCTTTAAAGGAAAATGAGGCACCATTAAAAAAAGACAAAAACTTGTATGAGAACAACATGACCCATGACCCGGATCCATGACCCACAGGCCCAATTTTTTTTTTTTATATTATTATTTTTGGTTTTTTTTTTTCGTTTTGTCAAAAGTAATAGTTACTATAACTAAATGTAACAAACGTGTTACTTATATGTAACAGTTTGTATGCATATAAGTAATACATATATACAGAAAAGTAATAGTGTTTTTTTCTTATGTTTTCTTCGTTTGCCAAAAGTAATACGTATTACAACTAAAATGTAACGAATATGTTACTTATATGTAACAGTGTTTATACATAATTGTAACACATATGTATAGAAAAAGTAATAATTCAACCATTTACATTTTTAGAGCTAAAAACACTTGATTAGTATTAAATGTAAAAGTATTACATTATCAATAGAAATATGTTATAATTTCTTTTATTAAAGTGTTACATTTACTTGTACAAACAATTACATTCATGTTTATGAGTTGTTACTTTTCAAATGTTACTTTCTTTCAAAAAATTAAATCAAAATACATAATATTTTACATGTTTGCAAAATCACTATTACATTTCAGTATAAATGATAATTACATTTAGATATTGTTTGGGTGACACGTAATTATAGTTAGTATTACATTTTAAAAAATGGGTAAAACGAGCTTTTGTTTTTGTAAAACAGGTGTTATGTTTACTTATGAACAATGTTACTTTATATGTATACTGTCATTACATTAAGTTATGTTAACTATTACTTTTGGTAAACGATGGAAAAGCCGGGAAAAAATATATATAAAACCTCAAAAAAAAAAGGGCCAATGGGTGGTTGCCACGTGGCAGGTATGCCCCATGTGTCATGGATCCGGTTCAATAGGTCGGGTCGGTGGGTATAAAACTCACCTCATAGAAGAGACGGATATAGGTGTTCTCATGAGAGACTAGCTCTTAAAAAAATCCCTACATATCATACCTCCCCTCCGTCTTCTGACATTTATTTTGATTCAAATAAAAGTCAAAAATTATGTTAATCAAGAGCAATACATTCTTTTTCAAACAAAGTAGTACAAGTTTGTATATTAGAAAGATAAAATTGGGAAATTATAGTGTGTTGTTTAGCTCACAGTAATTTAATGTGTGTAGCTGGTAAAAGAGTGGGTGCAAATAGCCTCATTCCTAAAGTTTCCTTCTAAATAAAATTTTAATCGGGTTGATAGCATAATTTATAATAGTAAATTATTCCCTACCATTAGAACAAGAAGTATTCTTTTTTCCTTTCCTTGCCTTTCATATGGTAGGTCGGTTGGCTTTAAGACACGTGCAGTCTGACAGTCCGTTTCCGTTCATATGAGAGCCAGTTAAGACGTTACATCGACGTTTATTATTCAATTCTCTTCAAGTAAACGGCTATTGTTAATGACGAGACCAGATTGAGTCATATACAGTCCACATTGATCGGAGGCCATATCCGCGGTCGCATAGACTACTAGACTGCATTGTTTTCTTTGAGGGTAAGTGCCCACTTTTACTAGATTTTGATTTGATATTTATTTATTTATTGGGGAAATGACAATTTAAGGTCCAAAGTTCTGGGGGAGTGTGCCAATAGGGGTCCTATGTATCAATTTTGTCAATTTAGGGTCCAAAGTTACAAAAGTTGTGCAGGTTAGGGTTTCTTGACGATTCCGTTAACGGAATCCAGTTAAGTCGCACAAGCTTTTACACATGGGCCTAACTGGTGTTTGCTTTGATTATTTGCATGGGCATATCGTCTTCAAAGGAAGAAAATTAATAATATTGTTTGGAATACTAAATTTTATTTTCTTTTATTAAAATAACAAATAATTAAAACAGTACCAAAAATATATTTTTATATAAATATTTTTTCTATTTCAAAAAAAATATTTATCTATTTTTTGAAAAAAATAAAATAAATCTCATTAATATATTTGGAAAAAATAAAATAAACTAATAACATAATAAATAAAATATAGTTCAAGAAACAAAATAAAAGACTGCAGACAACTTCATTTACAGACCACTAAAGAGCCCTATCTTTGACGCCACTCCAGTAACCCTTGTCGCCATTTCCTCCGGGCCGCTGCCTACTAGCCAATGGCACAACTCATTCATCCTGAAAACATGATGTGATTAACAAATCTGAAGAAATTGATGCCGCTAAGCTCACCGAACGAAACCCTGACCTACCAATTCTTCAAACGCTGCTCCGTTAGTGGAACAATGAAGGGGAAAGGCAAAATCAAAGACGGTCAAGCCCTAAAGCGATTGAAAATCACGATCAAGAAAACTGGGTACAGATCCATCACCAAAAGGCAGTGGTGGTCCGAGACCAAAGGAGAATGATCAAATGATAACGAGTTGCCTCAAAGGTACTTCGACGGTCCGGTACCTGGAACCGAAGGAGAGGGAGAGGGAAGCGAAGAGAGAGAGAAAATAGGACTCCTCAGTAAAGCTCAAAAACAAGAAATTAGTCTCAAGGCAGCGAAGAAGATGAAGAAACCAAAGGAGTAAGAACATGGAATTATCGATACCCAAGGGATTTGATCACATTAGGGCTTGTGGCTGATGTCAATAAGAACCCGGAGTATGATTTGACTGTTGTAAGAGGTTTTTTGTTGTTTGTGGAATTGGTTGCCGGATTTATGGTGGGTTCCGGAATTAATGGTGAATGGTTGCCGGAATGGTGGATGGTTGCTGGAATGGTGGGTGCTGGGATTTAGGAGAATAGGTGGTAGTGGTGGGTGAACTTAACTGACATTATTTGTGAAATGGCCAAATGCCCATGCCAAAGATCAAAATAAAACCCAGTTAAGTGCATGTGCAGAGCACACGTGACTTAACTGGGTTCTGTTAATCAAATCGTTAAAAAACCCTAACTGGCACAACTTTTGCAACTTTGGACCCTAAATTAACAAAATTGATACATCATACCCCTATTGGAACACCCCCCTAAACTTTAAACCCTAAATTGTCATTTCCCCTTATTTATTCATTTATTATTATATAAATTTCTTTAACAAATTTTTCCCAACTTGGAAAACCTTCCAGAAGAGTTTTTCACTTCCTACCAAATGAATGTAAATTTGATATTCATTTTGGGATAAGGGATGAATGTGTAAATTTGGCATTCATTTGACGATGTCTTAAACAAGAAAAGAGATCAAACACTAAACCCACAGAATGTAAAGCTTGGCTTTACCACCGATCACTCCTCTAAGGACATTTTGGCATTCATTTTTGGGAGAGTGAGATTATGGCATAAAGGGAATATCTTATTAGTGTTAGGATTTTGTATTTTGTGATGGATTGTAATATTTATTATTTTTTATATTTATGTGACGGATGTAACAATTATTATTTTTATTTACTGTGATGGATTGTAATAAATATTATTGTTTTATTTCATGTGATGGATTGTAAATATTTTTTATATTTAATAAGGAGAAATGACAATTTCGGGTCCAAAGTTTGGGGGGTGTGACAATAGGGGTCTTATTTATCAATTTTTTCAATTTAGGGTCCAAAGTTACAAAAGTTGTGCAGGTTTGGGTTTTTTGACGATTCCGTTAATAGAATTCAGTTAAGTCACACGTGCTTTTGCACATGGGCTTAACTGTGTTTTCTTTGATTATTTGCATGGGCATATCGTCATTTCAAAGGAAGAAAATTAATAATATTGTTTGGAATACTAAATTTTATTTTCTTTTATTAAAATAACTAATAATTAAAACATTTATTTACCGAAAATATATTTTTTAATAAGTATTTTTTTCTATTTCAAAAAAAAAGTTATCTATTATTTGAAAAAATAAATAAATCTCATTAATATATTTGGAAAAAAATAAACTAATGACATAAAAAATAAAATATAGTTCAAGAAATAAAATAAAAGACTGCAGAAAACTTCATTTACAGATCACTAAAAAGCCCTATCTTTGACGCCACTCCGGTAACCCTTGTCGCCATTTCCTCCGGGCCGCTGCGTACTAGCCGATGGCACAACTCATTCATCCTGAAAACATGATGCGATTAACAAATCTGAAGAAATTGATGCCGCTAAGCTCATTGAACGAAACCCAGACCTGCCAATTCCTCAAACGTCGCTCCGTCAGTGGAACGACGAAAGGGAAAGGCAAAATCAAAGATGGTCAAGCCCTAAAGCGATTGAAAATCACGATCAAGAAAATAGGGTACAGATCCATCACCCAAAGGCGGTGGTGGTCCGAGACCAAAGGAGAACGATCAAATGATAACGAGTTGCCTCAATGGTACTTCGACGGTCTGGTACCTGGAACCGAAGGAGAGGAGAGCGGAGAGAGAGAGAGAGAGAGAGAGAGAGAGAGAGAGAGAGAGAGAGAGAGAGAGAGAGAGAGAGAGAGAATGGGACTCCTCAGTAAAGCTCAAAACAAGAAATTGATCTCAAGGCGACGAAGAAGATGAAGAAACCAAAGGAGTGAGAACATGGAATTATCGATACCGAAGGGTTTGATTTGATCACATTAGGGCTTGTGGCAGATGGCAATAAGAACCCGGAGTATGATTTGACTATTGTAAGAGGGGTTTTGTTATTTGTGGAATTGGTTGCCGGATTTATGGTAGGTGACGGAATTAATGGTGAATGGTTGCCAGAATGGTGGATGGTTGCTGGAATGGTGGGTGCTGGGATATAGGAGAATAGGTGGTAGTGGTGGGTCAACTCAACTGACATTATTTGTGAAATGACCAAATGCCCATGCAAAAGATCAAAATAAACCTCAGTTAAGTGCATGCGCAAAGCACACGTGACTTAACTGGGCTCTGTTAATCAAATCGGTAAAAAACCCTAACTTGCACAACTTTTGCAACTTTGGACCCTAAATTAATAAAATTGATACATCAGACCCCTATTGGCACACCCCCTTAAACTTTGAACCCTAAATCGTCGTTTCCCCTTATTTATTCATTTATTATTATATAAATTTCTTTAACAAATTTTTCCCCCAACTTGGAAAACCTTCCAGAAGAGATTTTCACTTCCTACCAAATGAATGTAAATTTGATATTCATTTTGGGATAAGGGATGAATGTGTAAATTTGGCATTCATTAGACGATGTCTTTAACAAGAAAAGAGATCGAATACTAAACCCATAGAATGTAAAGCTTGGCTTTACCACCGGTCACTCCTTTGAAGACATTTTGGCATTCATTTTTGGGAGAGTGGGATTATGGCATACAGGGAGTATCTTATTAGTGTTAGGATTTTGATTTTTGTGATGGATTGTAATATTTATTATTTTTTATATTCATGTGATGGATTGTAACAATTATTATTTTTATTTACTGTGATGGATTGTAATAAATATTATTGTTATAATTCATGTGATGGGTTGTAAATATTTTTAATATTTACTAAGGAGAAATGACAATTTAGGGTCCAAAGTTTTGGAGGTGGGGGTGGGGGTTGTGACAATAGGGGTTCTATGTATCAATTTTTTCAATTTAGGGTCCAAAGTTACAAAAGTTGTGCAGGTTAGCGTTTTTTGACGATTCCATTAACGGAATCCAGTTAAGTCACACGTGATTTGCACATGGGCTTAACTGGTGTTTGCTGTGATTATTTGCATGGGCATATCGTCATTTCAAGGGAAGAAAATTAATAATATTGTTTGGAATACTAAATTTTATTTTCTTTTATTAAAATAACTAATAATTAAAACAGTCATTTACCGAAAATATATTTTTATATAAATATTTTTTCTATTTCAAAAAAAATATTTATATATTTTTTGAAAAAATAAATAAATCTCATTAATATATTTGGGAAAGACAAATGATAACGAGTTGCCTCAATGGTACTTCGACGGTCTGGTACCTGGAACCGAAGGAGAGGGAGAGCGGAGAGAGAGAGAGAGAGAGAGAAAATGGGACTCCTCAGTAAAGCTCAAAAACAAGAAATTGGTCTCAAGGCGACGAAGAAGATGAAGAAACCAAAGGAGTGAGAACATGGAATTATCGATACCCAAGGGTTTGATTTGATCACATTAGGGCTTGTGGCTGATGTCAATAAGAACCCGGAGTATGATTTGACTATTGTAAGAGGGGTTTTGTTGTTTCTGGAATTGGTTGCCGGATTTATGGTAGGTGACGGAATTAATGGTGAATGGTTGCCAGAATGGTGGATGGTTGCTGGAATGGTGGGTGCTGGGATATAGGAGAATAGGTGGTAGTGGTGGGTCAACTCAACTAACATTATTTGTGAAATGACCAAATGCCCATGCCAACGATCAAAATAAACCTCAGTTAAGTGCATGCGCAAAGCACACGTGACTTAACTGGGCTCTGTTAATCAAATCGTTAAAAAACCCTAACTTGCACAACTTTTGCAACATTGGACCCTAAATTAATAAAATTGATACATCAGACCCCTATTGGCACACCCCCTTAAACTTTGGACCCAAAATCTTCATTTCCCCTTATTAATTCATTTATTATTATATAAATTTCTTTAACAAATTTTTCCCCAACTTGGAAAACCTTCCAGAAGAGATTTTCACTTCCTACCAAATGAATGTAAATTTGATATTCATTTTGGGATAAGGGATGAATGTGTAAATTTGGGATTCATTAGACGATGTCTTTAACAAGAAAAGAGATCGAATACTAAACCCATAGAATGTAAAGCTTGGCTTTACCACCGGTCACTCCTCTGAAGACATTTTGGCATTCATTTTTGGGAGAGTGTGATTATGGCATACATGGAGTATCTTATTAGTGTTAGGATTTTGATTTTTGTGATGGATTGTAATATTTATTATTTTTTATATTCATGTGATGGATTGTAACAATTATTCTTTTTATTTACTGTGATGGATTGTAATAAACATTATTGTTATAATTCATGTGATGTGTGGTAAATATTTTTAATATTTACTAAGGAGAAATGACAATTTAGGGTCCAAAGTTTTGGGGGGGGGGGGGGGTTGTGACAATAGGGGTACTATGTATCAATTTTTTCAATTTAGGATCCAAAGTTACAAAAGTTGTGCAGGTTAGGGTTTTTTGACGATTCCATTAACGGAATCCAGTTAAGTCACACGTGATTTTGCACATGGGTTTAACTGGTGTTTGCTGTGATTATTTGCATGGGCATATCGTCATTTCAAGGGAAGAAAATTAATAATATTGTTTGGAATACTAAATTTTATTTTCTTTTATTAAAATAACTAATAATTAAAACAGTCATTTACCGAAAATATATTTTTATATAAATATTTTTTCTATTTCAAAAAACAATATTTATATATTTTTTGAAAAAATAAATAAATCTCATTAATATATTTGGGAAAAAAATAAACTAATGACATAATAAATAAAATATAGTTCAAGAAATAAAATAAATGACCGAAAACAACTAAAAATCCCTATCTTTGACGCCACTCCGGTAACACTTGTCGCCATTTCCACCGGTCCGTTGCCTACTAGCCGATGGCACAACTCATTCATCCTGAAAACATGATGCGATTAACAAATCTGAAGAAATTGATGCCGCTAAGCTCACTGAACGAAACCCTGACCGGCCAATTCCTCAAACGCTGCTCCATCAGTGGAATGACGAAGGGGAAAGGCAAAATCAAAGACGGTCAAGCCCTAAAGCGATTGAAAATCATGATCAAGAAAACAGGGTACAGATCCATCACCCAAAGGCGGTGGTGGTCCGATACCAAAGGAGAACGATCCAATGATAACGAGTTACCTCAATGGTACTTCGACGGTCTGGTACCTGGAACCGAAGGAGAGGGAGAGGGAGCAGATATAGTAAAACCACGCAATATTACACCTTGTTTTAAAGTTGTAATATTGTGAGATTTATAAAAAGTAAGTTTGTGAATTTTTTTCGGGGTGTGTCAGTTGGTATCAGAGCGGTACCTCGATCGTAAGGTTTGTGAGCTCGCTCGGGGATGGGATTTTGGGATATAAGAATAACATTTTTGAGGTTTAGTCTAAGTAGAATTCGGGGACGGATTCTTTTAAAGGAGGGAGGATTGTAACATCCTGAAATTAAGCATGATATTTTGAGACGGATGAAAAAAAGAAAAAAATATAGTGGACGGAGTGGAGTACGTTGTGTTTTGTGTTTATCTTTCGGTGGTCCCATTGTCTAGCCACGCAATGTTAATTTACACCTTGTTTTGAAGCATGAAGTGTAAAAGATAGGAGTTAAACACCTATTTGGTCCTTAACCTATTGAGTTGTTTTCCTTTTGGTCTTTAACATATTTTGGTTTTCCTTTTGGTCCTTGATGTACCTAGTTGCAAGATAAAGTGGTCCTTAACCTATTTTAGTTTTCCTTTTGGTCCTTGATGTACCTATTTGCAGGACAAAGTGGTCCTTGACCTATTTTGGTTTTCCTTTCGGTCAACAAGCAATGTCGACGAGTTTAAGGACCACTTTGTCCGTCAAATAGGTACATTAAGGACCAAAAGGAAAACTAAAATAGGTTAAGGACACTTTATCCTGTAACTAGGAACATCAAGGACCAAAAGGAAAACCAAAATAGGTTAAGGACCAAAAGGAAAACAACTCAATAGGTTAAGGACCAAATAGGTGCTTAACTCGTAAAAGATTGTAGCAGGAGGTGTTTATTTGTTACTATGCTTTAATTGGTGACTCTTGTCCATCTTTAGCAATAGTATATTTAATACTTGCAATATTTAAAAGTAAGAAAAGTTGGTGGCAATATTTATTGAGGAAAAACGAGAATAGGTAGGGCTGTAAACCAGTCGAGCTTTGGGGTGTCGAACTCGAGCTCGTTTAAAACTTATCGAGCTCGAGCCTACTTGCTTGTTCGAGCTCGAGACGAATCGAGCTCGCGAACAAATCAATTCGATATCAAACTCAAGTTTTAACGAGCCGGGCTCGAGCTTAGACATTTTTTAAAGAAAAATATGGTCTTAACGAGCTTATCGAGCCGAGTTCGAGCCGTTCGAAAAAAAAATCAATTTTAATGAGCTCATCGAGTCGAACTCGAGCTTTTAACGAGCTAAACGAGCCAAAAACGGTCGGCTCGATAACAAAAACGAGCTTGACAATCGGTTCGAGCTCGACTCGAGCTTTCACGGGCCGAGCCCGAGCCGATCTTGAGCCAGCTCGGTTCGTATAACAGCCCTAAGAATAGGCAACGTTCATATGTTTATGAAACTTGGAATGGTTCGGCAGAGTATATGCAAACTTTTGCCAAAATCTTTTACGAAGCGCTTAAGAAAAAACGTATTTTTAAAAAACGCGCGGTGACATTTTTGTAAATAGTCGGAACTTCTCGAACGGTTCTGGATATCAATATGAAGCCTTCTGGATATGAGACTGATAGCCAGAACCTTTGAAAGTGATAGCCAAAAGAGTTCTGGATATCAGTATAAAGCCTTCTGGATATCAGTATAATCCTTCTGGATATGAAATTGATAGCCAAAAGGTTTTTTCTGAATTTATTTTGAGAGTAACAGAAGTGTTAATAGACAGCCAGAACCTTTGAAAGTGATAGCCAGAAGAAGGGTCATGGATATCAATATAAAACCTTCTGGATATGAGATTGATAGTCAGAACCTTTGAAAGTGATAGTCAGAACGTTTTTTCTGATATTTTTTTTAGAGTAAGAAAAGTCTTAATAGATAGCCGGTGACAATGTTTAGGATGACCAGTTGTGTTATAAATGTCCAGTGAGTGTGTTGAGGACCGCCAAATGATTTTGAAAAACACGTTTTTCCTAACTGAAAGAAATAAGCACCTAGGACTGTTCTGGAAAACAGCCACTTGTGAGTACAGTTGTGCTCACAAGTGTCAAGACAGTTGTCCTGTCAACTGTCAACGGATAGAAACTCAAAAACACAGAAACGCAGCGGAATAATTAAAATAAAGATTTAAACACTTCAGCAAGAATTACTTGCTGGAAAACTTTCATTAATAAAAAGGTCTTGCAGAATACAAGACAATGAAAGAAACAAAAACAACGAAAAGATCAAACTATTCTAGACTCCTAGAATAAACCAAACACTAAAAACACTTGAAGTCTTGATGAACAAGAACTTCTAGAACACAAAGAGTTCTCTCAAAATATTCTGTGAATACGTATGAAACAATGAGGATTGAAGTTGTGATTTATAGTTCACTTGCCCGCTTCTTCCAATCAAACGAGATCTTCAAATCGGCCAATCAATCTTTCGTTTTGAGAGTCCACCTAAAATACACTCCTAAAATAAATAACAACTTTCCAAGGATAAACATTAATATGTTAGTGAAATAAATCATAAAAATAATAAATAACCCAAATTAAACTATTCCTAAATAATTACAACTAATTCCTAAAATAACTAAACTCTAAATATATACACTAAATAAATCAGAATCACAAAGATAAAATATAAGAGTATTTCATACTCTTTCACTAACCACTAGGAAAAACACGTTTTACAGGAGACCAACTCCAGACTTTTTGTTCAAGAGGCCATCTCAGTTAATTTCGGTGTTCTCGTTTTAACTATTTTGAGGTAAGGGAGACTACGCAGTATTGATTTTGTGTCACTTTTATTTATACCCGTCTTATCGTAGTACTCCATTTTATTGATACGTATTACATTTGTTCGGTCTCATTTGATAATTGTTTTGCTATTGAAATTGTCTCGTAAATATTACGGTGGTTATGAAAGCATACTATATGTTATTGTGCTCAAATATGAGATTTTTTATATGGAATAGTTTTGATGTAGCTAATTATGTGACGGTCGCAGTGGACTCGGTTATTGTGTTTGTGTTGGGTCCGGCTCCATGAGGGCGGCCAACAATTCGGTTATTATTGTTATCCCACTGGGTTGATCATAATTAATGCATTTGACTGTGAAATATGATCAATTGATGTTCGGTTTATGAAATCAGAGTCTTATTGGCATGTCTATATTTATAATTTCATGGACAGTGTTATTTGGTGTATGTGTTTCATAGGATTCTGTGATACTGTGTATCCCCTTTCATACTGAGCCCCCCAGATCTCCCCCCACCAGTTTGACCTTTTGCAGTTGACCGTTGACAGGGGTTCGGGACAGCGAGGAATTGATTTGAAGCATTTTGAAATTATTAGTGAAGCTTTGTATTGTATTTTAGAGCTTTAAATTGTAATGCGCAAAATCTTGGGAAAAACGCGTTTTTCCAAACGCTTAGGAAAAACGTGTTTTAAGAAAAACGCGGTGCCATTTTGTAAATAATCAGAACTTCTCAACGAATCTGGATATAATTATAAAACCTTCTGGATATGATATTGATAGCCAGAACCTTTGAAAGTGATAACCAGAAGGGTCATTTTTGTAAATAATCGTAACTTCTCAACAGCTCTGGATATCAATATAAAGGCTTCTGGATATGAGATTGATAGCCAGAACCTTTGAAAGTAATAGCTAGATGGGTCATGTATATCAATATAAAGCCTTTTGGATATGAGATTGATAGCCAGAACCTTTGAAAGTGATAGCCAGAAGGGTTCTGGATATCAATATAAAGCTTTCTGGATATGAGATTGATAGCCAGAAAGTGATAGCCAGAAGGGTTCTAGATATCAGTATATAGCCTTCTGGATATCAATATAAAGTCTTCTGGAGATTTTGAAAAACACGTTTTTCCTAACCAGAAAAAACGCGTTTTACAGGAGACCAACCCATTCTAATATTGTGAGATTTATAAAAAGTAAGTTTGTACGCCAAGCGGCCGCCTATTGTCGCTTGTACTAAAATCCAAAAGCGGCCAGCAGAGCTCACTTGCCTTACTGGGACTATAGTGCACCATAACCCCATTTCCCATTCCTATGCCGTAAACAAGAGAAAGATTAGAGTCGAGATCTCCTGTACCACTCTTGTGTGCCACTCCATGTACCACTTCTAA
Organism: Campanula takesimana; assembly: GCA_026119855.1. Classification (NCBI taxonomy): domain Eukaryota; kingdom Viridiplantae; phylum Streptophyta; class Magnoliopsida; order Asterales; family Campanulaceae; genus Campanula; species Campanula takesimana. The sequence goes on from JAOWBW010000620.1 coordinate 387,295, forward strand.
TCCAACCGTTAACATGTTTAGATATTATTAATATCATGTTAATCTCAATAACTATTAGCCGTTAGATTACTTGTGGCACATGGAGTGACTCACAAAGTGCCCCTCCCTTTGCTGATTCCAAAATAAAAAGGATTAAGATTCTACTAGACTACTACTATAAAATAGTAGTGACATTGTATTTACCTACCTACTGTATTACATCTTCGCAAATCCTAATTGGAGTTGGGTTGAATGCATAATCCCTTGTTCTTTCTAATGATTTTATCTTTCCTCGGCCTTAAATTTAAATCGCCACGCACATACATTTTGCGTATATTTCTTGCAAACATTAAAATCAGCCCTCCAAATAGCTTTATTACTGACTTTAAATAAATTTTCCTGCATTTTTCCTCCTTACAATTGTCGTAAATAATTGCTGCATAAGACTTATCTATGCTTTTAATGAATCAATTTTACCTGTTTGTATATTGCTCTGATAATAGTATCCTTTTTTCTACAACTTCATCAAATTCTTGCTTTCTCAACTGTCATGGCCTTGTGTGTGCACTCACAATGCTATAACTTGGATGCGAGGGGTATTTATGTATGCATGCTTGTAAAATTGCCTAAAACTTGGATGCGAGGGGAATTTATGTATGCATGCTTATAAATTGCCTAAAAGCCAACTTGATTAATTTCAGTGAAAAAATAAAAGAAAAGTTTATTTATTTATTTATTTATTTTTTTTGAAGCAAACAACAAGATTTTATCAGGGTCGTTCCTAGCTTTTTTGAGGCCCTGGGCGAGGTCCAATGAAGGGCCCTTTCTCTTTTTGAAACAATGAACGGCCTTTTAAAAAAAAATTCTCCTTCAAAACTCCCGTTTTCTACTAGCAGAATTATTTTTTTGTGTTAACTTGTACTTTGAATTTGTATTTAAGTATAAAATAATTGTAAGATCAAATGATTGAAATTAGCATAATAAAAGATAAATTAAAGGTTATAATCAAACCTATAAATTTTTATCATAAAAAATAGTACTCCAGGAAAATATATAAAACCCAGTAAAATTATAAAAGGAAAAAAATATGTACAACAAAAACATGATAAAAAAAATATACATATAACGTCCCAAAATTTACGAAAGAACATATTAAATAAATATATAAAAGTGTCTTAAAAACTCTTGAAAAAGATAAGATTAAATTATGTTCACCAAAAATAAAATAATATAATAAGAATATGAGGACTAAAAAAATTACTCCAAAGAAGATTATACATATCTATGTCTTACAAAGATGTTTTCATTTCTACTTAAATTTGTCACAAGAAAAAAATAATTTTCTTTGAGTTATTAAAATAAGGGAATATGAAGGCCCCAAAAGTATGAGGGCTCAAATATAATATGAATGAGGGAATATGAAGGCCCCAAAAGTTATATATGTAGTTGTCCTTGGTTGATTTTTTTTTTCTCAAATAAAATAGGCCTTTTTTGTGTATTTTTTTTTTCTTGGGGACTCTTTTGCTTAAAAATGAACTAATAAAATGTGTCAGCTGATTTTCTTTTATTTCTTTAAGAAAGAATTAGTGATAATTTTGTTTTTTTTTTCATAATAAAGATATATATATATATATATATACATATACACACACACTCTCACACACACACACATATAAATATATATATATATATATATATATATATATATATACATGCTATAAAAAATTTGGGTCCCTCTCTCGGCAAGGGCCCTGGGCGGGCGCCCCACCTGCCCCCCCCCCCCTTGGGCCGGCCCTGGATTTTATTAATGCACATAAACATACAAAGTTTGAAGTTGGCAATCCACATGAAACGGATGCTCAACCCAAGTGGTAGGACTTCCGTTAACAAAAGAAGATCTACAAACAACATCGGCTTTAACATTTGCCGTTTGGCTATCTAAATTTATAGAGAGAAGAGAATTTGCATTAAGTTTGTCCCTATATCCATGAAGGTTGTCTGACATAGAATAACCATGTGAAAATGCGAGCACTCCATCCAAAACAACCTGTGAATCCACCACAACTGTCATCTCCATAGACTCCAAGTTCATGACGGATATTTGATTGAGATGTGCAAAAGAAAATTTCAAAGAAACAACAAATAAAACAAACAAATTACACAAAGCCCTCAGCAATGGAGGGAAAACAAAGGCTTCCATATAAGGGAAGAAAACAAAGACTACCACATAAGGGAAGAAAAGTTGTTAATACATCTTTTTAGGACTGGACCAAAATATGAGCGTTTAAGAATACTCCTTCCGTCCCACCCGACTTAGTATTCTTGGTCAAACAATTTATACTTTGACCAAATATTTGAAGAAATATAATGACACTAATAAAAATTTAAAACTTGTTATTGTATCAGGATTAATAATAAACTAGATAACTATTTTTAGATTTTCATTAAGATAATTATTTTTGTTCAAATTGTTGGTCAAAGTATAAATTGCTTGATCAAGAATCCTAAGTCGGACGGGACAGATGAAGTATGCAAATTTCCAGTAATTAGAAAGAGTTTGATGTGTGTCAATGATACTGTAAATTAAAGTATGTTCGTTCATACGGTACTCATTACCCCGTTTCCCTTTACCACAGCGGGGGTCGGCATTTTACTTGGGAGGCACGCCATGGAAAAAGAAAAGAGTTAATTAAACACTACTCCCTTTGTTTCATCATAACACATGTCGTTTTAGATTTCTTTACACATATTAAGAAATGCAATTAATAAATATAAAAAAGACTTGTCGACCCCTAAAAGAATCCAATTACCTATGCAATTAAATGCTTAAACAAGAAATAGGTTGCAATTAATGTATGAAGGTATAATTGGCATACAAGAGCAAAAATGTCTTGAAACTAGTAAAACGTCAAGTATTTTGGAACAAAATTTAACTCCTAAAACGTCATGTAGTTTGAAACGGGGGGAGTAATTAGATTTTAAAAAAAAAAAAATCGGAGTTTAAAGTATTTTAATGGATGAAGAGGGAGTGACTCGGAAACATAAAATCCACAACTTCTTAGGAGTCAAACTTTGTTGAATGGGCCTCAATGTGAATCAGTGCAATTAGTTAGACCTCAGGCTTGTATTTTCCAAAGAGATCATATCTCCACCATAATTAACTTACATAATTACTCCTAAGCCGAGATCTCTATATAAATATGCTACCATCTCCATTAACTAATGCATCATCTTTTTAAAAGAATATCTCCAAGACTAATAGATTGTTCACTAAGCAAATTCATCAGAATGGGTGGAAGCAAGGGTGGTGGTGGTGGCGGCGGCGGGAAGGGCGGCTCCGGCAGTGGTGGTGGAAGTGGTTCTAGCAAGGGGAGCGGTGGTGGTGGAGGCAGCGATGGAGGAGGATGGATGAAGGCTCCGGGTGGAGGCGGAGCTTACATTTCAAGGCCTGGGTTTGAGAGCAATCCTCAAGGCTATTTCTCTGGCCTTCATGGTAGCGGCAAGAGCAAGTAAAATTAGCAGTTGATGATGTTGTCCAAGTACTCCTTTTAGCTATGGTCATGTAATGGGCTGAATGATATTTGGCTATGTGCTATTTTACAATAATAGTACTAAATAAAATGTGATCTTGTGGTACTGTGTTTTCTTCTTTTATCTCATTTTCTTTTTCACAAATTGCTAATAGGTTAAATGGATTTAGTGTTACGTGTGAGTGTGTGAAGGGTCTCCTTTAGTGGAAGTCTTGCAATAGACGTCACGCGCCGTCTGAATGAACACTTGTAAGACGATGGCAATTGCTTTGAATGAATGATCAGTAAAACTAGCTTGTAAAAAAAACGAAAAATGGCAAACTGAGAAAATAAACCATATATTCATCATACATAAATATATATATATGCACACATCAACATCTCTCTTCAGTTGCCTAAACAAATAGGAATGTTTTACGGCAAGTATTTTTTGTCGTTATTACGAATAGAACACTAATATACATCATAACACTGCAATAAAAGTATAAAACACACAAGGGGATTTAATTAAATCTTCAGTTGTAGTCTCATACAGTATGTCTACAAGCCTGGACCGTGTTAGTTACCATAAACAAGTGGCCAGGTTAGAAAGCAACAAGCATTTTTACGTACACTATATACAGGCTTCTTCTTCTTCTTCTTCTTCTTCTTAAGGCAATATCCCTCCGTCCCAACACAAGTAGGACTTATTTCACTTTTAGGCCGTCCCAGAATAATTGAGACTGCCAAAAATGGAAATGTCTTAATATATTTATATTCAACCAACCCCACCATTTAACCTCACTCTTTCTCTCTCTTCATTTCCCACCAATCATTTTATTCAACCAACACTACTATTTACCCCTCATTCTCTCTCTTCATTTTTCACTACACATTCACTGCTTTATCTTAATTATTGTGCCCATTACTCTAGTCCTACTTGTGCTAGGACGGAGGGAGTATCCTACAAGTTAGGATACAATAACAACACCTACATTCTGGTACAACTACATAATATTAACATTGTATCAACACCATTTCTGATGGAGATCGATTATAAATATGAGTTTTATGTTAATTATTTGTTAATTTATTATTATTTTCGGATTTATATTTAGGTAGGTGATAATATCATGTTTAAACGTAGATTTATGATATATTTTGATGTTTTTGAGTTGTAATAGGTTACCATGTAGATTAGGGGTATTTTAGGAAGTAGTTGACTTTCTTTCCAAGTCTTAGAAGTCATATAAAAATAGGGTTATATTGTATTCCGAAAATTGGTTGTTTTTTATGAAATAAAAATTAGAGCGTGTCTCTTTTCAATTTGCTCGAGCGAAAATTGTCGATTAATTGCTGAATTTCTCGAGCGAAGTACAGTAGTTAATTTCTTTTTAATTCGAAAGTTGAATTTCTTTCATTTCGTCCAATTCCCGGTAATCTCGAGCGATTCAACGAGGATTGAAGATTAATTACTGGTTTTCTCGAGCGAAACAACAGTAGTTAATTCTATCTTGCTTCCGCTACATCATTTGGTATTAAGAGCCGAAACCAGTGAATTTTTTTCTAGGTTGAGGTATTTTGTTATCAATTTTTATTTTTATTTATTCCAAAAAAAAAAATGGTTGGCTTTTTGTGGTCCTTTTCTGAATCTTCGAGTGATGAGATTTTTGTTGATTGGTCAAAACCTCCTGTTTTTGACAAATGTAATTGCGAGATTTGCCAGTTAATGATATCATAGTCGATTGGTCCGACAACAACTAGCCTTGAAGTCCCACAAGATGACTTGATATGGAATTCTGAAGCTTTCGATTTTTCTCATTCATATGAAGATCCGTTTCATGTCTATATTGTCCGTTCTTCAGTTTCATGGATTGTTCAGAAATTAATTATCAATCACTTCATATCAACTCAATGGAGTGATTGGATGGATATTGCGATGAAGGCAATAAAGTTTAACGTTCGCCGCGGGCATAGAGTTAATTTTGAAGACATATTTACTGCATTACTCAAAATTCGAGGACGAATTTTCTTCAAGCGGGGGAGAATGATGGAGATCGATTATAAATATGAGTTTTATGCTAATTATTTGTTAATTTATTATTATTTTCGGATTTATATTTAGGTAGGTGATAATATCATGTTTAGACGTAGATTTATGATATATTTTGATGTTTTTGAGTTGTAATAGGTTACCATATAGATTAGGGGTATTTTAGGAAGTAGTTGACTTGCTTTCCAAGTCTTAGAAGGGTTATATTGTATTCCGAAAATTGGTTGTTTTTTATGAAATAAAAATTAGAGCGTGTCTTTTTTCAATTTTCTCGAGCGAAAATTGTCGATTAATTGTTGAATTTCTCGAGCGAAGTACAGTAGTTAATTTCTTTTTAATTCGAAAGTTGAATTTCTTTCCTTTCGTCCAATTCCCGGTAATCTCGAGCGATTCAACGAGGATTGAAGATTAATTACTGGTTTTCTCGAGCGAAACAACAGTAGTTAATTCTATCTTGCTTCCGCTACATCATTTGGTATTCAGAGCCGAAACCAGTGAATTTTTTTCTAGGTTGAGGTATTTTGTTATCAATTTTTATTTTTATTTATTCCAAAAAAAAAATGGTTGATTTTTTGTGGTCCTTTTCTGAATCTTCGAGTGATGAGATTTTTGTTGATTGGTCAAAACCTCCTGTTTTTGACAAATGTAATTGCGAGATTTGCCAGTTAATGATATCATAGTCGATTGGTCCGACAACAACTAGCCTTGAAGTCCCACAAGATGACTTGATATGGAATTCTGAAGCTTTCGATTTTTCTCATTCATATGAAGATCCGTTTCATGTCTATATTGTCCGTTCTTCAGTTTCATGGATTGTTCAGAAATTAATTATCAATCACTTCGTATCAACTCAATGGAGTGATTGGATGGATATTGCGATGAAGGCAATAAAGTTTAACGTTCGCCGCGGGCATAGAGTTAATTTTGAAGACATATGTACAGCATTACTCAAAATTCGAGGACGAATTTTCTTCAAGCGGGGGAGAATGATGGAGATCGATTATAAATATGAGTTTTATGCTAATTATTTGTTAATTTATTATTATTTTCGGATTTATATTTAGGTAGGTGATAATATCATGTTTAGACGTAGATTTATGATATATTTTGATGTTTTTGAGTTGTAATAGGTTACCATATAGATTAGGGGTATTTTAGGAAGTAGTTGACTTGCTTTCCAAGTCTTAGAAGGGTTATATTGTATTCCGAAAATTGGTTGTTTTTTATGAAATAAAAATTAGAGCGTGTCTTTTTTCAATTTTCTCGAGCGAAAATTGTCGATTAATTGTTGAATTTCTCGAGCGAAGTACAGTAGTTAATTTCTTTTTAATTCGAAAGTTGAATTTCTTTCCTTTCGTCCAATTCCCGGTAATCTCGAGCGATTCAACGAGGATTGAAGATTAATTACTGGTTTTCTCGAGCGAAACAACAGTAGTTAATTCTATCTTGCTTCCGCTACATCATTTGGTATTCAGAGCCGAAACCAGTGAATTTTTTTCTAGGTTGAGGTATTTTGTTATCAATTTTTATTTTTATTTATTCCAAAAAAAAAATGGTTGATTTTTTGTGGTCCTTTTCTGAATCTTCGAGTGATGAGATTTTTGTTGATTGGTCAAAACCTCCTGTTTTTGACAAATGTAATTGCGAGATTTGCCAGTTAATGATATCATAGTCGATTGGTCCGACAACAACTAGCCTTGAAGTCCCACAAGATGACTTGATATGGAATTCTGAAGCTTTCGATTTTTCTCATTCATATGAAGATCCGTTTCATGTCTATATTGTCCGTTCTTCAGTTTCATGGATTGTTCAGAAATTAATTATCAATCACTTCGTATCAACTCAATGGAGTGATTGGATGGATATTGCGATGAAGGCAATAAAGTTTAACGTTCGCCGCGGGCATAGAGTTAATTTTGAAGACATATTTACTGCATTACTCAAAATTCGTGGACGAATTTTCTTCAAGCGGGGGAGAATGATGGAGATCGATTATAAATATGAGTTTTATGCTAATTATTTGTTAATTTATTATTATTTTCGGATTTATATTTAGGTAGGTGATAATATCATGTTTAGACGTAGATTTATGATATATTTTGATGTTTTTGAGTTGTAATAGGTTACCATATAGATTAGGGGTATTTTAGGAAGTAGTTGACTTGCTTTCCAAGTCTTAGAAGGGTTATATTGTATTCCGAAAATTGGTTGTTTTTTATGAAATAAAAATTAGAGCGTGTCTTTTTTCAATTTTCTCGAGCGAAAATTGTCGATTAATTGTTGAATTTTTCGAGCGAAGTACAGTAGTTAATTTCTTTTTAATTCGAAAGTTGAATTTCTTTCCTTTCGTCCAATTCCCGGTAATCTCGAGCGATTCAACGAGGATTGAAGATTAATTACTGGTTTTCTCGAGCGAAACAACAGTAGTTAATTCTATCTTGCTTCCGCTACATCATTTGGTATTCAGAGCCGAAACTAGTGAATTTTTTTCTAGGTTGAGGTGTTTTGTTATCAATTTTTATTTTTATTTATTCCAAAAAAAAAAATGGTTGATTTTTTGTGGTCCTTTTCTGAATCTTCGAGTGATGAGATTTTTGTTGATTGGTCAAAACCTCCTGTTTTTGACAAATGTAATTGCGAGATTTGCCAGTTAATGATATCATAGTCGATTGGTCCGACAACAACTAGCCTTGAAGTCCCACAAGATGACTTGATATGGAATTCTGAAGCTTTCGATTTTTCTCATTCATATGAAGATCCGTTTCATGTCTATATTGTCCGTTCTTCAGTTTCATGGATTGTTCAGAAATTAATTATCAATCACTTCGTATCAACTCAATGGAGTGATTGGATGGATATTGCGATGAAGGCAATAAAGTTTAACGTTCGCCGCGGGCATAGAGTTAATTTTGAAGACATATTTACAGCATTACTCAAAATTCGAGGACGAATTTTCTTCAAGCGGGGGAGAATGATGGAGATCGATTATAAATATGAGTTTTATGCTAATTATTTGTTAATTTATTATTATTTTCGGATTTATATTTAGGTAGGTGATAATATCATGTTTAGACGTAGATTTATGATATATTTTGATGTTTTTGAGTTGTAATAGGTTACCATATAGATTAGGGGTATTTTAGGAAGTAGTTGACTTGCTTTCCAAGTCTTAGAAGTCATATAAAAATAGGGTTATATTGTATTCCGAAAATTGGTTGTTTTTTATGAAATAAAAATTAGAGCGTGTCTTTTTTCAATTTTCTCTAGCGAAAATTGTCGATTAATTGTTGAATTTCTCGAGTGAAGTACAGTAGTTAATTTCTTTTTAATTCGAAAGTTGAATTTCTTTCCTTTCGTCCAATTCCCGGTAATCTCGAGCGACTCAACGAGGATTGAAGATTAATTACTGGTTTTCTCGAGCGAAACAACAGTAGTTAATTCTATCTTGCTTCCGCTACATCATTTGGTATTCAGAGCCGAAACCAGTGAATTTTTTTCTAGGTTGAGGTATTTTGTTATCAATTTTTATTTTTATTTATTCCAAAAAAAAAAATGGTTGATTTTTTGTGGTCCTTTTCTGAATCTTCGAGTGATGAGATTTTTGTTGATTGGTCAAAACCTCCTGTTTTTGACAAATTTAATTGCGAGATTTGCCAGTTAATGACATCATAGTCGATTGGTCCGAAAACAACTAGCCTTGAAGTCCCACAAGATGACTTGATATGGAATTCTGAAGCTTTCGATTTTTCTCATTCATATGAAGATCCGTTTCATGTCTATATTGTCCGTTCTTCAGTTTCATGGATTGTTCAGAAATTAATTATCAATCACTTCGTATCAACTCAATGGAGTGATTGGATGGATATTGCGATGCAGGCAATAAAGTTTAACGTTCGCCGCGGGCATAGAGTTAATTTTGAAGACATATTTACAGCATTACTCAAAATTCGAGGACGAATTTTCTTCAAGCGGGGGAGAATGATGGAGATCGATTATAAATATGAGTTTTATGCTAATTATTTGTTAATTTATTATTATTTTCGGATTTATATTTAGGTAGGTGATAATATCATGTTTAGACGTAGATTTATGATATATTTTGATGTTTTTGAGTTGTAATAGGTTACCATATAGATTAGGGGTATTTTAGGAAGTAGTTGACTTGCTTTCCAAGTCTTAGAAGTCATATAAAAATAGGGTTATATTGTATTCCGAAAATTGGTTGTTTTTTATGAAATAAAAATTAGAGCGTGTCTTTTTTCAATTTTCTCTAGCGAAAATTGTCGATTAATTGTTGAATTTCTCGAGTGAAGTACAGTAGTTAATTTCTTTTTAATTCGAAAGTTGAATTTCTTTCCTTTCGTCCAATTCCCGGTAATCTCGAGCGATTCAACGAGGATTGAAGATTAATTACTGGTTTTCTCGAGCGAAACAACAGTAGTTAATTCTATCTTGCTTCCGCTACATCATTTGGTATTCAGAGCCGAAACCAGTGAATTTTTTTCTAGGTTGAGGTATTTTGTTATCAATTTTTATTTTTATTTATTCCAAAAAAAAAAATGGTTGATTTTTTGTGGTCCTTTTCTGAATCTTCGAGTGATGAGATTTTTGTTGATTGGTCAAAACCTCCTGTTTTTGACAAATGTAATTGCGAGATTTGCCAGTTAATGACATCATAGTCGATTGGTCCGAAAACAACTAGCCTTGAAGTCCCACAAGATGACTTGATATGGAATTCTGAAGCTTTCGATTTTTCTCATTCATATGATGATCCGTTTCATGTCTATATTGTCCGTTCTTCAGTTTCATGGATTGTTCAGAAATTAATTATCAATCACTTCGTATCAACTCAATGGAGTGATTGGATGGATATTGCGATGAAGGCAATAAAGTTTAACGTTCGCCGCGGGCATAGAGTTAATTTTGAAGACATATTTACTGCATTACTCAAAATTCGAGGACGAATTTTCTTCAAGCGGGGGAGAATGATGGAGATCGATTATAAATATGAGTTTTATGCTAATTATTTGTTAATTTATTATTATTTTCGGATTTATATTTAGGTAGGTGATAATATCATGTTTAGACGTAGATTTATGATATATTTTGATGTTTTTGAGTTGTAATAGGTTACCATATAGATTAGGGGTATTTTAGGAAGTAGTTGACTTGCTTTCCAAGTCTTAGAAGGGTTATATTGTATTCCGAAAATTGGTTGTTTTTTATGAAATAAAAATTAGAGCGTGTCTTTTTTCAATTTTCTCGAGCGAAAATTGTCGATTAATTGTTGAATTTCTCGAGCGAAGTACAGTAGTTAATTTCTTTTTAATTCGAAAGTTGAATTTCTTTCCTTTCGTCCAATTCCCGGTAATCTCGAGCGATTCAACGAGGATTGAAGATTAATTACTGGTTTTCTCGAGCGAAACAACAGTAGTTAATTCTATCTTGCTTCCGCTACATCATTTGGTATTCAGAGCCGAAACCAGTGAATTTTTTTCTAGGTTGAGGTATTTTGTTATCAATTTTTATTTTTATTTATTCCAAAAAAAAAAATGGTTGATTTTTTGTGGTCCTTTTCTGAATCTTCGAGTGATGAGATTTTTGTTGATTGGTCAAAACCTCCTGTTTTTGACAAATGTAATTGCGAGATTTGCCAGTTAATGACATCATAGTCGATTGGTCCGAAAATAACTAGCCTTGAAGTCCCACAAGATGACTTGATATGGAATTCTGAAGCTTTCGATTTTTCTCATTCATATGATGATCCGTTTCATGTCTATATTGTCCGTTCTTCAGTTTCATGGATTGTTCAGAAATTAATTATCAATCACTTCGTATCAACTCAATGGAGTGATTGGATGGATATTGCGATGAAGGCAATAAAGTTTAACGTTCGCCGCGGGCATAGAGTTAATTTTGAAGACATATTTACTGCATTACTCAAAATTCGAGGACGAATTTTCTTCAAGCGGGGGAGAATGATGGAGATCGATTATAAATATGAGTTTTATGCTAATTATTTGTTAATTTATTATTATTTTCGGATTTATATTTAGGTAGGTGATAATATCATGTTTAGACGTAGATTTATGATATATTTTGATGTTTTTGAGTTGTAATAGGTTACCATATAGATTAGGGGTATTTTAGGAAGTAGTTGACTTGCTTTCCAAGTCTTAGAAGGGTTATATTGTATTCCGAAAATTGGTTGTTTTTTATGAAATAAAAATTAGAGCGTGTCTTTTTTCAATTTTCTCGAGCGAAAATTGTCGATTAATTGTTGAATTTCTCGAGCGAAGTACAGTAGTTAATTTCTTTTTAATTCGAAAGTTGAATTTCTTTCCTTTCGTCCAATTCCCGGTAATCTCGAGCGATTCAACGAGGATTGAAGATTAATTACTGGTTTTCTCGAGCGAAACAACAGTAGTTAATTCTATCTTGCTTCCGCTACATCATTTGGTATTCAGAGCCAAAACCAGTGAATTTTTTTCTAGGTTGAGGTATTTTGTTATCAATTTTTATTTTTATTTATTCCAAAAAAAAAATGGTTGACTTTTTGTGGTCCTTTTCTGAATCTTCGAGTGATGAGATTTTTGTTGATTGGTCAAAACCTCCTGTTTTTGACAAATGTAATTGCGAGATTTGCCAGTTAATGACATCATAGTCGATTGGTCCGAAAACAACTAGCCTTGAAGTCCCACAAGATGACTTGATATGGAATTCTGAAGCTTTCGATTTTTCTCATTCATATGATGATCCGTTTCATGTCTATATTGTCCGTTCTTCAGTTTCATGGATTGTTCAGAAATTAATTATCAATCACTTCGTATCAACTCAATGGAGTGGTTGGATGGATATTGCGATGAAGGCAATAAAGTTTAACGTTCGCCGCGGGCATAGAGTTAATTTTGAAGACATATTTACTGCATTACTCAAAATTCGAGGACGAATTTTCTTCAAGCGGGGGAGAATGATGGAGATCGATTATAAATATGAGTTTTATGCTAATTATTTGTTAATTTATTATTATTTTCGGATTTATATTTAGGTAGGTGATAATATCATGTTTAGACGTAGATTTATGATATATTTTGATGTTTTTGAGTTGTAATAGGTTACCATATAGATTAGGGGTATTTTAGGAAGTAGTTGACTTGCTTTCCAAGTCTTAGAAGGGTTATATTGTATTCCGAAAATTGGTTGTTTTTTATGAAATAAAAATTAGAGCGTGTCTTTTTTCAATTTTCTCGAGCGAAAATTGTCGATTAATTGTTGAATTTCTCGAGCGAAGTACAGTAGTTAATTTCTTTTTAATTCGAAAGTTGAATTTCTTTCCTTTCGTCCAATTCCCGGTAATCTCGAGCGATTCAACGAGGATTGAAGATTAATTACTGGTTTTCTCGAGCGAAACAACAGTAGTTAATTCTATCTTGCTTCCGCTACATCATTTGGTATTCAGACCCGAAACCAGTGAATTTTTTTCTAGGTTGAGGTATTTTGTTATCAATTTTTATTTTTATTTATTCCAAAAAAAAAAATGGTTGATTTTTTGTGGTCCTTTTCTGAATCTTCGAGTGATGAGATTTTTGTTGATTGGTCAAAACCTCCTGTTTTTGACAAATGTAATTGCGAGATTTGCCAGTTAATGACATCATAGTCGATTGGTCCGAAAATAACTAGCCTTGAAGTCCCACAAGATGACTTGATATGGAATTCTGAAGCTTTCGATTTTTCTCATTCATATGATGATCCGTTTCATGTCTATATTGTCCGTTCTTCAGTTTCATGGATTGTTCAGAAATTAATTATCAATCACTTCGTATCAACTCAATGGAGTGATTGGATGGATATTGCGATGAAGGCAATAAAGTTTAACGTTCGCCGCGGGCATAGAGTTAATTTTGAAGACATATTTACTGCATTACTCAAAATTCGAGGACGAATTTTCTTCAAGCGGGGGAGAATGATGGAGATCGATTATAAATATGAGTTTTATGCTAATTATATGTTAATTTATTATTATTTTCGGATTTATATTTAGGTAGGTGATAATATCATGTTTAGACGTAGATTTATGATATATTTTGATGTTTTTGAGTTGTAATAGGTTACCATATAGATTAGGGGTATTTTAGGAAGTAGTTGACTTGCTTTCCAAGTCTTAGAAGGGTTATATTGTATTCCGAAAATTGGTTGTTTTTTATGAAATAAAAATTAGAGCGTGTCTTTTTTCAATTTTCTCGAGCGAAAATTGTCGATTAATTGTTGAATTTCTCGAGCGAAGTACAGTAGTTAATTTCTTTTTAATTCGAAAGTTGAATTTCTTTCCTTTCGTCCAATTCCCGGTAATCTCGAGCGATTCAACGAGGATTGAAGATTAATTACTGGTTTTCTCGAGCGAAACAACAGTAGTTAATTCTATCTTGCTTCCGCTACATCATTTGGTATTCAGACCCGAAACCAGTGAATTTTTTTCTAGGTTGAGGTATTTTGTTATCAATTTTTATTTTTATTTATTCCAAAAAAAAAAATGGTTGATTTTTTGTGGTCCTTTTCTGAATCTTCGAGTGATGAGATTTTTGTTGATTGGTCAAAACCTCCTGTTTTTGACAAATGTAATTGCGAGATTTGCCAGTTAATGACATCATAGTCGATTGGTCCGAAAATAACTAGCCTTGAAGTCCCACAAGATGACTTGATATGGAATTCTGAAGCTTTCGATTTTTCTCATTCATATGATGATCCGTTTCATGTCTATATTGTCCGTTCTTCAGTTTCATGGATTGTTCAGAAATTAATTATCAATCACTTCGTATCAACTCAATGGAGTGGTTGGATGGATATTGCGATGAAGGCAATAAAGTTTAACGTTCGCCGCGGGCATAGAGTTAATTTTGAAGACATATTTACTGCATTACTCAAAATTCGAGGACGAATTTTCTTCAAGCGGGGGAGAATGATGGAGATCGATTATAAATATGAGTTTTATGCTAATTATTTGTTAATTTATTATTATTTTCGGATTTATATTTAGGTAGGTGATAATATCATGTTTAGACGTAGATTTATGATATATTTTGATGTTTTTGAGTTGTAATAGGTTACCATATAGATTAGGGGTATTTTAGGAAGTAGTTGACTTGCTTTCCAAGTCTTAGAAGGGTTATATTGTATTCCGAAAATTGGTTGTTTTTTATGAAATAAAAATTAGAGCGTGTCTTTTTTCAATTTTCTCGAGCGAAAATTGTCGATTAATTGTTGAATTTCTCGAGCGAAGTACAGTAGTTAATTTCTTTTTAATTCGAAAGTTGAATTTCTTTCCTTTCGTCCAATTCCCGGTAATCTCGAGCGATTCAACGAGGATTGAAGATTAATTACTGGTTTTCTCGAGCGAAACAACAGTAGTTAATTCTATCTTGCTTCCGCTACATCATTTGGTATTCAGAGCCGAAACCAGTGAATTTTTTTCTAGGTTGAGGTATTTTGTTATCAATTTTTATTTTTATTTATTCCAAAAAAAAAAATGGTTGATTTTTTGTGGTCCTTTTCTGAATCTTCGAGTGATGAGATTTTTGTTGATTGGTCAAAACCTCCTGTTTTTGACAAATGTAATTGCGAGATTTGCCAGTTAATGACATCATAGTCGATTGGTCCGAAAATAACTAGCCTTGAAGTCCCACAAGATGACTTGATATGGAATTCTGAAGCTTTCGATTTTTCTCATTCATATGATGATCCGTTTCATGTCTATATTGTCCGTTCTTCAGTTTCATGGATTGTTCAGAAATTAATTATCAATCACTTCGTATCAACTCAATGGAGTGATTGGATGGATATTGCGATGAAGGCAATAAAGTTTAACGTTCGCCGCGGGCATAGAGTTAATTTTGAAGACATATTTACTGCATTACTCAAAATTCGAGGACGAATTTTCTTCAAGCGGGGGAGAATGATGGAGATCGATTATAAATGTGAGTTTTATGCTAATTATTTGTTAATTTATTATTATTTTCGGATTTATATTTAGGTAGGTGATAATATCATGTTTAGACGTAGATTTATGATATATTTTGATGTTTTTGAGTTGTAATAGGTTACCATATAGATTAGGGGTATTTTAGGAAGTAGTTGACTTGCTTTCCAAGTCTTAGAAGGGTTATATTGTATTCCGAAAATTGGTTGTTTTTTATGAAATAAAAATTAGAGCGTGTCTTTTTTCAATTTTCTCGAGCGAAAATTGTCGATTAATTGTTGAATTTCTCGAGCGAAGTACAGTAGTTAATTTCTTTTTAATTCGAAAGTTGAATTTCTTTCCTTTCGTCCAATTCCCGGTAATCTCGAGCGATTCAACGAGGATTGAAGATTAATTACTGGTTTTCTCGAGCGAAACAACAGTAGTTAATTCTATCTTGCTTCCGCTACATCATTTGGTATTCAGAGCCGAAACCAGTGAATTTTTTTTCTAGGTTGAGGTATTTTGTTATCAATTTTTATTTTTATTTATTCCAAAAAAAAAAATGGTTGATTTTTTGTGGTCCTTTTCTGAATCTTCGAGTGATGATATTTTTGTTGATTGGTCAAAACCTCCTGTTTTTGACAAATGTAATTGCGAGATTTGCCAGTTAATGACATCATAGTCGATTGGTCCGAAAACAACTAGCCTTGAAGTCCCACAAGATGACTTGATATGGAATTCTGAAGCTTTCGATTTTTCTCATTCATATGATGATCCGTTTCATGTCTATATTGTCCGTTCTTCAGTTTCATGGATTGTTCAGAAATTAATTATCAATCACTTCGTATCAACTCAATGGAGTGGTTGGATGGATATTGCGATGAAGGCAATAAAGTTTAACGTTCGCCGCGGGCATAGAGTTAATTTTGAAGACATATTTACTGCATTACTCAAAATTCGAGGACGAATTTTCTTCAAGCGGGGGAGAATGATGGAGATCGATTATAAATATGAGTTTTATGCTAATTATTTGTTAATTTATTATTATTTTCGGATTTATATTTAGGTAGGTGATAATATCATGTTTAGACGTAGATTTATGATATATTTTGATGTTTTTGAGTTGTAATAGGTTACCATATAGATTAGGGGTATTTTAGGAAGTAGTTGACTTGCTTTCCAAGTCTTAGAAGGGTTATATTGTATTCCGAAAATTGGTTGTTTTTTATGAAATAAAAATTAGAGCGTGTCTTTTTTCAATTTTCTCGAGCGAAAATTGTCGATTAATTGTTGAATTTCTCGAGCGAAGTACAGTAGTTAATTTCTTTTTAATTCGAAAGTTGAATTTCTTTCCTTTCGTCCAATTCCCGGTAATCTCGAGCGATTCAACGAGGATTGAAGATTAATTACTGGTTTTCTCGAGCGAAACAACAGTAGTTAATTCTATCTTGCTTCCGCTACATCATTTGGTATTCAGAGCCGAAACCAATGAATTTTTTTCTAGGTTGAGGTATTTTGTTATCAATTTTTATTTTTATTTATTCCAAAAAAAAAAATGGTTGATTTTTTGTGGTCCTTTTCTGAATCTTCGAGTGATGAGATTTTTGTTGATTGGTCAAAACCTCCTGTTTTTGACAAATGTAATTGCGAGATTTGCCAGTTAATGACATCATAGTCGATTGGTCCGAAAATAACTAGCCTTGAAGTCCCACAAGATGACTTGATATGGAATTCTGAAGCTTTCGATTTTTCTCATTCATATGATGATCCGTTTCATGTCTATATTGTCCGTTCTTCAGTTTCATGGATTGTTCAGAAATTAATTATCAATCACTTCGTATCAACTCAATGGAGTGATTGGATGGATATTGCGATGAAGGCAATAAAGTTTAACGTTCGCCGCGGGCATAGAGTTAATTTTGAAGACATATTTACTGCATTACTCAAAATTCGAGGACGAATTTTCTTCAAGCGGGGGAGAATGATGGAGATCGATTATAAATGTGAGTTTTATGCTAATTATTTGTTAATTTATTATTATTTTCGGATTTATATTTAGGTAGGTGATAATATCATGTTTAGACGTAGATTTATGATATATTTTGATGTTTTTGAGTTGTAATAGGTTACCATATAGATTAGGGGTATTTTAGGAAGTAGTTGACTTGCTTTCCAAGTCTTAGAAGGGTTATATTGTATTCCGAAAATTGGTTGTTTTTTATGAAATAAAAATTAGAGCGTGTCTTTTTTCAATTTTCTCGAGCGAAAATTGTCGATTAATTGTTGAATTTCTCGAGCGAAGTACAGTAGTTAATTTCTTTTTAATTCGAAAGTTGAATTTCTTTCCTTTCGTCCAATTCCCGGTAATCTCGAGCGATTCAACGAGGATTGAAGATTAATTACTGGTTTTCTCGAGCGAAACAACAGTAGTTAATTCTATCTTGCTTCCGCTACATCATTTGGTATTCAGAGCCGAAACCAGTGAATTTTTTTTCTAGGTTGAGGTATTTTGTTATCAATTTTTATTTTTATTTATTCCAAAAAAAAAAATGGTTGATTTTTTGTGGTCCTTTTCTGAATCTTCGAGTGATGATATTTTTGTTGATTGGTCAAAACCTCCTGTTTTTGACAAATGTAATTGCGAGATTTGCCAGTTAATGACATCATAGTCGATTGGTCCGAAAACAACTAGCCTTGAAGTCCCACAAGATGACTTGATATGGAATTCTGAAGCTTTCGATTTTTCTCATTCATATGATGATCCGTTTCATGTCTATATTGTCCGTTCTTCAGTTTCATGGATTGTTCAGAAATTAATTATCAATCACTTCGTATCAACTCAATGGAGTGGTTGGATGGATATTGCGATGAAGGCAATAAAGTTTAACGTTCGCCGCGGGCATAGAGTTAATTTTGAAGACATATTTACTGCATTACTCAAAATTCGAGGACGAATTTTCTTCAAGCGGGGGAGAATGATGGAGATCGATTATAAATATGAGTTTTATGCTAATTATTTGTTAATTTATTATTATTTTCGGATTTATATTTAGGTAGGTGATAATATCATGTTTAGACGTAGATTTATGATATATTTTGATGTTTTTGAGTTGTAATAGGTTACCATATAGATTAGGGGTATTTTAGGAAGTAGTTGACTTGCTTTCCAAGTCTTAGAAGGGTTATATTGTATTCCGAAAATTGGTTGTTTTTTATGAAATAAAAATTAGAGCGTGTCTTTTTTCAATTTTCTCGAGCGAAAATTGTCGATTAATTGTTGAATTTCTCGAGCGAAGTACAGTAGTTAATTTCTTTTTAATTCGAAAGTTGAATTTCTTTCCTTTCGTCCAATTCCCGGTAATCTCGAGCGATTCAACGAGGATTGAAGATTAATTACTGGTTTTCTCGAGCGAAACAACAGTAGTTAATTCTATCTTGCTTCCGCTACATCATTTGGTATTCAGAGCCGAAACCAATGAATTTTTTTCTAGGTTGAGGTATTTTGTTATCAATTTTTATTTTTATTTATTCCAAAAAAAAAAATGGTTGATTTTTTGTGGTCCTTTTCTGAATCTTCGAGTGATGAGATTTTTGTTGATTGGTCAAAACCTCCTGTTTTTGACAAATGTAATTGCGAGATTTGCCAGTTAATGACATCATAGTCGATTGGTCCGAAAACAACTAGCCTTGAAGTCCCACAAGATGACTTGATATGGAATTCTGAAGCTTTCGATTTTTCTCATTCATATGATGGTCCGTTTCATGTCTATGTTGTCCGTTCTTCAGTTTCATGGATTGTTCAGAAATTAATTATCAATCACTTCGTATCAACTCAATGGAGTGATTGGATGGATATTGCGATGAAGGCAATAAAGTTTAACGTTCGCCGCGGGCATAGAGTTAATTTTGAAGACATATTTACTGCATTACTCAAAATTCGAGGACGAATTTTCTTCAAGCGGGGGAGAATGATGGAGATCGATTATAAATATGAGTTTTATGCTAATTATTTGGTAATTTATTCTTATTTTCGGATTTATATTTAGGTAGGTGATAATATCATGTTTAGACGTAGATTTATGATATATTTTGATGTTTTTGAGTTGTAATAGGTTACCATATAGATTAGGGGTATTTTAGGAAGTAGTTGACTTGCTTTCCAAGTCTTAGAAGGGTTATATTGTATTCCGAAAATTGGTTGTTTTTTATGAAATAAAAATTAGAGCGTGTCTTTTTTCAATTTTCTCGAGCGAAAATTGTCGATTAATTGTTGAATTTCTCGAGCGAAGTACAGTAGTTAATTTCTTTTTAATTCGAAAGTTGAATTTCTTTCCTTTCGTCCAATTCCCGGTAATCTCGAGCGATTCAACGAGGATTGAAGATTAATTACTGGTTTTCTCGAGCGAAACAACAGTAGTTAATTCTATCTTGCTTCCGCTACATCATTTGGTATTCAGAGCCGAAACCAGTGAATTTTTTTCTAGGTTGAGGTATTTTGTTATCAATTTTTATTTTTATTTATTCCAAAAAAAAAAAATGGTTGATTTTTTGTGGTCCTTTTCTGAATCTTCGAGTGATGAGATTTTTGTTGATTGGTCAAAACCTCCTGTTTTTGACAAATGTAATTGCGAGATTTGCCAGTTAATGATATCATAGTCGATTGGTCCGACAACAACTAGCCTTGAAGTCCCACAAGATGACTTGATATGGAATTCTGAAGCTTTCGATTTTTCTCATTCATATGAAGATCCGTTTCATGTCTATATTGTCCGTTCTTCAGTTTCATGGATTGTTCAGAAATTAATTATCAATCACTTCGTATCAACTCAATGGAGTGATTGGATGGATATTGCGATGAAGGCAATAAAGTTGAACGTTCGCCGCGGGCATAGAGTTAATTTTGAAGACATATTTACTGCATTACTCAAAATTCGAGGACGAATTTTCTTCAAGCGGGGGAGAATGATGGAGATCGATTATAAATATGAGTTTTATGCTAATTATTTGTTAATTTATTATTATTTTCGGATTTATATTTAGGTAGGTGATAATATCATGTTTAGACGTAGATTTATGATATATTTTGATGTTTTTGAGTTGTAATAGGTTACCATATAGATTAGGGGTATTTTAGGAAGTAGTTGACTTGCTTTCCAAGTCTTAGAAGTCATATAAAAATAGGGTTATATTGTATTCCGAAAATTGGTTGTTTTTTATGAAATAAAAATTAGAGCGTGTCTTTTTTCAATTTTCTCGAGCGAAAATTGTCGATTAATTGTTGAATTTCTCGAGCGAAGTACAGTAGTTAATTTCTTTTTAATTCGAAAGTTGAATTTCTTTCCTTTCGTCCAATTCCCGGTAATCTCGAGCGATTCAACGAGGATTGAAGATTAATTACTGGTTTTCTCGAGCGAAACAACAGTAGTTAATTCTATCTTGCTTCCGCTACATCATTTGGTATTCAGAGCCGAAACCAGTGAATTTTTTTCTAGGTTGAGGTATTTTGTTATCAATTTTTATTTTTATTTATTCCAAAAAAAAAAAATGG
Source organism: Campanula takesimana (assembly GCA_026119855.1). Lineage (NCBI taxonomy): Eukaryota > Viridiplantae > Streptophyta > Magnoliopsida > Asterales > Campanulaceae > Campanula > Campanula takesimana. The sequence goes on from JAOWBW010000620.1 coordinate 408,339, forward strand.
TTGATTTTTTGTGGTCCTTTTCTGAATCTTCGAGTGATGAGATTTTTGTTGATTGGTCAAAACCTCCTGTTTTTGACAAATTTAATTGCGAGATTTGCCAGTTAATGACATCATAGTCGATTGGTCCGAAAACAACTAGCCTTGAAGTCCCACAAGATGACTTGATATGGAATTCTGAAGCTTTCGATTTTCCTCATTCATATGATGATCCGTTTCATGTCTATATTGTCCGTTCTTCAGTTTCATGGATTGTTCAGAAATTAATTATCAATCACTTCGTATCAACTCAATGGAGTGATTGGATGGATATTGCGATGAAGGCAATAAAGTTTAACGTTCGCCGCGGGCATAGAGTTAATTTTGAAGACATATTTACTGCATTACTCAAAATTCGAGGACGAATTTTCTTCAAGCGGGGGAGAATGATGGAGATCGATTATAAATATGAGTTTTATGCTAATTATTTGTTAATTTATTATTATTTTCGGATTTATATTTAGGTAGGTGATAATATCATGTTTGACGTAGATTTATGATATATTTTGATGTTTTTGAGTTGTAATAGGTTACCATATAGATTAGGGGTATTTTAGGAAGTAGTTGACTTGCTTTCCAAGTCTTAGAAGGGTTATATTGTATTCCGAAAATTGGTTGTTTTTTATGAAATAAAAATTAGAGCGTGTCTTTTTTCAATTTTCTCGAGCGAAAATTGTCGATTAATTGTTGAATTTCTCGAGCGAAGTACAGTAGTTAATTTCTTTTTAATTCGAAAGTTGAATTTCTTTCCTTTCGTCCAATTCCCGGTAATCTCGAGCGATTCAACGAGGATTGAAGATTAATTACTGGTTTTCTCGAGCGAAACAACAGTAGTTAATTCTATCTTGCTTCCGCTACATCATTTGGTATTCAGAGCCGAAACCAGTGAATTTTTTTCTAGGTTGAGGTATTTTGTTATCAATTTTTATTTTTATTTATTCCAAAAAAAAAATGGTTGATTTTTTGTTGTCCTTTTCTGAATCTTCGAGTGTTGAGATTTTTATTGATTGGTCAAAACCTCCTGTTTTTGACAAATGTAATTGCGAGATTTGCCAGTTAATGACATCATAGTCTATTGGTCCGAAAACAACTAGCCTTGAAGTCCCACAAGATGACTTGATATGGAATTCTGAAGCTTTCGATTTTTCTCATTCATATGATGATCCGTTTCATGTCTATATTGTCCGTTCTTCAGTTTCATGGATTGTTCAGAAATTAATTATCAATCACTTCGTATCAACTCAATGGAGTGATTGGATGGATATTGCGATGAAGGCAATAAAGTTTAACGTTCGCCGCGGGCATAGAGTTAATTTTGAAGACATATTTACTGCATTACTCAAAATTCGAGGACGAATTTTCTTCAAGCGGGGGAGAATGATGGAGATCGATTATAAATATGAGTTTTATGTTAATTATTTGTTAATTTATTATTATTTTCGGATTTATATTTAGGTAGGTGATAATATCATGTTTAGACTTAGATTTATGATATATTTTGATGTTTTTGAGTTGTAATAGGTTACCATATAGATTAGGGGTATTTTAGGAAGTAGTTGACTTGCTTTCCAAGTCTTAGAAGTCATATAAAAATAGGGTTATATTGTAGAGGTGGTCTCCCATGAGAACAAGGGGATCCGTCTCATACATGAGACGGGTCGCCCCATGACCCATGGGCCGAACCCGCCACGTGGCAACCCACCATTGGCCGAAAAAAAAAAAAGATTTTTTTTTTTTTGGTTTTTTTTTGAGTTTTTATATTTTTTTTTTTCGGCTTTTCAGTGGTTTAGCAAAAAATAATAGTTACCATCTCTTAAAGTAACATTGTTCATAAGTAAACGTAATACTTGTTTTAAAAAAACAAAAGCTCGTTTTTACCCATTTGAAAAGTAATAACTTATGTATATGAATGTAATAGTAAGTTTATACAAATAAATGTAACACTTTGATTGACGAAATTGTAACAAATTTCTATAGATAATGTAATACTTTTACATGTATCATGATAAATTTGACCCCATTGTAACTTATTGTTTGAAAAGAAATAGATATCTATACATATGTATTACAATTATTTACAAATACTATTACATATAAATAACACGTTTGTTACATTTTAGTTATAATAAGTATTACTTTTGGCAAACGAAGAAAACATAGGAATAACACTATTACTTTAAGAGATGGTAACTATTACTTTAAGAGATGGTAACTATTACTTTTCACAAACCGAAAAAAAACCAAAAATAAAAATATAAAAATTTAAAAAAAAGCAAAAAAAAAAAAAAAAAAAAAAAATAAAAAAAATTGGGCCAATGAGGGGCTGCCACGTGGCAGGGTCCCCCCATGGGTCCTGGAGCAGGTTTGTGGGTTGGGTAATGGGTCAAAAAAATGACCCGTCTCACCCATGAGACGGGTTGGAGTGTTCTCACACAAGTTTTTGTCTATGTTGTATTCCGAAATTTGGTTGTTTTTTATGAAATAAAAATTAGAGCGTGTCTCTTTTCAATTTTCTCGAGCGAAAATTGTCGATTAATTGCTGAATTTCTCGAGCGAAGTACAGTAGTTAATTTCTTTTTAATTTGAAAGTTGAATTTCTTTCCTTTCGTCCAATTCCCGGTAATCTCGAGCGATTCAACGAGGATTGAAGATTAATTACTGGTTTTCTCGAGCGAAACAACAGTAGTTAATTCTATCTTGCTTCCGCTACATCAATTTCCCGCTCAGATGTCCATGTCATCAAATATTTCATCGTCGTATGAAAATCCGTCATACCAAAACCCTCGGACACCAAGTTACTGTAAAAAAAAAAATTAAGAAAAAAAAATTTAAATACCTATACAGAGAAACAAAAATACATACTACTCCTTCCATCCCGATTTAATATTCCTACTTTCACTTTCACTTTGCACGGGATTAAGAAAAAATACAAGTTGTATGAAAATGTAAAGTATAAGAGAAAGTGTGTAGGGAGTGTTTGTTGTGAGAATCACAAGTGGGGTCTCATTGTCTCATTTAGGTAATATAGTAAAGTATGAACCCTAAATTGGGACAGAAAAGTAAGAACCATAATGTAGACACCCCGCCTTGGACCGCTCACCCCGATTGCACATTTGATCTTGTGTTTCTCCTTATTTTAAGTGTTTCTCGTTAGTTTCTGTTACTTTCGTTAATTTTCCTAACTGACTTCGTTAAGTCTAAGGACCAAACTGAATAACAGTGATAACTTTCTAGTCCATTCTATCAAAAAGTCCATTTTGAAGTCGCGCGCCTCCGCTCTTTGGGGTCAGAAACGCGCGCATCCCGCCACCAAGGCAGGAGGCGCGCGCACCTGGGCGTCAGTTACAGATTTTCTCCAACATTTTACATGATTTACCCGGGAAACTGATCTTTGTGACTTCGTTTTGGCACCAAAAACATCTTGTTTACACCTATATAAACTCCTCTTCTCCACCATTTCAAAGGACTCCTTTTTGAAGCAAGAAAACTCTACCAAAGGAGGACTTTTATGATTAAGAAAACTATACACAAATCATTTTCAAGGCATTCTCCAAGAAATACTTGAAGTCATTTGAAGTTTAGGTAAACTCTACTTTTTATCTCTTCTCTCTACTTCATCTCTTCTCTTCTTCTTTCACTTTTGTCAAACGTGCAATCACCCCAAAACCATTTTGGGACATGACACCAAAGGCCACTTCACTCCATTGAAGTTGGCCAAAGAGTTATCTCCCTACATCCTAAACACCCCTTTTAAACCCCCCCCCCCTTTATCATCATTAAGAATAGGAAGAACATTTTATTTATGTGGACTTTGAACAAGCAAGACCACATTAGCTGGGCGAGATGGGTGTTTAAGTACTTTCCATCTCGTAACCTAACCCCCGAACCTTATAACAAGAATCTATGTTTTCGTATCAAACTTAGGCTAAATATTAGGTTTTTCTTATGTTCCTCTAAAACATAGGTGGCGACTCTAACAACTTAAAACACGAATAGACATCCTAGGAATCCTCCCACCGCTCTAGCCAAGCCGTGGACTCCTCCCGGGGTATCTACAGTGGCGACTCTGCTGGGGACGCTTGAGGGTTAAGCTTGCATTTTTGTTCAAAGTCTACATCTTTTCTGGGCATTCTGGTTCCTGAGGGAGGAAGCGTGCGCCTCTGGCCTTCTTGGCCTAAGGCGCGCGCGTCCCACATCAAGGACCAGAATCGCCCGCCTCCCATATGTTCTTCCTATTCTTCTTCTTCTTTCTACACTAATCATCTTTCCAGGGGTTCCAATAGACATTCAGGACCAGGGTAATCCCCTGAGTCCAAAGTCTGACAATCTGACAGGTTCGCCCAGAAGCGGGCGCCTCCCAGAGACTCTGCGCCATGCGCGCGCATCCCACAACACAGGCCAGAGGCGCGCGCTTCTGCGTGGTTTTCCAGAACAGGAACAGTTTCTAGAACAAAGCAGAATAATGGGGTGTGGGCACGGTTGCTTGCATTAAGGACTGATTTGGATCATTTGACAGTTTTATTTTGTGTCTTTTAATCGGCCACACGGGTGATTCGAGAGTTGTAAATTATGTGCTTATTTCCTTTTCTTTTTTTAAAATTTTTTTTTTTGGCACTTTGTTGGGTATGCCCACACATATCTTAGTTTTTAATGTATTAGGATTTATTAGATTTGATTGATCCATCACCTAAGTTTTATTTCATGGACTTTAGACCCACATGTAAGAAGTATTTATACTTCATTTTTTAAGTTGTCCATTGTTATAGAATAGGCTTAGAAATAGGGCAAGAAGATCAAGATTCAAGATAAATCACAAGTTCAGTTTGAGCCACGCGCCTATGCGCCCCTTTATGCTATGCGCCATGCGCCTTTCAGCGCGCGCGCATATAGCCTCGCGCCTCAAAGATCCACGCGTGTTGTTACGCGCCTCAAATGGACCATGCGCTCTAATGGCTCAACGCGCCTCATCATGGTTGATTTTACACTCAGTGATTTAATGAAGACTCGAAGACTTGAAGAGAATTCAAATTACGCCAATGATCCAACGGTGGTTAAAAGATGCATATACGCCCAATCTATTGACACGTGTCCATAACGGTCACATTTATGTTGAGTGTCAAAATGGCTATAATATATGCATGCTCCAATCAACGAGCGACAGCTCATCTTATCCACAAAGATTTCCAACGGCTAGTTTTTTGAAGTTCACTATAAATACCCATAACTTCAACATTTTGAAGTTGCTGAGTTTTGCTAAGAATTTCAAGAATTTCTCTCTCAAAGCATTTGTTGAAGATTTGAAGATTGCCTTCGTTTTTCCAGATTTCTCAAGAACATCTTCATACCTTCATCCTTAGCCCAGATCTTCAAAGCCTTAACACTTTAGTTTCTTGTGCTCTCCATCTCAAAGATCTAAAGAGCCTTGATACTAAGAACACACACGCACCTCTTTAAGATTAATCATTTAGATTCATCTTTTAGAGATACACCGGTTATTGTTTTGGATTTGTTCTTTCATAGTAATAGATCTTGAGTTAGTGTATAAGCTCAACATTGTAATTTGTAACACTCCTCATTATATAAGATCTCGATTAGAAATCCAAGACTAACCATCTTGGTAGAGGACGTAGATCTTTCATTGATCGAACCTCTCCAAATAGCTCGTGTTATTATCTTGTTATTTCTTTCAAGTCATTATTTTCACTCACTACTTGCTTGTTTACTCATTGTAGATTGTTTGAACTGAATTGTGTTGTGTTTGTTATATCATTTGCCTTAGTTCCTTATTTCACTCACTTTGAGCCAAAATACTTAGTGTGTGTGTTGCGCTCCCTTTATCACTTTGCGCCTATTTTCATTACTAAATTCCGCTGTGCATTTCACTCACTCACTTAGGCGCATTTCATAACGCTTACTTGATAAAGTGCGCATTCGCAATTGAGTTTTTCAAGGGTACGAAAAGAATTTTAAAACAGCTATTCACCCCCCCCCCCTCTAGCTATTTTTCATACCCTTGTTGCCCTTTGGGACCAACAAGTGGTATCAGAGCTAACACCTTTATAAAACATTTTTCGTTTTTCAAGCTTAACAGCTTGAGTGCCGATTCTAAATGGCAAACTCAAAACCTATGGCAACTGCAAACTACACTCACGTTCCGGTCTTTGATGAAGATCATTTTGACGTGTGGAAATTCAGCATATTGACTCATCTCAACTCAATCGATGAAAGGCTCCATGACACCGTCGTTTATGGACCTTATATTCCGATGAAGGCGAATCCAAATCCACGCACCAACGCTGCTCAACCTACTGTCCTAAAACCAAGGGAAGAATGGACCGAGGAAGAAATTAGAAGAGTTGCAAATGATGGAAAAGCAAGAAACATTCTTCTAAGCACTCTAAGCACGGCTATGAAACAACAAGTCATGCATTGTGCTACTGCAAATGAGCTATAGGATGCTATTGAAGAGCATATTGAAGGAGACACTGTTTGCAAGGAGAACAAGAAATACGAAGTACAAAAGAGATTCAACAATTTCTCTCAACTCCCCGGTGAAAACTTGAGGCAAACTTATGAACGCTACTGTGAAATTATCAATCTATGTATTTCACTTGGCATGAAGTTTACCAACAAAGATTTGAATGTAAATTTTCTACAAGCTTTTGGATCAAGATACCTACATAAATCTAGCGCTCTTGAAGACGCTGGAACTTTAGATGTTTGGACTTTAAGGAACCTATATGCAAATCTCAAAGTTTACGAACTCAAACTCCAACGAATCAGCGAAACTGAAGGAAAGTCAAAATCTATGGCTATGATGGCGCACAGAGAAGCTGCGCCTACACCTGCGCCTACTCCTGCGCCTGTACAAGATGAGAAAAGCTCCGATCCCAAAATTTCTACTTCTGAGCTATTAGACATGGATGATGAAGACTTCGCTTTATTTGTGAAGAAATTTCAAAAGTTCAGAAAATTCTCAAGACCCGGCTCAACCAACAAATTTCAAGGATCTACCAGCAAAGCTCCTCAAAAGTTTTCAAGGAGCAGTGATTCAAAAAGAAAAGAAGATCTTGTTTGTTTTAATTGCAGGAAACCCGGACATTTTGCATCAAGCTGCCCGATCCCCAAATTTGAATATATGCAGAAGAAGAGCAGCCATACTCCCAAATTCACTCCCAAGTTCACTTGTCACAAGGGAATGGTTGCTGAAGAAGAAGCACCAGCAAATGAGCACAACACTTGGATTGAAACAGACTCCGATGAGAGCGATGAAGATTCCGATGATGGACTCGTCTGTTTGATGGCAAATGATGATGAAGTTGATGCTTATGATTCTGATGATGACTTCTCCAAGGATGTTCCCGATATGAATGCCTTGAATAAACCTATCAAGAAATCTGCAGGTTTTCAAGAAGTGAAAAAGAAGAAAGGACCAACCATCAGCGAGCTCGTTGAACAAGGATTTCTCACTCCGGCTCAAAACGATGGTGGATTGTTATTCTCACGATGTGATCTTGGAGCAAGGAACAAATTGAGAAAAGGAGCATACATTAGACCACAGGTTGAACCAACTGCTCAAATCTCCAAAATCAATGATGAAGTGATTGCTGAACAAGAAAAATTGTTCAAGAAGGCTGAAAAGGTAATCACTAGATTTGATAGTATGAAGGAAGCTTTAGCACTATCATGTGATGAAATTTCTCAGCTTAAGACCGAGAAATCTCTACTTAAATCTGAACTCACCCTCCTTAAGGAGCAGATAAAGAGCATGACTCCTCTTACTGTTAAAAACACTTTTCTAACAGAACAGAACTCACTTCTTAAAGTTCAAAACGATGAATTGGTTGCTCAAATCACTGATCTTAAAAAGATTACAAATGAGTGGTCCAATTCTCGTGTCACTATGGAGAATATATTTGAGTCCCAAAAAGTCAGTGGTGATAAAAGTGGCTTGGGATTCTCATCAACTAGTGACAACTTTAAATGTGATGTCTGTGCTGAAAGAGATAGTGAATTTACCAACCAACAAACTTTTGAAATTCCCAAGGAAAAACATTCTAATTCAATGGGTAAAGGACAGGAAAAAGTCAAGAGACAAACATTCCACTATGTCTACCCAACGAAGCAATTTGGGAAAGCTAATGGGAAAGATATAGCTACAGATGAACCATCTCCTAGCAAAATCATTCTTGAAAATAGGCGCGCTCCTTCTCCGAGTGCTCATTATGCGCCTAAGAGCCACGCGCCTCATCGCCGTGCGCCTCCTAGCCCTATGCGCCCTCCGAGAAAAAGCGCTCCAAAATTTCAAAAGAAAGATTTTGTTAAGTCTAGTTCATCTGACCCAAAGAAGAATGCCATCCTCAAGAAAAGTAAAGAGTTTGTGAAAACTCACGTGATTGGTGGCTTTCATCATTGTTCCATTTGTGATTGTTCAGGACACAAGGCCGTGGAATGCCTTTTGCGATTCACTCCCAATGCCAAAGGACGTAAAAATCCTAAGGTCAAGCAAGAGTGGGTTGTCAAAAGTTGCTAACCCTAGGACCCAAAAGGAATAAAGGGGACCTGCTTAAATGTCTATATTTCAGGTTCTTTGTTTCATGGCTGGATCTTCAAAAGCTAGAAATTATGAATGGATTCTCGATAGTGGGTGTTCAAGACACATGACTGGAGATGAATCCTTATTAGAAGATGTCCATGAAGAAAGAGGTCCCTCCGTAACATTTGGCGATAATAACAAAGTTCAAGTTGTAGCATATGGAAAGCTCAAGAAAGACAAAGTGTGCATTGAAAGAGTCTCACTCGTCGAAGGGCTCAAGCACAACTTATTATCCATATCTCAATTCTGCGACAAAGGATTAGAATGCCATTTCACTTCAACGCAATGTCTTATCAAGAATGGCAAAACTGGAGCTATCTTACTCACGGGATATCGTAAGACAAATATTTATATTATTGATTTCCATAGTTTGAACTCTAGTACTAATCTTTGTTTTGTAGCAAAAAGTGTGAACGAAAATAGTTGGCTGTGGCACAAGCGCTTAAGTCACTTGAACTTCAAGTATCTATCTAAACTCAGCAGGAATAATCTTGTCAAAGGACTTCCCAAGGTTGCTGATCATCATGACAAAAAGTGCGCCGCATGTCAACTTGGCAAACAACCGAAGCAGTCATTCTCAAGCAAGTCTAATCCTTCAACTACTAGATGTTTGCAACTGCTTCACATTGATCTACTTGGACCAGTTTCCACCGCAAGTATTAGAAGAAACAAGTATACTCTAGTTGTGGTGGATGATTATTCAAGATATACATGGGTAGAGATGATGATTACAAAAGATGATTGTTATGATATTCTCACTACCTTATTTCGACTGCTCCAAACCCAAAAAGAAGATGACATCGTTAGTGTTCGATCCGACAATGGAACAGAATTCAAGAACAACGGTGTTGCTCGATATTGTGAAGATCATGGGATAGATCACAACTTTTCAACCGCCGGAGTCCCTCAACAAAATGGCGTTGTTGAACGAAAGAATAGAACGTTGATTGAAGCGGGAAAGACGATGATAGCTGAAGCTAAATTTTCTAAGTACTTTTGGGAAGAAGCTATCAACACCGCATGTTTTACTCAAAATCGTTCCCTCATCAACAAACTTCACAACAAGACTCCGTATGAACTTTGGCGTGGTAGAACTCCCAACATTGCATTCTTCAAGATATTTGGTTGCAAATGTTATATCCTCTACAACGGAAACGAACATAGAGGTAAATTCGATGCCAAAGCCGACGAAGGTATTTTTGTTGGGTATGCCAAACACTCTAAAGCTTTTCGTGTTTTTAATAGAACCACATTAGTGATAGTTGAATCTGTACATGTTACATTTGATGAACATTCTCTCCTTGAGCCACATTTGGCTCCAAATGTTGCTGATGATTCTATTGAGCTAAATGATACAGGTGCTCCTATTTATGTTGCGCCCACTCAAGATCAGAATCTATCAACACAAGGAAATCCATCTACATCAAATGCGCCTAATTCAATGCATTATGCGCCTGTTGAATCCTCTATTGCGCCTCACTCAAATGATGCGCCTCATGATTCCTCTTACGCGCCTATTTCTACTGCTGCATCTGGTGTTAACCCAAATTTCAATTCTGAGCCAGTTCAACCCCCAAATTTCAATGACTTTGAATCTGGTGAAGATGTACCAATTGAAAACCTTCAAATTACTACAACTCAACCTAACTTACCTCCTGAAATTCGTGAAGTTAGAGGTCACCCAATTGCTAATATCATCGGTGATCTACAAGTTGGTGTTCGTACAAGGAGAGCTACAAACTTTGATGCTTACACTGCTTTTATCTCTCAAATTGAACCGAAGAAGGCTGATGAAGCGCTCCAAGATCCTAATTGGGTTGTTGCAATGCAAGAAGAACTCAATCAATTTGAACGATGTAAGGTTTGGACTCTAGTTCAAAGACCAAATGATCATGGAGTGATTGGTACAAAATGGGTGTTCAGGAACAAGATGGACGAGAATGGAACCATCACGAGAAACAAAGCAAGATTGGTTGCACAAGGCTATAGGCAAGAAGAAGGAATTGATTACGATGAAACTTTTGCGCCCGTAGCAAGACTTGAAGCTATCAGATTATTTCTAGCTTACGCCGCTCACAAGAACTTCAAGTTATATCAAATGGATGTGAAGAGCGCGTTTCTAAATGGTGAACTCCAAGAACAAGTCTATGTGGCTCAACCACCTGGGTTTGAAGATTCACAATTTCCAAATCATGTGTACAAACTCCAAAAAGCTTTGTATGGACTCAAACAAGCACCAAGAGCATGGTATGATACACTATCCAAGTTTCTCATCGAAAAAGGCTTCACTAAAATCGATACAACTCTTTTCATTGCCAAACATAATGGTCATAAATTACTTGTTCAAATTTATGTTGATGATATTATATTTGGTTCAACTAATGAATTGTTGTGCAAGCGTTTTGAGAAACTAATGAAGAGCAAGTTTGAAATGAGCATGATGGGAGAACTCACATTCTTCCTCGGGCTTCAAATCAAGCAAATGAGTGAAGGCATATTTATCAATCAAGCCAAATACACAAAAGACTTAATCAAGAAGTTTGGACTTGAGAACGCTAAAGCATACGATACTCCAATGGCCACAGGCAACAAACTCGACAAAGATCTAAAAGGTAAACGTGTTGATCAAACGCTCTATCGAGGTATGATTGGCTCACTCCTTTATCTTACTGCTAGTAGGCCCGATATTATGTTTAGTGTTTGTGTTTGTGCTCGCTATCAATCCGACCCTAGAGAAGCACACTTAATTGCTGTGAAACGTATTATAAGATATCTCTCTGGCACTGTTAACCTACTTTGGTACACCAAAGATTCGAACTTTAAACTTGAGGTTACTCAGATGCGGATTATGCAGCGTGCACAATCACAAGTGGCACTTGTCATTTCCTCGGATATAGACTTGTGTCATGGGCAAGTAAGAAACATCAACAACCGAAGCCGAATATATCGCTGCGGGAAGTTGTTGTTGCTACTCTGGATGAAGCAGCAATTGGTGGACTATGATATCATCGAAGAAAATTGTCCCATCTACTGCGACAATACATCAACAATTGAGTTTCTGAAAATCAAGCACATCGACATCAAATATCACTTCCTCAAAGACCACGTGGAGAAAGGCAATATACATTTGGAACACGTGGGAACCGACTATCAAATCGCCGACATTCTAACGAAAGCACTCGACGCGAAACGGTTCATATTTTTGAGAGGCGAAATGGGTATGCTTGAACTCAACTAAATTCAATATAGTTTTGTCAATACTAATGATTTTATGTTTATGTTGAATTATGAGTATATTAGGTACAAATGATTAAATCAATTTTTCAAAGTTTCAAGGAAACTATGCGCGCCTAATACTTCTGCGCGCTCAACTCTTTGCGCGCCAAATTCTAGCGCGCGCCTAGCATTCAATGCCTCTTAAGTCTTTTTGCGCGCCTAGATGAGTATGCGCCCTGTTAAGGTAATGCGCTCCTTCATGCGCGCATTAACTATTGCGGCTCAATCATTTCTCAAAATTCAATTTCAATGATTGAACGTATTAAATACACAAGTACCAGGTATGTTCATTCTGTTCATTTATTATAGGAATCTATGTCTTTTGACATTCCATTAATTGTTCAAGGGTACTTGTGCAATTAAATTTTTCCCTCGTTTTACGCTTTTCAAAAATTTTATTTTCTGGGGATTTATTTCTTGCACCCCAAACTTACACCAAAATAGATGTTTTTGGGGTTTGTGCAAAATTAGTCAAAATTGCTCATACAACTAAAGGGATAGTGGAGCAGTTTTTTCTTTTACCCAATATGTCACATCATGACTCTTTATGTCATTCTGCATTTAATGCCCTTCAAATCCATATATCCCTCATTAATGCGCCTTACACATGTCATGATGAGCCGCCGTTTTTCAAAATCCCTCATAAATACACATCCTTTCAACTTTCCATCTTTTTAAATTTTTGACAGTATTATTTCCATATCAGTGCAATTTTTTTCCCAACCTATATATACACTTCCCTTCTCTCTCTCTCTTTCTCACCAACTCCCTCATCTCTCTGCACCTCCCTACACTCTCTCTCTCTCCCAGTCTCTCCGTTTCTCTCTCTCTCTCTCTTTCATTTCTCTATTTTTTCTTATATATATCGTTAATGGGTCCGAAGAAAGCTACAAAATCTACCCAAGACGAAATGGTAATGAATTCTAACTCTTAAACTCTTTAAATTTCTGAATTTTTTTTCCTGTGTTCGTCTTTTTCAAAAAACCCGAATGCCCATTTTTCTTGATTAATCTTGCTTCGGTGATCCGTTTTCAAAATCGTTCGTTAGGTTATGTTCGTTTTGCAATTTCGAGTCTTTATAACTAACTTTTTCAACGATCAATTCGCTATTTGGTGCGAATCTGAAAAATCACCATTTTCGACTTTTCGGCTTTTAAGATCTTTGAATCCATTTTTTTTGGATTCGGTGTTGATTTTTACTTGTTTTGATTTACATATTTGTTATCCTTGTCTTCGTGCGGTCATTTTGATATATTGTATGCTTGATTTGGTGAAGTTTCACGAATTATGTGTTCTTGGTGTTCTTGGTGTTCTTCGAGCATTCAAGACATGTTCTTCGTGTTCTTCATTATTTCTGCTTGACTTGGGTCTCATAAATTTTCAAAACTTGTTTTTCAAAATTTTCACTTTTTGATTCTGAAAAATTGCATATGTATGTTTGCATGTGTTTGTGTGTTTTCATACTCAGTTTACATTTCTACATAAGTAATGCGCCTATATATGAATTCATGCGCCTAGTATGATTATGCGCACATTGACATTATGCGCCTCAAAGAGATTCTCGCGCTCACATGCGTTTGCGCCTCAATCCTTTATGCGCCTAATATCATTATGCGCCTACACTTATTATGCGCCCCAATTCATACTTAGTCAATTCTTATGTTCAAACTTTTCTTAGTATATTTCATAGAACCTTAAATATGCGCCTTGTATTTCTCTGCGCCTCATAAATTTCATGCACCTACCATAATTATGCGCCTAGATTCATTGTTCTCTCTTATGTTCCTATGACTCTTTGCGCCTAATTATTCTATGCGCCTCAAATTTCATGCGCCTGGTATACACTTTGCTTATTTATGCTTCTATGCGCGTAATTCACACTAATTCCTTTAAATGTTTAATTTGTCAGGATCTATCTAACTTCAGACCTGGTGAAACATTTGATTTGAACGAGCTATCTGCTGACCCTATGGGTGTTGAAATTATGGATTATATCAGACTGGCTGGTCTTCTCCCTTTGTTCACTCTGGAGCAACCTTTCTACTCTCCGCTCCTCGTTGATGAATTTTTCTCTACAGCAGAATTTGTAGAAATTCCAACAGACATTGAAGGAATGGTGCGCTATCGCATTCGCGCAGTAGTTCATGACGTTGAGATAACCATGTCTGCCGGCACTATAAAGAACGTTGTCAACTTCAACAAAACTGGCCCCTTGGGTGTAGCTGGCAAAGTCAATTCCTATTCAGCCGCCGCTCAAAACATTATGGCGCGTTCCCTTCTTCGTATTCCTACGCTTCAAAACAATATCAAAACGGTGGAAATTAGAGATGGTGGTGATTTATTGGCGCATATTGCGCATCTGGTTGGCACTTCCATTATCTTCAAAACTGGAAATGTCAACAGATTTACTATGGAGCAGTGGGAATTCACAGCTGCCATCATGGCAAAAACCATCCTCAACTGGCCTCAGATCTTATTTACTAATCTTCAGGACCAGATTGACAAGTACAATAAAAACAAAGCTGACGGCAAGACAAAGTTCAAGACTTACTGCCGTATTCTCACTAAAATCTTCCTCTCCTACCCTGCGCTTGCAAATTTTCTTGCTGAGAACCCAGCCTACCAGACCACTGATGTCCCTGTTTTTGGTAAGGACAGTTTAGTGATGAAGAGGCGCAGAAAGCGCATGGCCAAGCGCGCGCCAAGGGTGAAAGGCGCTCAGTTGGTAGATGAAGCCACTGAGTCAGATGAAGAAGCAGCTGGCGCAGATGGTGAAGAAGAAGCTGCAGTAGCGCCACGCGCAGAACATATTCCTGGCGCAGTGAAAGGCAAAGGCAAAGGGATTGCTGAAGAACCAAGCAGACCTGCTAAGCGCCCCAGAACGGGCACTGAAGAAGAAAAGGAGCTGAAACGCGCTAAAGAAGCCAGTAGACTGGAAGCGCAGTTAAAAAGAGATGAAGAATTCAGATTGAAACAGGCTGCTGATTTATCTAAATCTGAAAGGCGCAAAGGCGTAGGATCTAGCGCTGATGCACGCGCGCCTGCCCATGATGCGCCTCCAACCGTTCATGCGCCTACTCAAACACCATCTTTTGATCGTCAACAAGTCAGAGATAAAATTTCTGCAGATTTATTTGGTGAAGATATTGAGGATCAAGCTCAGGGGGAGCCAGATCAGTTAAGGCGCAAACCATCATCTGTGCGCCCAAAGGCTCCTGCGCCTCATCCTGAAGAAATTTCTTCAAGCACAGAATATATTCCATCTCCTCCCCGCGCTCCTACTCCGCGCCCCTCTACTCCTGCGCCTCCTCCTCCCACTCCTGATATGAGTGTGGTTATTTCTCTTCTAAAGCAACTCCAGCAAGGCCAGTCTCAAATGAACTCACAGTTGGAGCTTCATACTTCAATGCTTACCCAGCAGGCTGATGAGATTGCTGCCATTAAGGGGGAGATAAAGCGCATAGATGCCAACATCAAGGACAAACATTTCCTGACTCCTCAACAATGGAATGACGCTATTGATCAAATGAATGAGCTCTTCAAAGGCACTCTTGCCTCCCTTCATGAGCGCATAGATGGTGGCATTAAACTCACTGATGGCCAAGATTTCATTAATGCTATAAGGGAGGTAGAGTTGAACATAGCGGGTGATATAAGGAAGTTGTTTGAAATGGTGGCTGGAGATAGCCAAAAATTGCTGAGTGTGGTTGATAAACTCAAGGAAGTTAAGGATGAGCTAGAAATCCTAAGTTTAACTGTGTATGGTGCTGATCCTGGCGCAGAACCCAAAGCTTCTGAAACTCCTGCGCCTCCAGCTCCTGAAACTCCTGCGCCCTCTTCAAGCTCTGCTCCCAGCGCGCCTATTGACATTAACTCCCTGCTTTCAAAGATTGATGTTTTGAAAGAGTTAGTTGTCACTCACTTCAACGCCGCACACTCCAGCGCAGACAGGCGCTCAGATAGGATTTCCTCTGACATTGTTTCAGCGCAGGCTGCTATTGAGGCTAACTTTCAGAACGTTGCAGAAAACGTCGCTCATCAGCAAGCCATTACTCAACGCACCATTGATGAATATCAAAACATTAATGTTGGTCATTTGCGCTACCTCAGAGACGGCGTCACAGACACTCATGGTTTAGTGAACCGCGCCTATCAACTTTCTAAACAAATCCAGCGCTCCGTTTCTGAAATTGAAGAAGGTTTGAAGGAAGATGACGCGCCTCCTAATCATTAGTTTTCTTTGATTGTAAGAATTTTTTTTTGTAAATCCCTTTTGAAGATAGTGTTTTTAGTGCTTACTTGTTTTAGCACATCTTTTGTCCTTGTTCTATTCGAAACTTGTAACTTGTAACTCCTACTTCCCAAGTTTTAATAAGAACAATGCATCACTTATTATCAAACCTTGTTCACTCAAACTCCTTGTTTGTAGAACAATGAATATTGTTTAAATTCATATGCATCATATTGAATTGTTTCATACTTTCATGCATTAAGTTTAAACTTGGTTTAAACACATTTTAAAACTGAAAATCATATATCATCTTGAATGTGTTAAACTGTTGTTCCTATCTTTCCATATGTAACTCTTTATTCTTATTGGAATAGATTAGGAATCTATATCTTGGACTAGTGTGTACATTAACTTGAGACATGATTTACCAATTTCATTCATTTGGACATGTTTTTATCAAGCATAATGTTTGTCATTGATATAGTAGGTAATGGCATCAATCAAATAGGGGGAGATTGTTGGGTATGCCCACACATATCTTAGTTTTTAATGTATTAGGATTTATTAGATTTGATTGATCCATCACCTAAGTTTTATTTCATGGACTTTAGACCCACATGTAAGAAGTATTTATACTTCATTTTTTAAGTTGTCCATTGTTATAGAATAGGCTTAGAAATAGGGCAAGAAGATCAAGATTCAAGATAAATCACAAGTTCAGTTTGAGCCACGCGCCTATGCGCCCCTTTATGCTATGCGCCATGCGCCTTTCAGCGCGCGCGCATATAGCCTCGCGCCTCAAAGATCCACGCGTGTTGTTACGCGCCTCAAATGGACCATGCGCTCTAATGGCTCAACGCGCCTCATCATGGTTGATTTTACACTCAGTGATTTAATGAAGACTCGAAGACTTGAAGAGAATTCAAATTACGCCAATGATCCAACGGTGGTTAAAAGATGCATATACGCCCAATCTATTGACACGTGTCCATAACGGTCACATTTATGTTGAGTGTCAAAATGGCTATAATATATGCATGCTCCAATCAACGAGCGACAGCTCATCTTATCCACAAAGATTTCCAACGGCTAGTTTTTTGAAGTTCACTATAAATACCCCATAACTTCAACATTTTGAAGTTGCTGAGTTTTGCTAAGAATTTCAAGAATTTCTCTCTCAAAGCATTTGTTGAAGATTTGAAGATTGCCTTCGTTTTTCCAGATTTCTCAAGAACATCTTCATACCTTCATCCTTAGCCCAGATCTTCAAAGCCTTAACACTTTAGTTTCTTGTGCTCTCCATCTCAAAGATCTAAAGAGCCTTGATACTAAGAACACACACGCACCTCTTTAAGATTAATCATTTAGATTCATCTTTTAGAGATACACCGGTTATTGTTTTGGATTTGTTCTTTCATAGTAATAGATCTTGAGTTAGTGTATAAGCTCAACATTGTAATTTGTAACACTCCTCATTATATAAGATCTCGATTAGAAATCCAAGACTAACCATCTTGGTAGAGGACGTAGATCTTTCATTGATCGAACCTCTCCAAATAGCTCGTGTTATTATCTTGTTATTTCTTTCAAGTCATTATTTTCACTCACTACTTGCTTGTTTACTCATTGTAGATTGTTTGAACTGAATTGTGTTGTGTTTGTTATATCATTTGCCTTAGTTCCTTATTTCACTCACTTTGAGCCAAAATACTTAGTGTGTGTGTTGCGCTCCCTTTATCACTTTGCGCCTATTTTCATTACTAAATTCCGCTGTGCATTTCACTCACTCACTTAGGCGCATTTCATAACGCTTACTTGATAAAGTGCGCATTCGCAATTGAGTTTTTCAAGGGTACGAAAAGAATTTTAAAACAGCTATTCACCCCCCCCTCTAGCTATTTTTCATACCCTTGTTGCCCTTTGGGACCAACACACTTGTTGGACCTCACACTACGTGCACAAAATTCTTATCAATTGCTCACTATCGAGTCGCAAAAGTTCATAACCCCAAACCCGTCGAGGCCCGTCCTAGAGATTTTTAAGCTCCACCCGATCTTGACTCTCTCGAAGCGGTAAACCTCAGCCCGTGGCGTAGTTCATGACTACATGTCGGGGGTGACCTTTAAGCCTCTCTTTAGCCGAGCACAAGCCAACACAACTCTAGTTAAGGTCTAATACTCCGTGACTAATTCGGTTTTCATGTGTCAAAATTTCCCTAAACTAATGTCTTCAAATCATACATGAGGTTTCCAAGAGAAACAAGTGGTTATCATGGACAAAATAAAACTCCGTCCCCAAGTGGTTATTATGGATGAAAATAAAAATCCGTCCCCGCATGTATGCTTTACTACATTAATTTAGTTTAATCCCGACACATGTAGGAATCACAGGCGTGGTGGAATCCGATGAGTATATGGGACCGCAAGAATGTCTATATACTAGTGTGACGATTCCACTATTTTCTTAGAAACCCCAAAAGGGACTCCGTCCCTCCGACTTATAAAAAAATATTTTCTTTATGTGGTTTGAGTCGTGTGCCCACTCTGTGTTCTAAACCTCTTCATGGACCAGAAATGTTACTCAAGACTGACAAGGGGCTCTTCTGCAATTTAGGTCCAATTGGTACTTACCGAGTCTACCGAGATTCAGCAAACCGGCTAGTTCGTGAATTGATCACTCCAACAGCTCCTATAGCATCAATGGCCGGTGACTCCAACAGAAACAACACCATGTCTCTTGAACAACTCTCAGCTATGGTTCAAATGCTCCAAGAGCAAATCTCCACTCTCAACAAAGAGTCCCAAAGCAAAGATGATCTTTGGCAATCCCACCTCGACAATTAAAGGGAGGCTCATGAAGCCGAGATGGACCAAATGAAGGCCAAGCTCACCAAGCTCTCTAATGGTAAAGGCAAAGAGGACAATAAAGAGTCCGAGTGGACCAAAGGCTTGTTTGAAAGCCCTTATGTTAGTGCCCGTACCAAGAAAATGGGGGAAACAAGCACCGACAACAAGGATCATAAGATGGTTGATTCAATTATGGCTTACATAGATCAACGTTTCAATGGTCTCAACATGGGGAAATGCTCCGACACAAGCCTTTATCGGTCATCCATTCTCATGAACACGATGGCCTCTCTCCCCGACAAGTTCAAGATGCCCAACATCAGTAAATTCAAGGGCAACTCTTGTCCCATGGCACAAATTGAGACTTATATATGGGCTATGGTTCCAAAGAAGGTATCCCCCAAAGTAATGGCACAATGCTTCCCTCTTACTCTCGAGGGGGCGGCAAAATATTGGTATGCAACCCACTCACAGTCCGTCTCGATTGGGATGCCGCCATGCTTGCCTTCAAAAGTCAATACCAAGGAAACACCACTCATCACCCGACCAAGAAAGAGCTCGAGAACACCACCCAAAGGGACAATGAGTCCTTTATTGATTTCACAAGGAGGTGGAATGACAAGCTTGCTGAAATTGTCGAGAGGCCTAAAAATAAGGAGCAAATGGACATCTTCCTCAAGTGTCTAAAGATTGATCTGCACACCCACCTAACTGGAGCTTGCTATGCGGATTTTTATCAAATGTATGAGGTAGGAGTCCGAATGGACGACTTGCTCAAGGAGATCAAGAAACTGCTCCTAGTTTCCGCTACAAGGCCTCCTCCAACTCAACTAAAGAGGCTTCAGTTAATGCCGTCACTGCCGACAAGGGGAATTACAATAAGGTTCCTCCGCCCCAAGGCAAAAAGTTTCAAGATGATCGTGTCTATACTCCTCTCCAAGGCATGACTCTCGCCGAGGCCTTTGAAGCTCTTAAGGCCAAGGGGCAAGTTACTCCTCTCCAAGGGTATAAACCCAAGATGATGCGTCCCAACCATTCCCATCACAAATGGTGTGACTATCACCAACACAGTGGCCATCTTACCTAGGAATGCTTTGTCCTCCGCAACGTCATCCAAGACCTCATTGACAAAAAGGAATTCATAGTTCCTAATGGTAGTGATTTCCATGTAATAGAGTTAGGTGAGTTTGAGGAGACCACTTATTCAATCCCAATTGTGAATAAGGGCTCCAAAGTTATGAATGCAATTGATAATTCTTGCTACGTTGTGACTTTTGATAAGGTAATGAGGGAAGTCCTAGAAAATAGGAAAAAGAAGCAAAACGGGAATGTCAACATGCTAACTCGATCCGGACGAGTCATAGCAAGCAACCACACTACTTCTACACCAAGCACCTCTTCTCAAAGATCGCAAACTCGCGACACTCCCGAAGACCCTTTACTGGTTCAACTTAAGAAGACTCAAGCAAATATCTCCATTTGGGACCTCATTGCATCTTCAAAGAAACATCGAGATCTTGTCATCAGTAATCTTGACGACACATTAGTCTCTCCTGACACGACTCCTGAGGACCTTACTGCTATGATAGGCCACATACATTTTGGCAATGTCATCACTTTTGCCGACATGGGCCTTCCACCATTTGGGTCCGATCACAATGAGGCCATCTATCTCAAAGTAAGGGCAAGGGGGAGACCCATTTCAAGAGTCTTGGTTGACAGGGGTTCCGTACTCAACTTAATGCTTGGCCGAATCATGGGCATACTGGGGCTTAAGAGTTCAGATCTAAAGCCTTCTACTCAAGTAATCCGAGGTTACGACATCACGGCCCGGACAGTCATGGGTATGGTAGAAGTGGACATTGAATTTGGGAGAATTGTTCGTCCCGTTTCAAGTGCTCGATGTACCTTCCTCATTCAATTTTCTCTTGGGCCGACCATGGATACACAGTTCTAATGCCGTCCCTTCAACCCTCCATCAGTGTGTCAAGTTCAGAAATGGAGATAAAATAGTGACCGTCATGCAGAAAATGTCACTATTCATAGAAATGGGGAACCCGTCCATCAAGTTCAGCATGGGTTAGAGGACTCCACTCTCTCCGACATCTCAATCAACGCCATCGACAAAGAAGGGGGAAATTGATCATGGACCCTCGGCAATCACAAAGTCCTCCGTCTGATGAGGAATATGAATTACTTCCTCGGTTTAGGCCTAGGGAAATATCAACAAGGGAGAATGCAACCTATTGAGGTCCCCTTTGTTAAGAACAAGTTCGGTTTAGGATACGAGCCTTCTGAAGACGACATGAAATACGAGCAAGTCGTCAAGAATGAGAAAGCCCGAGCTCGCAGGGAAGGCCGGCACTATAAGATTCCCAACTTGAGGCCTTATCGCAAGACACTAAATGGCTACTTTGTCCGCCTGGGGGAGGATGTCCCGTACATAATTTTTCCCGAGCCATGGGTTAACCGCAAGGGTATCAGAAAGCCCGGTCATGAAGTCTTTTCTGACTGTGAGATTCAGAAATTCGAAGGGGAACCAACTCCTATGTCACCTCGAGAATGGTGGGGGAAGAAAATAACCATAGAGTCTGAGACAGAGATTACCGTGGGGGATGAGTTCACTGATCTAGCCTCCATGTTCGAGGAACTTGCCATCATGGATGAATGCCAAGTAAATGCCATCTCCGACGACAACGAGAAGGGAAGCAAGTCTATCAGTAAGATCAAGCCGAGCTCCGAGCCGATCAACAACTGATATTCAACAAAGGGGCCCATAGTATCTGAGGAATTCTTGATCGATAAAATGGGTGGCATTCCGCGCAAGGTTACAAAAGGAGGAATTATTAACATTCACTTTCGAGTCCGAGAGTGTTTCCGATACCCTCACCCAAGAGGATATGGAGGCAATAGCCGAGCGTGTGTTCTCTTTCTTTGCTAATGAAAAATTTGATCTTTTTGAGTACCCCGAGATTGGAAACATCATGAATGATGAATTAACTTACAATGAATTTAATGAACTAGTTAATAACGATTTAAATAATGATGAAATACACCACAAAAATGAAACATACTTAAATGAACTTGCTCAACAAGTCCGTAGTCGTGGTGAAAATGGTACAAGGGATGACGAAGAATTGCATGTTGTTAATCTGGGTACCGATGAGGATCCGAAAGAAACCAAGATCGGAAACTTCTTCAAGGGGGAAGAGAAAGATAGTTTGACTGCACTGCTCAGAGAGTTTGTGGATGTATTTGCATGGTCATACAAAGACATGCCGGGTTTAGATAGAAAGGTCGCCGAGCACATGATTCCGATCAGAGACGCCGCTAAGCCGACAAAGCAGAAACTCAGAAAGATCAAGCCAGAATGGTCTTTACAAGCCAAAGAAGAGATATAGAAGCTTCTCAGTGTGGGCTTCATCAAAGTTATTGAGTATCCGACATGGCTAGCCAATGTTGTGACAGTCAGAAAGGCTAACGGCAAGAAAGAAGTGCGGATGAACTAAGCCATAGACAACCACAATTCCACACTAATTCAAGAAACCAAGAAAGTAGTTCATGTAACCAAACTAAGCAATAGATGGTCTCGATGAACGTAGGCCAATTGCATTCACAATTTCACATGGATCTCCAAACTTGAATCAAGAACTTTATTTCTTAATTTTAGCAATTATGAACTCTTCATAATTCTAACTTCATTTTATCTATGAATCTTTGATTGCGTTCAATTTTGGGTAACACAATCTCGAGAACGTAGGCTAGGCGTCCAAAACTTGAAAAAATCTCAGAATTCATAAAACTAAAACAAATAGGAAATTTAAACCCCGAAATCCACCCCGAACCACAAGCCGCGCCCGCACCAGACCAATAGATCCGGCCGGGTGATCACTTGGGTCCGGTCGGACCTCCTCGGAAAAATCCCAGAAATTTCAAAATTCAAAATTTGTCTCAAAATTGTTTTTCCCCCCGATTCAATTTGGATTTGATGATCCAATCACCATGATTATCAAAACCTTGAATAAACCATTTATTCTTGAATCTCTAGATTATCAAAACTTTGATCCAATAAAAAATTGATAACCCAAACAATTTTAAGTCCACCATAATATTTATTTCGATTGAATAGTGCGATTAATGTTATAAAAACAATAAACCACATAAAACGCATAAACTACATAAACACCATGAATCTAAATTCAAATAGCATGTTAACACATATAATCCAATTATATTATCAACGTGATATTATTAAAATAATCAAACATGAACGGGGCTCTGATACTACTGTTGGGTTTTGAGGCAACATGCGCAACAGAAGAAAGCGATAACAATCAACAAAACCCTAAGCCCCAAGATCCATTCATGATGATTAAATTAATTGCAAGAAGAATTTAGAATACTAACCGTAGTTGCGCGTTTAAATTTCCGGATCTCCAAATCTTCAACTCTTCAAGCTTTAATATTTGATCTCCTCGTTCTTCAAGTTCTTCGGATCAGGATCACAGGAACACGAACTTGAGATGTTAAAGCAAACATCCTCTATGTGTATCCACACACGAATGAATATCTAGAACGATTTTAGATCTAGATTGTTAGACCCATTAGAAAACACGTTTTTCTAATCCTCAAAGGCTATATGAATTTATTGGTGTTCTTGAGCTTTTGATTCAGAATCTAAACTCAAGAATATGTTTCTCAAACACATGGAAGCTATCAATAATGATACAATATCAATTAGGTTAATACCTTGTAAAGAGAGATGTATTTAAACTTAAAAGTCCTAAACCATTTAGGAAATTTAGTCCAAATCCCGTCAAAAATCGAATCAGAAAAAAGGCCCGAAACCCTCTTTGCCCAACCGGGTATAGGAAGTTTCCCGACCGGGTCAACAACCTGGTCCGACCGTGTCACAAAGATGGTCCGCCCAGACCCTTCAGAAAATCCAATTTTCTGTTTTCTTTGATTCCGATTTTTACGCTCTTTTACGCAATTTCAATTTTAGCCTTTTGTAAATTCGTTCTTTTATGTGTGACCCCATAGGATTATATTAAGTTGGCAATGAGTCAAACCAATGTCAAACCCATAAGTCACGAGCGGACTTTAGCAAGCCATCATGACTACCCAATTAATATAACTTAAACGACGTTCGCTATCCTCATAGAACATATCACAATCCTTTTGTCACGCGATATCATATAGGACATAAGTCATGGTCCACGTAAAATTATGTTTTCCAATGCTTTCTCGATCCCGAGTAGATTGATATGAGCAAATGACATTGAACACTTCAATTCATTTGGGTATACTTCAATTCATTTGGGTATAGCCATACACTGTCATCAATCTCACTCCTCGAGAGGCCAAGCAGATATCCCTCTTGAGAGAGGGACAAATCCCATCTTGAATTATCATTTTTCCCTACATGAATTCGGTTATGCCAATCGTAGCCTCTATAACCACCCGGTTAGGGGTAGCGTTTGAGTACGTCAAACATAGTGTTCATCATGTGAAAGACTATGATAATCTCAGGTCTAAGGATAAATTATATAACTATATGAGATTTAATTTTGACATCTGACCACGATATAAATCGCATAGCGGGTCATGTCCAGTACGTGTTCACTAACAAGTACCTATAAGCTTAATTTGTATCATATACACATGATCATCATATGATCATCAATTAAACTTATACTAGTTCTTCATAAGTACTAGGGATGTAGATTATTAAAATAAACATGTAAAACATATAATAGTCCAGGGTTGTTATCTACATAACAAATGAGAACATGATGCAACATAAGGCCTTTCAAACAACTCCCTTAGTTACAATTCTTGTAACTAGATACTCAATTTTATATGTAGAATAATTTATAGTTCATTTGCTTGGAACTATTCCAACTAATAGCATTTACTTTAAGCATATGTCCATACTGCGATCTTTAATTAACCTTTGTCGATGTGGAAGCATGCATCTATCTAACCATTTACTAGATCATCTCTCATGTCAACAACCATCAAGAATGCATCCTTAGTTCTTCCCAAGTACATAAGGACATTCTTGACCACCATCTAGTGACTTTCACTAGGATATAATTAGTTTGTTCTCATCATACTCCAAGTATACGAGTTATCCCATCTAAGTACATAATTTGACATACATGATAGATCCGATTTCTGAAGCATATGGAATCATAATCATGTATTCTTGCTCATTAGTCTTCCACTAAGACTAAGTATTGCCAAGAACATTGTCATTAGACAACTTTGCAAGTTCTTCTCCAAGAGTCTTGCATACTGAACAATTCAGTACTTTGTCTCTATAAGTACTTTGACACAAACCAATCAACTTCCTAGATTTATATCAATAGATATTAACTTCAAGGATATAAGCGTCTTTATCCTAAGTCCTTCATTAAGAAACTCTTTCCAATGAACTATATGTCAACCACATATACAAGACTTAGAACAATAACTAAGCTCCCACTAATTTCTTAGCAAACACAAGTCTCATCTTTGATGAATTTCAAACAATTTGAATACTTCATCAAAATGAATATTTCAACTCCAAGAAGTTTGCTTTAATCCATCACATGGATTTCTGCATCTTACATACTTTATTTGAATTTTCTAGGCTATCAAAACCTTTAGGTTGTATCCAATACATCCTTAAGTAAGTTTCCGTTAAGGAACGCTGTTTTGATATCCATTTGTCAAATTTCATATTCCAAATATGAAGATATGACAATGAGAATTCTAATAGGTTAAAGCATGACTACGAGTGAGAAAGTTTTATCATAGTCGAAATATGAGTCAACCTTTTACATTTAGTCTTGCTTAATTAGTATGTACCTTTGCTACCCATGTGAGTTTTCTCCAAGAAAACTTAATTCCATCCTTCGGTCTTTTACACCTTAGGTTAAAATGATCAAGTTCAAAACTTGATTATTATACATAGATTGCCTTTTAGATTTCATGACTCAAAGTCATTAATCTAATATGGAGCGGACATTGCATTTTGATAGGTGGTAGATATGTCATTCTCAATGAACTTTATCACAATACTTTCTATTTCGAGAAATACAATATTTCTTGTCATAGAATGTATCCTATCATACATGCAAGTAACTTGTGTAACTTGAACGAATTTTACAACTCCGTGTAAAAGTTTGTTCAATCTTCCATCTAAGGTTCTTTGTAATTTTCTGGGTTTCGAACAATTCGAGATATATTTTACTCCCACTGGTTCTCTTAGAGATAAACAATTTATCTAGAAAAGTACCATTACCAATAAATAATTTGTTTCTTAGAAGTAAAATAATATCCTCGAGTTTCCGTCCCATGGGATTTTAGATATGGATCTCTCATTTATTTGATCAAAACAATAATGCCTTAAGAATTTAATTATTTATGTTCTAACCTTGTTTATTATTTTGTTCTTCAAGATTTAGGGTATAGAGTTTATTTATATGATTAACAATACAATAAAGTAAATCATAATAGATAAAACACTTTTCTTATTCTCAATAAGAAATAAATATCCTTCATTATCTTATAACAAAATAATACTTTCTACTTAATAAATAAATCCACTTCATAAGTGTTCTACGAACAATGTTGCAACCCTTGCATTATTACCATTCGTAGATTAACTTTACTTTTAAGTAGTCTTTCAATTTACTAATTCTTGCACATTTTTTACAAATGTTGGATCAAATCCGGTATCCAATACCCAATAATTAAAATTTAGAAAGATTAATTCTATAACATAAATTTCCGAAGTGGTAGTATCACTACCATTTACTTTCTTTGATCATCCAGAATTTTTGATTGCAATTTTAAATGGTCAATCCAATTGCCATGTTATCAAATTTCGCTTATTCAGAGTTATAATTTTAGTCACAATTATTTCCTTTAGGTTTGACAACATTTGTCTTACCTTTATCTTTTAATCCTTTCCTTTTAGAAATTCACAAAGTCAAAAATCAAATTTTCGACTTAGATTATTATCTAGCCGCATGATAGTTCAGACATTGAGAGCACAAACATGTCTCATCAATTTAACTAATTTCAGCAATCAAGAACAATTCAAGATTCTGATATTTAGTTTATCTGAATTCTAAATTGACATCACTTTTCAGGAAACTTGATTTCGCAAACCAGCCGTCTGAAACTAGATTCAATCTTAGATTAATTTTGAAATTGATATTTAATTTCAGGAAACACGGTTTCTAAAACCAGTTATCTGACAATTAAATCAACTCAAAATATTTATTGTAAAAGCGGTAGATTTTAAATTTCCATAATTTACCTTAGAATTGTTTTCCTTAATTCAAGTAGGATTTAGTGTTCATGGTGATCTAATCATCATGATCATCAAAACCAAGAGTAAATAATTTACTCATGAATCTAAGATCATCAACAAGTTAACCAAATTAAATTTTGATGATCCTATGGAACATATTAATCAAATTAATAATGCAGTTTAGGTTACTTAGGATTATTAAGAATGTATAATTTCCGTTCTTGCTTTAGAACAATTCTTAAGCTCATGATCCAATTATAGAAATTAATTCCATTCTCTTTTAACTTTGTCCTTTCAAGAACAGATTGCAGTAACAAACATAATTAAAACATAATATAACATTCTACACAAATATGCAAATAAATATACACCTATATTTCATACCAATCATTTAAGAGATAAATAGTTTGTATTTCATAAATGCTCCCACTAAATTATATAACCTTCATATACAACAATTGTATAATATAATTTTTAGTGGGCTAAGACCCATATTTGACTTGATCTTACGTCCGTGAGGGCAAGATGCATAAGACCAAGCTATTTAGGTAGATAACTCCTTATCAATCACATCATATGTGACTCTTAGATCTTTTATGAGATTTGTTTGAGACATCCAATGTCAAACATGTTTTAATCTCATCTTGTGCCTTAGGCCCATAATTCTTATGATAGCCTAATTAATTCAAACCACGTTAAACGCATAGGAACCACTCTTTCACTCATCATGCTCATACACTGATAGAATTAATACACCTCGCGATGGTTAGAGTCCGCATAAAATTACCCGGTGTACTCACATGTGTTTTAATAATGGATTGGCACATGACTTAATTTTAAAGAAGGTTCATCTCCTGTAGCATACAACACGTTAATGAGCACATAACATGTAAAGCATCAAGATTAGTCATTAAATTAATCTCCATTAATTTAAGCACGAATTTTATGTATTATTAGTTTCTCTATAATTATGAGGATGAGACTCTTTGAACTTTGGTTATTATCTCCAAATAAAGACAACAAGAAGTGCGGCCGAACTAAGCCATAGGCAACCACAATTCCACACTAATTCAAGAAACCAAGAAAGTAGTCCATGTGGCCGAAACTAAGCAATAGATGGTCTCGATGAACGTAGACCAATTGCATTCACAATTCCATATGTATCTCCAAACTTGAATCAAGAACTTTGTTTCTTAATTTTAGCAATTATGAACTCTTCATAATTCTAACTTCGTTTTATCTTTGAATCGTTGATTGCGATCAAATTTGGATAACACAGTCTCGAGAACGTAGGCTAGCCGTCCAAAACATGATCCAATCTCAGAATTCACAAGACTAAAACAAATAGGAAATTTAAACCCCGAGATCCACCTCGAACCCCAAGCCGCGCCCGCACCAGACCAATAGGTCCGGCCGGGTCATCACTTGGGTCCGGTCGGACCTCCTCGGAAAAATCCCAAAAATTTCAAAATTCAAAATTTGTCTCAAAATTGTTTTTCCACCCGATTCAATTTGGATTTGATATTATTGATGATCCAATCACCATGATCATCAAAACCTTGAATAAACCATTTATTCTTGAATCTCTAAATTATCAAAACTTTGATCCAATAAAAAATTGATAATCCAAACAATTTTAAGTCCACCATAATATTTATTGCGATTGAATAGTTCGATTAATGTTATAAAAACAATAAACCACATAAAACGCATAAACTACATAAACACCATGAATCTAAATTCAAATAGCATGTTAGCACATATAATCCAATTATATTATCAACATGATATTATTAAAATAATCAAACATGAACGGTGCTCTGATACCACTGTTGGGTTTTGAGGCAACATGCGCAGCGGAAGAAAGCGATAACAATCAACAAAACCTTAAGCCCCAAGATCCATTCATGATGATTAAATTAATAGCAAGAAGAATTTAGAATACTAACCGTAGGTGCGCGTTTAAATTTTTGGATCTCCAAATCTTCAAGTCTTCAAGCTTTAAGATTTGATCTCCTCGTTCTTCAAGTTCTTCGGATCAGGATCACAGGAACACGAACTTGAGATGTTAAAGCAAACATCCTCTATGTGTATCCACACACGAACGAATATCTAGAACGATTTTAGATCTAGATTTCTAGACCCATTAGAAAACACATTTTTCTAATCCTCAAAAGCTATATGAATTTATTGGTGTTCTTGAGCTTTTGATTGAAAATCTAAACTCAAGAATATGTTTTTCAAACACATGGAGGCTACCAATAATGATACAATATCAATTAGGTTAATACCTTGTAAAGGGAGATGTATTTAAACTTAAAAGTCCTAAACCATTTAGGAAATTTAGTCCAAATCCCGTCAAAAATCGAATCAGAAAAACAGGCCCGAAACCCTCTTTTCCCAACCGGGTATAGGAAGTTTCCCGACCGGGTCAAGAACCTGGTCCGACGGGGTCACAAAGATGGTCCGCCCGGACCCTTCAGAAATTCCAATTTTCTGTTTTCTTTGATTCCAATTTTTACGCTCTTTTACGTAATTTCAATTTTAGCCTTTTGTAAATTCATTATTTTATGTGTGACCCCATATGATTATATTAAGTTTGCAATGAGTCAAACCAAGGTCAAACCCATAAGTCACGAGCGGATTTTAGCAAGCCATCATAACTACCCAATTAATATAACTTAAATGACGTTCGCTATCCTCATAGAACATATCACAATCCTTTTGTCACGCAATATCATATTAGACATAAGTCATGGTCCACGTCAAATTATATTGTCCAATGCTTTCTCGATCCCTAGTAGATTGATATGAGCAAATGACATTGAACACTTCAACTCACTTGGGTATGGCCATACACTGTCATCAATCTCACTCCTCGAGAGGCCAAGCAGATATCTCTCTTGAGAGAGGGACAAATCCCATCTTGACTTATCATTCGTACCTACATGAATTCGATTATGCCAATTGTAGCCTTTATAACCACCCGGTTAGGGGTAGCTTTTGAGTACCTCAAACATAATATTCATCATGTGGAAGACTATGATAATCTCAGGTCTAAGGATAAATAATATAACTATATGAGATTTAATTATGACATCTGATCATGACATAAATCTCATAGCGGGTCATGTCCAGTACGTGTTCACTAACAAGTACCTATAAGCTTAATTTGTATCATATACACATGATCATCAATTAAACTTATACTAGTTTTTCATAAGTACTAGGGATGGGGATTATTATAATAAACATGTAAAACATATAATAGTCCAGGGTTGTTATCTCTATAACAAATGAGAACATGATGCAACGTAAGGCCTTTCTCAAGATCCTAGGGCATAATTTCCAATAATCTCCCACTTGCACTAGGCCCAATCAATGCGTATCCAATACCATTGAGCTTAGATTATGACCATCATAACAGCATGTGGAGAACCTTATGTAGGAAGATTATCCTTGTTATAATCATAAAGTATTTTGCATATTTTGACATCTCCCATGTCAACGATTTTTCGTAGAGATGGAAATGTCTAAGTGTGTGTTTGGATCATGGATGAGCCTGTGGCACCTTAACTTGTGCAATAACCATTATATCACAATAAAGGTCCATAGGATTAGTAGTACTAAAACTATTTCTAGTTTTACTAATAACATCTATATTCAAAAAACTCCCTTAGTTACAATTCTTGTAACTAGATACTCAATTTTATAGGTAGAATAATTTATAGTTCATTTGTTTGGAACTATTCCAACTAATATCATTTACTTTAAATATATGTCCATACTGCGATCTTTAATTAACCTTTGTCGATGTGGAAGCATGCATCTATGTAACCATTTACTAGATCATCTCTCATGTCAACAACTATCAAGAATGCATCATTAGTTCTTCTCAAGTACATAAGGACCTTCTTGACCACCATCTAGTGAGTTTCACTAGGATATAATTAGTTTGTTCTCATCATACTCCAAGTATACGAGTTATCCCGTGTAAGTACATAATATGACATACTTGATAGATCCGATTTCTGAAGCATATGGAATCATAATCATATATTCTTGCTCATTAGTCTTCCACTAAGACTAAGTCTTGTCAAGAACATTGTCATTAGACAATTTTGCAAGTTCTTCTCCAAGAGTCTTCCATACTGAACAATTTAGTACTTTGTCTCTATAAGTACTTTGACACAAACCAATCAACTTCCTAGATTTATATCAATAGATATTAACTTCAAGGATATAAGCGGCTTTATCCTAAGCCCTTCATTAAGAAACTCTTTCCAATAAACTATATGTCAACCACATATACAAGACTTAGAACAATAACTACGCTCCCACTAATTTCTTAGCAAACACAAGTCTCATATTTTATGAATTTCAAACGATTTGAATACTTCATCAAAATGAATATTTCAACTCCAAGAAGTTTGTTTTAATCCATCACATGGATTTCTGCATCTTACATACTTTATTTGAATTTTCTAGGCTATCAAAACCTTTAGGTTGTATCCAATACATCCTTAAGTAAGTTCCCGTTAAGGAACGCTGTTTTGATATCCATTTGTCAAATTTCCTATTCCAAATATGAAGATATGACAATGAGAATTCTAATAGCTTAAAGCATGACTACGAGTGAGAAAGTTTTATCATAGTCGAAATATAAGTCAACCTTTTAACATTTAGTCTTGCTTAATTAGTATGTTCCTTTGCTACCCATGTGAGTTTTCTCCAAGAAAACTTAATTCCATCCTTCGGTCTTTTACACCTTAGGTTAAAATGATCAAGTTACAAACTTGATTATTATACTACCTCCGTCCCAGCTCAATGTGCACACTTACCTTTTAAGTGGGTGTCGTTGATATGTGCACAATCCAAAAAAGGAAAGTTTTTTATTATTTTTATAATCTTCCACTCATTCTCTCTCTTCCTCCCAACCACTCATTATTCTCCACTCATTCTCTTTCTTCCTCTCAACCACTCATTATTCTCCACTCATTCTCTTTCTTCCTCCCAACCACTCATTATTCTCCACTCACAATACTTTTGAATATAAATAATCTCTCCTTAAATATTGTGCCAAACAGTAAAGATGCGTATTGAGTTGGGACGGAGGTAGTACATGGATTGCCTTTTAGATTTTATGACTCCAAGTCATTAATCTAATATGGAGCGGACATTGCATTTTGATAGGTGGTAGATATGTCATTCTCAATGAACTTTATCACAATACTTTCTATTTCGAGAAATACAATATTTCTTGTCATAGAATGTATCCTATCATACATGCAAGTAACTTGTGTAACTTGAACGAATTTTACAACTCCTTGTAAAAGTTTGTTCAATCTTCCATCTAAGGTTCTTTGCAATTTTCTGGGTTTCGAACAATTCGAGATATATTTACTCCCACTGGTTCTTTTAGAGAAAAACAATTTATCTAGAAAAGTACCATTACCAACAAATAATTTGTTTCTTAGAAGTAAAATAATATCCTCGAGTTTCCTTAAGATATCCCATAAAATCCATTTATTAGATTTAAGTGTGAGCTTGTTCCAAACAAGTCTTTTCGCAAAAGTCTCACTTTCTTAAATCTTTATGAAAGACAAACCGAGTTTTATTTCATCCCATATCTCATATGGACCCTTTTGAACCTATTTTGATGGAACTCAAATTAGTGTAATTATAGAAATTTCCAATGCATAACCCCAAAATAAATAATGGAAGATCAATTTTGACTTTATCATCTAATGAACAATATCCAATAAGGTTCTAGACCTCCACGTAGACACATTATTCCAAAATGGTGTTCTTTGTGGAGTTCATTGTGAAACAATTTCACAACCTTAAAGATGATTGTCAAAATCTTGGTTTAATTATTCATCATCTCGATTGAATCAGAATCTTTGAATAGATTTACCAAGTTGTACCAAAATCCTGTTTTAGCATTGCTGCTTAATGGACCATATACATCAACATGTATTAGGTCTAATAAGATGTTAGCCTTTTACTACTCCTAGTAAAAGATGTCTTGGTCCAAGTAAATATGACTTGCATAAATCATATGATTCAAAATCATATGACTTTAAAACTCCGTCCCATGGGATTTTAGATATGCGTCTCTCATTTATTTGATCAAAACAATAATGCCTTAAGAATTTAATTATTTATGTTATAACCTTGTTTATTATTTTGTTATTCAAGATTTAGGGTATAGAGTTTATTTATAAGATTAACAATACAATAAAGTAAATCACAATAGATAAAACACTTTTCTTATTCTCAATAAGAAATAAATATCCTTCATTATCTTATAACAAAATAATACTTTCTACTTAATAAATAAATCCACTTCATAAGTGTTCTACGAACAATGTTGCAACCCTTGCATTATTACCATTCGTAGATTAACTTTACTTTTAAGTAGTCTTTCAATTTACTAATTCTTGCACATTTTTTATAAATGTTGGATCAAATCCGGTATCCAATACCCAATAATTAAAATTTAGAAAGATTAATTTTATAACATAAATGTCCGAAGTGGTAGTATCACTACCATTTACTTTCTTTGATCATCCAGAATTTTTTATTGCAATTTTAAATGGTCAATCCAATTGCCATGTTATCAAATTTCACTTATTCAGAGTTATAATTTTAGTCACAATTATTTCCTTTAGGTTTGACAACATTTGTCTTACCTTTATCTTTTAATCCTTTCCTTTTAGAAATTCACAAAGTCAAAAATAAAATTTTCGACTTAGATTATTATCTAGCCACATGATAGTTCAGACATTGAGAGCACAAACATGTCTCATCAATTTAACTAATTTCAGCAATCAAGAACAATTCAAGATTCTGATATTTAGTTTATCTGAATTCTGAATTGACATCACTTTTCAGGAAACTTGGTTTCGCAAACCAGCCGTCTGAAACTAGATTCAATCTTAGATTAATTTTGAAATTGATATTTAATTTCAGGAAACACGGTTTCTAAAACTAGTCATCTGACAATTAAATTCAACTCAAAATATTTATGGTAAAAGCGGTAGATTTTAAATTTCCATAATTTACCTTAGAATTGCTTTCCTTGTTTCAAGTAGGATTTGGTGTTCATGGTGATCTAATCATCATGATCATCAAAACCAAGAGTAAATAATTTACTCATGAATCTAAGATCATCAACAAGTTATTCAAATTAAATTTTGATGAACCTATGGAACATATTAATCAAATTAATATTGCAATTTAGGTTACTTAGGATTATTAAGAATGTATAATTTCCGTTCTTGCTTTAGAAAAATTCTTAAGCTCATGATCCAATCATAGAAATTAATTCTATTCTCTTTTAACTTTGTCCTTTCAAGAACAGATTGCAGTAACAAACATAATTAAAACATAAAATAACATTCTACACAAATATGCAAATAAATATACACTTATATTTCATACCAATCATTTAAGAGATAAATAGTTTGTATTTCATAAATGCTCCCACTAAATTATATAACCTTCATATACAACAATTGTATAATATAATTTTGAGTGGGCTAAGACCCATATTTGACTTGATCTTACGTCCGCGAGGGCAAGATGCATAAGACCAAGCTATTTAGGTAGATAACTCCTTATCAATCACATCATATGTGACTCTTAGATCTTTTATGAGATTTGTTTTAGACATCCAATGTCAAACATGTTTTAATCTCATCTTGTGCCTTAGGCCCATAACTCTTATGATAGCCTAATTAAGTCAAACCACGTTAAACGCATAGGAACCACTCTTTCACTCATCATGCTCATACACCGATAGAATTAATACGCCTCGCGATGGTTAGAGTCCGCATAAAATTACCCGGTTTACTCACATGTGTTTTAATAATGGATTGGCACATGACTTAATTTTAAAGAAGGTTCATCTCCTGTAGCATACAACACGTTAATGAGCACATAACATGTAAAGCATCAAGATTAGTCATTAAATTAATCTCCATTAATTTAAGCACGATTTTTATGTATTATTAGTTTCTCTAAAATTATGAGGATGAGACTCTTTGAACTTTGGTTATTATCTCCAAATCAAGACAACAAGAAGTGCGGCCGAACTAAGCCATAGGGAACCACAATTCCACACTAATTCAAGAAACCAAGAAAGTAGTCCATGTGGCCGAAACTAAGCAATAGATGGTCTCGATGAATGTAGACCAATTGCATTCACAATTCCACATGGATCTCCAAACTTGAATCAAGAACTTTGTTTCTTAATTTTAGCAATTATGAACTCTTCATAATTCTAACTTCGTTTTATCTTTGAATCTTTGATTGCGATCAATTTTGGGTAACACAGTCTCGAGAACGTAGGCTAGCCGTCCAAAACATGATCCAATCTCAGAATTCACAAGACTAAAACAAATAGGAAATTTAAACCCTGAGATCCACCTCGAACCCCAAGACGCGCCCGCACCAGACCAATAGGTCCGGCCGGGTCATCACTTGGGTCCGGTCGGACCTCCTCGGAAAAATCCCAGAAATTTCAAAATTCAAAATTTGTCTCAAAATTGTTTTTCCCCCCGATTCAATTTGGATTTGATATTCTTGATGATTCAATTACCATGATCATCAAAACCTTGAATAAACCATTTATTCTTGAATCTCTAAATTATCAAAACTTTGATCCAATAAAAAATTGATAATCCAAACAATTTTAAGTCCACCATAATATTTATTGCGATTGAATAGTTCGATTAATGTTATAAAAACAATAAACCACATAAAACGCATAAACTACATAAACACCATGAATCTAAATTCAAATAGCATGTTAACACATATAATCCAATTATATTATCAACATGATATTATTAAAATAATCAAACATGAATGGGGCTCTGATACCACTGTTGGGTTTTGAGGCAACATGCGCAGCGGAAGAAAGCGATAACAATCAACAAAACCTTAAGCCCCAAGATCCATTCATGATGATTAAACTAATAGCAATAAGAATTTAGAATACTAACCGTAGTTGCGCGTTTAAATTTTTGGATCTCCAAATCTTCAAGTCTTCAAGCTTTAAGATTTGATCTCCTCGTTCTTCAAGTTCTTCGGATCAGGATCACAGGAACACGAACTTGAGATGTTAAAGCAAACATCCTCTATGTGTATCCACACACGAATGAAAATCTAGAATGATTTTAGATCTAGATTGCTAGACCCATTAAAAAACACATTTTTCTAATCCTCAAAGGCTATATGAATTTATTGGTGTTCTTGAGCTTTTGATTAAGAATCTAAACTCAAGAATATGTTTTTAAAACACATGGAGGCTACCAATAATGATACAATATCAATTAGGTTAATACCTTGGAAAGAGAGATGTATTTAAACTTAAAAGTCCTAAACCATGTAGGAAATTTAGTCCAAATCCCGTAAAAAATCGAATCAGAAAAACAGGCCTGAAACCCTCTTTTCCGAACCGGGTATAGGAAGTTTCCCGACCGGGTCAACAACCTGGTCCGACGGGGTCACAAAGATGGTCCGCCCGGACCCTTCAGAAAATCCAATTTTCTATTTTCTTTGATTCCGATTTTTACGCTCTTTTACGTAATTTCAATTTTAGCCTTTTGTAAATTCGTTCTTTTATGTGTGACCCCATAGGATTATATTAAGTTGGC
Organism: Campanula takesimana; assembly: GCA_026119855.1. Taxonomy (NCBI): domain Eukaryota; kingdom Viridiplantae; phylum Streptophyta; class Magnoliopsida; order Asterales; family Campanulaceae; genus Campanula; species Campanula takesimana. The sequence continues at coordinate 445,297 of JAOWBW010000620.1, forward strand.
AATGAGTCAAACCAAGGTCAAACCCATAAGTCACGAGCGGATTTTAGCAAGCCATCATGACTACCCAATTAATATAACTTAAATGACGTTCGCTATTCTCATAGAATATATCACAATCCTTTTTTCACGCGATATCATTTTGGACATAAGTCATGGTCCACGTCAAATTATGTTGTCCAATGCTTTCTCGATCCCGAGTAGATTGATATGAGCAAATGACATTGAACACTTCAATTCACTTGGGTATGGCCATACACTGTCATCAATCTCACTCCTCGAGAGGCCAAGCAGATATCTCTCTTGAGAGAGGGACAAATCCCATCTTGACTTATCATTCGTACCTACATGAATTCGATTATGCCATTTGTAGCCTTTATAACCACCCGGTTAGGGGTAGCTTTTGAGTACGTCAAACATAATATTCATCATGTGGAAGACTATGATAATCTCAGGTCTAAGGATAAATAATATAACTATATGAGATTTAATTATGACATCTGATCATGACATAAATCTCATAGCGGGTCATGTCCAGTACGTGTTCACTAACAAGTACCTATAAGATTAATTTGTATCATATACACATGATCATCAATTAAACTTATACTAGTTCTTCATAAGTACTAGGGATGGGGATTATTATAATAAACCTGTAAAACATATAATAGTCCAGGGTTGTTATCTCTATAACAAATGAGAACATGATGCAACGTAAGGCCTTTCTCAAGAGCCTAGGGCATAATTTCCAATAATCTCCCACTTGCACTAGGCCCAATCAATGCGTATCCAATACCATTGAGCTTAGATTATGACCATCATAACAGCATGTGGAGAACCTTATGTAGGAAGATTATCCTTGTTATAATCATAAAGGATTTTGCATATTTTGACATCTCCCATGTCAACGATTTTTCGTAGAGATGGAAATGTCTAAGTGTGTGTTTGGATCATGGATGAGCCTGTGGCACCTTAACTTGTGCAATAACCATTATTTCACAATAAAGGTCCATAGGATTAGTAGTACTAAAACTATTTCTAGTTTTACTAATAACATCTATATTCAAAAAACTCCCTTAGTTACAATTCTTGTAACTAGATACTCAATTTTATAGGTAGAATAATTTATTGTTCATTTGTTTGGAACTATTCCAACTAATATCATTTACTTTAAACATATGTCCATACTGCGATCTTTAATTAACCTTTGTCGATCTGGAAGCATGCATCTATGTAACCATTTACTAGATCATCTCTCATGTCAACAACTATCAAGAATGCGTCATTAGTTCTTCTCAAGTACATAAGGACCTTCTTGACCACCATCTAGTGACTTTCACTAGGATATAATTAGTTTGTTCTCATCATACTCCAAGTATACGAGTTATCCCGTCTAAGTACATAATATGACATACATGATAGATCCGATTTCTGAAGCATATGGAATCATAATCATGTATTCTTGCTCATTAGTCTTCCACTAAGACTAAGTCTTGTCAAGAACATTATCATTAGACAACTTTGCAAGTTCTTCTCCAAGAGTCTTGCATACTGAACAATTCAGTACTTTGTCTCTATAAGTACTTTGACACAAACCAATCAACTTCCTAGATTTATATCAATAGATATTAACTTCAAGGATATAAGCGGCTTTATCCTAAGTCCTTCATTAAGAAACTCTTTCCAATGAACTATATGTCAACCACATATACAAGACTTAGAACAATAACTACGCTCCCACTAATTTCTTAGCAAACACAAGTCTCATATTTTATGAATTTCAAACGATTTGAATACTTCATCAAAATGAATATTTCAAATCCAAGAAGTTTGTTTTAATCCATCACATGGATTTCTGCATCTTACATACTTTATTTGAATCTTCTAGGCTATCAAAACCTTTAGGTTGTATCCAATACATCCTTAAGTAAGTTCCCGTTAAGGAACGCTGTTTTGATATCCATTTGTCAAATTTCCTATTCCAAATATGAAGATATGACAATGAGAATTCTAATAGCTTAAAGCATGACTACGAGTGAGAAAGTTTTATCATAGTCAAAATATGAGTCAACCATTTTACATTTAGTCTTGCTTAATTAGTATGTTCATTTGCTACCCATGTGAGTTTTCTCCAAGAAAACTTAATTCCATCCTTCGGTCTTTTACACCTTAGGTTAAAATGATCAAGTTACAAACTTGATTATTATACATGGATTGCCTTTTAGATTTCATGACTCCAAGTCATTAATCTAATATGGAGCGGACATTGCATTTTGATAGGTGGTAGATATGTCATTCTCAATGAACTTTATCACAATACTTTCTATTTCGAGAAATACAATATTTCTTGTCATAGAATGTATCCTATCATACATGCAAGTAACTTGTGTAACTTGAACGAATTTTACAACTCCTTGTAAAAGTTTGTTCAATCTTCCATCTAAGGTTCTTTGTAATTTTCTGGGTTTCGAACAATTCGAGATATATTTTACTCCCACTGGTTCTTTTAGAGATAAACAATTTATCTAGAAAAGTACCATTACCAACAAATAATTTGTTTCTTAGAAGTAAAATAATATCCTCGAGTTTCCTTAAGATATCCCATAAAATCCATTTATTAGATTTAAGTGTGAGCTTGTTCCAAACAAGTCTTTTCGCAAAAGTCTCACTTTCTTAAATCTTTATGAAAGACAAACCAAGTTTTCTTTCATCCCATATCTCATATGGACCCTTTTGAACCTATTTTGATGGAACTCAAATTAGTGTAATTATAAAAATTTCTAATGCATAACCCCAAAATAAATAATGGAAGATCAATTTTGACTTTATCATCTAATGAACAATATCCAATAAGGTTCTAGACCTCCACGTAGACACATTATTCCAAAATGGTGTTCTTTATGGAGTTCATTGTGAAACAATTTCACAACCTTAAAGATGATTATCAAAATCTTGGTTTAATTATTCATCATCTCGATCGAATCGGAATCTTTGAATAGATTTACCAAGTGGTACCAAAATCCTGTTTTAGCATTGCTGCTTAATGGACCATATACATCAACATGTATTAGATCTAATAAGATGTTAGCCTTTTACTACTCCTAGTAAAAGATGTCTTGGTCCAAGTAAATAAGACTTGCATAAATCATATGATTCAAAATCATATGATTTTAAAACTCCGTCCCATGGAATTTTAGATATGCGTCTCTCATTTATTTGATCAAAACAATAATGCCTTAAGAATTTAATTATTTATGTTATAACCTTGTTTATTATTTTGTTCTTCAAGATTTAGGATATAGAGTTTATTTATATGATTAACAATACAATAAAGTAAATCATAATAAATAAAACACTTTTCTTATTCTCAATAAAAAATAAATATCCTTCATTATCTTATAACAAAATAATACTTTCTACTTAATAAATAAATCCACTTCATAAGTGTTCTACGAACAATGTTGCAACCCTTGCATTATTACCATTCGTAGATTAACTTTACTTTTAAGTAGTCTTTCAATTTACTAATTCTTGCACATTTTTTACAAATGTGGGATCAAATCCGGTATCCAATACCCAATAATTAAAATTTAGAAAGATTAATTCTATAACATAAATGTCCGAAGTGGTAGTATCACTACCATTTACTTTCTTTGATCATCCAGAATTTTTGATTGCAATTTTAAATGGTCAATCCAATTGCCATGTTATCAAATTTCGCTTATTCAGAGTTATAATTTTAGTCACAATTATTTCCTTTAGGTTTGACAATATTTTTCTTACCTTTATCTTTTAATCCTTTCCTTTTAGAAATTCACAAAGTCAAAAATCAAATTTTCGACTTAGATTATTATCTAGCCGCATGATAGTTCAGACATTGAGAGCACAAACATGTCTCATCAATTTAACTAATTTCAGCAATCAAGAACAATTCAAGATTCTGATATTTAGTTTATCTGAATTCTGAATTGACATCACTTTTCAGGAAACTTGGTTTCGCAAACCAGCCGTCTGAAACTAGATTCAATCTTAGATTAATTTTGAAATTGATATTTAATTTCAGGAAACACGGTTTCTAAAACCAACCATCTGACAATTAAATTCAACTCAAAATATTTATTGTAAAAGCGGTAGATTTTAAATTTCCAAAATTTACCTTAGAATTGCTTTCCTTTATTCAATTAGAATTTGGTGTTCATGGTGATCTAATCATCATGATCATCAAAACCAAGAGTAAACAATTTACTCATGAATCTAAGATCATCAACAAGTTAATCAAATTAAATTTTGATGATCCTATGGAACATATTAATCAAATTAATATTGCAATTTAGGTTACTTAGGATTATTAAGAATGTATAATTTCCGTTCTTGCTTTAGAACAATTCTTAAGCTCATGATCCAATCATAGAAATTAATTTCATTCTCTTTTAACTTTGTCATTTCAAGAACAGATTGCAGTAACAAACATAATTAAAGCATAATATAACATTCTACACAAATATGCAAATAAATATGCACCTATATTTCATACCAATCATTTAAGAGATAAATAGTTTGTATTTCATGAATGCTCCCGCTAAATTATATAACCTTCATATACAACAATTGTATAATATAATTGTGAGTGGGCTAAGACTCATATTTCACTTGATCTTACGTTCGCGAGGGCAAGATGCATAAGACCAAGCTATTTAGGTAGATAACTCCTTATCAATCACATCATATGTGACTCTTAGATCTTTTATGAGATTTGTTTTAGACATCCAATGTCAAACATAGTTTAATCTCATCTTGTGCATTAGGCCCATAACTCTTAAGATAGCCTAATTAAGTCAAACCACGTTAAACGCATAGGAACCACTCTTTCACTCATTATGCTCATACACTGGTAGAATTAATGCGCCTCGCGATGGTTAGAGCCCGCATAAAATTACCCGGTGTACTCACATGTGTTTTAATAATGGATTGGCACATGACTTAATTTTAAAGAAGGTCCATCTCCTGTAGCATACAACATATTAATGAGCACATAACATGTAAAGGATCAAGATTAGTCATTAAATTAATCTCCATTAATTTAAGCATGATTTTTATGTATCATTAGTTTCTCTATAATTATGAGGATGAGACTCTTTGAACTTTGGTTATTATCTCCAAATCAAGACAACAAGAAGTGCGGCATAACTAAGCCATAGGCAACCACAATTCCACACTAATTCAAGAAACCAAGAAAGTAGTCCATGTGGCCAAAACTAAGCAATAGATGGTCTCGATGAACGTATGCCAATTGCATTCACAATTCCACATGGACCTCCAAACTTGAATCAAGAACTTTGTTTCTTAATTTTAGCAATTATGAACTCTTCATAATTCTAACTTTGTTTTATCTTTGAATCTTTGATTGCGATCAATTTTGGGTAACACAGTCTCGAGAACGTAGGCTAGCCGTCCAAAGCTTGATCCAATCTCAGAATTCACAAGACTAAAACAAATAGAAAATTTAAACCCCGAGATCCACCCCGAACCCCAATCCGCGCCTGCACCAGACCAATAGGTCCGGCCGGGTCATCACTTGGGTCCGGTCGGACCTCCTCAGAAAAATCCCAAAAATTTCAAAATTCAAAATTTGTCTCAAAATTGTTTTTTCCCCCTATTCAATTTGGATTTGATGTTCTTGATGATCCAATCACCATGATCATCAAAACCTTGAATAAACCATTTATTCTTGAATCTCTAGATTATCAAAACTTTAATCCAATAAAAAATTGATAACCTAAATAATTTTAAGTCCACCATAATATTTATTGCGATTGAATAGTGCGATTGATGTTATAAAAACAATAAACCACATAAAATGAATAAACTACATAAACACCATGAATCTAAATCCAAATAGCCTGTTAACACATATAATCCAATTATATTATCAACAAGATATTATTAAAATAATCAAACATGAACGGGGCTCTGATACCACTGTTGGGTTTTGAGGCAACATGCGCAGCGGAAGAAAGCGATAACAATCAACAAAACCCTAAGCCCCAAGATCCATTCATGATGATTAAATTAATAGCAAGAAAAATTTAGAATACTAACCGTAGTTACGCGTTTAAATTTTCGGATCTCCAAATCTTCAAGTCTTCAAGCTTTAAGATTTGATCTCCTCGTTCTTCAAGTTCTTCGGATCAGGATCACAGGAACACGAACTTGATATGTTAAAGCAAACATCCTCTATGTGTATCTACACGCGAACGAATATCTAGAACGATTCTAGATCTGGATTGCTAGACCCATTAGAAAACACGTTTTTCTAATCCTCAAAGGCTATATGAATTTATTGGTGTTCTTGAGCTTTTGATTCATAATCTAAACTCAAGAATATGTTTCTCAAACACATGGAGGCTACCAATAATAATAAAATATCAATTTGGTTAATACATTGTAAAGAGAGATGTATTTAAACTAAAAAGTCCTAAACCATTTAAGAAATTTAGTCCAAATCCCGTCAAAAATCGAATCAGAAAAACAGGCCGGAAACCCTCTTTGTCCGACCGGGTATAGGAAGTTGCCCGACCGGGTCAACAACCTGGTTCGACCGGGTCACAAAGATGGTCCTCACGGACCCTTCAGAAAATCCAATTTTCTGTTTTCTTTGATTCCGATTTTTACGCATTTTTACGCAATTCCAATTTTAGCCTTTTGTAAATTCGCTATTTTGTGTGTGACCCCATAGAATTATATTAAGTTGACAATGAGTCAAACCAAGGTCAAAGCCATAAGTCACGAGCGGACTCTAGCAAGCCATCATGACTACCCAATTAATATAACTTAAACGATGTTCGTTATCCTCATAGAACATATCACAATCCTTTTGTCACAAGATATCATATTGGACATAAATCATGGTCCACGTCAACTTATATGCTTTCTCGATCCCGATTAGATTGATATGAGCAATGACATTGAACACTTCAATTCATTTGGGTATGGCCAACACTGTCATCAATCTCACTCCTCGAGAGGCCAAGCAGATATCTCTCTTGAAAGAGGGAAAAATCCCATCTTGACTTATCATTCTTCCCTACATGAATCCGATTATGCCAATCGTAGCCTTTATAACCACCCGGATAGAGGTAGCGTTTGGGTACGTCAAACATAATGTTCATCATGTGGAAGACTATGATAATCTCAGGTCTAAAGATAAATGATATAACTATATGAGATTTAATTATGACATCTGACCATGACATAAATCTCATAGCGGGTCATGTCCAGTACGTGTTCACTAACAAGTACCTATAAGCTTAATTTGTATCATATACACATGATCATCATATGATCATCAATTAAACTTATACTAGTTCTTCATAAGTACTAGGGACTGGGATTATTATAATAAACATGTAAAACATATAATAGTCCAGGGTTGTTAGTCGAATACACTGCCACCTACGAGGTCCGCTCATTTGTGTACGGGTTTGCTGGGTATAATCAGATTCTCATGTCCGAAGAGGATCAACACAAGACTGCCTTCACAACACCGTGGGGCACCTTTTGCTACACAGTCATGCCATTTGGGTTGAGGAACGCTGGGGCTACTTATCAAAGGGCTGTGACAGACTTGTTCCACGACATGATTCACAAGGAAATTGAAGTATACGTGGACGACATGATCATCCATTCAAAGGGGACCGACGGTCAACATTTGATCGATCTCCGCAAGTTCTTCGAAAGGCTTCGACAACACAAAATGAGGCTCAATCCCGTAAAGTGCACTTTCGGGGTTATTCGAGGCAAAGTTCTTGGCTACATGGTCACCGAGAGGGGAATTAAAGCAGATCCCTCGAAAATTAAGGCAATCATTGACATGCCTCCTCCAAAGACACAGAAAGAATCAAAGGTTTCATGGGCAGACTTCAGTACATCAGTCGGTTTGTGCACCAATTCACTTCCATGTGTGAGCCCATCTTCAAGCTACTCAAGAAGAATGTGGCTCTAGAGTGGACCGACGCTTGCCAAGAAGCATTCGATCAAGTGAAGCACTATCTGACATGCCCTCCAGTTCTGGTTCCACCGCACAAGGAGAAGCCTCTCTTTCTCTACCTCACAGTGAATGATGAAGCCCTAGGTGCTATGCTAGCACAAGAGCAACGAGACTCCACAAAAGAAAATGCCATTTACTTTGTTAGTCGCCGATTTCAAGGAGGCGAAAATAACTACTCTATCTTAGAGCAGTCATGTGCAGCACTGGTTTGGGTCACTCAAAAGCTCAAATACTACATGGAAGCCTTTCCAATCAAGCTAGTAGCAAAAGTGGACCCGCTCCGCTACATCTTCGAGAAGCCTTTCATGTCAACAAGGATAGCCAAGTTGTATTTCATGCTCGCCGGCTATGATATCACTTACGTCACACTCAAATCTATCAGGGGGAAAGTGTTCAGTGATCAGCTTGCTGAATTTCCGTGTGACGAAGTGAAGGGGGAGGACTTACAGTTTCCCGACGAGCACTTAATTTTCACTACAACCGAGGAAAATAAGTGGCAACTTTTTTTTGATGGCGCAGCCAATAAGCACGGTTATGGGATAGGAATGTTTCTTGTCGATCCAAAGGACATCTATACTCCAATTGCAATCCATCTTGAATTCGAAGCAACCAACAACATTGCTGAATATGAGGCATGTATAGTGGGGCTAGAAGCGGCCCTAGAAAGGAATGTCACAGATCTAGAAGTATTTGGTGACTCCCTGCTCCTTATCAACCAAACATCGGGTAAATGGCGAATCCAAGACCCGACCCTCCAACGGTATGGTCAACACCTCGAGGAATTGGTTGAACAGTTCCAATACATCACGGTCAATTATTTGCCGAGGGACAAGAACCGCTTTGCCGATGCTTTAGCCACCATAGCCTCACTGGTTGAGATGCCAAGAGGAAAGATGATGAAGCCCTTCAAAATTACAAGAAGGACTAGTCCGGCATACTGTATGAGTATTGAGATCAATGAAGTCCAGGATAACCCCCCGTGGTATACAGACATCGTGAACTTTCTTAACAGCGGCACTTTCCCCGAGAACATCAATGGGAAATCTCGAATAGCATTACAAAAGCTAGCCACAAGATATGTGTTGATTGGGAACCGAGTCTACAAGAGACATCATGAAGGGATAAATCTCTTATGTGCAAATGAGACCGAAGCCCAAGAGATAATGCATGAAGTCCACGAAGGCGAATGTGGACCCCACATGAATGGGATTATGTTAGCCAAGAAGATACTTCGTATTGGCTACTATTGGACTACCATGGAAAGAGACTGCATCGAGAAAGTCAAGAAGTGCGCCAAGTGCCAGTTCCATGCCAATTTGCAACATGCTCCACCGTTACAACTATACAACATGACCACACCATGGTCGTTCTCTTGTTGGGGCATAGACATCATTGGCAAAGTCCATCCTACGGGAAGCAACGGACAGTTATTCATTCTAGTGGCCGTGGATTATTTCACAAAATGGGTCGAAGCACAAGCTTATCGAGTTCTCAACGCCAAGAAAGTGGCTGAATTCGTGAAGAACAACATTATGTGCCGATATGGTATTCCTCATGAGATCATCTCTGATAATGGTTCACACTTTGAGAAGAAAATGGATGCACTTTTGATTAACTACAAAATTACCAAACACAATTCATCCTCGTACCGCCCTCAAGCCAATGGAGCGGTCGAAGAAGCAAACAAAACGATCATGGTCATCATACGGAAAATGGTTTCAACAGGAAGGGATTGGCCCGAGAAGTTAGCATTAGCATTGTGGGACTACCGCACATCAATCCGGTCAGCAACGGGTGAAACCCCATATTCATTGGTTTATGGTTCTGAAGCCGTACTCCCAGTCGAACTCGAAGTTCCCTCTCTACGGGACTTACTCGAGAACCAAGTCAATGAGGTTGATTGGATGCAAAGTCGATATGAGCAACTAGCCCTACTCGATGAAAAGAGGTTAAGAGCATTTGAGCACACAAGGGCTTATCAACATATAATGGCAAGGGCTTTCAACAAAAAAGTGAAGCCTTGAAACATCAAAGTGGGAGACTTGGTCTGAAGACAACATCCTCCCAATGCCATGAATCCCCTTAGGAAATGGGGACCCCGATGGATCGGTACTTATGTGGTCAAGAAAATATAAGTGGTAGTGCAGTTAGACTCGTAGACTTGGATGGCGATCAATTGCCAAAGGAGGTCAACCTCGACAAGCTCAAGAAGTTCTATGCCTAACAAATGAGGACCATAAAAAAAAAAAAAAAAAAAAAACCTCGCTAGGTTGAAAACCCGCAAGGGCGGCCTAGGCAAAAATTAGAGCAAGTGCAAAAAAGAAGCCCGCTGGATTGAAAACCCAAAAGGGCGGTCTAGGCAAAAAATAGGGTGCACACACAAAAAAAAATGGTCTTCATTTGTTTGAACTACGGAGACCTGAGCCTCTCTACAAGAGGAACGTAGGCAACCTTCGGGTGCGGTCTAAAACAATATTTTTTACCCAATCATGTCATAACAAAATGCAATTTTTATTCATTCCTTGAAACATTTTGACCATTAAATGGATATTGTTGAGCAATAAAAGATATTAAAACATTAAATCCTAACAAGTGGTCTACTTAAATTGCAATCTTGGGGTACTAAGAAATTTCTAATCTTTCTTCGGTTTGGGAACCCATTGCTTTCGACTAGGGCCTTTGACCTTCTTGATTGGGGGCAGAGCACTCCCGGAGCCACCAAGGCGAGAAAAGACGCTAGGACGGGACGGAGCTTCATCAACAACCTTCCCCTTCCCCTTGCCTTTGTCCAAAGAAACCTTGATGGGGGCTTTGTATGGGCGTTTCCACACATAAGGGGAATTGCCTTTGCCTTTACCTTTCTTCTTCCTCGACAAATAACGTGGCCTAGGGGCTTCAACATGAACCGCCGGCCTTAAAGGTTCAACAACAACCTCGTTCGGTCTTCCCAAACGATCAAAGACACTCGGGCGTGCCTTCACAATAGGGACGGGTATCGACTTTTCACCCTCGGGGACGTACACTTTTACCTCAAAAGAGAAGGTCGTGGGACCCATTCTTGACAAGAATTTGGGGCTTAGAGTAATGAGAAGTATTGCAGAATATTGCTGTGTGGCCAAACTGGTCGAAATGGGTTCAAATTTATAGCTGTTGGAGAATCCTGTACAGAAAGAAAGGGGTTGTAAATCAGCAGCCCAGACGCGGGCGCCTTTGACAGACGACAGAACAGAACAGGCCCTTGTCAGTTCAGCAACAGTCCAGACACGTCAACGCCTTCAACCTGCGACAAGTTCAGAATCCACAACAACAAAACAATGTTCCACAACAACACAAAAAGCACTTTGGGCACACAACTGTTTGTAAAGAGTCGACACCTAAGATCGAGTCTAAATAAACATAAAAATCTAGATAAATAACTAGGACTGTAAATACCTGTTATTTGTTATTACATGAAAAATAAAAATTGTTCAGGACCTCATCCTCTACATAAAAAAAAGCTATTCGGAGTCATCGCCAGCAGTGTTGTGCCCATCCCCGCTGCCGCTCTCAGTCTCCTCATCATAATCAGACTCTTCCTCAGACTCCTCAACCGTGATCTCATGACGGCGTCTCTTTGGCACCTATGCCGAGGAACTGGTACCGCCGCGGCTGAGGCTCCTGCTCAACGACCGCCTCGCTGAGGAGACAGCATCAGTGACAGCATCATCTACATCTAAAGCACCATCTCTGCAACCGCGCCCCATGCCACGGGCTCCCTGAGCAGTTCCTCTCACGGCTGTAGACAATGTCCTTGCGGCCTCCCTAGTCAGGTTCGCCATGTCTCTGCACAGCTCCAGCACCTTCTCCTCCAGATGACGCAGCCTGCTCCGCATTCCCTTGTTTTGGCGACCTATATGCCTATAGGCAGCCACGGGTATGTGTCACAATAGAAACAAGAAACTACATCAGTGTGCTAAAATAAAAGACACTGGAACAGAAAATGGGTCATAGTCAGAAATGTACAGAAAGAGTACAGTCATACCACAGCAGTCTGGGCAGGAGGCTCTCTCTCCGGTGACATCTCCTCAGGGACAATCGCCCTCTGTTCCTCGACAACTCCAAAGTTGGAGTAAGTATAGTACGAAAGAGGCAAGGGAGGATCGAAGCAATAACCAGCACCGGTGGAATAGAACTGAGCAGAAGTCGAGGGGGCAGGCTGTGTTCCCCGAGGGTCAGCATACATAAAGCCCTGCATCAAATGGTTGGCCCTGAAAAGGCCGTAATCCTGATAGGGAAAGAATAAAAGGGAAGCATCGACCCCTGCCATGTACATGGCCCTATCCTCCTCAGATAACGCCTCCCAACGGCGAGGGCAGAAAGGAGGAAAGTCAGGAACCGTAGGCCTAGGAAGATTATGGTAATCTACCACCTGGATCCCATGCTGCCAGTATACTCTCTCTCCCAAGTACATCGCCATGCACTCCACAGAACTCATCAGGAGCCTCGAGCGAGTGGGGAACAAGGTGTGCTCTATGCTGCCATATATCGGTCTCCAGGGAAACAGTGAGTGGGACACATACTCGGGCCTCAAATTGTCCAGATATTTCCTGGCTGAAACCAAGCTAATGGGGGCGGTACCGGTCTTCACGTTTCTGTCCTTGTAAGACCACCTCCTCGCACAGTCAGGATACAGTGGCTGACCCTCCCTCTCGATCCAGAAATCTCTCATGCCCAGAATGGTAAAAGCCCACAGCTGTAAACAGAAACAAAGACAGGATTAATGACAGTCAAAAGTGCAGATAAAGACAAAAAATTTGGGAAAAAGCAAAGTGGCAGATATACCTCCCAAGCGAGAGAAAATCCCGTGACCGAGCTCCTAGTCGAACGACTAGTCAAATCCATGCCGTGATAGCAAGCAGCCAGACCTGCTGCAGCCCAGTTATACTGAGCAGCCTGGTCCAGATCAACCAGAAGGTCCAACAGGGACAAGGCAGCAGAACATCCCCCATTCGCGAACAGGGTGTGGGACAAAGCAGACCAAATAAAAAATCGGGCCATCGCCTCGACCCTGTCAGCGGTAACTCCCCGAGACTCAGCTACCAGGACGCTAAATTAAGCTCGGATTCTCCCCCAAGTCACTCAAGAATTCTTCACCACGAACTCACAGTCGACCAAAGCCAACAGCTCAGCAAGAGTCCTAGCAGTCCCCCTCACACCACAAGGAACGGGCACTCCATGAAAGGGCAAGTCTGTCAAGGCAGTAAAGTCGGTAGGTGTCATGGTCACCTCATCCATCGGCAAATGAAAGGTGTGAGTGGTATCCCACCATCTCTCCCTCAAAGCCTGAATCACATCTGGGTCGTTCTTCAGTGAAGGCAAACTAGTGATGAAAGGACCAAAGCACGTAGCTGCAACCCAATTCCGTACATTCTCGAGAAACTTCTTCCATACAGAAACAGGTGCCTGAGCCTCGCCTCGAATCTCAGACAGACGAGCCCATCTCTGCAAAGAAACAAAGAAAAATTCGTCAGCATAACGGCTAGAAAATGGCCAAACCCAACATGAGAGAAATCCAACAACATGGCAAATTCACAATGTGCAAACAAGTGTGTAAACATGCAAATGGGTGTCCAAGCATTCCTTTTGCAACAAATCAACAATGGAAACAACATGCAGCCATGATCAATAAAAATTTACTGTAGCAGTATTACGAGCAACAATGATATGGCCCAAAAATGCGAAAAATCAATAAAGAAGGGTGAAATTCTTACCAATCCCGCAGAAAGAAAGTGGGAGATATGAGTATGAGACTCATAGGTAAGCAATCTAGGGTCCATGGCCTCAACCCCGATTTCTGCCTCCTCGCCCATTGGCATCTCAAAAGGAGGAGTTTGATGAGAACTCGACATGATTTCTTGATGAAATGGTCTCAAATGGATGAAGGAAATGTTTTGGGATGTTCTCCTTGAAAAATTTCGACTCATAATATGGAGAGTTTGGGCAATTTTTGAACTTAGTCCGAACAGAATGGACAGTTTCTGCACTTATGTGCTGAACTTAAGCGTAAGGCGCGCGCCTCCCGCTACCCTCCTGAAACGCGGGCGCATCCCACAACAGTTCCGGGACGCGGGCGCCTCCCGTGCTGTGTCAGGCCCAGGTGTAAGTTCTCATACAGGAATAAATACATCACATCAATGCTCCTTCAGCTCCCATCCGAGTTTTCAGTTCCACCAAGGGGCATTTCAAGCACAAAGTTTCGCAATGGACATCATTAATCCGACGGTTACAAAAGTCAAAAGTCAATCTCGACATTTTCCTCTTTAAAGGGAAAACATTTTTTCGGTCCGCAGTCAACTGTGCCCGTACCCCACAAAGTCAACAGCAAGTGCGGCTCCGAATAGCATACATCTCCAAGTAGCAATTTGGTCCATGGTGAACCGTTGAAATCACCGCCTCTTTATCAACAAAGTCTACTCAAGAAACTCATATTCATCGCTAGTCCCCTATATGGGCTTTAAATTAGCAGACGAATTCTCGGATCCCGCTATCAGCAGATGGATTCTCAGATCCCGTTAGTCCCCTATACGGACTTTAAATCAGCAGACGGATTCTCAGATCCCGCTATCAGCAGACGGATTCTCGGATCCCGCTATTGACAGACGGATTCTCGGATCCCGCTATCGGCAAACGGATTCTCAGATCCCACCAGTCCCCTATACGGACTTTAAATCAACAGACAGATTCTCGGATCCCGCTATCGGTAGACGAATTCTCAGATCCCGCTAGTCCCCTATACGGACTTTAATTCAGCAGACGGATTCTCGGATCCCGCTATCGGCAGACGGATTCTCAGATCCCGCCAGTCCCCTATACGGACTTTAAATCAGCAGATGGATTCTCGGATCCCGCTATCGGCAGACGGATTCTCAGATCCCGCCAGGTCCTCTATACAGACTTTAAATCAGCAGACGGATTCTCGGATCCCGCTATCGGCAGACGGATTCTCGGATCCCGCCAGGTCCTCTATAAAGACTTTAAATCGGCAGACGGATTCTCGGATCCCGCCAGGTCCTCTATATAGACTTTAAATCGGAAGACGGATTCTTGGATCCCGCCAGTCCTCTATACGGACTTTAAATCAGCAGACAGATTCTCGGATCCCTCTATCGGCAGACGGATTCTTGGATCCTGCCAGTCCCCTATACGGACTTTAAACCTTGGTCACGGTGGGCCGTTTCATATTACCGTACCCCCTTTATTAGCAAAAGTCCCTCACACAGGGAGCGCATCTCTATCTCTCGTAATTTCAAATTCTTGTTTTCATCAAGTCTTTGCTTTTTTCTTGGTGATGTCCTCGGCGGGTGTACTTTCTTTCGTCGACGCATTTTGCTTTGCAATCTACGTCGCCGAGGGGCTCTATAGACCGCCTTGGACCGCTCACCCTGATTGCACATTTGATCTTGTGTTTCTCCTTATTTTACGTGTTTCTCGTTAGTTTTTGTTACTTTCGTTAAGTTCTTGACTGACTTCATTAAGTCCAGGGACCAAACTGAATAACAGTGCTAACTTTCTAGTCCATTCTATCAAAAAGGCCATTTTAAAGTCGCGCGCCTACGCCCTTTGGGGTCAGAAGCACGCGCATCCCGCCACCAAGGCAGGAGGGGCGCGCACTTGGGCGTCAGTTACAGATTTTCTCCAAGAATCCCTCCCTTGCTCATTTTACATGATTTGCCTGGGAAACTGATCTTTGTGACTTCGTTTTGACACCAAAAACATCTTGTTTACACCTATATAAACTCCTTTTCTCCACCATTTCAAAGGACTCCTTTTTTAAGCAAGAAAACTCTACTAAAGGAGGACTTTTATGCTTAAGAAAACTATATACAAATCATTTTCAAGGCATTCTCCAAGAAATACTTGAAGTCATTTGAAGTTTAGGTAAACTCTACTTTTTATCTCTTCTCTCTACTTCATCTCTTCTCTTCTTCTTTCACTTTTGTCAAACGTGCAATCACGCCAAGACCATTTTGGGACATGACACCAAAGGCCACTTCACTCCATTGAAGTTGGCCAAGGAGTTATCTCCCTACATCATAAACACCCATTTTAAACCCCCCTTTTATCATCATTAAGAATAGGAAGAACATTTTATTTATGTAGACTTTGAACAAGCAAGACCAACATTAGTTGGGCGAGATGGGTGTTTAAGTATTTCCCATCTCGTAACCTAACCCCCGAACCTTATAACAAGAATCTCTGTTTTCGTATTAAACTTAGGCTAAATATTAGGTTTTTCTTATGTTCCTCTAAAACATAGGTGGCGACTCTAACAACTTAAAACAAGAATAGACATCCTAGGAATCCTCCCACGGCGCGGTGACTTCCAGTAATCAAGTTGCCGATCAACCCTATTCTCAACATGCAACAAGTTGCCGATCAACTTGCTAAAACAAGTTGCCGATCAACTTACTAATCAAGTTGCCGATCAACCCATTCTCAACTTGCCGATAAAGAAAGAAGGTCTGTACTGTCAGTCAGGTTACATCGTTTCATCTTAAAGTCAACCTTGTTGATTTTCCCTGTCCTTTCATACTGTTTTATCTAAAAGTAGTTTACCTGCTCTGTAGTGATTACTGCGCCGTCTGACACATAGATACTTTTAGCTATACTCTGTCTCTACTTGCTTTTGCAGGTAACCGGTTGAGACAAAGGGGTCTTTACCCATCAGACTTTTTAGGCATGGGTATCTTCTCCATTAATGCCAAGGATACTGCATTAAATGCTCCTCACCTACCCAGCTGGAAATTCAAATATTATCCTTCTTAAACAAGCTAAGACATTAACTCCTCCTATAAATAAAGGACTCAGTGCATTGAAGAAGGTTGGTGTTTTGTTGGTGCATTGAAGAGAGTTGATTGTTGAAGCATTCATTGAAGCTCAACATTCCGTCCAGATAATCATTAGACATTAATAGGACATACACTCGTGCACAAACTCATCACTTTGTTAATATTCCCAAGCTAGACTTATAAAAGGAATATTGTGATTGAGTTATTCACACACCCACCTGAGTGAGATAAGTTCTTTTGAACTTGCCGCTCAAAAACACTTGGTCAGTATTTGCTTTACGATCCATTAGAAATTTCTAGAACTTAGTCTTTGTATACCGGTAAAGCCATGCTTGTAATAGACTAGAAATATCTAATAGTACTCTTAACCCAAATCTAAGTTCTGACCAAACTTGGTAGAGGACGTAGCAGTATTTACAATGTGAACCTCTCCAAATATCTGTGTCTCTTGTCAACTACTTTATGCTTGCCGATTGAAAATCTCTCACCAGCTGATCTAACTGTTCACTGATTCATCATTATTTCCTTGGATCAATCTCTTGAAACTGCATTGAACTTTTGGAAACAAATTTGTGTTTAAACTAAGCTCTGAAAACTATTTCTTACCGATTTAAGTGTGAGTTAAAACTTAGTCATATCTTCTCCGTTGCGCTTACTGATAATAGTTTGCAAACTGATAAGTGACTTTGCATTTATAAAAATGTTTCTTGAAAAGTTTTAAAAAGGCTATTCACCCCCCCCTCTAGCCTATTTTCCTACCAATTAGGCCTAACACAGGAGCATTAGGAGGGACTACTTCAGTAAGAGGAATCTCCGCAGCAGGAGTAAACCCATCAATGGGCGCAGCAGGAGTATTCTGAGGCTTCGCCATCAGCATCGACGGCCTGATCAACTTCATCATCATCATCCTTCTCAACCTTAGGCTCAATATCCATACCTTCATCCAACACTGAAGTAACCCTACGCGCATTGCCAATAGGAATATTAATGCGCTGAAAAGCACTTGATGTTGGTTCTCTTGGAGAGTCTGGGGGAGATGGAGTATGGAGCCTCTTAGTAGGGATGGCCAAACCGAACCGGAACCGAAAAACCGGATCGGAAGCGGACCGGAAAAGCCCGGAACCGAAGCAAACTGGGGAGGAAACCTGAACCAGACGGACTGGAACCGCAAGGCATATGGGCCGGTTCAGAGTCACATATATGCCGAACCGGACCGGAAACAGAACCGGAACCGGATCGAAAATCCCTTGTTTTTTAATAATTTTAAAGGGGGACCGGAACCGTACTGGAACCGGATCGAACCAGAACCGGATTGTGCCAAACCGGAACCGGGGTAAGCGTGGGCCGGTTAAAGGTCACCCTTTTGCCGAACCGGAACCGACGGTTCCGAACCGGAATCGGGCCCGGAACCGGTTTTGGCCATCCCTACCTCTTAGTGCCTTTAGCGCTGCTGCGCACCTTCCTCTTGCGTCGAGGAGAATAAAGAGGAGCATCATCAGCAACAGGGGCTGGCGGTGTTGGAGGGACTTGCGCAGTAGGGGCCTTGTGTCTTGTCTCCCCCTGAACTGCAGCATCTTCGAAGTCACCAGTATGATCCATGCGCGAGCCAGTATTCTGTGCAGCAGGGGGAATTCTTTGAAAGGAAGACTTGGAAACCTTTGATTTCTTGGGGGAAGGTGCAGGCGCATCAGCCTTGCATTTCTTGGAAGGAGGCTTAGGAGCAGCAGGAGCAGGCTCACCGATTCTGATGCATGCGATGGATTGAACGTTTGGAATATCCTTGTGCTTTTTGGAATTGGGCTCTGCAATGCCTTTACCCTTGCGCCTGGTAGCCTCTTCAGGCGTTTTGCATTCCTGGGCAGCACTTGGACCTTATGCGCCCTTCTTGCTTGTTCCCTCATTGGGCTCAGTCCCAAACCATGGTTCTCTGTTGGGATCTGAATCTGACTTCCAGATTCGGTAGTAGTCTGCGTTGCCAATGTCACCGCGCAGCAGCTCCATCTGCTGCGCGGTGTCAAGAAACAAGCACACAATCACAAAGGGAGGTTTTAGGACCTCGAAGAACAACAATGGCAGAAAAGCGAAAAAGACAAATTAGAGAAATCATACCATGTCTTCGACTGTAGGTTTAGGGATTTGTTGCTCTTGGTCCGACCCAGAATGAGAGGAGGAAGAAGCTTGCTCAGAAGAGGAAGAGAGAATGATTTCGGGCATTTTCTTTGTGGTTTTCTTTGGATCCATTGTTATAGATCAAGTGTTTGATGAAAATGGAAGAAAGAGAGAGAGGTTGAAGATTAACAGAAGAAAGTCAAGGAGAGAAGAAAAGGAAATTCTTGGGAGTTGGAGAAAATTAGAGAGAGAAATGGAGGTTTGGTGAAAATAGAATGAGCAGGAGAGAGAGAAAGGAAGGGAGTCAGACGGTTTTAAGCCAAAAAGGGAAAATGGGTGACGTCAGCGCAAGGACAGTTGGTGAAAAAGAGGAGTAGGACACGTGCTGTGATGACGTGGCCCAACCGGATGCGCGCGTGCGCAGGCCTAGCGCGCGCGTGAGTGTGAAGTTCTAAGCCGGTCACTGTCGAGTCAACTTCCTTATAAATGATGAGTCAGTGAAAGGACGGGTACACGTTAGCAGGGTGACGTGGCCGAATGGGGAACGCGCGTGCGCAGTCTTTGCGCGCACGTGTGTCAGCGAAAAGAGACTGACTGATGACGCATCACCTTCCTCATTAAATGGTGAGCAGACATTCGAAAAAGGCGTTGTCATCAATTACAGTGTGCATTAATGACAATGGGACATGCGCAGGGGTAAAAAGGTAATTTCCCAAGAAAATTCAAAAAATAAAAGCGCGGGAAAATTTTAATTACACAAGTACCCTTGTGACTAAGCGTTGACTTTTCAGTCAAGGACCTATGTGCAATTTCTAATGAATAGAACACTTACCTGCAGTCCACTAGATATGCGCATGTAATATTTTGTGCAGAGCAAATATTGCGCAGAGATTCTTCAAATCTCATAACTGAATTATTCCATGCGCATTAACTTACTGCGCAGTAGCTGCGCAGATGCATGAAACTTTAACCTTTGAAAACTTATCAAGCAAACACAATAATATTAGTAGTAACAAACTATATGGACAAGTTAGCTGAGTTCAAGCATACCCATTTCCCCTCTCAAGAAGATAAATCTCTTTGCGTCAAGAGCCTTTATGAGGATATCAGCAATTTGATTGTCTGTGCCCACGTGCTCTAAATGAATGTTTCCCTTTTCCACATGGTCCTTGAGAAAATGATATTTGATGTCGATGTGCTTTGTATTTGAGTGCATGACAGGATTGTTGGAGACTGCTATGGTGGACATATTATCGCAGAGAATTGGACAATTTCCTTCATGAATTCCATAGTCCACTAATTGTTGCTTCATCCATAGGATTTGGCAGCAGCAGCTTCCAGCAGCGATGTATTCATCTTCTGTAGTGGAGATGGACACAGCAGCTTGCTTTTTGCTTGCCCACGCAACATGTCGATTTCCAAGGAAATGACAAGTTCCACTTGTGCTCTTCCTGTCAATTGTGCATGCTGCGTAGTCTGCATCTGAATAACCTAGCAAATCGAAATTCGAATCTTTGGTGTACCAAATTCCAAGGTTAACCGTTCTAGAAAGATAACGAATAATGTGTTTAACAGCAGTTAAGTGCGCTTATCTAGGATCTACTTGATAGCGCGCACAGACACAAACACTAAACATAATATTTGGTCTACTTGCAGTAAAATAAAGGAGAGGGCCAATCTTACCTCGATATAAAGTTTGATCAACTTTCTTACCTTTTAAGTCTTTGTCAAGATTATTTCCCGTGGCCATTGGAGTGTCGTATGCTTTAGCATTCTCAAGTCCAAATTTCTTGATCAAGTCTCTTGTGTACTTGGCTTGATTTATGAAGATGCCATCATTCAATTGTTTGATTTGAAGCCCGAGGAAGAATGTGAGTTCTCCCATCATGCTCATCTCAAACTTGCTTTTCATGAGCTTTTCAAAGCGCTTACAAAGTAACTCATTAGTAGAACCAAATATAATGTCATCGACATAAATTTGAACAAGTAAATAGTGATCATTATACTTAGCAATAAAAAGAGTTTTATCGATTTTACCACGCTTGAAGCCTTTCTCTAGCAGGAATTTTGATAGAGTATCGTACCATGCTCTTGGAGCTTGCTTAAGTTCATACAAAGCTTTTTGAAGTTTGAAGACGTGATTTGGAAATTTGCTATCTTCAAATCCAGGTGGTTGAGCTACGTAGACCGTCTCTTGGAGTTCACCGTTGAGAAATGCGCTATTCACATCCATTTGATAAAGCTTGAATTTCTTGTGAGAGGCATAAGCTAAGAAGATTTTGATAGCTTCGAGTCTTGCTACAGGCGCGAATGTTTCATCGTAGTCGATTCCTTCCTCTTGCCTATAGCCTTGCACAACCAGTCTAGCTTTATTTCTGGTGATGCTTCCATTCTCATCAATCTTGTTTCTGAATACCCATTTTGTACCAATAACTCCTTGGTCATGAGGTCTGGGTACTAAAGTCCAAACCTTGCAGCGCTCAAATTGGTTAAGCTCTTCTTACATAGCAACAACCCAACTTGAATCTTGGAGCGCTTCATCAATTTTCTTTGGTTCGATTTGAGAGATAAAAGAATGATAGTCATCAAAGTTTGATGCTCTCCTTGTACGAACCCCTACATTGAGATCACCAATGATGTTTGTTGTTGGATGATCTCTAACTTCACGAACCTCAGGAGGTAAGTTAGGTTGAGTAGTAGGAATACGAAGATTTTCTATGGGTACTTCATTTTCTCCAGCATCGAGATCATCAAAAGTGATTTACTGAAGCAGAAAAACGTCATGTGCAGGAGGTGGTGTCTGCGCATCAGGAGTTGTAACTTCTGGCGCAGCATCTGGCATTGGCGCATGAGATGGGCTTGCTTGATTCTGATTGTGATTTACTTGATTATCATTCTGCGCAGGTGCAGTTTGAGGTTGCGTACTTGTCTCATCATTCTCAGCAGAATTATCAGAATCATTTGGAGCCAAATGTGGCTCAAGAAGAGAATGCTCATCAAAAGTAACATGTACAGATTCTATAATAACTAGAGAATTTCTATTAAAAACACGAAAAGCTTTAGAATGTTTGGCATACCCAACAAAAATAGCTTCATCTGCTTTGGCATCGAATTTACCTCTATGATCTTTGCCATTGTAGAGGATATAGCATTTGCAGCCAAAAATCTTGAAGAAAGTAATGTTGGGCGTTCTTCCTCTCGATAGCTCATATGGAGTCTTGTTGTGGGCTTTGTTGATGAGGGATCTGTTCTGAGTAAAGCAGGCAGTGTTAACATCTTCTCCCCAGAAATACTTTGGAAGCTTTGCTTCTGCTATCATTGTTTTTCCAGCCTCAATCAACGTGCGATTCTTCCTTTCCACAACGCTATTTTGTTGAGGAACTCCAGCAGCGGAGTAATTGTGATCAATTCCATGGTCATCGCAGAATTAAGCAACGTCGTTATTCTTGAATTCAGTTCCATTGTCTGATCTAACGCTTACGATGTTGTCTTCCTTTTGAGTTTGGAGCCTTAAGAATAGAGCAGTCAAGATATTATATCAGTCATCCTTGGATATCATCATCTTAACCCATGTATATCTTGAGTAGTCATCCACCAAAACTAAAGTGTATTTGTTTCCTCCAGTGCTCGCGGTGGTGACAGGTCCAAACAGGTTCATGTGAAGCAGTTGTAAACATTTGGAAGTTGAGGAAGAAATCTTGCTGGAGAAAGATTGCTTTGGTTGTTTACCAAGCTGGCATGCTGCGCATTTTCTGTCATGATGATCAGCTACTTTGGGAAGTCCTTTGACAAGATTTCCCCGACCAAGTTTAGCCAAATACTTGAAGTTCAAATGACTTAAGCACTTATGCCATAGCCAGCTGCTTTCACTAACATTCTTTGCTACAAAACAGAGATTAGTGATAGAACTTATAGCAGTAAGATCAATGATATAAACATTTGCCTTACGAGTCCTTGTGAGCAAAGTGAGTCTGGATCTGCCATCTTTGATAAAGAAATACGTAGCAGAGAAATGGCATTCGAGACCTTTATCGCAGAATTATGATATGGAGAGAAGGTTGTGCTTAAGGCCTTCTACGAGCGCAACCTTTTCTATGCACACTTTATCCTTTCTGATCTTTCCATATCCAATAATGTGCCCTTTGTTGTTGTCACCAAAAGTTACTAAGGCACCTCTACCTTCATGCACATCTTCAAGATTGTTAGCATCTCCAGTCATGTGTCTAGAACATCCACTGTCGAGATACCATATATGCGTTTTAGCTTGTGAAGAGTGCGCAGTGAAGCGGGAGACCTGAAAGATAAACATTAAAGCGCAGGTCCCCTTTATTCTTGGGTCCTAGAGTTAGCAACTTTTGACAACCCACTCCTATCTAACCTTAGGATTTTTACGTCCCTTGGCATTAGGAGCAAATCGCAAAAGGCATTCTGCAGCCTTGTGACCTAAACCATCACACATAACACAATGATATAAGCCACTTATAGATTGGGTTTTTACAAACTCTTTACTTTTCTTTGACGCAGTATTCTTAACTGGAGTAGTAGAACCTTCTTTGACAAACACCATCTTTTGAGGTTTGGGTGCGCTTTTCTTAAGAATGCGCATCTGTCGTTTAGGCGTATAGCTTTCATGCGCATGGCCCTTGTGCGCAGATTTGACATTAGAGGTTGAAGCGTAACCATAGTCAAAACATGCGTTGTCAAGCGCATGGTCAACTTTAGCCTTACCCTTGGCTTTCCCAGTTTGCTTCTTTGGGTAGACATAATGGAAGTTTTGTCTCTGGACTTTCTCATGTCCTTTACCCATTGAAGCAGAATGCTTTGCTTTAGGAATTTCAACAGTTTGCTGGGGTGTAAATTCCTTTTCTCTTTCAGAGCAAATGGCGCATTTAAAGTCGTCACTAGTTGAGAACCCCAAGCCTTCCTTATCTCCACTGGTTTTTTGGGATTCTAAAATTTGATCCATAGTGACACGAGATTTGGTCCACACAGCAGTGATCTTTGTGAGATCAGCTACTTGCGCAGCCAGCTCATCGTTTCTTACTTTAAATAGCGGATTTTGATCTGTTAAGAAATGGTTCTTTTCAGTAAGAGGAGTCATGCTCTTAATCTGCTCCTTAAGAAGGGTGATTTCAGATTTCAGAACAGTTTTCTCCGTCTTAAGCTGTGAAATTTCTCCAATTGATAAGTCCACTGCTTCTTTCATAGAATTGAATTTCTTGATTACCTTTTCAGCTTGTTAAAAGATAGACTCACACTTAGCAGTGGAGTTATTATTTTCTATTACAATTTCAGCAGGAATTTCAAGAGATTCTTTGTGCGATGGCGCAGCTACAATTTTATTTGATAAGTCTGCTTTGGAAAATAGGTACTTGCCATTCTGTCTTCTTGGAGTTAGATGTCCCATTTCTACCAGTTCATGGATGGTGGGACCTTTTTTCTTTTTGATTGTCCTTGGCGCATTTGCTGAGTTCATATCTGGAACGTCATTTTCTGAATCGCTATCATCAGCATTCGCCACTAAGCAGAGAAGTCCATCTTCAGATTCATCATCATCGTCCTCTGTGTCAGTCTCTATCCAGGTCTTGAGCTCCTTTCTGCGCAGTCTTCTTCAGCAACCATTCCGCGCTATTTAAACGATATTTGCGCATTGTTCCTCTTCATATACTCAAATTTTGGAGTAGGGCATTTTGATGCAAAATGACCAGGCTTTCTAAAGTTGTAGCAAACCAAGTCATCATCTTTCTTTGAGTCCCTGCCTCGAGAGAACTTAGCAGGAGTTTTACTTGAGGATCCAAGCTTTGAGAATTTCCTGAACTTTTGAAATCGCTTTATAAACATAGCGAAGTCATCGTCATCCATTTCTAGTAAAGAGGAAGTAGAGACATTATCTGAGGTTTGAGCAGGTGTATCTTCTTTTTGCGCAACCATAGAAACTAATTTTCCTTTTACTTCAGTTTCATCAATTCGATCAAGTTTGATCTCATACACTTTTAAATTTGCATACAAGCTGCGCAGAGGCCAAGTATCCAGAAATCCATAATCTTCTAGATGACTTGCCTTGTGCACATATCTAGAACCAAGCGCATCTAAGAATTGCGAATTAATTTCTTTGTTGGTGAAGACTTTACCAAGAGATTTACATGAGTTTACAATAGCACAATAGCGATCATAAGTTTGTCTCAAGGTTTCGCCGTCAATTCTCATGAAGCAGTTGAATTTTCTTAGCACAACAAATTTCTTATTTTCCTTGCTAACTTTGTCACCATTCACATAGCCTTCAATAGCATCCCACAGCTCCTTAGCAGTTCCGCAGCTCACAATTTGATTGTGTGTGGAGAGGTCCAAGGTGCTTAGAATAATGTTCCTTGCTCTTCTATCATAGCCAACCCATTTATTTTCTTCATCAGTCCATTCCTCCTTGGTCTTTTTTATTGTAGGAGTTTCCTTATTTGTAGCAGTATCAGGATTTGCCTTCATGGGAATGTAAGGTCCTTCAAGAACAACGTCATGGAGGATCTCATCGATTGACAAAAAATGAGTGATCATGCAGTGCTTCCAGATGTCGAAGTGATCTTCCTTGAGCACAGGAACATGTGAATAGTTATCCATTGCCAAAGATTTTGAAGGCATCTTGAATCGGCACCCAAGCTGTTAAGCTTGAAAAACAAAACAAGTTTTATGAAGGTGTTTTCTCTGATACCACTTGTTGGTCCCAAAGGGGCAACAAAGGTATGAAAAATGCTAGAGGGGGGGTGAATAGCGTTTTAAAATTCTTTTCAAACCCTTTTGCAAATCAATGGCTTATGCACACAGTTCTCAAATAAGCGAAGTATAGTGCACAGAGAGAGTGTGAAATGCACAGCGGAAATTTAAAGCAGCTACTACGCAGGGAAAGCTGCCCAGACTCTAAAAACGCACGCGCTAAGTTTGGCTAAAGAGTTGGTAAAAATGTACTAAGGCAATAAGCAATAACAAAACACAGCAGCAAATAGCAATCTGATAAGATCAAACAAAGCAGCTATTAAGAAATAAGATAAGCAGGAAATAAGGAGTAAGAATAATGAACAAGCTATTTGGAGTGGTTCGATCGATGAAAGATCTACGTCCTCTACCAAGATGGTTAGTCTTGGATTTTCTAATGAGATTTATATTGATGTGAAGAGCTTTTACAAGATTACAAATAATCAAAACTCAAATCAAAATCTATTCTATATATGAAGAGCAAATCCTAGACTAAACTGGTGTTTCTCAAGAAGTAAGATCTAAATGATCGAAGCTTCAAGAGGTGTATGTGTGACAGAAATTCTGGGCTCTATGATTCTATAAGATGAAGAGCACGAAGAATTCTAGTGATATAAGGCTTAAGATCTGGGCAGGAGTTTGAAGGTATGAAGGTTTGAAGGTTGTTCTTGAATCTGGGAATATTAAGCAGCAAACTTCTGAACTTCAATGATACTTAGTAAGCACAAACTCTAGCAACTTGGAAATGAAGATGAGCATGCTATTTATAGCTGAGAGCTTAAAAGTAGCCGTTGGTGCTCTGAGCAAGGACGATGAGCTGGCACAATATGATTGGTGCGCAGGTGTCCTTTATAGCCGTTGGAACTCTGATCAAGGATGATGAGCTGGCACAATATGATTGGTGCGCAGGAGTCCTTGAGCCGTTGGAGTCAAAGCATGAAGATCAAATTCAAAAGCTTCTTCTAGAAGATTGACAACTGTCTTCATTTGAAATATTTCATCTAAGCGCATCTCCATCGTTGGATAAGCTGAGTGTGCTTAATTTGTCATTTCTGCACACCTCAGCATTTTAATAAGCGTACATCTTCCGAGCGCTTTCCAAGTTAGGTAAACTGAAAACTTGAAAACTGAGCAAGGTTGAATGCTGCACAGCAAAGACCTACGCAGAGATATCCTGCGCAGAGAAGTCCTGCGCAGAGATCAAAGTCTTGCTTAGTTCTTCATTCCTTTTCGCTCCAAGTCCTATATTCTAAGCCTATAATATAAAATGGACTGAGCTAAAAAATTGAAGTTATTAAACTTCTTACATAGGGTCCTAAAGTCCATAAAATACTAATAGGTGATGGTATCAATCAATTCTAACATAATTAAGAGGGTTAAGAGATAAGCATACCCAACACCCTCCCTCGAACTTCATTCAACATTGTTGTTTTCCCAACGCCGCCCAAACCACATATTCCTATAATGCTAATCTCACTATCTTTCAAAGCATTCATGATTTCGTCCATAGTTGCTATCCTGGTTTTGTAGACCCTAGAACCATCATTACATGATGGTCTAGAAAAGAATTTTCGGGAAGCAAAAAAAAAACATGAAACAAAGTGATAGGATTCGTAGCTTGAAAAAGGAGAGAAGATTGCGAAGTAGCCGATGTCTTAAAGGGGTCGGAGAGGGAGAGGTGGAACGAAAAGAAAAATAAAGAAAAGGGCCTTACGATGGTGGTGTTGGTGTTAGGCCGGTGTGGATGAGGGTGTTGTTGAGGTTGAAAAAAATAAGCAGCTAGGACTGTTCTGGAAAACAACCACTTGAGAGTACAGTTGTGCTCACAAGTGTCAAGTCAACTGTCCTGTCAACTGTCAACGGAAAGAAAACCAAAAACACAGAAACGCAGCGGAATTAAAACTCAGAATAAACACTTCAGCAAGAAACGTCTTGCTGGAAAACTTTCATTAATAAAGAGGTCTTGCTGAATACAAGACAATGAAATAAACAAACAACGAAAAGATCAAACTATTCTAGATCACTAGAACTCAAAAAAACACTCAAACACCTTGAAGTCTTGATGAACAAGAACTTCAAGAACACAAGGACTCTTTCACAAACGAAAATCGCACTCTCTAAATTTCAGAATCCGTCGTTCATGACTGAATATGTTCAGCTTCTTATCGACACGGGATTGAGAAGTTTTCTTGGAGAGGTGATCTTCCTGGATGTCAATCTTTAATGCCATCCAATCATTCCATATGAAGAGAGTCAATCTTTACCTAAAATACAAAACAATAACTACCAAAGATAAACATTAGTAGGTTAGTCAAGTAAATCAAAATCAATATCCTAAAATAAACTACTCCTAATATAAACAATTATTTAAACTATAATTGAATTATACTAAATATACACATAATTATTAAATTAAATAAACTCTAAATACATACACTAAATAAATCAGAATCACAAAGATACAAAATAAAATATAAGAGTATTTCATACTCTTTCAATCTCCCCCTATCTTTGTGGTTCTGATCAAAACATCCAACACAATAATCTCTCCCCCTGAATTTGTACATTGGATTCTACTCCCCCTGAATACATCTTTAGAACACATCTTTCTCCCCCTGAATATGAAGACCACATCTTTCTCTCCCTTTTTGAGAAAAACCATCAAACTCAAAGAAAGAAAATTATGAATATCTTCCACTCCCCCTAAATTTGAATCTCCCCAAAATATAACTCTAAGAGAATCATCAATCTCAACTCATATCGTAGAAAACCTTTAGAGACCAGAGAGTTCTGCAGAAGATGTACTTACCTCTTACAACAGTAGCAGACTTACCAGTTGACTGCCCAGTTGAGTGACCACTTGTCCGCACAGTTGCACGAACAAGTTGCTTAGCACCAGCTGGATTCTTAACAACAAAAATGCCTGAGCTTGATCAGAGCAGCGGCAAACAATCATTTTGTGTCACAATCACTCAGAGTTTCTCCTGAATACTCGGATATAACTGCAAAAATGTTAGATAGAGAGCATTTGCAGAATAAGAACAAGATGAGATGAGAGAAATGTAGCTAGAAAACATGAGAAAGGAGATATACTAAACCATAATTCACAACCAGAATTGACATGTAGGAAATATCAAGGGAGGACAGTGATTTTTCCTAAGAACTTGGGTATGCCAAGGAGTAGGAAGAACCGAGTAACTTTGAAGTGCACATTTGAATTCCAAAACAAATAAGGGTTTTGATTTTAAAATTCAAACTTTTTCCATGTTTTGTGCTAAATTGTCTGTCCCAGAATTAGAACTTGACAAATTCAACTGAATCCATTTATCCACAATGTACCATAAATTCCACAAACTGCACAATGAAACTTGAACATCACGCCATTAGATTATCGTTAGTCACATAAAAAGCATCAATCTTTAACACATAAGAACAGCAATTCAATTTGCTGATGTTAATACCAAGGGAGAAAAAAAACTTAGAAAAATTATGCCTAAACACACAAGTAGAGATTGTCTCAATTTTGATTTGACATAGTATGATCAACTCAGTCCATGACTCGGTTTCAACTCACAGGAATTCAATGAGATTCTCCTTCAATCATGTAGCCTCTAGAACACTCCCATTAAAGGTTTATGACTTATGAATCAGTTATGGGGAGGAGCTTTTCACTCTCTCAATACAATGTTACACTGATTCTCAAGTTATGTATGAATACATGTCAGCACATTGCCTAAATGAGTAGTAACTTCAAAGACTGGAGGCAGCTTGTTTTTCCCGTAACCTTAGATTGAATGCCCACTCCATGATAACACAAGGAATTAACAAGATAATTTTATTATCAAGTCAAGAAGGGTCTCACATTCAAGGGTTAAAACTCGGAGTCAAGGAACTTAGTTGACCAAGTGATCACAAGAGACAATCGTGCAATAGAATGAATGCAAACTACTTTTTGTTTTTTCCTTTTTTTTTTTTTGATTTGTGTTTACTATAATATACAATTATACAGTTATGAAGTCAGTTGTCTGCACACTTGTGCAGTCAACTGGTATCACACAGTCCGAGAGACTTCTTAAGAGAAGAAAATCTCTCGAAATCCAAAGCCTTGGTAAAGATATCAGCAATTTGATCCGTTGTGCTTACATGTTCTAGAGTGATGAGTTTTTGATCAATGATATATCTAATAAAATGGTGCATAATATCTATGTGCTTTGTTAGGAAATGTTGTACTGGATTCTTGGTAATATTCTGGGGACTTAAGCTATCACAATATACGGTCAAGGTTTCACTTTTAAGACCATAATCCTTGATTATTTGGTTCATCCTCAACAATTGAGTACAACAAGTGACAACTCCCATATATTCAGTATTAGATGGCCTACGAACCAAGAACCTAACATCTTTCCTTTCAAATTTTACCACTTCCTCTTGCATGATATTGATCCAGTTATTAACTTTTAAGGTTTTTGTCTCATAATCATGCTTAGAATTAGAAACGAAATAACAAGAGCTTACCTGATGGTACGCGGATTGCATGCATACCAAACCGGCTAATTCCCGGTAATTTATTCGTTTTCCTCTTGTTTTCATTCCTGCATCCACTCCCCCAATGACCTGGGAAGTTAGATGATCTCCCTGTATCCTTGCAGTAGCATCAGATCCTCTGCTTTCATGATCTTCATTGATTTCAGAATCTGAACTGGAATCTGCTGCTGTCTTACCATCTGTCGTGGCAGTTGACTGTTCATATGATCTGTCAACTGACCTCACAAGTGTTAAATCTATAGATTCTTTTGTACTCTTCTGTTCAGATTCATCATTAATCTGTTCAGGCTCCCAAGTGCAACCTGTAATACAATCCTCAACACAATTGACAATAAGATCAGGAGCATTATCAGAAATTGAGTTAAAACATGAATGATTTTTAACCAACTTGTAACAATGGTCAGAGAATCTTACACCTTTCAAAACACATCTGTTTGAATCATTGAAGACTCACAGATCTTCTTATCAAACTTTACATGTAGATCATCATCACACATTTGGCTTATGCTAATTAGGTTTGACTTTAACCCACCAACATGCAAGACATTATGCAAGTTAGGCAAACCATTAACATTCAGAGTACATTTGCCAATTACCTCACCTTGAGCACCTCCACCAAAATTGACTTCTCCACCTTTAAAGGCTTTATAGTCTTTGAAATGCTCAAGAGAGCCAGTCATGTGGCGGGATCAGCCACTGTCAAAGTACCAGGCTCCTTCCACACTGCTCTTGAAGGAAGTAAACACCACTTGACACTTTAGAGTGTCCTTTCTTACCCATGTGTCTTTTGGAGCAGACTGTTATTGTCTGGGCAGTTGTGTCTCCAACTGTGCCCACAACTGTCCTGTCAGGTGGCCGCTGTTCTTCTCCAAGCCAAGTTCCTGTTTCAACTTGTAACAAAATGGACGTATATGTCCAGGGGCAAAATAATGGTGACACACGTATCTCCTTTTTCTATTTCTTCTATTTTTTGTGAGGAGACACGTGATTAGAATTAATTCTCTCATTGTTTTTCGAAGTGCTCTCACCTTCCTTAACAAAAATTGAATCTCCATAGCCTAATCCTGATTTTCCTTGATTTTCCATATTCAGGACTTCTTCCAGTTTAGCCTTACTATTGTTAAGTTTAGTAAGTGTGATAGTTTCTTTTTCAAGATCGCTTTTATACTTTTCACACTCATTGTCTTTTTTGGTAAGCATGACTTCTAACCTAGCTATGAAGTCCTTTTGAGTATCACTTTCACTCGACAACCTCTCATTCTCAGCCTTTAATTTTAGTTTGTCATAGGTGAGTTTTTCATTTACCTTCTTGAACTCCTTGAGTTGTTCCATTCGTTTGGACCATTCTGCAAACAACTCAACGTATGTATTATCAGGTCCTCATACGTGGCACTATCCTCTTCTTCCCGTGAGGATTGTTCAGATTCTCCTGTAGTTGTAGAATTCAAACAGGTATACAAATCAGTGTCAGTTGTGTTATCAGTTGTGCACTCAGTTGACAACACATCTTCACTATCAGACTCACTATCAGAAAGTGAAAACTGCGATGAACGTAAAAATGCAGATTTGCTGTCTGATCGTCATCATCAGAGTCACTTAGAGTAGCAGACAAACTCATCCCTCTATTTTTTTAGTTTGTTAGCACGCTCATTGCCATAGTGTCCAAATCCTAGACACGCCCTACACTGAATAGATTCAATCGGCGTTTTGCTTTCAAAAAAATGATTTTTTACACCAGGGGTTAATTCATAAATGGTTAAGATCATAATAAGTTGGTCAAAACTTAGAGTCTCGACACCATAAAATTCCTTTACCAAAGAGATTATTGTATTGAATCTTTCTGGCATAGATCTTAACATTTTGCTTATGAGTCTTGTAATA
This sequence comes from Campanula takesimana, assembly GCA_026119855.1. Lineage (NCBI taxonomy): Eukaryota > Viridiplantae > Streptophyta > Magnoliopsida > Asterales > Campanulaceae > Campanula > Campanula takesimana. The sequence continues at coordinate 477,448 of JAOWBW010000620.1, forward strand.
ACCGGCCTTTTTGGCCCATTATTTTTATTAGTTGTGTTTTTATATTGAATATTTCGATCGGGCTCATTTAATGATTAATGAGTTGGGCTAATAAGAAGGGCCCAATCTAGTCAACTTTGGAAAACCTTTTTGGAATAGGAAACCTAAGTATTTAATCAATTCTTTAACTCTCTCCCTATTATTTGTGTCAATCAAAAACCCTAGAGAAAAAGAGAGAGAGGAGGCGGAGAGAGAGGAGAGCCGAGAGAGAGAGGAAGAAGAAGAAGAAAGGAGAAAGAGCGAAGGAGGAAGAAGAAGATTCAACCCCTTCGAAGGTAATCCTCTCACCCCTAAATAATTATTCTTGGGTTGGGTATCGCCTAGGAATTATGAACGGAACTTAGAACCCTAACCCTAATTGATAAACTAGGGTTTATTGTTAACTTTTGAAAAACATCTTTAATGGAAAAGTTGGGATTAGTATTGGCATGCATGCATGAACCACCACCACCACGACGGCGGCGGCGGCAGCAGCAGCGGCTGGAGGCGGCGGCGGCTGGCGGCTGTCGAAGTGGGTGTGTGTGCGTTTGTGTGTGTGTGTGTGTTTGTGCGTTGTGCAGTGTGTGTGTGTGTGTGTGTGGGTGCGTCTGTGTGTGTGTGTTTGTGCGTGTGTGCAGTGTGTGTGTGTGTGTATGCCGTGTGTGTGTGTGTGTGACGTGTGAGTCAAATTAGGGTTTAGGGTGTGTTGTTGGGTGAAAGTCAACTGGGAAGAGTAAAAGTCAACTGGGAATAGTAAAAGTCAACTGGGAATAGTAAAGTCAACGCTGTGAATAGTGTTTTCATAAAATAAAGTCAACTTAAGACACATGGTTTGGAAGTAGACTTTTACGTAAACCTAAAGGCATGTTGGGGAAAGTTATGAAGGGGAGTTATAAACCCTAAGCTAAAGTAAGAACCTTAAGAAGGAGTTTAAGAAGTAAACTCAAAAGGTTAAAGTTAGAAAAGGAATTTGGGGACGGGGATAAATATTGTTCATGTCCAAAAAGTAGTGTCTTTGCGTGATTGTAGATTGTACGCAAAGAACCCGCTAGAAGTCAACGCTGGCAAGGTAAGGGATTACGTTCCTAAGTATCTTGAATTCTTTATTCATTGGAACTCTATAATTCTTTCATGAATGCTATATGGTCCATAGCGCTTGAACTCTACGTTGATGAACGTCTTTTGTATATCTTACCTATGACATGTTTTGGTCGTAGGGAATCTTAGAATATTTGAAATTGCTTGTGCTCTCGTTTAGGGAACACTATTGTGGAAAGTATGCTATATCTAATTGCAACAGGTGTAGCTGTATAGTCCCTGAAAAGGACTAACTAGTCCCTGAAAAGGACTAATGTGGAAACGGTCCTAGGAAACGGACTAATGGAAATAAGTCTAGTTAACTATGTGTAACTTAGACTTTGTGGAACTCCAGATTATCATGATAACTCTAAATAAGGGAGCACCCTGAAAAGGTGTAAGGTCTCTTATTCACTTAACACCCTGAAAAGGTGTGACACCCTGAAAAGGTGTTTGGAACTTGGAATTGACGGAAGGGAAATAGGACCACCAATCTTTGAGTAGTTAACTATATTCGTTATATGCAGTTAGTATTTTAAATAATATTTTGGAATTATCAATTGAGTCCGTTCTTTCGGTCACTTCTCCTTAGCTATCAGAGAAGTCCGTATGAACTTACTGGGCATTGTTCGCTCACCCTTTCTCTAATAATCTTTTTCAGGTAACGACTTAAAGAAGTAGACGGATCGCTAGATGAAGCTGTCCGTGTCAATTATAATAAGACTTTATGGTTTACTTTGTTTAGCTAGTGGTTGTACTGGCTTTGAAGACTTAGCATTTAATATCGCTTCCGCATTTATTATTGAATTGATGATTGGAAACTAGACGTTGGGCTGTTTAAGTTGGATTTTGTAAGACAAATGTTGGTATTTCCATGTTTTATGGATTTATTTACTTTATGAAAATCTGGGTCGTTACAGTTGGTATCAGAGCTAAGGTTTTAGAACTTAAGGGATAGGAAACTCTGATATTGAATAGGCTTGATTGAGCATTCTAGGAGTACTAGGATTGCTTGAAGTGGGACTTTCTATTTTAGGAAACCTTCTATTTTAGGAAACTTTCTATTTTGGGAAACTTTCTAAATTGGGAACCTTCTATTTTGGGAAAGAATCTGAGATCAATTTAGGAGCCCAAAGAAATACTTAGGAGTGAACCTTGAGTATTACATTGATGCATTTTGTTGGTGTTTAAAAGATATTTTGGTAATCATTTATATCATTAAGATTATGGTCACTAATTGTGGTAATGTCATGGTTGTAGGTCATGAACGGAGTTGAGATGAACTTGAAGAAGAACTCGCTAGGAAAGAACGTGACCAAAGTGGTTAAGAGGTACTCTCTTCGGATAAGGAAGTTGAATAAGACTCTGAAGAAGGAACAAGCTAAAGGAAGGATTACTTTGAACAAGTGGCTGATTGCAGAAAAAACACTAAGAGACACTAGCAAGGAATTAAAGGAAAGGAAGGAAGAACTAATGGGATTTAGAGAGTGGGCTGATATATTATGTGATGATGTGCGAAGCTACTACTTTGCATTGAAGGAAGTAGACCCACAGATGGCAGCAACTTTAATGGAAGAGAGTAGAAAGAGGGCAGGAAATCTAATTGAGGAACATGTAATAGTCAAAGAAATGGAGGTTAAAGTAGAGGGCGATGAAGCTGCCCCAATTCTTGTGGAAGATGATGAAGAGATAGTGGAAGTACTGGTTCGTAGGCCTAGAGGGAGGCCAAGAGGTTCGAAGAAGGCACCCAAGGTCCCTAGTGGAAGACCTAGGGGAAGACCAAGGAAAAATGCGAACCTTTGAAGAAAAGTAGAAGTTAGATATTCTTTTATTTCTTTCATAGTATAAGTAAGTAGTTATAGTTAGAAGTTTAGTTGGAATTTTCTTTCTTAACTATTGGATGTTGGAAGTTGCATTTAATAAAAGTATTGAAGTTATTCTTTAGTAATTGACCTATGTTATCCGTTATGTCTAACTATGGAATGTGATCTAGTAGAACAAGAAGTGTAGGTCGAGAAAAGACCTTAATTAGAAGTATGGCTCATGGAAAACGGCCAAGTGGAAATAGTTTTGGTCTAGTAGAATGACTGAAACAAAACTGTGAATGACTTCATAAGTAGTAGTTAACTGTAGAAGTAATTGGCATAATTTGATGGCCAATTGTGTATAGTAATGGGTCCAGTGAATTGACCTCTAATGAATGAATGTAGCCTAGTAAATGGCTAGAACCTGGAATTAATGTAGAAACTTTATCTTTTGAGGACGGCCCTATCTATGATAGTATTTAGACATAGTAGCCATGCATGTGTAATGTAAATAATGCGCTCTCCCCTACAATATTAACTTAAGAATAATCTTATTCAGATGGCTGGAAGAGGATCCGGAAGAAACGCTAACGCCGAGGGACGAGTTGACCCTGATATGGCGAATTTGTTTAGAACTTTGAATCAAATCATGGCCGGCATCGGGCAAGTTATGACGGCATTGACTCAACCACAGCAGAACCCACAAGTTCCTATGAGGGATCCGCTAGAACTCTTTCAGAAACGGAATCCGGAGTCATTTTCGGGCTCTAAGAGTGAGAAACCAGAAGACTGGGTGAAAGACATGGAGAAAGTTTTCGAAACTCTGGATTGTACTCCAGAAAGAAAGGTGGTGTTCGCCACATTCATGCTTAAGGGACAAGCCCTGAAATGGTGGGAAGGAGAGAAGAGAGCTGCTACGGCCCGTGGTGATGCTGCGCTTACTTGGGATGGATTCAAGCGTATTTTCTATGCAAAGTATTATTTAATGAGCGTTCGAAACGCTAAGGTGGCAGAGTTCATGACTCTAACCCAAGGAAGGATGACTGTGGACGAGTATTGTGAGAAATTCACAGAATTGCTAGAGTTTGCTCCGGTGTTCTTCGATAATGATGAGCAAAAGGCCCGGAAGTTCGAACTTGGTCTGAGTGACCGAATCCGCTGCAGAATTACCCCACTGATGTTGCCAACGTATGATCAAGTGTTGGACCGAGCTAAGATCGTGGAAACTGAAGCGGACAACTACCGGAACAAAAAGGATGAAAAGAGGAAGACGACTGAAAGGGAACCTACCAAAGGAAGCTGGAATAAGAATGAGGATAATAAGCGCAAGACGAGTGATGATCGTGAGAAGTATGGTACGGCTAACAAGTACCCTAATAAAGGTCAAGGAAGCCGTAGAGATGGAAAAATAGAAGATGCCAAAGGGCAAGGCTCAGACGTGAAATGCCAAGTATGTGACGGGAGGCATAAGACTGAAGGGTGCTGGTACAAGGAGAAGAAATGCTACAATTGTGACAAGATGGGACATCCCCATTGGAAGTGCCCGGAACCAAGGAGGGACAACAAGGCCAAATGAGTAAAGGACGACAATAAGGGAAAAGGTGGAGGTAATGGACGTGTCTTCACAATGACAGTTAAGGATGCACGCGCCACTAATGATCTCGTGGCAGGTACGATACAACTCTACTCTCGTAATGTTCGTGCATTGATTGATTCTGGTGCTACTCATTCTGTGATAAGCACTCACCTAGCAAATAAAATCAAATTGGTCCCTGAAGTACTAGAGCATTCGTTAGTAGTAGATACGTTGACTAAAGACTCGATTTCTATTACTTCGGTATATAAGGGATGCCCTGTAGAATTGAAAGGTAGGAAATTCGAAGTCGACCTTATTAGTTTGAAGATGGACGAGTTTGATGTGATCTTAGGGATGCATTGGTTAGCAGCCTATCATGCTTATATAGATTGCTTTAGAAAAGAGGTTAAGTTCAAGCTACCTTCTGGAGAAGAGTGTTGCTTTAAAGGTACGAGACCTAAGGCTCCATCGAACATCATTTCGTTTATGAAGGCGCGTAGGATGCTAAGGAAGGGATGTGGAGGATTTCTGGCGTACGTGAGTACCACTGATGCCAAAGAGGTAACTATAGAATCACTCTCAGTGATCAAAGACTTCAAGGACGTATTTCCAGAAGATTTACCTGGGGTACCACCTGAGAGAGAAGTTGAGTTTTCCATCAATTTGGTACCAGAAACTACACCAATATCGAGGGCACCGTATAGAATGGCTCCCCTAGAACTAAAAGAATTGAAGGAGCAACTACAAGAATTGCTGGACAAAGGATTGATTCGACCAAGTGTTTCGCCATGGGGCGCACCGGTCTTATTCTTAAAGAAGAAGGATGGGACGATGAGGTTGTACATCGACTATAGGGAATTGAATCGTGTGATGGTAAGGAACCAGTATCCGTTGCCGAGAATTGATGACTTGTTCGATCAGCTTCGTGGAGCATGTTACTTCTCTAAGATAGATTTGAGATCTGGTTATCACCAGCTAAGAGTAAAGAAGGAAGATGTAGCAAAGACTGCTTTTAGAACTAGATATGGTCATTATGAATTTGTGGTGATGCCGTTTGGATTAACTAACGCACCGGCAGCGTTTATGGAACTAATGAACAGAATATTTCAAGAGTTCTTAGATACGTGTGTGATTGTATTCATCGATGATATTTTGGTATACTCAAAGACTAAGAAGGAACATGAGGAACATTTGAGGTTAGTGTTACAAATCCTACGGGAACAAAAGTTGTATGCCAAATTTAAGAAATGTGAATTTTGGTTGGATGAAGTGGCATTCCTAGGGCATGTGGTGTCGAAAGATGGGATTGCTGTGGATCCAACAAAAATAGAGGCTATTGTAAATTGGGAGAGACCAACGTCAGTAAGTGAAATAAGGAGTTTCTTGGGGCTGGCAGGTTATTATAGGAGATTCGTGGAAGGGTTCTCTAAGTTGTCCTTACCACTAACCAAGTTGACGCAGAAAGGAGCCAAGTTCGTTTGGTCTGATGAATGTGAAACAAGTTTCGAGGAATTAAAACGACGTTTGGTATCTGCACCAGTTCTTGCACTACCATCAGGCACCGAAGGATTTGTGGTTTATAGTGATGCTTCACTTAAAGGATTAGGTTGCGTATTAATGCAAAATGATAAGGTGATAGCTTATGCATCCAGGCAGTTGAAAAACCATGAGAAGAATTACCCTACACATGACTTAGAATTAGCAGCTGTGGTATTTGCCCTGAAGATTTGGAGACATTACTTGTATGGGGTTACCTGTCAGATTTTCACGGATCATAAAAGCCTTAAGTATATCTTTACGCAGAAAGAACTCAATATGAGACAGAGGAGATGGTTATAATTGCTGAAAGACTATGATTGTACGATCTTATATCACCCTAGCAAGGCCAATAAGGTGGCAGACGCGTTGAGTAGGAAGAATTGTGGGACGCTAGCCACATTGATTTCTAGGGGGAAGAATATTTGGGATCGTTTGGAGATTACTAACCTAGAGGTTGAGGTTAAAGGGTATTTGGCTCAAATGAACGTCCAGCCAATTCTTATGGATAGGATTAAAGAAGCTCAAGGAGGAGACAAAGAATTAAGGAAGGTACTGGAAAGTATAGCTAATGGGAAGGCGAAGGAATTTCGTGTAGGAGAAGATGGAATCCTGAGGTATCAGTCTAGAGTATGTGTACCTAATAATGAGGATATCAAGAGGGAAATTTTGAAAGAAGCCATTGTTCGAGATTTTCTGTACATCCTGGGAATACGAAGATGTGTAGGAATCTAAGGGAACTATTCTGGTGGAACAATATGAAGGGAGAAATAGCTGAGTTCGTTTCAAGATGTTTAGTATGCCAGCAAGTGAAAAGTGAACGCCAGAGACCGGCAGGGTTGCTTCAGACACTGCCTATCCCCGAATGGAAGTGGGAGCATATCGCGATGGATTTAGTAGTGGGTTTACCAAGGACGTTGAAAGGGTATAACGCAATATGGGTGATAGTTGACCGACTCACCAAATCTGCTCATTTCCTGGCAATAAAGGTAAGCGATTCGCTGGAAAAGTTGGCAAAACTCTACATAGATGAGATTGTGAAATTACATGGAATACCAGTCTCGATTGTGTCCGACAGAGACGCTAGGTTTACATCAAAATTCTGGAAGAGTCTGCAAGGGGCGTTGGGTACCGAGTTGACAATGAGTACAGCCTTCCATCCGCAGACCGATGGGCAATCAGAAAGAACTATTCAAATGCTGGAGGATATATTGAGAGCTACGTCATTGGATTGGCAAGGAACTTGGGATGAACACTTGCCGTTAGTAGAATTCGCTTATAATAATAGTTTTCATACTAGCATTGGTATGGCACCGTACGAAGCGTTGTATGGGAGAAGGTGTAGATCACCGACGTGTTGGGACGAAGTTGGTGAGAGAAAGATAACCGGACCAGAACTTGTGCAAGTGACTGCCGACAAGGTTCTACAAATTAGAAAATGGTTAGTAACCGCGCAAAGCCGACAGAAATCGTATGCTGATCATCGAAGACGTGATTTAGAGTTCCAACTGGGCGACCATATCTTTTTGAAGATTTCGCCAACCAAGGGAGTGATGAGATTCGGAATCCGTGGGAAGCTGAGTCCGAGATATGTGGGACCATTTGAAATCTTAGAACGAGTTGGGACCGTGGCATACAAGTTAGCTTTACCGCCTGTTTTAGCAGGAGTTCACAACGTGTTTCATGTATCTATGCTGAGGAAGTATATTCCTGACCCAAGCCATGCAATTGAGTACAAGCAACTGAGGATGCGTGCCGACCTGAGTTATGACGAAGCACCGGTAAAGATAGTGGATCGCAAGGATCAAACTCTGAGGAAGAGGGTGATTCCTTACGTAAAAGTTCAATGGAGCAATCACTCAGAAAGGGAAGCGACGTGGGAGCTCGAGAGTGAGATGCGAGAAGCATACCCCGAGTTATTCACCGCTTAAGGTACGTTTAGTTTGGAGGACCAAACCCTTTTAAGGAGGGAAGAGTGTAATAACCGGCCTTTTTGGCCCATTATTTTTATTAGTTGTGTTTTTATATTGAATATTTCTATCAGGCTCATTTAATGATTAATGAGTTGGGCTAATAAGAAGGGCCCAATCTAGTCAACTTTGGAAAACCTTTTTGGAATAGGAAACCTAAGTATTTAATCAATTCTTTAACTCTCTCCCTATTATTTGTGTCAATCAAAAACCCTAGAGAAAAAGAAAGAGAGGAGGCGGAGAGAGAGGAGAGCCGAGAGAGAGAGGAAGAAGAAGAAGAGAGGAGAAAGAGCGAAGGAGGAAGAAGAAGATTCAACCCCTTCGAAGGTAATCCTCTCACCCCTAAATAATTATTCTTGGGTTGGGTATCGCCTAGGAATTATGAACGGAACTTAGAACCCTAACCCTAATTGATAAACTAGGGTTTATTGTTAACTTTTGAAAAAATCTTTAATGGAAAAGTTGGGATTAGTATTGGCATGCATGCATGAACCACCACCACCACGACGGTGGCGGCGGCAGCAGCAGCGGCTGGAGGCGGCGGCGGATGGCGGATGGCGGCTGGCGGCTGTCGAAGTGGGTGTGTGTGCGTTTGTGTGTGTGTGTGTTTGTGCGTTGTGCAGTGTATGTGTGTGTGTGTGTGGGTGCGTCTGTGTGTGTGTGTGTTTGTGCGTGTGTGCAGTGTGTGTGTGTGTGTGTGTGTATATGCCGTGTGTGTGTGTGTGTGACGTGTGAGTCAAATTAGGGTTTAGGGTGTGTTGTTGGGTGAAAGTCAACTGGGAAGAGTAAAAGTCAACTGGGAATAGTAAAAGTCAACTGGGAATAGTAAAGTCAATGCTGTGAATAGTGTTTTCATAAAATAAAGTCAACTTAAGACACATGGTTTGGAAGTAGACTTTTACGTAAACCTAAAGGCATGTTGGGGAAAGTTATGAAGGGGAGTTATAAACCCTAAGCTAAAGTAAGAACCTTAAGGAGGAGTTTAAGAAGTAAACTCAAAAGGTTAAAGTTAGAAAAGGAATTTGGGGACGGGGATAAATATTGTTCATGTCCTAAAAGTAGTATCTTTGCGTGATTGTAGATTGTACGCAAAAAACCCGCTAGAAGTCAACGCTAGCAAGGTAAGGGATTACGTTCCTAAGTATCTTGAATTCTTTATTCATTGGAACTCTATAATTCTTTCATGAATGCTATATGGTCCATAGCGCTTGAACTCTACGTTGATGAACGTCTTTTGTATATCTTACCTATGACATGTTTTGGTCGTAGGGAATCTTAGAATATTTGAAATTGCTTGTGCTCTCGTTTAGGGAACACTATTGTGGAAAGTATGCTATATCTAATTGCAACAGGTGTAGCTGTATAGTCCCTGAAAAGGACTAACTAGTCCCTGAAAAGGACTAATGTGGAAACGGTCCTAGGAAACGGACTAATGGAAATAAGTCTAGTTTACTATGTGTAACTTAGACTTTGTGGAACTCCAGATTATCATGATAACTCTAAATAAGGGAGCACCCTGAAAAGGTGTAAGGTCTCTTATTCACTTAACACCCTGAAAAGGTGTTTGGAACTTGGAATTGACGGAAGGGAAATAGGACCACCAATTTTTGAGTAGTTAACTGTATTCGTTATATGCAGTTAGTATTTTAAATAATATCCGATCTTTGGAATTATCAATTGAGTCCGTTCTTTCGGTCACTTCTCCTTAGCTATCAGAGAAGTCCGTATGAACTTACTGAGCATTGTTCGCTCACCCTTTCTCTAATAATCTTTTTCAGGTAACGACTTAAAGAAGTAGACGGATCGCTAGATGAAGCTGTCCGTGTCAATTATAATAAGACTTTATGGTTTACTTTGTTTAGCTAGTGGTTGTACTGGCTTTGAAGACTTAGCATTTAATATCGCTTCCGCATTTATTATTGAATTGATGATTGGAGACTAGCCGTTGGGCTGTTTAAGTTGGATTTTGTATGACAAATGTTGGTATTTCCATATTTTATGGATTTATTTACTTTATGAAAATCTGGGTCGTTACAAGTCTAGCATTAGAGATTGATTCCCCTAACACATGTAGCTTATTTGCAATATTTATCAATTTAGAAGAAAAATCATTAATGGTTTCATTCTCTTCCATTCTCATATTTTCAAACACAATCATTAAAATTCTAAACTTGGTCTGTTGACAATCCATTATGGCTACTACAAGGATCGACTCTCAGTAATGTCGAGAGAAGGCTCTGGTGCCAATTGAAAAAAAAAAAAAAAAGCAGCTAGGACTGTTCTGGAAAAAACCACTTGAGAGTACAGTTATGCTCACAAGTGTCAAGTCAACTGTCCTGTCAACTGTCAACGGACAGAAAACCAAAAACACATAAATGCAGCGGAATTAAAACTCAGAATAAACACTTCAGCAAGAAACGTCTTGCTGGAAAACTTTCATTAATAAAGAGGTCTTGCTGAATACAAGACAATGAAAGAAACAAACAACGAAAAGTTCAAACTATTCTAGATCACTAGAACTCACAAAAACACTCAAACACCTTGAAGTCTTGATGAACAAGAACTTCAAGAACACAAGGACTCTTTCACAAACGAAAATCGCACTCTTTGAATTTCAGAATCAGTCGTTCATGACTGAATATGTTCGGCTTCTTATAGACACGGGATTGAGAAGTTTTCTTGGAGAGGTGATCTTCTTGGATGCCAATCTTTAATGCCATCCAATCATTCCATATGAAAAGAGTCCATCTTGCCTAAAATACAAAACAATAACTACCAAAGATAAACATTAGTAGGTTAGTCAAGTAAATCAAAATCAATATACTAAAATAAACTACTCCTAATATAAACAATTATTTAAACTATAATTGAATTAAACTAAATATACACATAATTATTAAATTAAATAAACTCTAAATACATACACTAAATAAATCAGAATCACAAAGATACAAAATAAAATATAAGAGTATTTCATACTCTTTCAGAGGTGATAGGCTCAATCGCACACCTACAAATTAAAACAAAAACTTGTATGAAAACATCATGACCCGTCTCATAGTAGAGATGGGTCAATTTTTTTCCCATGACCCGGAAGCAAAAAAGAATTTTTTATTTTTTCGGTTTTTTTTTTCGGTTTGTCAAAAGTAATAGTTACTATAACTAAATGTAACAAACGTGTTACTTATATATAACAGTTTGTATTTATAAAAGTAATACATATATACAGAAAAGTAACAGTGTGTTTTTTTTATGTTTTCTTCGTTTGCCAAAAGTAATACTTATTACAACTAAAATGTAACGAACGTGTTACTTATATATAACAGTGTTTATACATAATTGTAACACATATGTATAGAAAAGTAATAATTCAACCTCATTGTATGTTTTTGGCTTTGCATTTTTCATCATTTTGGAATTGCTTTTACAATCATAAATTATTAAATTCGGGTAAAAATATAAAAATATTAAAATACTCCCGAATTACAATTATATTTTAAGCTCATAGAAAACTAGGAATTAAATGTGTAAAATCCGTCTCATCATAAGGCGGCATGGTGTGAACTGTATGGCGGTGCTTCTGAGGAGAAAGGTTGGCCTATGAACATGAGTGCAGAAATTTTATGATGTTGATTAGAAAAATATGTGCCTGGTATGAGAAAGAGAGATATACTTATTCAAAATAGTTAAAGGAGCGGTCTCACACGTGAACCGGATCTCGACGGGAGAAGAAATGGGTTTGCCCTGCCTCGCCCCGCCCCGCCCATAAAAGGCCAAACCATTTACTCTCTCAACGAGATCCGTCTTATCGTATGAGACCGTCTCATACAAGTTTCTGTCTTTGTGAATTGAGTAAGGTGGAGGGGTAGCGCACTAGGGAGGGGTTTACGGGATGTGGGAAGGACTTGCGAGAAATCGAGAGCAATCAATGGAAGTGTAAATCTAACTTGATTTCTTCTTCTTTTTTTCTTCCCTTTTAAATTGTTTTGGCATAGACATATATTCTTACAAGCAGTGGCGGATCCAGAAATATTTTAAAAGTGGGGCAAAATTGCATAACATTTTTAAAGGGGGCAAAAATAAATACTAATGCATTTATTATTTTTAAATAAAGAGGGGCAAAGTCTAAAATATTGCACTACTACCCCAAATTTTCAAAAAAATTACACTAGTAATTTTTTATTTTTTAAAAAACAAAGGGGGGCCCTTGCCCCCATCCACTAAGGGTAGGTCCTCCCCTGCTTACAAGTATGATTTTGATCAATTTTTATTTGCCACATATTTTTTATGAATTATTACATTGAAATATTTTAATGTGAATATTATTTAATTGCTTTTTGGAGTTTCAAAAAAAAATTCTTATGAAAAAAGACATTATTTGCGAAATTAAAGTTCTTTTGTACATTAAAATATTTTAGTTTGCATAGTTTAGCTATAAATTATATTTATTTTTAAAAAATAAATTTATGTTTCTACACAATTGTGTGTGCTTAATTGTTTTTTATGTTTTTTGTTCTTTTCCGGTTATGTCAAATTCATTTATTTAGAATCTTGAAATAAAGAGATAATTATGAAATTTAAATCCTTTCTCATTCTTTAAAGTCCAACCACTTAGTTCATCTTCTATCCTATCACCCCATCTCTTTTATGATTAAGTTGTTATCGTTACAAAAAGTGCACATAAAGACAAAACAATTTTTTTTTAATGTCATTCTAATCATCAATTTTCTATACTGAGTAAATTAAAGTAAGGTTAATGATAATTTAGGGCCTGAAATGTATGGGGGTCTTCGGCGGGGGGGCTGAACTTTTTTATTCTACACATCAGGGCTTGACCTGCCAAGTTCTCGCCAATTAAGGGCTTTTTGACGGAATTTGTTAGAAAAGTCAGTTAAATCAACAAAATTGATGAATTTGTAACTGATATCAGGTTTTAGGGGCTTTAGTGAATATATAGAAACTTAAAGGGTAAAAAATTAAATGTACAATATTTTATGCATATTCTTAAAGTTAAAAAAAAATATGTTTTCAAATAATCAGAATTAAAGGAGTTATTCTTTTCTTCATCCTAACCTTATTCTGCCTTCGATTTTGCTTGAATTATTTCACACTATTTAAGGCCCTATTCTCTCATTTTGCTTGATTTATTGTTATTATTTCACACTATTTAAGGCCCTATTCTCTCATTTTGCTTGATTTATTGTTGATATAATAATAAAATACTCCCTCCGTCCCAGAGTAAGAGTCTCATTTTCTTTTTTGGTCCGTCCCAGAGTAAGAATCACATTCCTAAAATGGCAAAAAATCTTTACTATTCACCCCACTCATTCTCTCTCCTATTTTACTTTTATACTCACAACACCAATCAATTCACTATTCTCTCTCATACTTTACTTTTACACTCACAACATTTACATCACATCCAATATTTATTAATAAGCGTGCAAATGAAGGGTGAGACTCTTACTCCAGGATGGAGGGAGTAATATTTTTTATTTAATTTAAATTTATCATATAAAAATATGCATATATATATATATATATATATATATATATATATATATATATATATATACTCGCTCCGTCCCGTCGGAAATAGGATTCTCTCTCCGGGCACGAGGATTAAGGAATAACAATATTCTATTGAGAAAAGTAGTAATTAGTTAGATTAACAAATTTTAACCTTTATAATTAAAAACTAATTACAGCCACAAAAATTACAATAAAAAATTTATTACAATAAAAATCAAACACAAATAAAGATCAAACCCTAAATTTCAAGTTCATCAAAATATCAAAGTTTTTTCACCATCTCTTCCCCACCACCACCATATCGGCCACCACATAATCGGACCACCACCGGCACATCATCAGTCCGCCACTACCATTATCGCACCAGCACCACCGACTCATCATCAACCTGCCAAACATACACACACACCCAGATTAAACACATACAAGCGCACACAAACACCAGATCTATACAAATTAGTGGATCTACACACACAAACACCCACATATAAACGAAATCTCCAGATCTACATTGATCTATTGTGTTATGCCCAGCCCAGCAATTGCAATTGAAATAATATGAATTGGGGATAATCCCAATTTGTAAACAGAATTAAAAATCAGAGTATGAGATGAGAAAGAATTTAGAAGAGATTCAGAGTATGGGATGAGAGAGAATAAGAATTTAGAGAGAGAGAATTTGGGAATTTTCTATATCATTTCCTAAGCATTTCCATGGCAACAATCAGCTTATAAAGAGAACATGGCACATGGCCCTTAACAAACTAACAGACTCGACCTCAAAACGGCGACGTAATAATTCACGCCAAACCGACCTATTTTGCTAAACTAAAACGACACCGCTTCAATTAAATGAAAGCGTACTTGACCTAGGACGACTTCTACGACTAATTAGCTAAAGGGTAAAACGACAGCGTTGTAGGACAAACCCAAATACAACGGTCATTCCCAAATTATTGAAAAACCCTAGAACATAACATTCCCCATTCCTTGAAAAAATCCTTGTCCTCAAGGATTTAACCGATTCCCTTGGGCAACTTGGTAAATCTACAACACCACTTAGCAGTATGCTGTACATGAGACAAGCTAAAGTCAGCCCCATAATTTTGTACTTGGGAAGCATTAGGACAAGTGCCTGATTCACGCAAGGTCTTCATAATGGCAGCAAATGCATCTAAAATTGATTGCACATCAGCCTCTTTGTAAGGCACCGGAACTACAATAACATGGGTTGCTGCAACTTTTGGAGGCATGAGCAAGCCTTTAACACCTCCATGAATAATCACTATCACCCCAATAGTTCCATTACTGTGTGTCCGAGTGTTCCTCCTTACCATAATAGCCCAAGCCCAAATCATAACAGTTAAAGTATGTAGATCCTTCCTTTTTATTTCACCAGAAACCAAGGTAGCAGACTCAGAAAACCCACATTTGGCATACCTGTCCACCAAAGCATTTCCAAATCCTGTACTCAACTTAAAACCAGTTCTCCAGATAAAATTAGCTACATTACACTCCAGACCTCCCAAGACTTCATGCCAATACTCAAACTGGTCTTCAAGTAACTGCTTTATCTTTGCCCAAGAATTCCAACTCCGCCACATGGGAATCCTCATACCAGCAACCATAAACCTGCTGAAAGTGTTTGAGAACATGTAGCAAAATGCAGCGACTATAGCAGCTATGCTATGGTTGGGTGTAACAGCAACAGTCATCATCCCAAAGAAAAAGAAGTACATAAAGTGTATGTACCAAACAAGCTTCAAGAGATTCCAATCAAATGATACCTTGACGTAGAATAATGTGCTGTAGAGAAGGGACTTTACGCAATCATAAGGGAATTCAAGAGTAGCTTGTGCAAGTTTGGTTGAGTTATAAGTGACTTCAGCAGAATCAAGTCGCATTCCAACTGCAAAAACCAACCGAGCCATGAAAGCAACCACATTTCGTTTGTTCACAGTTAAGCCACTGGCACCACCATTATGTTTACTCAAAAGAGAAAACCCACTGAATGCATAATAAGTAAGCCCAATTCCTTGATTGGAGTTTTCTGCAAATCCTACAGCTCTGCATCGAACACCCATGGGAATCGCCGCAAGAAGGAACATATCACTAATATTAGCATCATAAGGCACTTTTGACAGTGACAGCGGAGTAGCAAGGTCATTAGCTGGGCCTTTGTCACTAATCACTAACTCAGCTACAACAGGATCCCTTTCTTGAATGTTGGTTTTGAAAATGAATCTGGACTTCACACACATCCTGATTCCCGCACGCTGAGTGGCTTGTTGTATCTTTTCATTGCCAGCATCAGTGAACCAGATTACTTCATCAAATCCTCGAGCCACCCACAATGGAGCCCGATCAATCTCACACACCCCGCACGCAGTGTAGAAAAACTCATCCTTATTTTCATCAATGTAAAACTGCAATACAACATTAACACCAGCTACAGGAATTAGCAGAGATGCAAGAAGACTTAGTGTCATGGTTGGATTAGGAATAAGGTAGAGATTCAAAGCCTCATTCTGCTCCACCAGCACATGGATTAAAAGACCAGAAGTATGCAATCGTCGGTTTCCTACTCCTTTAGTTTCAAAAAATGTAGAGAGCCAACTAGGATCCCAAAAATAAAATAGCAGAGCACTTTCAACAAAGCTCTCCAGTTTAATGACAACCCATAAACTCATAGCAAAGTTGAAATCCTTGTTCAGTAATACAATTGAGCCACCATCCTTTAGCTTCATAGCTACATCTCGTACCAATCCTATTGGTGCCTCCGGAATGTCTTTTCTCGAATGTTTTGCATGCTCCACTTCAGTTTTTCCATTTCTCTCAAATTCACTTTCAAAAGTAGCATAGATCTTCATCGAATATTTGGCATAAGTCACATTTACTTGCTGATAGTTGCACAAGTCTGGCTCACTATTCATTCTATATCCACCTGGATCCCATAACAACTCTAACGATGATTCCTTTTCATCTCTTAAACCAAGCCTACCACTCCTGAATTTTTTCCTAAACTCCTTTAAATCAACCAGCAGTTCTGAAATAAAAATGCAACAAACTTTTGCTACACTCTTATATCCACCAATTAACTGCAGATTCCTCAATCAGACACATGCACTACGAGTACTTCCCAATGAGAAATGATTAAGCATAACATCTCCATCCATACCAACAAAATACTCTAATGACTGCTCAAACTTCTGTCCTTGAGCAAAACCCAACACCATTGAATTCCCTGTATATTGATCAGGCATGGATAACAATTCAAAAACCCTCCTAGGTTTATCCAAACCACCAGCATCAGTTAATGCACTATTAATAGGGTTCCATGTGAAAATGATCTTGTCAGACATATTATCAAACACCTTATATGCATCATTCAAACATCCATAGTTTCCATGATTACAATCTGCATATGAGTAAGGATTAGCTACCAAAACAGAACTATCATCAGCAATGATCTGAGAGTTATTTTTCACCACACAACAATTCAGATCTACAACCTTTTCTTCAACTTGAACCTCAACATTGTTTGTAATCAAACAATAGTTACCATCACTAACAGTAGCATTAACAGAAATCTCAACAGGTTTAACAATTACCTCATCAACAGAATCACCTGAATTGTCGGAATCCTCATCTTCACGAACCCATTCATAACAAGTATACGATTTATACAAGTCCATGGCTAAAACTCGAATTTCCTTCATGGTCGATTTAACCTTGGCGACTTCACTTTTCAACTCCGTTGTAGCGATACGCCAGTTTTCCTCCGATCTTCTTAGACTGACTTCAAAACCCCCGATTCGTTCACCAAGGGACTCAACTCCCTTCTCTAAGGCTTCATAGTAGGCCTCCGTTTCCGCATCAGTCACCTCGACCGAGAAAGCTCTGATACCAATTGTTATGCCCAGCCCAGCAATTGCAATTGAAATAATATGAATTGTGGATAATCCCAATTTGTAAACAGAATTAAAAATCAGAGTATGAGATGAGAAAGAATTTAGAAGAGATTCAGAGTATGGGATGAGAGAGAATAAGAATTTAGAGAGAGAGAATTTGGGAATTTTCTATATCATTTCCTAAGCATTTCCATGGCAACAATCAGCTTATAAAGAGAACATGGCTCATGGCCCTTAACAAACTAACAGACTTGACCTCAAAACGGCGACGTAATAATTCACGCCAAACCGACCTATTTTGCTAAACTAAAACGACACCGCTTCAATTAAATGAAAGCGTACTTGACCTAGGACGACTTCTACGACTAATTAGCTAAAGGGTAAAACGACAGCGTTGTAGGACAAACCCAAATACAACGGTCATTCCCAAATTATTGAAAAACCCTAGAACATAACATATTGTTGAAAAGAAATCACCATTCAAAGATCTGAGTGTGAGAAAGATAGAAAAACCGAGAGAGAGAGAGAGAGAGAGAGAGAGAGAGACGGAAGGAGAGAGAGAAAGCGAGAGATTTATCTGAAGTTGAAGGCGGCGACAGCGATGTTTTCGGTGTGCGGCGACGACGACATTTTTGTGGGAGGCGACGATGGCGAAGGGAAAGAAGAAGTCGAAAGGGTGCTGAGAAGGGAAAGGGGTTGCGGGGAGGGGTGGCGGCGATGAGGGATAGCGGTGGGGAAGGGTGGCGACGGGATGGGAGGCGGCTGGTAGGGAGAGTGATGAGAAAAAGAGAGTTCCTGCCTTCCTGGTAGATTAGGGATTTTTGTGAGTGAGAAGTTTAGGATTTGATGATGGTAAGGAGGGAGGAAGCTTCTAGTTTATTTACGTGGTGGGTTTGGGTTATTGGGTGGGCTAGGTTTATTAAGGAGGTTAATTAGACTTAATTAAGTGGGTTTGATTAATTTAGGTTGGATTAAGATAACTTGGGTGGGGTAGGCCCAATAAAATATTAATAAAACTTTTCCATTTTGGAACGTCCTATTTCGGGTGAGACGCCCAAAATGGCAAAACGTCGTAATTCGGACGGGACGGATGGAGTATATATATATATATATATATATATATATATATATATATATATATATATATGGTCGCGCTCCTGTGAGAACCATTTTATATGAGAACCGTGAAAACCATTAAGAGCCTTTGTATTAGAAATAGATGAACGATCAGGATTAGAGAAGGAAAGAAAAAGACACGGTGGCAATTTAGAAATTAAAGGAGACGCGAGGGCATAATGGTCATATCGCTTTAAAAACATAACGCGCGCCGAAGTCAGGAAAGGCGAGTTCCATAGATAAAGAAGGTATTTCCTACTGTATCCAATGTTTACTTGGATACATTTAGGCAAAAACTAATGTATCCAATGTTCACTTGGATAATTCATTGGATACATTAGGTCAAAACTAAATGTATCCAATGTTTACTTGGATACATTTAGGCAAAAACTAATGTATACAATGTTCACTTGGATAATTCATTGGATACATTACTTGGATACATTTAAGAAAAAACTAATGTATCCAATGTTCACTTGGATAATTCATTGGATACATTACTTGGATACATTAGGTCAAAACTAAATGTATCAAATGTTCACTTGGATACATTTAGGCAAAAACTAATGTATCCAATGTTCACTTGGATAATTCATTGGATACATTAGGTCAAAATTAAGTGTATCCAATGTTTACTTGGATACATTTAGGCAAAACTAAGTGTATCTAATAAAATACGACTTATTACAAAAATGCCACCGCTTCCCTTTCTGCCGTCGACGTGTTCGACGCAGAACCACAAAATTAAAACATAACGATACAATCCCTGTTCTGCCCTTGAAGTTCTGACTTATTTCAAAAATGCCACCGCGTCTTGTCCCCTCCCAAGCCGATCTGCGCCGTCCCTTTTTTTCTAATCCAACGGCTGCTGTTGGTTCTCATAGTTCTCACACACTTATGGTTCTCATTTGTGCACCTACTTATATATATATATATATATATATATATGTGTGTGTGTGTGTGTGTGTGTGTATATAATATTCTGATTAAGATTAAGCTAAAGTCTTTATTTTTATATATATTTAAGTAACATATAATTTTATTAATATCCTTTATTTCTGATTATTTGAAAAAAAAAACTTTAACTTTAAGAATATGCATAAAATGTTTTACTTTTAATTTTTTACCCTTTAAGTTTTTATATAATTCACTAAAGCCCCTAAAACCTGAAATCAGTTACAAATCTGTCCATTTTGTCGATTTAACGGATTTTTTCTAACAAATTCCGTAAAAAAAAAAAAACCTTAACTGACGAGAATTTGGTACGTCGAGCCCTGATGTGTAGAATAAAAAAAGGTCAGGCCCCCCGCCGAAGACCCCCCCTACAATTCAGGCCCTAAATTGTCATTAACCCATTAAAGTATCTTAGATGATTGTAAAGGCAATGGAGAGATATGGGATTGGAATGAGTTAAAGAGGTAACTGGAGTCATAAATTAATAATTTCGTCACTTTTTTTTAATTTACTAAATATATTATAGTTTTTAAAGTTTATAATTTTGTATAAACTTAAGTTAGAAAAATTAAAATTTGTAATTGTTTTTGTATAATTTTTAATTAAACCAAAATATTAAATTATTAGATGGAAAGTTAAAAATATGGTGATTATAAATTAAAATACTGAAATTTATTTTTTGAAAAAAAATAATACAATATACGTAAAAAGATATTTGTGAAATTATAATTCAAAGATATGGAAAGTTTATTTTTAGTTAATTACAGAAACAATATGTGGAAAGAAAACAAAATTTAGAATATAAATACGTAAATTAGTTTTTAGAAATTCCAAAATGCAGTAAATTTAGAATATAAATACTGGAGAAATAGAAGCCACATCAGGCTAGAAAAACATGTTTTTAGTACTTGTCCTAAAAAAAGGAAATACGATTTCATAATAATTGTTGCCTTTTTTGTTTGTTTAAAAATGAATATTATGTTTCTAAACAATTAAATAGTTTTAATGCAATTTTATTGAGTACA
Organism: Campanula takesimana; assembly: GCA_026119855.1. Classification (NCBI taxonomy): domain Eukaryota; kingdom Viridiplantae; phylum Streptophyta; class Magnoliopsida; order Asterales; family Campanulaceae; genus Campanula; species Campanula takesimana. The sequence goes on from JAOWBW010000620.1 coordinate 497,968, forward strand.
AATAAATAATCAGACTTCTCGTCTGCTACTATCTACTACTGAAAATTTTAATGTTTGACCCAAAAAAATAATCACAAATTTAGGTAAAATTAAAACATTTTCATGAAATTCTAAAATTCATTATTGGTAGAATTTCATGAAAAGATTGTAATTTCTCATAAAGTGATGGTCATTTTTATTTTTTTGTCAAACATAATAGTTTTCAACGGGACAAAGGGGGTATTCAGTAAAACTACCATGTAATTCAGTGACATATATTTCTTCTGAGAGCTACTAGAAATTAAAACGAACTGAGATCTTTAAACGTGATGGAAAAACATAGCATTTGATGTCTTGCGATTAACAAAATTATGTGTTTAAAAAAAAAAAGGGGTCTATAATCATTGTATTTTTAACTAGTTTCAAGATAACCATTTTGCTCTCTTTTTTGCCATAGATATCATCCTACAATTTTTTTATCTTACCACCTAGAACCCAAATATAAACTCTGTTAACTATATCTTGATGGAAATCATACGTGACCATCAATCAACCAATGGTTGTAGACGACATAGTTAGTTTTGTTTTTCGTATAGTACGCATATAATACACGTATGTCCAGTGGCGTATCCAGGATTTGAGGGGGTGTGTATTTTTAAATAACAAAATAATTAAAATCACACTATAAAAATGCACCAAGAAGGACATCGGGCATAAGAATACTATACTTGTATTTAACACTTCTAATGAAACACTCAAAATGAAAATATTTCTCATAATTAGTATTCTAATGAACACTCAAAATGCCTATCAAAAATGATAACAACAATTGCTCAATAAATCCCCAAATCATCAATTTCAGATTTTAAAACCCTAAAATTGAATTTAAAAAAATTACCTTTTTGAGATTGAGACATTGTGGCGGAAGGAAAACAGGGGCAGATCACGGATGTATGCCGACAGACGACTTGCCGTGGCCGGTGGTCTGTGTGGCTGTGCCGGCGTCTCCGTCGATTGCAGAGCGCAGAATCGGAATGCGGCGAAAAAAATAAAAGTTTCAGTCTGTTCTTCTGCGTTGCCTGTTTCAGTTTGGTTTAGTCTTTTAGTAATAGTTTTATTTTTAACACTCTGCACCCTCTTCTTTCAAAAATCACAATTTACACCCCTATAGTTTTTTTTTTTTTATAACTACTCGGTAATTTTTTTCGAGAAATCCAGGGTGTGCATCGGCCCATCCTGGTTACATACTAGATCCGCCCCTGCGTATGTCTGAATAAATGGAAAAACACTTCCATTTTTAGTATAATGACCAAACTTAATTAGAAGTACTCGTACTTTTAAGCCAAACCGTACACTACACGTAATAAACGTTAAACGTATTAAACTCCATCATATATAAAAGGGAAGGGCTATTACCACTACACTTTTTACTTTTCCACTACATTCATTAAAGTTTTAATAAATAAGTTAGCATCTTGACACATTTTCCCTTAAATAAACTCACTATTAAAAGGAATTTGACTTTCCGAAGTTATCATTCATGAAAATGTTTGTCAAAAACTTTCTGAGAACAGGTGTTACCTCAAGTGTTAGGTAATACCCCAGATAACACAGACGGACAGAATACACACACCTGAGTATAAAAGAGTTTTGCAGCGGAATAAAAATAGCACAAGAATTATTTTTCTCAAGTTATATATATATATATATAACTTGAGATGCCTAAATGGCGAAAACTTTATAATCAATATGGGTACCAATTACAAAGTCAAAAGGTTCCCTATAGCTAGTACAATATACGATCTATGGAACCAAAAGTAGAACAAAGTACGATGATCCTATCCTAGCCAAAACACACTCAAACACGAAGTATTTGAGTGTGGAAAAGAGTGTATGGGAGGGAAGATCTAATGAGCCAAGAAGTACTTTGCTCTTTGTGCTATGGATGTGTGTACTTCAATCTTCATCCAAACATCTATTTATAGCCAACCAAGACTTGGAGGCTACACAAATAACAGCCTTGGGCTGTTTGTGATCGTGTGAGGAGGGTGGAGATCATGTGCAAGCCTTATCTCCACAAAACAAGCTTGACTTGGTCTTCCTTCCTTGATTCTCTCAACCGAATTCTTCATGCCCAAGTCTAAGCTTCACCTTGTTGTACTCCTTGCTTCCAACGCCTTGTACTTCATCTATTTGATCAGCAACAAACCTTGGACTTGGTCTTCTCCATATTTAACATATTTAGCACATGTTAAATATGTTTGTAACTCCCTTATTTACTCGGCTTTTATGAGTAATTCTTCATTAATTTCTTCTCCATGTTTTAAGCTCCATAAATCAACTTTATTATACCTGAAAATATGGACCAACATCTAGACAATAATATTAGGACATTAGTATAAAATTATATTAGAAAGAAATGTCAAATTACAAAGTATTTTCGTCACAGCACTTAGACTGTCAGTGGCAACATCTGAGGTAACACCTCTGTCTGTACTAACAATCTCCCCCTTAATTTGAGATTTCTTTCCAATCTCCTATGTGTTGGTACCTGCAAAAACAAGTTAGCCATATACAGTATAACAGAGCATTTCACCAAAGATTAACTCCCCCTTAATCATGGAGTTAACCGAAACAACAAAGATTTACTTAATATACTAATTGTAAATTAGAACCATGTTTAAAAAAATTAGTAGTTTAAAACAAAAAGTAAATCAAAGTTTTAAAATCCACAAAACCACAAGTCATAAACCAAAGCATAACCACCAAAGTATTAAAGTTCTAAATTAAGAACTAAAATACGAATTGTTTTAAAAACCAAACCAACCAAAAACAGAAATTGTTTTGAAACCATTTTAAAGTACCATTAAAAGCCATTGCCCAAGAGTTGTGGCAACATCAACCTTCAAACAAGGTTATTCTTCTTCTTCTTATCCATCATCCACTAGTACCAGCATCTCCAGTAACATCTTTAGTAGCACGAGTTGTACCAGTATCACCAACAGCATCAGTAGCAGCACGAGTACCTGCACTAGTACCAGCATACTATCTCCCCCTGGTTGGGAAGAAATCAAATTAATGAAGCCGATGGTGTCTTCTTGGATGGTTAAGCAACCGATTTGGAGGAAGAAGGGGCTTTTCTTTTAGGTTTCTTGGAGGCGGTAACAGATGGTTGAGGGCAGTCACACGGTTGGGGTAGGTTGGACTGAAGTAGCAACCATGGAAGGATCATCAATGGACATGGCCATAGATGGAGAGATATTGGAAACCATGGGAGATATGTCCATGGGTGAAGTAACACCCGAGACAACACCCGGTGACTCCTCTTGAGGTGCGGATTGGTTAGGGTTTTGGGAAGGTGAAGCCATTGTTGAATTTTGAAAGGTAGAAAATGAGAATTTTTTCAAAAGGGTTTTTATTTTGGGGAAGGTTGCTGAGATAGAGAAAAAGCGACGAAGAGGAGGGAGTATATAGGTGCGTTTGAGAGAGAAAGAGAGAGTAAATAGGGATAGGATTTTAGGAGGTTAAGGAATGTGAATTAGGAGAGGAAATTAATTTAAACTTAACTCTTATCATCTAAATTAACTAAGACCCCTATTTTTACTCACATTTAAACTATCCTAATTAAACTCCCCCTATTTACGAGCACACAAAACCAACTCCCTACACATCCGTTTTTTTTTTTTTTTTTTTTTTTTATAAATAAAACGAAAAAAGAAAAGAAAAAAATTAAGACGGTAAAATTAATGATGTAACGATCTCTCAAAAATTTGAAGATAGATTCCTAAATTTTAGGGAAATTGTTACAACTATATTTTACCAAAGTAAAAGATTTGTTTTAGACTTTTTCAAAATTGTAAACTCTTTTTCTTTAAATAAAAAGACTTTCAAACTTTGAAAATTTAAAAAACAATTCTGAAAATAAAATAAAATAAAAAAACGAATGTAGCACACACTAATGTGTTGATGGCAATGATGGTAACACTTAAGATAACATTCGTGATAAACATCCCTTATTGAATTTATATTACGGCATTTAAGGCGAGATAGAACTCATTTTTGAACACATGACGCGAAGATATGCTTCTATAATAAGCATTTGAGGTATAACAAGCTTGCCAAATTTGAACACTTTAGGCAAAGCAAATCTAATAATTTAGATATAAAAAGCTTGTTCTTCATCTTCAAACACTTTAATATAAACATATTTTACACTTCTTTATCTACAAGGGAGCATCGTAGTAGCGAGCTCCGTACCCCGAGTCCTTATAAAGTGTAAACATGTTTTAGTGATTTGTACCGTTCAAGTAGGAAACACTGTAGTAGCGAACTCCATGTTCCTAATACTTAGTATAAAATCACTAGAAAATATCCCTTTTTGACAAGAGTGCATCGTCGCAGCGAACGCCGTGCCCCGAGCTACTAAGGAAATACTATAAGTGTTTTTAGCCTTTTTGCTTTTGAAAAAGATTAGTGACTTTCTCACTTTTAAGTTTAAAAAGGAATGTTATCAATAATATTTCCTTGCATGTTATCCTACCATAACAAAAAGGTCAGTATGTGCCACCGTTGACAGACTGAAAAGACAATCCATCAACAGATTAAGACATGAAATAAAAACATTTTTTTTAATAAAAAATATAATATTATACAACAACAAAGATGATCCAAGGGGTTTAAACAAGACACGGAACAAGAGACTTCTTCAAGTTAGAAAATCTCTTATGGTTAAAAACTTGAATTAAATATTCATCTTTCAAAAAAATATTTTTAGACTCAAGCTTAGAAAGAAAACATGAATGGTTTACCATGTCTCGATAATAAACCGGTTCCTTACCTCTAGTTTGTATCCCTTCGTCTAATCTCCCTATCACTTGGGATATAGGATGGTTCTTTTGAATCCTCAACGGGGGAATTCTTCTGACGGGATCATCTACTCTATTGGAGTCCTCATTATTTTCATTTTCAGCAACTGGACTGACTTCTGATGTTATCTCTGGTGTTGCCTCAGGTGCGGTAACACTGGGGCCAACATCTGGTCCAGCACTTATGACAACATCTGGTCCAACATAAATTTCAAATTCACTTTGAGGTTGTTCCATCTGTATCATGAGAGGATAATCACCTGGTTTATCTGTAACACTTAACAGATCGTCAAAAACAATGTTCGCAGATTCTTGAATAGTTCCCAAACTTAAATTATACACTCGATATGCATGATTGTCTTGAGAATATCCAAGAAAAATGCCTTTATCACTCTTAGAGTAAAACTTAGCTAAGTAATCCCAGTCTTTTAATATGAAACATACACACCCAAACACATGGAAGTAATGTACATGTGGTTTCTTCCCATTCAAAATATCATAGGGTGTCATTGTTAAACCATGTCTTAGAAAGACTCTATTTGAAATATGACAAGCCGTGCTCAAAGCTTCAGCCCAAAATCTTTTTGAAATCCGTTTTGAAAATAACATGACACGGGCCATATCAAGCAATGTCCTATTTTTCTTTTCGGCCACCCCATTCCGTTGATGTGATTTTGATACCGAAAAATCATGGTTTATCCCCTTTTTCTTACAAAAAGTATAAAGGAAACATTTGCAAATTCTTTTCCATGATTAGATCTTATACGAAAAATAGGTGAGGAAAACATGTTTTTGATTTTGGAGTGCAAGAGTTTAAATTTATCTAAAGTTTCAGATTTTTTTTTCTTAGGAAATATACCCATGAAAACCTAGAGAAATCATCAACTATAACAAAAATATATCTCTTACCTCCCAGGCTTTCTACCTCGATTGGACCCATCAAGTCCATGTGCAAAAGCTGAAAACAATGTGTTGTCCCGAAGTGTTGCTCTTGGTGTTGGGCAGCACACTGGGTAACACGAGTCTCCTCATTTTTAAGGCAGTCTCCACAAACCATTTTGTTATTAAGATTCAGTTCAGGGACTCCTTTGACAGCCTCAAACTTGAAAATGTTCTTCAAGTTTCGATAATTGGCATGTCCAAACTTTTGATGCCACAATGTAGTGACATCTATTTTTGCCAAATGGCACACCTGCTTGTCTTCAACAAGATAACAATTGTCACTTGATCTAATTCCTGTCATCACACAATTGTTAGTACAATCAAAGACTTCACAAGTATTTTTATTGAATTTCACCTCTAAGTTGTTATCACAAAGTTGGCTAATACTAATTAAATTAGCTACAAGCCCATCTACATGTAAGACATTCTTTAAGGCGGGAAAACCAGTCACATTTAGTGTCCCTTTTCCTATTATATTGCTTTTACTTCCACCACCATAAGTTACACTACCTCCTTGAAAAGATTCATAGTCTTTCAAAAACAACTTTGTTCCCGTCATGTGACGTGAACATCCACTATCAAAGTACCACGATCCTTCAATATTTGTCTTTGGAGCGGTGTAAACAACATCGCATCTCAATTTAGTTTTAGGTTTCCATGACTTCTTTTTTGTGTTTTTGACCTTCTGACAGAATGTGTTATCTGGAGTGCTGGGTAACACTTCAGGTAACATAAAATAGCTGGACTGTTTCTTTGAAAGAGTATTACACTTATTTTTAAAATGTCCAGAAATGTGACAGTATTGACACACTTTTCTTTTGTCAGAAGAGTCATTAGAGAAAGAATTTTGATCAAAATCACGTTCTTTCACAAAACATATTTCATGTTCATCACAACTCAAAGAAGAAATAATTTTATCTAATGATTCTCGAAAACCAATACCTGCTTTGAGAGGCTTACTCAAATTGAGAATCTCATCCAATTTGGATGATCCGGTGTTGATTTTCTTCAAGGTGGTTTCGGCTAAAGTCAATTTGGCCTTGACTTTCTCTAGCTCGGCATCTCTCTTGGATGCTTGAACTTCCAAACGAGTTAAGTAGGCCTTGAGTCCATCGTTCATCTTGGTTAAATTTTTAACCATTTTGTTCTCTTTCTTCCATTCCTTGAGCAAATCATCACAAAGGTTTTTTAAACCATCAATGAGCTCATCTTTGCTCAGCTCATCCTCTTTTGAACTTCCTGCATCAAGGTTAGTAGAAACCACGAAACAAACATCGTTAGTTAAACTGAAATTGTTATACCTGACGGGTGTGGTCTCAGATGTTATCTCAGTGTGTATAACATCTGTGGTAACATGTTCAGTCTCCGAGTCACTTATTGTGACAAACATGTTTGTTTGATCAGGTTCTCCCTCCTGGAGATCGAAAGCCATGACAAAGGACCGAACCACTTAGTAACGTCAAGTGACAGGGCTCTGGTGCCAATTGAAAATGTTTGTCAAAAACTTTCTGAGAACAGGTGTTACCTCAAGTGTTAGGTAACACCCCAGATAACACAGACGGACAGAATACACACACCTGAGTATAAAAGAGTTTTGCAGCGGAATAAAAATAGCACAAGAATTATGTTTCTCAAGTTATATATATATATATATAACTTGAGATACCTAAATGGCGAAAACTTTATAATCAATATGAGTACCAATTACAAAGTCAAAAGGATCCCTATAGCTAGTACAATATACGATCTATGGAACCAAAAGTAGAACAAAGTACGATGATCCTATCCTAGCCAAAACACACTCAAACCCGAAGTATTTGAGTGTGGAAAAGAGTGTATGGGAGGGAGGATCTAATGAGCCAAGAAGTACTTTGCTCTTTGTGCTATGGATGTGTGTAAAATTTGGCTTGTCTTCAATCTTCATCCAAGCATCTATTTATAGCCAACCAAGACTTGGAGGCTACACAAATAACAACATTGGGCTGTTTGTGATCGTGTGAGGAGGGTGGAGATCATGTGCAATCCTTATCTCCACAAAACAAGCTTGACTTGGTCTTCCTTCCTTGATTCTCTCAACCGAATTCTTCATGCCCAAGTCTAAGCTTCACCTTGTTGTACTCCTTGCTTCCAACGCCTTGTACTTCATCTATTTGATCAGCAACAAACCTTGGACTTGGTCTTCTCCATATTTAACATATTTAACACATGTTAAATATGTTTGTAACTCCCTTATTTACTCGGCTTTTATGAGTAATTCTTCATTAATTTCTTCTCCATATTTTAAGCTCCATAAATCAACTTTATTATACCTGAAAATATGGACCAACATCTAGACAATAATATTAGGACATTAGTATAAAATTATATTAGAAAGAAATGTCAAATTACAAAGTATTTTCGTCACAACACTTAGACTGTCAGTGGCAACATCTGAGGTAACACCTCTGTCTGCACTAACAATTCATTTTAATTTCATTGATTATTTCTATGGGTTTTGAAAATAAAATAACATTAGTCATGATTAAAAAATAACTTAACTTTTTATGTTAAAAAAAAAGTCCTTCCAGATATTAAATTTTGTAGATGAGACTGATTTATTTTTAGTTTGAACTCATCAATAATTTTTTTTAAGGATCTATCCTTCTGTATTTGTGAATGCAGTTTTTTTTTTTTTTTTTTTCAATCATGAAACTAACGTCATTCAGTAGTTTTTAGTGGAAAAAGGGAAACGAATAGTACTCCATAACTTTCTTTTACCTGCTTTTTTGTATTTTTAATTAATGTGCATAAAAATAAATTATTTTATTAATAAAATGAATATTTTTAATTTATTTTCAAACCCATAAAATTAAAAATTAAATTTAAAGAAATTAAAAATAAATGATAACTTTGGTAAGTTCTTTTCCTTTTACAGTGATATGAATTTAAGGGCAATTATGTCAAGATGTCGATTACTTTAATAAAAAATTTATGAATGTAGTGGATAAAAAAAAATGTAGTGGCATTAGCCCGTTCCTATATAAAAATTTAAATAATTTTGATAAAATAAAATTTAATGTTTATGTTATTCTTTTGCAAATTAAATAAATTAATAATTAACTCTAGCATGTAAATTATGGTTATAAATTATATAAAATATATTTTTATTAACTTTTATGCTCCACACATGAATATTTAAAATTAAAATTTAATATAATATTTATATATCTATACTCCCTCCGTTTCGTTTTATCAGTTGTTTTAGCCTTTCAGGCGTGTTTCAATTTATTTGACGTTTTCAATTTTTTAAGTTGAAATGGACCATATTACCCCTACTCTCATTAAAATGAACACCTCGTGTCTTCCGCCCACGGCTGTTACACGAACCGAGCTGGCTCGAGCGCGGCTCGGGCTCGGCTCGTGAAAGCTCGAGCTTAAGTGAGCTCGAGGTGTAGCTCGAGTCGAGCTCGAACTGATCGCCAAGCTCGTTTTTGTTATCAAGCCGACCGTGTTCGACTCGTTTAGCTCGTTAAAAGCTCGAGTTTGGCTCGATAAGCTCATTAAAATTGAATTTTTGTTTTCGAACGGCTCGAACTCGGCTCGATAAGCTCGTTAAGACCATATTTTTCTTTAAAAAAAGCCTAAGCTCGAGCTCGACTCGTTAAAACTCGAGTTCAATATCGACTCGAGTTGTTCGCGAGCAGCTCGCGAGCTCGATTCGACTCGAGCTGGAACAAGCAAGTGGGCTCGAGCTCGATAAAAGCTCGAGCTTGATAAGTTTTAAACGAGCTAGAGCTTGACACCCCAAAGCTCGACTCGGCTCAGCTTGTTTACAGCCCTACTTCCGCGAATCCCCCCCCCCCCTCTCTCTCTGCCCTTCTTCAACATCCTTCAAAAAAAAAAAAAAAAACTCTTCATTACTCTTGAGGGTTTAACCCAACACAGAGAAGAGAAGAACAGGGAAAATGGCGATGATGCGGTGCTACAGAACCTCCACCAAGAGATCTTAGCTACTGCCGAACGGCAGATCTTGTTGTTTTTATCAGGCACGTGTGATTCAGCTATAACAATTCTGGGTGATTTAGGTTAGTTTGGCTGATTCGTCGGAAACGAGTCCATGCGTCTCTCTTGTTCTACCTCTCAAGATTCTGAAGGGGCCCTTTCTGAAGGGCTACATGAGGTGGGTGAAAAACGCAGCGTTGTTGTTAAGGAAGACAATTTCAACCTTGAGGATTTATTGAAGTTCTTTGTTTTGACATGGCTCCACATTTTGATTTGGAAGGTGGAAGAGGAAAGGGGAAAAGGGTAGGGATGGCAATTTCGCCGAACCTGACCCGTTTCTGAGACAATCCGGCCGGGGCTGGGTGGGTTTAATAAGAGCTTTCCAAAACCCAACAGATACGGGTCCAGGTTCGGTTGCCTCACCAAACCCGACGGGTCCCGACCCGACCAGCATGGAAGTATTTACATTTTATTCCTATTATGCCCTTACTTTCAGCCAATATCACAATCCTAACCTGGTATATATGTTTTATGCGTGTTTTAAGATCTTAGCGCTTTTCAAAATCACACGCCGTTACCGAGAGAGAGAGGGCATCACAATCGGCGTCTCGCGATTCAACTTAGGAGGGGTCCGCTCCGGCAACCATCCTCGCTCAGCCAACTAGCCTCCGCTCTGGCAACCAGGTGTGCCTCTATTCCGACTTGCTGGTTTTGTTTTTTTTTTCTTTTTGGTCTTACAGAGTACAAGGAGAGAGGGGAATCGTAATAGTTGTCGGCGTTGGAAATAAAATACTCCTACTCCGGTCTGGCTCCCTCGCACTTCCGCCGTCGGCCATCCTCTGTCCTCGATCATCTGTCCTCCGACCTTCGTCCTCCGTCTTCCACAAATAACTTAGCCTTTATCTTTCTGATATTTGAGAATCTAAATTGCCCTTCTTTTCCTTTCCACAATTCAACCAGAAGTGGATACCATAGATTTACATCTCTTTGATTGATCTAGCTAGTCAAGCCCATTTTTTATTTTTTACTTATTTTTTATTTTTTTTTGCGCAGCCGGTCGGGTTCAGGTCTGGTACGGTTTGAGGGATAGTTTGCTCGGGTTTGGGTTTGGGCAAACCTGGCCCGTACCTGACCTGTTGCCATCCCTAGAAAAGGGAGAGAGAATGATAAAAGTACTGTGTGCTTCTCTCTCCTCTACCCCTCTTTATTTCCTCATTAAATGAATTACGTGCGTGAGAGAAGGAGTAGTTATGGAAATTTGATAGGGCTTTAACTCATTCCTTGGTCTGTGTGTTTGTGGCTAAAACGCCACTTATATTGAAACGGAGGGAGTATAAAATATAGTGTATTTTTGATTCCGTATATTTGAATAATAATCGTACTATACCCGTTAGGGGGTCGAGTTTTTTGCAAAATGACCCCGCTTACTATCAATTTATTGCAATGTAACATTTGTACTTTCAAAGCGATCAATGTCACCTGCGTACTATCATTTGGTAATCAATTGAACCCCAAATTTTAACTGTCGTTTAAAAACTAACAGCCTTGTATACATATTTTTCAAATGTGGTCATTAAAGTTTTCTTTTTTGCAATGTCCTCATCCCTCTCATAGAATTTTCAAATTTTTAACTGTAGTTGGTCATGTGCTATAACGTGACTAACATTCGTTAAATACTTTGTTGGAATTAACTCAAATTTAACAAACACCCAAACCCTAATTCCCAAATTGAAGGAAACTTTCAAGAAAATCAGAACTCAACTCAGAAGAAAGCATTATTTCAGAAAGCAAGAATATTGCGACAAAATCCCCAAATCCTTCCCTGTCGTTGTTACAATCTCACCACCACAATGGGTCGGATCTTCGAAATGACCGATAATCTCAAACGATCCACCACCCGGTCCCACCACCTCAAGTCCGCCACCGCTGATGCGTCGACAACCACTCTAGGGATTCTTGCTTTTGAGACGGCGAAAACCATGACCCAGATTCTCTCCCTCTACAAGTCCCTCTCTGATTTTGAAATTTATAACCTCCAACCCCGCACCATGAAATCTGAAGGGGGTTGTATTTGAATTCGAATGATTATATGGTTTACACATATTTTAAATTGGGTACAATCGATTTGGGAAAATTGGATTACGATTGAAAAGAACGGAGCGGAGAGTTGATAAGATGGAGAGATTGGTGGCGGCGAAGTCCGGTTTGTACTCGTCGTTGGAAGAGTTGACGGAGTTGGAGGTTTCCGAAAGGAAATTAAATCAATGGAAGAAGAATTGCACGCCGACCAAAATGAAGAACATGAATTTGGGAATTAGGGTTTGGGTGTTTTTTAAATTTGAGTTAATTCCAACAAAGTATTTAACGAATATTAGTCACGTTATAGCACATGACCAACTCCAGTTAAAAATTTGACAGTTCTTTGAGAAGGATGAGGACATCGCAAAAAAGAAAACTTTAATGATCACATTTGAAAAATATGTATACAAGGCCGTTAGTTTTTAAACGGCAGTTAAAATTTGGGGTTCAATTGATTACCAAATGATAGTACGCAGGTGACATTGATCGATTTGAAAGTACAAATGTTACATTGCAATAAATTGACAGTACGCGGGGTCATTTTGCAAAAAACTCTTATGGGTCAGTTATGTCACTTTTCTTTCCTTGCGAGTTTCCGGCGTTAATTCCGGCGAGTTTTTGATCTCTGTTTTCTTGTTGTTGTCACTTGAATCAGACCATAAACATTAGTCTCCTTGCGTTTCAGAGTGTAGTCTTGGTATTTTTGACAGATTCAACCCGCTTCATACTCAAAAAGCTTCGATTGATCTCCCCTTCATTTTTTATGGCGAACCTTCCGGCGGACCTTCATAATTTTCAGATTCCGGTGAGCCTAAATTTTTCACTTTTTACTGTTTTTTAAGTAGATTGTTACATAAATCTTGTTTATTTCCTGATTTCGAGCACAAATCTTGTTCTTTTCCATATTTTGAGCACAAATATGTGTGTAATCATGGTAATTTGGCTCGGTATACGACCGGGTTGTTTCCCTATGCCTTTCTTTTATCATTTCCGGCGAAGATGGAGAAGAAGGTAGAAATGTGTTTCTGTCTAACGGGACTAGGGTTAATTTTTAACGGGTGTTAGTGTATTTAACGACTTTTAATTTTCTTCCAACGTGGTGATTAGGATTTCACATTGGTATTTCCATTAAGTTTTTAACATCGTTAGTGTACATTACATTATTTGTAAAAAAATGTCAAAATTACGTATCATTAAGATGTCACTAAGTAATACATTACAATAATTGTAAAAAAAAAAAAAAAAGTGATAGTACACTATACTGATTGGTCGTTCGGCCGTTTGTAATATATATCTCCTCCTTTGTTAAAAAAAATGTTGAAGTTCTCAATTTATAGGTAATAAAATAAATCTTGTCGCATCAACGATCAGCAATGAAACAGGCATCTCCCATTAACACCCACTTGGGGTAGAACCAGGGTTGTGTGAGGAAGTGTAGGGTGATTGTGGATGATGGCTAGAAGAGGAGAAGAAAGGGAGATGAAGAGGAGAGATTGAGAGAAACAAGGAGCGGCATAATGTTCACTCAAGTTAGCCATCTTTTTATTAAGTTAGTCATGTGCCGTAAGCGTGACCAATTTCATAAGGGTAAAACTTAAAACTTAAAACAACAAAACAGTTATCTGAAATTTTCTCTATGGGTAATGGTCCATTCTAATACTCTCTCCGTCCCATTTCAAATTGTAATTAGTTGTCTCATAAAAATTGCAAAATCTAAAAATAAAAAGTTTTTATCCACTTGGATACTCACATCAACTAACCCTTTAATTTTCCCTACCACACTTTTTTCTCTTACAAAACTATCTACACTCACAAAACGTTACTTTTTCCACTTTTTCCTTTAACTTTCGTGTAAAAACATTTTTGTGCAATTTGAAATGGGACGGAGCAAGTATAAAATAAGCAATGAGTAATGACTATGACCTCATCTGTTTCATTTGAGTACACCCTTCCTCCCCAAACGTTTCGCTACTTATTTCTGTTGTCTGCATCCCAAACTTATTGTTACTTACTCACTATATTCAATTTTCTCTCTCCTATTCACTCACAACAAATATCCACTAACTTATTTTCTCTCTCCTACCTCCTCACAGTACTTACTTTTCCAACATACTTTTTTTATTCCCGCACACTCATTTTTATTAGCAATAAGTTTGAGACGGGGAGTACTTGTTTTATCTAATCTTACCCAATATAGGGTTTTAATTTGTAAGTTGCTGAGTACACGTACAAATGACATGTTAGCATAGCGTTGGAGAATTGTTGTAGATAGTAATGGTTTGGTGCATCCTAGACTTGTATCTTCTTTTGTCAACTTTGTGATGCTTGTAAAATAACAGTACGTACCTTCTAATGTTTGTAATATATTCACTCCTTGTTTCTGACAAAAAAAAAAAAAAAAGTTTTAGGAAGTCGCCCCCATTGATTTTTCAAAATGTAAAAATCTAGCACTAGAAAAATCTATCAATATGGCTTTTTACCTTTAAAACTATCATTTTGCCCCCCTTTGTATCAAGGGAAAATAACACTACATTAAAATTTTACCCCCTTTTAAATTAAATTTAGGTATTACAATATAATACTGGGAGGGGCTAATGCCACTACATTTTTTATTTATCCACTACATTTTTTGTAAATTGACATAAATGTCCTTATACATTTTAGGAATGAATGAAATATTTTAGTAGATGTTGTAGATACTATAAATACTTGACATGTGAAATTAAATTTTGAATAATTTATGGTGATGGCATTCTATGCCTTCAAAATACTTGCCATATCTAATAATAAATTTGATTTTTTAAAATAATTTTTATTTTCCTTTTAACTAAAATCTGTATTTTTATTTTTATTATTATTTAGCTTTTGATTGATGAAAGCAAAATAATCCAATTATATAATATTTTCTTTATAATAATGAATAATATTGAAAATATTTAAAGTACTGTTAAAAATAATATTTGATTTTATGAGCTTAACAACATATTATTAAAAAAAAAAAAAATTAATCTACAATAATGAAATATTAGTTTGTAAGTTCACAACTCACTTTAATAGTTGAAAGCAATAAATACAAATATTTTAAAATAGCCAATAGATCACTTAATTTTTTATAATATATTAGTTAATACATTCACCATTTTATTACTTTATTGCAAAATACATTGTTTAAATTATAATTCTTCAACTCTTTGTCTAATCATTTTTATCTTTCTATTTTTAACTTATCTTTATTTTAATAAAAAAATGAAAATAATATTAATTAATATACATAAATAAATATTTTTAATCTCTTGCATATAAAAGAACTAGTTGGCAGTTAAGGTTGAATATCAATAAACTACTTTAATGTTAAAACTTTCATATCCATACTTTAATTTATTTCATATAAATATCTTATTTATCTTATCATGATTAAAATATTATTTTGAACATTGAAAAAATATTAACAAAACAATATATAGCTATAATAGATAATATTCGATGTAGTGGATAAATAAATTTTGTAGTATAAATAATCTCTTTTTAAGGGCAAATGAGTCAAGTAAAAAATTGATTTACCAAAAATAACTATGATCTAGTGGATAAGTATTTATTGTAGTGGCAATAGTCCCTCTCTATAATATTTCATATGCAAAATAATATTTGTTGGGTTTCGATCAAACATGCGCAGCGGAATTTATCATTTAAAATTTTTGAAACCCAAAGCCCATAGATCCGTTCATATGATTAAATCAATTATCATAACATGAATATAGGATAAAACTAACCCTTGATAGCTATCAAATTTTCTCTTGGTCTTTGGTGGAGATTTGAAGACTTGATCACGATCACAAAGTTTGAACACGAACTTTGAAGATAATGATTTTCACCCTCTAGCGGTATCCACACTTCGAACGAATATCAAATGAGCTTCTTTGATCTTGGTTGCTAGACCAAATTGTGAAACACGTTTTCACAATGAATTTGAACTATATGGAATTTTTCTTTTGTGTATTATTTTGTTCTTTGACCAAGGATGTCTTAGAACAAAGTAAAACCTCTCTCAAACTCTTTGGAGACTCACAAAAGGCTATGTCTGAAGTTCTGGCCGAAATCATCCTTTTATACACAACCAAGACCTATTCCAAATAGGAACCTTGTGTCAAAAGACATTCCAAATCGAATTAGGAAAGTGCCAGCCGACAGTACTGTGCGGCCGCCCAGAATTCACTGTGCGCTCGCACATCTATCTGAAACAAAATGGTACAATTCTGAGCTAAGTGTGCGGCCGCCCAGTCCATACTGTGCGGTCGCCCACTTCCCCAGAATGTCCAGAATTTCCAAAATTCCAATATAGTCCTTTTAAAGATTCGTTCTATTGTGTGTGACCCTCTAGGATTATACTAAGTTGGCAATGGGTTCAAACATGAAACCATAAGATATGATTAGGTTCTAGCAAACCGTCATACCTACCCAAATAGTATAACTAGATACAAGTTCGCATTCCTTTTAGAATATGTCATAATCCCTTTGTCCACGATGTCGTTGAACACAAGTCATGGTCAAACAGTCAACTTGTTTTGTTCAATACTTTCTCGATTCCGAATATGTTGATAATCCAAATGCCATTGATCCAATCAATTCATTTGAGTCCGGCCGAACATTTCATCAACATCATTCCTAAGAGAGGCCCAAGTTTGACATCTCTCCGAAGAGGGACAAATCCATTTAGCTTATTATTCTTCCTTACGTGAATCCGATTATGCCAATCATACCCTTTATAACTACCCGGTTAAAGGTAGCGTTTGAATATGTCAAACATAATGTTCATCAAGTGGAAGACTATAATAACTTCATGTCTAAGGATTCAAATGACATAACTAATATAAGATATATGTTCGACATAGACCATGACATAAATCTCATACAGCGGGTCATGTCCAGTACCTTGTTCCAAACAAGTACCCATAAATCTAACATGATCATCCCATGATCATTTAGCCTTTATACTAGTGCTTAACAAGTACTAGGGACGTAGATTATTATAAGTAAACATGAACAACAATAATAATCAAAACATCTCTTTATTGATATGAAATAAATGATAACAATTACAACGTTTATTAAACGTGCCTAGGGCACCACTGCCAACAATCTCCCACTTGCCCTAGGCCCAATCTCCCATGTATCTAATACCCATGGACCTAACATGACCATCATGTTTAGCTTGTGGAAGTCCCTTTGTTAGCGGGTCCGCAACATTGTCATCAGTAGGTACTCTGCATATATTTACGTCTCCCCTATCAACGATCTCTCGAATGATATGAAAACGCCTAAGTATGTGTTTGGATTTCTGATGTGCTCTTGGTTCCTTTGCTTGAGCAATAGCACCATTATTATCGCAATAAAGGTCTATTGGATTAGCAATACTAGGAACCACTTCAAGTTCAGTTATGAACTTCTTAATCCAAACAGCTTCCTTTGCAGCATCTGATGCAGCAATATACTCAGCTTCTGTTGTAGAATCAGCGGTTGTACTTTGCTTGGAACTCTTCCAGCTTACAGCTCCACCATTTAACATAAACACAAAACCCGATTGCGATCGGCTATCATCTTTGTCGGTTTGGAAGCTTGCATCCGTGTAAGCATTTACAACGAGATCATCTTCCATTCCTCCATAGACCAAAAACGAGTCTTTAGTTCTTCTCAAGTACTTAAGAATCGCTTTTACAGCTATCCAGTGATTTTCGCCAGGGTCGGATTGGTATCTACTTATCATGCTCAAAGCATAAGATACATCCGGTCTAGTACAAATCATGGCATACATGATGGACCCAATTGCCGAAGCATATGGAACATCATTCATTTTCTCACGCTCATCGTTTGTCTTAGGACATTGAGTCTTACTTAGAGAAACTCCATGTAACACGGGCAAGGTGCCTCTCTTAGAATTTTCCATACGAAATCTTCTAATGACCTTGTCAATGTATGTACTTTGGCTTAAACCAAGTAGCCTCCTTGATCTATCTCTATAGATCTTAATGCCAAGAATATATGCGGCTTCACCCATATCTTTCATTGCGAAGCACTTTCCTAACCAAGTCTTCACAGACTGAAGTGTAGGAATGTCGTTTCCAATGAGCAATATGTCATCCACGTATAAAACAAGGAATAGCACTATGCTCCCACTAATCTTCTTGTATACACAAGGCTCATCTTCGTTATTGATGAAACCAAACTCTTTGACCGATTCATCAAAATGGAGATTCCAACTCCTAGAAGCTTGCTTCAATCCATAGATGGATCTCTGCAACTTGCATACCTTAGAATCTTGTTCAAAACCTTCTGGTTGTGTCATATACACATCCTCTTGGAGTTTTCCATTCAGGAAAGCGGTTTTGACGTCCATCTGCCATATTTCATAGTCATGATATGCGGCAATGGCAAGCAAAATTCTTATAGACTTGATCATTGCTACGGGTGAAAAGGTCTCATCATAGTCAATACCATGAACTTGCCTATAACCCTTCGCTACAAGCCTAGCTTTGTAAGTATGCACCTTCCCATCCATGTCAGTCTTCTTTTTGAAGACCCATTTGCATCCTATGGTTTTTACACCTTCGAGCGCATCAATCAAATTCCAAACTTGA
This sequence comes from Campanula takesimana, assembly GCA_026119855.1. NCBI lineage: Eukaryota > Viridiplantae > Streptophyta > Magnoliopsida > Asterales > Campanulaceae > Campanula > Campanula takesimana. The sequence goes on from JAOWBW010000620.1 coordinate 516,446, forward strand.
TTGTCTTGCATGGATTGCAATTCGGATTCCATGGCTCCAAGCCACTTGTCCGAATCAGGAGAAGACATCGCCTCTTGGTAGGTTGATGGTTCATCATTCTCAATGATTTCTACCTCATTACTATCCGTTACAAGAAATCCATATCTCTCAGGCTCGGATCGTAACCTACTAGATCTGCGAGTTGCTTGTGTATTTTGAACAGTTTCCACAACTCCTTGTGGTTCTTGTTCTTGTTCCACTATTGGTTCAATGTTATTTTCTGGGTCTCGAATTTCTTCAAGATTTATTTTACTCCCACTGATTTCTTTGGAGAGAAACTCTTTCTCTAGAAAGACACCAGTTCGGGCAACAAACACTTTGTTGTCCTCACGGTTGTAAAAGTAATATCATCTAGTTTCCTTAGGATATCCCACGAAAATACACTTATCAGATTTGTGTGCAAGTTTGTCTGAGACAAGTCTTTTGACAAAAGCTTCACAACCCCAAATCTTCATGAAAGATAAACAAGTTTTCTTTCCACTCCACATCTCATATGGAGTCTTTTGAACCGATTTAGTTGGAACACGATTCAGTGTGAAAGCAGCGGTTTCTAGAGCGTAACCCCAAAAGGATATTGGAAGATCAACTTGACTCATCATTGATCGAACCATGTCTAACAAAGTCCGATTTCTCCTCTCGAACACACCATTCCATTGTGGCGTTCCAGGTGGAGTTAATTGTGAAACTATTCCACAATTCTTTAGATGATCATCAAATTCTTGACTCAAGTATTCTCCACCACGATCTGATCGAAGTGCCTTGATACTCTTGCCAAGTTGTTTTTCTACTTCATTTTGAAATATTCTAAATATCTCAAATGCTTCACTCTTATGTTTCATTAGGTAAACATACCCAAATCTACTATAATCATCAGTGAAGGTTATGAAGTATTGAAATCCTCCCCTAGCATTGCTACTTAATAGTCCGCATATATCAGAATGTATCAACCCCAATAAGTCGCTTGCCCTTTCACCCATCTTGGTAAAAGGTGTCTAAGTCATTTTTCTAAGAAGACACGACTCACAAGTATCATATGACTCTAAGTCACATGAACCCAAAAGTCCGTCCCCATGGAGTTTTGAGATACGCTTCTCATTAATATGACCGAGACGGCAATGCCACAAATAAGTATGATTTACATCATTAGGTTTAGATTTCTTATTTACATGATAGACATTGTCATTATTTTCATTCTTGACATCCAAGATATAAAGGCCATTAAATGAATTAGCAATACCATAAAGCACATCATTTAAATAAATAGAAAATTTCTTATTCTCAATAAGAAACTTAAAACCTTCATTATCCAAACAAGAAATTGAAATAATATTTCTGCTTAAATCCGGAACATAATAACAATTGTTCAAAACAAGAATTAATCCGGAAGGTAAAGTGACTTCATAAGTCCCTACGGCTAATGCAGCAACTCTTGCTCCATTCTCCACGCGTAGATCTACTTCACCTTCTTTAAGCAGTCTCCTATTCTTTAGTCCCTGCACATTTAGACAAATGTGAGAACCACATCCGGTATCTAATACCCAAGAATCAGTGGTAGAAAGGAGAATATCTATCATATAGATACCTGAAGTCGACGCAGCCTTGCTGCTCTTCTTCTTCTTTTGCTCTTCCAAGAAAGCCTTGCAATTACATTTCCAATGACCAATTTCTTGACAATGGAAACAGATTGCATCCTTTTGTGAATCGGGTTTTGCCTCAGAAGCCTTGGCAACCTTTGCCTTGCTTATTTGGGTTTGAAAACTTTCTTACCCTTTCCTTTGGCACTAGCCTTCTTCCCATCATGAACCAAGAGCACGGGAGAACCTTTCTCCACAATTTTCATCTCTGCAGTTTTGAGCATCCCATGCAACTCAGAGAGATTCTTATCCATTCCATGCATGTTATAATTCATCACAAACTGATTATAACTTTTAGGCAATGAATTAAGAATGAGATCCGTGGCTAGCAATGGGATTGGATAGCCAAGTTTCTCAAGGTGCTCTACATAACCTTTCATTTTAAGAAAGTGAGGACTCACTTGTTGCCCTTCATTCATTTTACAAGTAGTGAATGCAACAATGGTCTTGTACCTCTCTTGCCTAGCTTGCTCTTGAAACATAGTTCTCAACTCCACGCCTATCTCATAGGCTTCCAAATGTTCCAAACTTTGTTGGAGTTTTGAGCACATAGCAGCAAGCATGAGACAACTTACATCTCTGGAATCATTACGATGTTTCTTGTAATTGTCTCTTTCTGCCCTAGGGGCAGTAGGCGGTGGTTCAGCAGGGAGAGGCCCATCGAGAATGTACAACTTATCTTCTTGCCTAAGAACGATTCTTATGCTACGGATCCAATCCATAAAGTTAGTACCATTCTCTTCGAGCTTATCCTTCTCAAGGATCGATCGCAACGACATTGATTGAGTGTTATTAGTCATTATTTACAAATATGCAAAATTTCCAAAATTTAATAAGTACCGGTTTTCATTAAAGAGATAAATAATGTATTTTTCAAACAAAATACTCCCACTAAATTATATAACCTTCTTATACATCCAATGTATAATATAATTTAATTGGGCCAAGATCCAACTTTAATTTAACTTTTGAGTCCACGGAGGCGGACTGCTCAAAAACTAAATTAATTAGGTAGACAATCATGTCAATCATATCCCATATGATTCTTAGATCCTTTTTATGAGATTCTTTGAGAAATCCAATTTCAAAAAGCATGTTTAATCTCATCTTTTGCCTAGGCCCAAAACTGTTTTGACGCCTAATTAAGTCCAACCATTTTAAACGCATAGGAACCATTCAATATAATGCACCTTGCGGAGGCAAGCCCACATTAAACTAATGAACCTCATCTTGGTCATACATGAATAAACTTAATGCACCTCGCGGAGGCGAACCCACATCAAGATCACCCATGTATAAATAAGTGTTTTAATCATGGTATGGCAATGAAAGACTTAAAACTTTCTTTGAAGGTTCATCACATATAGCATATAACACATTTATGAGCACATAATATAAACATGTTACACATCAAGTTTAGCCACTAAATTAATCTCCATTAATTTAAGCATGATATTTATGTGTCATTAGTTTCTCTATAATTATGAGGATGAGAATATTTCAACTTCGGTTATTATCTCCAAATCAAGACAACAAGAAGTGCGGTCGAACTAAGCCATTAGGCAACCACAATCCCGCAATAATTCAAGAAACCAAGAAAGTAGTCCATGTGGCCGAAACTAAACAATAGATGGTCTCGATGAACGTAGGCCAATTGCATTCACAATTCCACATGGATCTCCAAACTTTGAATCAAGAACTTTGTTTCTCAATTTTAGCAATTATGAACTCTTCATAATTCTAACTTCGTTTTATCTTTGAAACTTTGATTGCGATCAATTTTGGGAAACACAATCTCGATGAACGCAGATTAGCCATCCAAAACTTGAACCAATCTAGGAATCACAATACTAAAACAAATAAGAAAATCAAACCGCAAAATCCACACACAAACCAACTACCCAAAACCCATTCCAGATCAGCAAGTCTGGACTGGTTCTGTTACTGGTTTTGTTGATTTTTTTTCGAAAAATTCAAGATTCTGTTTTTGACCAAAATCAGACCTTCTGATTCCCTTGTGCGGCCGCCCAAAAACTCTTGTGCGGTCGCCCAAAACCGTCCGGCCGCCCAAGGCGTTTTGTGCGGTCGCCCGGGGTCATCAGAATGTGCAGAATTTTCAAAGTTCGAAAATTTTGTCTCAAAATCGTTTTTCCCCGATTATTAAACTTTGATCCAATCAAAAATTAATAATCAACAATTCTGAATCCACCATAATTTATTTATTGCGATTGAATCGTGCGATTAAAGTTGCAAAACAATAAACCACATAAAATCACAAACACACATATATATCATATATTCCAATATTCATATCATGCAAGGCACATAAACAATTTATATACACATAACATGATCTAGGTATTGAAATAATCAACATGAACGGGGCTCTGATACCACTGTTGGGTTTCGATCAAACATGCGCAGCGGAATTTAGCATTTAAAATATTTGAAACCCAAAGCCCATAGATCCGTTCATATGATTAAATCAATTATCATAACATGAATATAGGATAAAACTAACCCTTGATAGCTATCAAATTTTCTCTTGGTCTTTGGTGGAGATTTGAAGACTTGATCACGATCACAAAGTTTGACACGAACTTTGAAGATGATGATTTTCACCCTCTAGCGGTATCCACACTTCGAACGAATATCAAATGAGCTTCTTTGATCTTGGTTGCTAGACTAAATTGTGAAACACGTTTTCACAATGAATTTGAACTATATGGAATTTTTCTTTTGTGTATTATTTTGTTCTTTGACCAAGGATGTCTTAGAACAAAATAAAACCTCTCTCAAACTCTTTGGAGACTCACAAAGGCTATGTCTGAAGTTCTGGCCGAAATCATCCTTTTATACACAACCAAGACCTATTCCAAATAGGAACCTTGTGTCAAAGACATTCCAAATCGAATTAGGAAGTGCCAGCCGACAGTACTGTGCGGCCGCCCAGAATTCACTGTGCGCTCGCACATCTATCTGAAACAAAATGGTACAATTCTGAGCTAAGTGTGCGGCCGCCCAGTCCATACTGTGCGGTCGCCCACTTCCCCAGAATGTCCAGAATTTCCAAAATTTTAATATAGTCCTTTTAAAGATTCGTTCTATTGTGTGTGACCCTCTAGGATTATACTAAGTTGGCAATGGGTTCAAACATGAAACCATAAGATATGATTAGGTTCTAGCAAACCGTCATACCTACCCAAATAGTATAACTAGATACAAGTTCGCATTCCTTTTAGAATATGTCATAATTCCTTTGTCCACGATGTCATTGAACACAAGTCATGGTCAAACAGTCAACTTGTTTTGTTCAATACTTTCTCGATTCCGAATATGTTGATAATCCAAATGCCATTGATCCAATCAATTCATTTGAGTCCGGCCGAACATTTCATTAACATCATTCCTACGAGAGGCCCAAGTTTGACATCTCTCCGAAGAGGGACAAATCCATTTAGCTTATTATTCTTCCCTACGTGAATCCGATTATGCCAATCATACCCTTTATAACTACCCGGTTAAAGGTAGCGTTTGAATATGTCAAACATAATGTTCATCAAGTGGAAGACTATAATAACTTCATGTCTAAGGATTCAAATAACATAACTAATATAAGATATATGTTCGACATAGACCATGACATAAATCTCATACAGCGGGTCATGTCCAGTACCTTGTTCCAAACAAGTACCCATAAATCTAACATGATCATCCCATGATCATTTAGCCTTTATACTAGTGCTTAACAAGTACTAGGGACGGGGATTATTATAAGTAAACATGAACAACAATAATAATCAAAACATCTCTTTATTGATATGAAATAAATGATAACAATTACAACGTTTATTAAACGTGCCTAGGGCACCACTGCCAACAATATTGCCCAAATATTTATGGCTCCGCCACTCCTAAAACTAGGTCTCAACCCGTGCTCCGCACGGGTACTATTCTTCTATTTTGTGGTTGATTTTTGTTTTTGTTTATTTCTTGTACTTTTTTTTTAATTTTGTTGTTGATTTTTGTTTTTTATTATTTCTTCTATTTTGTGGTTGATTTTTGTTTTTGTTTATTTCTTGTACTTTTTTTAATTTGTTGTTGATTTTTGTTTTTATTATTTCTTCTACTTTTTTTTTAGGTAAAGAGTTTTCTCTATGTTTTTTGGCTGTTTAAATTAAGAAGTACTCCATCCGTCTCAAACTTATTGCTATTAAAAGTGAGTGCACGAAAATAAGAAAATATGTTGAAAAAATAAGTATTGTGAATGAGTAAGAGTGAAAAAATAAGTTAGTGGATTAGAATTCGAGAATTAAATGAGAAGAGATAAGAGCCATAGAATTGAGTCGTTGAAGCCTTCATTCTCGAACCCATTTTATTAGTCCACGGTTCATTTCAATTTACCCCCCTTTGGTTTTTTAAAAATAAGCTTATCCACTATTTCGTTAGAATTTCTATTTCTTAGTAGAATACCTATTTGTAAAAATTTCTATTTCTTAGTAGAATAACTACTTGACAAAATGGATATTTATTCATAGAATTGTAGAATCCAATTTTCTATTGACAAAAAGGATATTTATTCATAGAAGATATTTGATCCAGCCGCCATTCTATCTCCAAAACTTGAAACGCCAACTACTATGCCAATGATATCTACATAAAGATCAAGTTTTGTAATTTATTTTTTATGATATAAATCCAAATTTACAATATGTAGTAGTACGCTTACCAACTAAATTTTTATGATTGTCTCCGACGCTTTCAAGTTTGTCATACGGAACCAATGAGAAATAATATCTCGGAATAGTTGGTAAATTCATAATAATTTCCTCGACGCACGTTGTAGCGTCAAATAAAATAAAAGTGTCTTGATCCAATAGTCGATACTTTTCTTTACAACCATCAACTCTAAAGTTCTTCATGAAATAAAAGTTTCCTTCAACGATTAATCCATTAAAATCTGGTACAAACTTGTTGCGAATCATGAAATGCATAGCGTCTTTCTGCATATTTAATCAATGAAATTCACGCTATAAATAAGAGAAAAATAACATAAAATGTGTAAAATGGAGAATACCTTTTCATCCAAGCCTATGAAGTCCATGCTCATTAGTTCATCATTTTTTCTTGGATTGTAAGTATTCCATAATCGCACAACACGAATTTTGATTTTTTTCTCATTTCGGCCTTTTGAGAGTTGCTTCAATGAGAGTAGTTAGCTTTGGCGTCCTGACATATTGCTCTTGAAATCGAAACCAAACTATTTTTTTAGGAATCTTTTCTTAAGTTGTATGAGGGTGGTTGGATGATTCAAAAACCACTTTAAATAGATTCATTTACATTAATTACAATATGTTAAAAGAATGTTACTTTTCTTTCTTTTTTTTTTTTTGAAGGAAAAAAAATGTAACTTGTTATAATTGGATTTTCTTTTCATTCGTTAGTTTACAAAAAAAGTTGTTCTAATATTTTTAAAACTCTACTCAACATTGTAAACTCAGAATTCATAATTAAATAAATTACTAATGCATTTATATAATCCTATTCACTTTCTCATTTTGTTAATAATGAACGATCCACTATTACACCTTTATCCATCAATTTAACTTTTATACTCCCTCCGTCCCAAAATGATCTACTCATTTGCCATTTCTCATTGTCCCATAAAGTTCTTCACATTTCTACATTTTAAGCTTAAACAAAGCATGGCTAGTGAAAAAAGTGTTCATATCCTTAAAAAGTTTGAATAGTCAAACGCGAAGATCATTTTGGGGCGGAGGGAGTATTAATCAGTAACACCTGTTTTTTTTTTGTTTTTTTAAAAACTTATAGTTTATGATTTTCTACGTAATGATAAATTAATAATAAATGAGTAATTATGGTTTTATGAATTGTAACGCATGAGTCAGTTTAAAAGTTTAAAAAGAGACCATTGTAGCATGCTATGTCTTTTCACTTTTCTTTTTTAGAGCAGCTTATCTAAATTTTTTCTTAATATTAATTAATAATAAATGATTGTTTATGTTTTGGTTACTTTGTAACGGTGCAAATTACTGAGTTTATCATGATGATAAGTTATACTCCCTCCGTCTCAAAATAGATGTCGTTTTGAGAGTTAAATTTTGTCTCAAAATACTTGTCGTTTCACTATTTTCAAAGCTTTTTTATAGCTCTATACGAATTATACCCTTAATAATGATAGTGAACTATCTCTTACCTAACCATTTAATTATTTAGGTAGTTGGATTAATTTAGGGGTATTTGGGACTTCTTCACATGCATTAATAGCATTTCTTAATATTTGTGAAACACTTCAAAACGACATCTATTTTGAGACGGAGAGAGTATCATGCAAACATGTCACGGCCTCATGAATGCCCACTAAACCACTCTCCATGATTGATTTAAAATTCTAAAGAGCTGCAAGTAGGAACAAAAACACACATAGTACCAGATTTTAATAAAGAGAGTACTCATTCCGTCTCAAAATACTTGTAGTTTTAAGACTTTATACAAATTAAGAAAACAAACCAATACTATTAATAGTAATGGTTTACTTATATAGTAACTATTATGGTTAACTAATACTATTAATAGTAATAGTTAACTTATATAGTAACTATTATGGTTAACTAATACTATTAATAGTAATAGTTAACCTATATAATAACTATTATAGTTAACCAATACTATTAATAGTAATGGCTTACTTATATAGTTATAGTTAACCAATACTATTAATAGTAATGGCTTACTTATATAGTAACTATTATGGTTAACTAATACTATTAATAGTAATAGTTAACAAACATAGTAACTATTATTGTTAACTAATAATATTTAACTTATATATTTTAACTATTATGGTTAACTAATACTATTAATAGTAATAGTTAACTTATATAGTAACTATTATGGTTAACTAATACTATTAATAGTAATAGTTAACAAATATAGTAACTATTATTGTTAACTAATAATATTTAACTTATATAAGTTAACTATTATGGTTAACTAATACTATTAATAGTAATAGTTAACAAATATAGTAACTATTATTGTTAACTAATAATATTTAACTTATATAAGTTAACTATTACTATTAATAGTATTAGTTAACCATAATAGTTACTATATAAGTAAACCATTACTATTAATAGTATTAGTTAACCATAATAGTTACTACCTCTATCCCTAAATGAGTGTCCAAATTTCATTTTAAGGGACACTGAAAATCTCAACTTTTTGAACAATTTGGTAACAACGATTCATATATAATCTTATAATCTCCTTTCCAAACCTTTAGTTTTGCACGTATAAAGAAACCGGTGAAAAAAATTTCGAAAAAAAACGTTTATGGAGAAAGTTATGTTAAAAAAAGACACTCATTTAGGGACAAAGATTTCTTGAAAATGGACACTCATTTAGGGACAGAGGGAGTACTATATAAGTTAACTATTACTATTAATAGTATTAGTTAACCATAATAGTTAACCTATATAAGTTAAATATTACTACCTTTGTCCCTAAATGAGTGTCCAAAATTCATTTTAAGAGACACTGAAAATCTCAACTTTATGTACAATTTGCTTGCAAGGATTCATATATAATCTGGTAATCTCATTTCCAAACATTTAGTTTTGCACGTATAAAGAAACCGGTGAAAAAGTTTTCGAAAAAAAAACATTTAGGGACAAAGTTATACCCAGCGAACTATCATTGCATCGGGATAGGTAGCTTATGGCTTTGAACCTTCCCTAGTAAAATACTATCGGATATACTAGCCATTCAGTAGCGCGATGCTTTGAACTGGTGACTGTATAGTGTATACCAAGACAATAGTACTTACACAATAATAGCCCTAACACTATTTGTTCTCACGTTGTGTCTGTTTCGGCCCTGGACCGTATCTCATTCATAAGTGTTCATTTCAAAGCGGCCTTATACTTCTCACTTATATAGGTGATTCTCCTATAAAGAGTATCATGCTATACTCCACCACTTAGGTATAAGGAATCATTAAAAGTTTTCTCAACTTAACCTCACCACTGTTGCAGGTACATACACTTGGATGTACTAGGAATGGGTGTGAAACAGGTTCCAAGTGTTTCGACTGACCATCATAACTTAGTTTTCTCATTGAACCAAGGTTTTGGGATCTCCAATTCTCAAGGTTGAGTGTCCACTATGAGTTCTTTTGTTGTGGATTTTAAACTCATTCCCCTTAACAGTTTATACAGTTGATCTATGTTTATAACTTTCGTAAACGGATCCGCTAAGTTATTGTCACGCCCCGAAAATTTTGATAATTCCATAAATAATAAAATAATACAATTTACATCTCTAAAATTCTAAATACCAAACCAGGTGCGTGAACTCTGCTATAAACCCAACATAATACCATATACACGTCGATGACAAAACCATCTCAACTATCAAGACTATACCTCAACCAGATTATAACTCGGAGACTATTTACAAGTGCGGAAGCAAGAAAAACTAATCATATATATACATAAATGACCACTGTACTTACATACTATACAACCATGGCTTCACAAACACAAAGGCTCCGTAGAGCAACTACCCCAAAAGTGTATAACCTGCTCCGAACAGTCCCACAACGACATATGCTCTCACAACTTATTACCTTTAGCTTTCCTGTAAACTAAGGAAAACAACATTGAAAGGAACGGGGTGAGATAAATCTCAGTAAGTTACTAATGCAGCTACATGGCATGTTATCATATATATTAACTGAATAACTGGAGCATATAACAACGAATGAGAAGGATCCCTATCGCCAACCGTTCCATACCAGTTGGAAATAACGACCAACTCATCATGCAGCAAACAAGACTGAAATAAACACGTTACAAAGGATACTGAGCCAAGGTTTCCCCAAAAAGGATATAACAATCTGAACCATATCAACCGGGCCGCATCGAAGAGCAGCATCAACAAAGCAGCATCGAAGAGCTGAAGTAGAGGTTCCGAAAACCAAACCATAACCATAAGAACCAAAGTAACAACGGGGGGAATATGACACAAAGTCATAACCCAATGCTCACACAAGGGAGCTAGCTCATCCCATCCAAGGCCAATCTGGACTGGGGAAAAAGAAAAGGTACCAGTGGGAACATTATAATGAACTTGACTCGGGTGCCATTATAATCTCCTACCACTGCCTGACTCAACCAAGTATAACCAGCTGGACTTTAAACGAAAGCACAATCAGTATATGATTCCAGAATAGGGAACATACCAAGTACATCATAAAGATGATAAACTACTCATAAAGAGCCCAACAACGATAAACAGGAGTTGCTCATAAAGAGCCCAACAACAGTGAACCTTTAACACATTATGATTCCAAAGTAGGGAATCATGCCAAACACATCAGAAAGATAACAACCACGAGTTACTCATAAAGAGTACGATAACTATGAACCCAATCATTTCTTTATGCTTATGATTCCCAAGTAGGGAATACGAATAAATACACCATCAAGATGCTACACAATTCCGTAGGGTAACTTAACCACCATTTTACACCTTGTATCCATTCATAACCGAACCTAATCCTAACACCCTTGTGTTCCACAACGCCTATCTAGGTACCCTAGAATAGGACTCAAAGCCTAGACAAAGACTGAACCTTAAATCAATTCAATTGGAACAATTCAACTTTTCCAGTCAACTGTGCGGTCGCCCACACCAAAGTGTGCGGTCGCTCACCTCAGCTCACCCAGGCTCTAAAACCTTCCAGATAGAGTGTGCGGTCGCCGGCCCTATTTGGGCGGTCGCCCAACACACTTTTCAGCCAAAAATCCGATTCTTTTATACTCCTTCTGTTTCACCGTCTCAAAAGTACTATTGCAACTTCCAACCTTAAGTATATAACCCACAAAACTGGTTCTAATTATAATAACACCCAAGGTTAACCAATATAGTAATTAGCCCAAATACTTCCTATCTTATTTATATAAACCCATAAAATGATTCCAACAGTCCGAATACCCACAAAATAGCCTAAATACAATTAACTCCAATACTCCCACAAAACAACAATTATCACAAATATATCACATATAATATGCATGAGCAATATTATAATTTAAAGGGGAGTAGTAACTTACCCACTTACGAAAATTACACCACCTAAAATGATTTTTGTTCGGTCAGTATTGATCACCTAGCCAAGCTGAACGATCTTGCGGTGTTGAATAGTTGAAATTACGGCGAAATGATTTTATGGCGAATTTTTTCTTGAAGAACAAAACCTTTCGTATTTTCCTTCTCTCAAAAGCTTTTGTTACTGTTCGTTTTATAAAGTAGGATAACTATCCTTTTATTTTGAAAGCTGAATGAAAAATAAAATAAAAGGTATAGGTCAGTTCAGGCTTTATACTAATGGCATAGCCATTCCAAATATCTAGTCAACCAAAGTGGCAACGTGTCACTCTCTTAGCCTTCACACAAGGAATTAAGAAAGTGTTATTATATAGTATTAATATACACCATTAGTACAATACTCCCAGCCACTAGCCAAGTTCAAAGAATCAAAATTACAAAATGAGGTCCACAATCCATGAGTTAGTCAACCCGGTCAAACTGTATAGTTATTGTGATTGGCTGAAATTTTACTTAGGTTTGACTGCTTACCTGAAATTATTTACTAAGCCAAATAATACAAACAAGGGAGCTATAGAAAGCCTTAAGTGTCTAGTTCATAACGCACTTTTCGGATCATCATTCGGAATTTTTTACACAAAGTTATGTCCGTTTTACCGCTGACTAGTTGAGCTGCGAACATTTTGGTGAAGTCGGATCTTGAAACAGAGAAATATTTAAGGAGTAATTGAAGGAAGAGTGGATGAACACCTCGTAGAACAGAAGGAGTAGAGTATTCGCAGAGGAAGAGAAATTTGGGGAAAGTTTGGTATGTGAGTGTGTCTGCGGAGAGAGAGGATAAGAAAATGGGATTAAAAATTGACAAGTTACACTTACGCTCTCCAAGTTAATCAATTGCATTTAAACCCCCAAGGTTTCAACTTTAACACCTAACCCCCTTATCATTATTCATAAATATTAACTCAACTATTTCAACTTCTACCCATGCTAATTAAACATTTTACAACCCAAATACTTTTATTTAATATTTTAATAGATCAAATAAGTTTTTTTAAAATAATCAAACTAACACAAATTAAATTATAAAATAATATTCTGTGTAAAATCTATATGAAATTGGGACGGGTCGTCACACACATGTGCTCAACTTATGACTAAAAATAGTGCCGGGGTTTGGGGTCGTTACAGTTATCCTTTGACTTAACATATTCAATTGTGATAACGCCATTTGAGATCAACTGTCTAACGGTATTATGTCTACGATGAATGTGTCTAGACTTACCGTTATACATACTGATGTGCTCTTCCTATTGCTGATTGACTATCACAATGTATCATAACAGCAGGCACAGGCTTATTCCAACAATGAATATCTTCCAAAAAGTTCTTAAGCCACTCAACTTCTTCACCAGCTTTGTCTAAGGCTATAAACTCTGATTCCATCGTAGATCGTGCTATACACGTTTGTTTAGAAGATTTCCACGACACCGCTCCTCCACATATTGTGAATACATATCCTCTTGTGGACTTTGAGTCTTTCGTGTCGGATATCCAATTGGCATCACAGTATCCTTCTAATACTGCTGGATATCTATTATAAAGTATCCCATGTTTCAATGTATACTTTAAGTATCTTAATACCCTCATTAGGGCCTTCCAGTGATCCGCACTGGGATTACTTGTGAATCTACTTAGTTTTCTCACTGAATATGCGATATATAGACGTGTATAATTAGTTAAGTACATTAGACTTCCAATTATCCTTTCATATTCTAATTGAGAAACTGGTTCCCCTTTATTCTTTGCTAAGTGTAGAGACAAATCTGTTGGGTTTCCAAGTAACATGCGCAGCGGAATATAGCAATTAAATTTTTTTAAGAAAACCCAAAGCCATAGATCCGTTCATATGATTAAATCAAATACACCAGGATGAATAGAGGAATAACTAACCCTTGAAGGCTATGAATTTTCTCTTGATCTTTGGTGGAGAAACTTGAAGACTTGATCACGATCACAAAGCTTGAACACGAACTTTGAAGATGATGATTTTCACCCTCTAGCGGTATCCACACTTCGAACGAATATCAAAGGAGCTTCTTTGATCTTGGTTGCTAGACCAATAATTGTAAAACACGCTTTCACAAATTAATAAAGAACTATATGGAATTTATTTTGTGAATTATTTTGTTCCTCAATCAATGATATCTTAGAACAAAATAAAATCTCTCTCAAACTCTTTGAGACTCACAAAAGCACTAGTAAATATGGTCTGGCCGAATTGGTGTTTTTATACACAATTAAGACCTATTCCAAATAGGTAACTTGTGTCAAAAACCATTCCTAATCGAATTAGGAAATTCCCAATCGGCATACCGGGCGCCCGCCTGGTCCTACCCAGGCGCCCGCCTGTTTGGGCAGAAAGTCCAGTTCCTTTCCGGCTTGAACAGGCGCCCGCCTGGTTCAACCCAAGCGCCCGCTTGGTTGACCAGGAGGCCCAGATCTTTCCAGAAATTCCTTGGAAGTCCTCCGACCCTAAATGCCAATATAGTCCTTTTATTTAAGATTCGTTCTATTGTGTGTGACCCTCTAGGATTATACTAAGTTGGTAATGGGCTCAAACATGATTCCATAAGATATGATTAGGTTCTAGCAAACCGTCATACCTACCCAAATAGTATAACTAGATACAAGTTCGCATTCCTTTAGAATATGTCACAATCCCTTTGTCCACGATGTTATTGAACACAAGTCATGGTCAAACAGTCAACTTGTTTTGTTCAATGCTTTCTCGATTCCGAATATGTTGATAATCCAAATGACATTGATCCAATCAATTCATTTGAGTCCGGCCGAACATTTCATCAACATCATTCCTACGAGAGGCCCAAGCTTGACATCTCTCCGAGGAAGGACAAATCCATTTAGCTTATTATTCTTCCCTACGTGAATCCGATTATGACAATCATACCCTTTATAACTACTCGGTTAAAAGTAGCGTTTGAATATGTCAAACATAATGTTCATCAAGTGGAAGACTATAATAACTTCATGTCCAAGGATTCAAATGACATAACTAATATGAGATATATGTATGACATAGACCATGACATAAATCTCATAAAGCGGGTCATGTCCAGTACCTTGTTCCAAACAAGTACCCATAAATCTAACATGATCATCCCATGATCATTTAGCCTTTATACTAGTGCTTAACAAGTACTA
This sequence comes from Campanula takesimana, assembly GCA_026119855.1. NCBI lineage: Eukaryota > Viridiplantae > Streptophyta > Magnoliopsida > Asterales > Campanulaceae > Campanula > Campanula takesimana. Next base: position 531,475 of record JAOWBW010000620.1, read on the forward strand.
GGGACGGAGATTATTATAAGTAAACATGAACAACAATAATAATCAAAACATCTCTTTATTGATATGAAATAAATGATAACAATTACAACGTTTATTAAACGTGCCTAGGGCACCACTACCAACAAAATCTACCGGAGTCTTAGCCGGAGGGTTATCGATGACGTCGAATTTCAGAAGAACATTCTCAAGATAATGGGATTGTGACAAGACTATTCCTTCTGATGTTCTAGAAATCTTTATTCCTAAGATGACATCAGCAATTCCCATATCTTTCATGTCAAAGTGCTTTTTCAGCATGCCTTTGGCATTCATGATCAATTCATGAGTACTTCCCATTATTAGCATGTCGTCTACATATAGACAAACAATCACATATGAATTGGATGTTCCTTCAATGTAGACACACTTGTCACATTCATTAATTTTGAAACCGTTTGCCAACATTGTTCGGTCAAACTTTTCATGCCATTGTTTAGGTGCTTGTGTTTAGTCCATACAGTGACTTTACAAGTTTACACACCTTTTGCTCTTTACTAGGAACTACGAAACCCTCGGGTTGTTCCATATAAATCTCTTCGTCTAGCTCTCCATTCAGGAAAGTTATCTTTACATCCATCTGATGTATCTCAAGGTTATGCACTGCAGCAATTGCGATGGGAACACGAATGGACGTGATCCTTGTGACAAGAGAATACGTATCGAAGAAATCATATCCCTCCTTTTGTCTAAACCCTTTGGCTACTAGCCGGGCTTTGTACTTATCGATAGATCCATCAGCTTTATACTTCCTCTTGAGGATCCACTTGCAACCTAAAGGTTTGCATCCTGGAGGGAGATCGACCAACTCCCAAGTATTGTTATGCATAATGGACTCTATTTCACTGTTAATAGCTTCTTTCCAGAACGGAGCATCCGGAGTTGCTAAAGCTTCCTTAACAGTTGCTGGTTCGTTTTCTATTATAAATAATAGAAAATCAGGACCAAAAGACTTTTCCACTATTTCCCTTTTGATACGTCTAGGTCCTTCATCTTCTTCTTGAGATGAACCGCTCGTAGCTTCATAAGTTCTCTTACTAGAACTTGTTTCTTTTCTTTCCTTAGCAGGAAATATATTTTCAAAGAATGATGCATTCCTTGACTCTATCGTCATTCCTTCCTTCATATCAGGAATGTTCGATTTGTGCACTATGAACCGATAGGCACTACTATTACTAACATATCCAATGAAAATGCAGTCAATAGTTTTCAGTCCGATCTTGACATGTTTCGGCTTAGGTGCTTCAACCTTAGCCAGACACCCCCACACTTTAAGGTATTTATAGCACGGCTTACGATTATGAAATAATTCATAAGGCGTCTCATCTTTACCTTTCTGGGGTATCTTATTCAGAATATAATTTGCAGAGAGTATAGCTTCCCCCCATAAATTATCGGGTAAGCCGGAGCTTATTAGCATTGCATTCATCATCTCCTTAAGAGTACGATTCTTGCGTTCAGCTACTCCATTAGACTGAGGTGTATACGGATCTGTCGTTTGATGAATAATGCCGGATTCCCAACATATGTCTTCAAATGGAGCAACATATTCACCCCCTCTATCACTTCGAATCTTCTTGATTTTTACATCAAGTTGATTCTCGACTTCATTCTTAAAAGTCTGGAAAGCCCCTAGGGCTTCATCCTTACTTCTTAAGAGATATACATAACAGTATCTTGTGCAATCGTCAATAAAAGTAATGAAATACTTTTTCCCACCTCTTGTTTGCACATACTTTAGATCACAAATATCTGTGTGAACTAATTCAAGAGGTTTCGTGTTTCTTATTACTGAGTGAAATGATCCTTTAGTCATTTTCGCTTCTACGCAAATTTCACACTTGTCAGTTGAATCTGATTTAGATATAGGTATAGATTCTTGATTCACTAACTTCTTAATAGTTTTGAAATTTACGTGTCCTAATCTATCATGCCATAAATTAGGACTATCCAACAAGTAAACATAAGAAACACTGTTATTCTTCGCCTCCGGGCGGTAAACATTCATTACATTCATTTTGAAGAGATTCTTTTCAAGATATCCCTTCCCTATGAACTGACCATCTTTGGTCATCACAAACTTGTCGGATTCAAAAACTAGTCTAAAACCGGCCTTGCTTAACAAAGATCCGGATACTAGGTTTTTACGAATGTCTGGGACATGCATCACATCAATAAGCATTAGCTCCTTGCCTGAAGTCATCTTCAGCACCACCTTTCCAAGTCCAATGATGTCGGAAGTTATAGAGTTTCCTATATATACCTTCCTTCCATTAATGGGAGTGTAGGACGAGAAGCTCTCCTTGTCTGAGCATATATGGCGGGTAGCTCTAGTGTCTATCCACCATTCTCTTGGGTTGACATCCAACTTATCTAAGTTGGCTTCAAACACCATAGCTGCTAAATCAAGCCCATTCAACCTTTCAGTAATGTCTTGATTCTGGAGTCGGTCTTATGGACCCGTTCCAAAGAGTTCCACAACTCCTTGGCTGTCTCCATGAGACAATACTCTCTGTAGAGGACATCATTTAACCCACTTAATATGTACAATCTACATATAAGATTTCCATGATCCCATGCCTTTTGGGCTTGATCATCATTCTGGATAGCAGGGCGGTCCTCTATCAGGAACTTCTGCAAACTGAGGGTGGCCAAAATGTATAGCATATTTTGTTGCCAACTTTTGAAGTCCGCCTCTGGAAATATCGCCATACCCTTGCCATGTGTTGGGTAAGTCGGAGCAGGGGCAGGAGCAACAGTCTAATTCCTTGCTTCTGAACTTGGGCGGAGAGTAGCCCTTAATGCTAGGATGTAGCATTCTCTGTTTCCATCTTTCAAGAAAACGTAAATTACTTCTTACGATTGTTAGGGAAAATAACGGTTTTCTTGAAAATGACGAAAATAATAAATGCAATCGGGGACAGAAAATAGTCGAGGCTTGTGTTGGACACAATCTCCGTAAGAAGTAATTGCCCCGCACAGGTGCTAACGGTTACTGGCAATCTTCTCGTAAGATGCAACAACTTTAACTGTCGTTAATAGGAGCACTCCAAATTAACGACATCGGCGAATAAATCTGAATGTTTGGAACTTCCGGACTTGAAGGGAATTTTATGCTTCAAGATGCTCTCTTTCTATTCTTGCTATAGAATGCTTGATCACTGAATTGAATGAATTAACAATCCTGGGGGGTCCTTATATAGTATATGAAAAGTCAAGGAGCCTTTTAGGAATAGACATAATTGGTGTCTGGTGGGTTCTGGGCCGTCGGATCAGATCTGATTGAAAGGCTGAGATCGACTGGGTCGATCCAAGTCTCCCGACCCGCCCATTCGAATAGACGCGGGTCGGCCCGGCGGTTACAACCGAACCGGTGTGACCCTAGCCGCTCCGAACCAGAACCTTCTCGGGTGGGCCGATCCAGCGCCTGGCCCAATCCACTCCCGAGCCCATATTTCCAAAAAATTTAAGCTCCACAGCTCCCAGCGACCGATGCGAGTTGAAAAGTGCGCCCATTCCGCCTTTCGCCCGCTTCGCGGGTTATGGGTCAATTTTGGGCTAGCTCAAAATCAACTTATTTACCCACTAGCTTGCATGGTTGGCCCAATGGACCACTTAAGCTTGGAAGCCCAAGTCCACACTTGATTGGAACCTTCTTAGATGAGCTATATTAAATACTCTCATCTTTTTCATTTTTCAATCAATGTGGGATACATGGATTTCTACATTTCCAACTCTTCATAAACCCATCAAAGTTGCACACTTTGAGCATTAATTTCTCATTCACCCGGAAATGGTTTTGAGTAAATAAATGCATTTTCCTAATCTATACTAAATGTAGATTTTAATTTTGCAACTTATTTTCATTTACATAAAATGAAATCACTTTGAAAATCGGGTCAAAATGTGGTCAAACCACATTTCTAAAACCCATTTCCAACAGGTTTAGAATTTAGGGTTAGGGTTTAAAGTTTAAGTTATAAAAAGTGGAGGAACTAGTTTCGCCCAAAACCGACTCATGTTTAAATTTGTTCATTATCATGAGTAGATATGCATAATCATTTCAAAGATTTTTTAAGTACATGAATGAATATGGGGATGGAAGCGATCTCCACCTTATTATGGTCTATGGAGCTGGAGTCGAAGCCCTGTCTAAGGGAATTCTTGAGGTTGATTGCGAAGAGGCGACTTGCCTACTCAGAGAAGTAGTCAGCATAGAAAACTGATTTACCATGGGGCAGTGGCGGAGCCAGGAATTGAAGGAAGGGGGTGTTGTTTGGGTAGCACTCCAAAATGAGTTTTTCTTGTAAATGAGGAAAATAAATTTCAACATATTTATTTGAACCGAAAAGATAAAACTTGTAAAGTCGAGTCTAGTATCAATACTGTCTCCGTAAAACAAATTTGCTCCGTACAAGTGCTCACGGTCTTGGCAAAATGTCCCTAAGATAAAACGAGAGAAAAGAGAGAATGGATTTGTAGGATCATTTGTCAAATGGGGGGGGGGGGGGCGGCTTTATATAATAGGTGAAGAGTCAAGAAGCCTTCTGGGAATAAAGACAATTGGTGTCTGGTGGAATCCTGGCCGCTTCGTGGGTCATGTGTCAATTTGGAGCTAGTCCAAAATTGGCACAATTGGTCCACTAGTGGCATGGATGGCTCAATAGCCCACTTGATTGGCCCAAGGAGGATACAACTTGATGACTCCTCCTTAGATGTCCACATTAATATGTTGGCTTGAATTCCCTTTTCTTAGCAATGTGGGATGTAACTCCCTTTTGCCTATTTACTCTTCAACTATTATCTTAAATTGCTAACTTTAGGCATTAATTTCTCATTCACTCGAAATTGGTTTTGAGAAAGTAAATATACCACGTTAATCTACTCCGAGCGTAGATTAATAATTTGCAACTTAAATTCATTTTTCATAAAATGAATACTCTTGGAATTTTGGTCAAAGTTAGGTCAAACCTAACTTTCTATGCCAATTTCCAACAGGGGCAATTTTTTTTGGAGCAAAGGAATAATGAACGGGGGTTCTGCCCCCGATTTTATTTTATTTTTTGTTGGAGTGTTCTTTTGTATTAGTGCTTCTCAAAGATGAAAGTTACCCTTCAAGTGCGACAATTCAATAACGAATATCAACCTCTTCAAGTGGGACGAAGTAGTAAAGTACTTAGATAATTTACTCCATGTAAAATTTGGGGATTATTGGTTGATGTTGCATTCCAAAAGTGGCTAGTAGAAGAAAAATTATTCACACAATAACGGTATAACAACCAAAAGTGTAGAGTATGATGGTGGCCCATGTAAAGTAAAGCACCATCTTATTTAGACCCGAGTGAATGACTTTTTCAACCTGCAAAATACTCTCTCCGTCTCAAAATATTGTTCACTTCTTTATGTTAGAGCGAAGGAACTTTGAACAATAATTTTAATTTGATATTTGTTATTGATAGATTATTATTATTATGATAACTGAATTAAATAAAAATTATTGCTCAAAGTTCGAATTAACCAAAAAATTAGGGAACAACATTTTGAGACAGAAGGAATAAGCAAATTTAAAAGTAAAAGAAAAAGGGAAGTATACTTGCAAAAGTGGTATCATCATGGTCGTAAAAAAAAAAAAAAAAGAAGAAGGGCAATTGCCCCCATGTGGCTCCGCCATTGTTTTCGTGAACGATTTTCCAAAACTTATTTTTTGTGAATCAAATGGAGCCTTAATGTTGAAATATATACATGTATCAATAATCGAAGAAACAACAAATCTGCACACTAAATTTCCAAGGTCTACATAATTTAGGGATGCTGCAAAGTCAAGCCCATCCCACAGTTCTTTTTCATGTCTGTCAATCAACAATTCAAGCCAAGAAAATTGAACAACACCCAAAATACAACCCTGTAAACCAAATTAACACAAGAAACTGATGGGGTTCTAAACCTACTTTAAAACACCCATCTTAGCATAATATAACCCCTTACAAAAAAAAAAAAAAAAAAAAAAGTCAACTCAAGAGTCAACTAACAGCAAATAGGGCAATGAATCAGTCCATTCTCATTACACTCACCACATTTCAGTGTCTTCCTCCCATCTTCATCCAACACCTTACAACTCCCATTACACTCCATACACATCACAAACCGGACCCCAGCGCAACCTTGGCACACCGCAGTCGCTCTCGGAATGCCATCAAACAAAATTCCCAATTTACCCTCCTCCTCCAACTTCAACATTTCTTCAGCTCCTCCAATCAACCTTCCTTTAACAAACACAAGAGGAACCCTCACTTCTTTCTTTCCCACAAGCTTTCTTAGCTCCTCCTTAAACCCCGAATCCATCGACACATCTCGCTCAAACATCTGAACATGGTGCGATTCGATGATCGAACGAGCTATGTTGCAGTCCTCAAAAGTCTTTCGAATTCCCCTCAATGTGGTGGTGTAAATCACAACCCCATTTTGACCTCCAGGAGGGCATTTTTTATCAAACAGATCAAGAAAAGACTTGGCCTCTTTTGAATTCCTCGCTTTTCGACTAGTGGGTGTTACCGAAACCATTTTCTTGATCTGTTCTTCTTCTTCAGACAATTCTTTCTCGAAAGAAGCAACAAGTTCTGGATCAAACAGTGGGCTAAGACTCCTCCTTCGAGACGAAATCAGCCCCGAATCAACCCTAAAACCATCACACTTCACATCATTTGGGCTCCCCCTTTTCGAAATTCGCAGATTCGAAGGCAAAGTCGAAGCCTTAATAATCCTTTTAGGACTCTCCCTCTCCCCTTTATTCTCCTTCCCACTAAATCTCTTACTCTTTCCAGGAGACGCCATTGAATTCAAGAACCTCAATGGGGTTCTAGCATCAATCTCAACAAACCCACGAAAGAAAGGCCTCGATTTCGGGCTCTTCTTCGTCTCAATCAAAACGGGTACTTGGATTTCTTCTTCAAGACCTTCCATAAGCTCCCAAGCATTGATGACCTCCGGATCATCCCGAGGCGGCGATTTCTTCACTTTTTCCATCAAAATCTCTTTGATGGGTAGTAATTTCTGCTCCTGCTGCTGCTCAATTTGCTCCAGTTTATCCAATTTGAGAGCACCATAAGTGGATGAAGTGAGAGAAACCACATGATTGGTGAAATCTCTATCAACAATTCCTTGTTTCAGACCTTTGCGAAAGATCAATTTGGAAGATACACAACCCATTGATAGCGGTTGATAGGGAAATTTTGATCTTGATTTGAAAGGAAAAAAAAAGACAGTGAGATTTAATGGAGTATCTTCAATTAAAAAATATTTCCTAACCGTTACCCTGTCTATTAACGGGTCGATTAAAGGGGTCCCAACGGTCGGAAAATTCAAACGAGACTTGTCTTGATTTAGAGAGTATATTTTCTGTTAAGTCCCTCTCAAATGTTACTTGTACTAAATGGCCCCTAAGAGATTTATTTGGTTGGCCCCATCTATTAAATCATCATCGGATGTTTCAAAAAAGTTCACTTTTGGAATGCTCATGTCACATTCAAATAGTCGTCTTTGACTTTCTTTTGTCAAATTTAATTATTTTTTAAAGGGACCAAATCAAATGATTTCTTAGTTTAAATTTCACGTTTCAACTTCACCTTTTACGTTGTTACCACTTGAGTTTGATCAAGATCTTCAATTCGGTCAAAATGCAAAATGTAAATCATCTTGTTGTGATAGACTTGTCAATCTCTTTAAAAATGTGTTTTACTTATTTGTATATTGTGTGTACCACAGTAAGAGAACACGACTCACATCATCCTATTCTCTTATGGTTAAATCCCCTCTATTCGGTCAGTCATTCTAATAGTTAGGAATAACGAGAAAAAAAAGGGGACGCAAATTTGAAATGACATGTTCCTACTCCCTTCGGTCCAAAATAACTGTCGTTTTTTGACTAAATTTTTTATTCAAAATAACTATCACTTTTGAGCTAAACATCCATCTTACCCTTGCATTGAAACTTGTTATGTTTAATTAATTGTCTTGTGAGACATTAATGTAAGAAGATCTACGCTTAATAGGGGTAAACTTGACAATTTAACTTTAAAATCATGATATTAATTGTTTTTTTAAGAAGTGTGTCAATGTTAAAATAGACAGTTATTTTGGACCGGAATGAGTAATAAAAAAGGTTTTGTAAAGTGATTTTTCAAAACCATCGAATATGGGTTATGGGTTTACCTCAAAATTTGTAATTTGAACATAAAAATCAATGCAAAAACAAAATATAACATTGCTACTGTATTAGTCCATACTTCATTTCTCCAATTTTGTTGACTTAATATTATTTTATGCTCAGCTTCCATGAACTTGTTTATCTTAATTGTTTCCTTCAAAAAAAAAAAAAAAAACTAATATTGCAACCAACAGTATAATACTTAAAATTGTAATTCAAGGGTATTTGTTGGGGGTATATATAAAGGAGATTTCGGGTCAACTAACAAAAAGAAATTGATGCACATTCATCTTTTGAGGATCATTTGCATACTTTTAGTCAGCTGTGTGACAAGTTAAATATTTAAAAACTTTGATAACCTATGTAAACAAATACTACCTCTTTCCTTAAATGACTGTCCAAAAAATTTAAAGGACACAATTTTTTGTATAGTTTGGTGGCGAAATTCATATACTCTTGTAATCCACTTTACAAACATTTAGTTTTTGCAAGTATAAAGAGACCGGTGAAAAAAATTGGAAAAAAAAAAACAGTGACGGACAAAGTTATGATCAAAATGAGAACTCATTTTGGAACAAAAATTTCTTAAAAATAGACAATCATTTAATTAATGACAGAGAGAGTGACACGTTAAAATTGGTGGTCAAAATGTTAGTTTTGGTAAATCTTACAACCCTTTTTCCATTTAAAAAGATAACAAAGGAGGTAAAAAAGATAACAAAGGAGGTAAAGTGGTGGTGGCTCCGTTTGTTTGGAGGAAAACATCTTCCGGAAAACATTTTCCCCATTTTTCGGTATTTGTTAAACATCGGAAAATGGGGAAAATGTTTTTCAGGAAATGGTTTTCCTCCATTCCTAAGGAAAACGTTTTCCTTACCTCCACCTAAAATGCTAACACTTGTTTTAACTACAATTTTTGTTTTACGGAAATTATTTTTTAAATATACTCAGTTAATTAAAAAATGTCTAAAAATATTTTATTTTTATGAATATTTTTCAATATGTTAAATTATTAACTTTAGTCCATTATAATTATAAAACTACATTTCCATTACTTTATAATTGAAATTGGAGATAATGACTAATTTATTGATTATTTCTTTTTAATATATACTCTAGGTGATCAAAATTAATGTATCTTAAATGTTTTTCGGAAAGCATTTTCTTAAAATTCACCAAACAGTGGAAATTACATTTTTTGGAAAACATTTTTCAAGAAATCGTTTTCCGGAAAACATTTTTCAAGAAATCGTTTTCCGAAAGTTATTTTCCGCGAAACAAACGGAGCAAGTTAACTCAAAAGAACATTATCACCTAATACACACCACAGTTCTTGTTTTTCCTTAAAGAACCATTCTAGTGTCGCATTTCAAAACAAATCTTTGGTGCACGATATACAAGGCCTTGATACATTCATTCCCCTTGTACTTTTTGATGACTACTCCCTCTGTTCCTAAATGAGTGTTTATTTTCAAGAAATCTTTATTCCAAAATGAGTGTCTTTTTTTAACATAACTTTGTCCCTAAATGTTTTTTTCGAATAAAAATTCACCGGTCTTTTTATACGTGCAAAACTAAGTGTTTAGATAGGAGATTACAAGATTATATATGAATCTTTGCCACCAAATTGTACAAAAAGTTGAGATTTTCAGATGTCCCTTAAATTAAAATGAAATTTGGGCACTCATTTAGGGACAGAGGTATTCCTATCTTCTTGTTGGTATAGTGAGCGACATACCAAGACAAAAGGAAAAGTTGCAAGGAAGTTCATTTAGAGGCAGGTCACGTGGTTCCGTTCAAAATTAATAGACCCTTCGTCTTAAAAAATTAGTCACATTTAACAGTTTATGATTAATATAAATTTTAATCAAACATGATAAATTGTTTGAAATATTAAAAATTATTATTAATAAATTATTTTACGATTTATGGATAACTATTTTTAAAATTTTGAACGACACTTCTAATATCATTGATATTTGATCAACGTCACTTATATTGACAATCAAGCATTAAATGAAATCATTTTTGTTGACGAGTGTAATATTTTTTGCGGTACAGCCGGGAATGTTGGATACAATAAAGCTCTCAATTTTTTATTTTATTTTACGATGTCCCAAGCTAGGAGGCAAGTAAATGGAAAACCTCAAATTTCATAGTGTGAGACTTGACTTTAGGGGTGTGCACGGTGGGGTTCGGCTCGGTTTTAGGATAAAACCGATACCGAACCGAAACCAATCGGTTTCTATACGTAACGAACCGCTACAATTCGCTTTATTTTGGTTTCGGTACATAGGTTTGTCGGTTTGGCTTCGGTTTTCTACACGACTTTGTTGACTCTTAATGACCTTTTGATTAAACAAAACCAAAAGGTTTTGAAAGTGATCACACTTACAATCAAATGGCAGATTTAGAGGAGCTACATAAAAATGGATTTAACAAAAGAGAAATTGGCTTATCAAAGACAAAGTATCTGCCATATTCTCAGTTCATATGAGACAATGACTATCAATGAATCTATTCTGCATACTATTTGGAACAAGCTTTCTATTTACTACTCCGCAATCCATAAGGCACTGGATACGAGAATGGTGGACTGAATAATCACCACATTCGCATTAGGGTTAGGCTTTTGACTATGAAAACAAGGAATTGTGTGAATGAGATGGAAGGGAAGAAACAAATATGTATACGTACTATAATTTAGAACGACCTAGTTAAGCGTTTCGGTTTTACACTCAGTTGCAGAAACTAACAACCGCACCGAAACCGGAACATTTGGTTTTTCAGAATTCGGAAACCACACTACTTAAATCAATCGGTTACTCGATTTTATCGGTTCGGTTAATCGGTTTATGGTGCGGTTTTTCGGTCTTTTCGGTTTTAATACTCACCCCTACTTGACTTTACTACTGAACCAATTTTTTGACGAAAAATGTCTCAATTTTAGAGCACCAAAATAACATTGAAAACATCTGAGTTTCAGAACTTTATTTTTAATTAAAGTAGGTTTTTGAAAGAGCATGAATATACTCTTAATATCTTGTGATTTTGGTAATTATGATTTAATATATTTTTATATTAGATTAGTATAATTTAGATATTTTTTCTTGACGGATTCTCAGAGCATTCAAGAGAGAAATAGAGTTTTTACTTAAAAGAGTCATTTTTGTCCTTGAAATAGTTTGTGATCAAACTACATAGTCTTCAAGGTCTTTGCAATTGTTCTTATATCAAGAACATACATTACTGTCAATTTTGAGTAGGTTTTGGGGGAAACTACTTGTAAGCATTTGGCAAACATTTAGGAACAAATTTTAAAACATAAGATTTTATATAAATTAAGAAGAAACCAGTTTCCCCAAAAATCTTGTGATCCGTTTTGGGCCTTGAATTGAAGGTTTGGTGATCTAAGTCTTTTAATTCTTCAAGGTAGTTTTGTGTTTGATTTGTTATAGGAGTGAAAACGTTTTCACCACATCAACCATATTAACATCACTTCCATTTTTTAAAAATAATTAAGTGTCGTTCACTATAAAAATGATGATTGAGCGTAGGGATGGCAATTTGACCGAACCCGATCCGAACCTGAAGGTGATCCGCCCCGAAAAAGTAGGGTTCGGGTTGTAATTTTCATGACCCGAGCGGGTTAGGGTCGGGTTCGGGTTTTGATATTGACCCGCCGTGATCCGACCTGACCCGCACCCTCATGTACAAAGTCAAGATATTATGTTAGTTAATCATATCATATGTTGTTCAATTTATTTTTATAGTTGTTTTTTAGTGAGGTTTCATGATTTTAAACTAATTTTTATAACTAATTAAAATTTAAGCTTATACATAGATTGAGCCCAAGCAAATATGAGTTAATTTTTTTTATAATTTTGTACGCTTCGGGTCGGGTCGGATCGGGTTCGGGTTTCCTTGTCTTCGGGTCGGATCGGGTTCGGGTCGCGCCGTTTGGCATTAGGGTCGGGTTCGGTTTTGATGAAACCCGCCCCGAACCCGCCCCATTGCCATCCCTAATTGAGCGTCGTTCACTATACAACGATGATTAAGGGTCGTTCACTCTAAAAACGATGATTAAGTGCGTTCACTCTAAAACGATGATTAACCATATTAACATCTCTTCCATCCTCTAAATAGTTAAGTGTCGTTCACTCTAAAAACGGTGATTAAGTATCGTTCACTTTAAAAACGAATGAAGAAAATGAAGACATGTATGGACACAAGTTGTGCACAAGATTGAAGAAAAAGATATTAAGGAATATTATATACTCCTAGCACATATTGTAATTACCAAACATAGAGATTGTATCTTGCACATCAAGTTAGAATATTCTAGAATATTAGTTTCCTTATTGTATTAGTATTCCTAATTAGATTAGGACTCTAGAACTCTCTTTGTACTCCTATAAATATGTATTGCTAGTATCAATAATACTTGAGTCATTCATACAATATTATTTGAGTCTCTCATATCAATTATCTCTCTCCATGTATGATTGGCTCCGACTATCTCTTTCTCTAATCCTTGACATGGTATCAGAGCTATGATCCATAAAGGGACTTCTCCGCCGAAAACCGCCTAACCCTAAACTAGATTCCGCAAATCACATCACCCCGGCAATACCAAATAGCCGGAACCATTTTTTCCCACGCCAAACCCACTAACCCTTAACCCTATTATTTCATCCCTGTTTCCCAAACTTTTTCCCCTATTTACAACCACAACAACCTTAATTTTTTTTCTTTAGAATCTGGACCTGCCCCGGCCAAAGTAAACCCCAAACGACACCCTACACCCAGACCGAACATAACCCCTAACTAACCAAAACCCCTCAAAGCCCGTCTCGTGACGTTAATGCCTCCACCCGTCTCGCGACGTTAATGCCTCCACCCGTCTAGCGACGTAAAAGCCTGAACCCGTCTCGCGACGTTAATGCCTTACCCCGTCTCGCGACATTATTGCCTCCACCCGTCTCGCGACGTTAATGCCTCCACCCGTCTAGCGACGTAAAAGCCCGAACCCGTCTTGCGACGTTAATGCCTTACTCCGTCTCGTGACATTAATGCCTTACTCCGTCTCGCGACCTAAAAGCCTTACCCTTCTCGCGACGTAAAAGCCTCACCCGTCTCGCGACGTAAAAGCCTCAACCTGTCTCGCGACGTAAAAGCTTTAGATGTCCACTTCATAGGGTGACAACCCTACTTGTACAAATGTAAAGATCATGGAAACATCAACCACAACCGGGATCACATCAACCAAGTCACTTCAACAACCCGGTTCATCTCATCACTTTTCAAGATTGGACTCTCCTATCGGACGTCCATCTTGTGGGGGCATATTAAGGAATATTATATATTCCTAGCACATATTGTAATTACCAAACATAGAGATTGTATCTTGTACATCAAGTTAGAATATTCTAGAATATTAGTTTCCTTATTGTATTAGTATTCCTAATTAGATTAGGACTCTAGAACTCTCTTTGTACTCCTATAAATATGTATTGCTAGTATCAATAATACTTGAGTCATTCATACAATATTATTTGAGTCTCTCATATCAATTATCTCTCTCCATGTATGATTGGCTCCGACTATCTCTTTCTCTAATCCTTGACAAAAGATGACCTGATGTGGATGTCTCCAGATGTTACAACATCCAGCACAACAAATGTTATAACATCAAATTTTTTCTGCTACAGATTTTATTTGTTTTAGTTATTATTGTTATGTATGTTTCCCTTTTTTTTTTTTACAAGTTGAAACATATACGTTGAGGGAGGGTGTTGAATTATTGAGAGAAATTACCTAAATTGGTGATTGTTATTGAGTTAACTTAGGAGAATATTTAGTTACCTAGTCAACTTATGATAGTTACATAAGTTAGAGTACTTATAATTAAAATTAGTAGATTTGTTAGAATTCTTTTAAAATTAAAACTTATATGTTTTGAGTATAAATATAAGTCATCTATGTCGCGCCCCGACCCGTGGTCCTACTTGGCCCCACGTCCGGGACACGCACGGAAGACGTCACAAACATTTTAGGTAAATTTTTCGAAATATACTTTCATAAAAAGTTCATATAACCAAACAACATTTACCAGACTGGACTACAAGTCACAAAACAAACTTTCACAAACGAGTACTAAGCCACTTGGCTACAACTACTAACTTTACTTACTTAATTACAAACACGAACATCTACTAAAAGAGATGATACAAACCAAGTCACGGGTACACTACCCAAAAGGTATTACATTTACATAATGTAGCCTTACACAACACTTCCCAAATGTCTTACCCAAAATACTTTCTCGACGTCCTCCCTGTGTGTGAACTATCCCCTGGGCTCCTTCTTATCTAAAACGGTAAACAAATAAGGGTGAGAATAAATCTCAGTAAGTTACTAAAATGCAACTACATTACATGCTAACATGATAAACATAAAGAAACAATGCCACAAATGATCATATAGCATATATAGCACATAATATGAGAGGCTCCCTATCGCCAACCGTCCCATACCGGTTGGAAATAACGGCAACTCATCATACAACACATAAAGCGGAAATAAACACTCATACGTGGATACTGAGCCAAGGTTCTCGAACCAAAACAATAACCATCTGAGAGGCTTCAACTGAGCAGCATCGAAGGGCTGAAACGGATTCCGGAACCAAACAACAACAACAACAACGGGGAAAATGACACAGAGTCATAACCCAAAGTGCCCAACCTTTGGCCTAAGGAAGGGGGTTAAAAATGGGAAACCAATGATATGAGCCTTATAATGTACTTGGCTCGTGAGACCAATGAAGACTTAGACCTACCCCTAGTGAATTCGAGTGATGAGGATTGGTTCGTCCGACAAGTTATGGAACCTTCGGATAGATATTCTAATCGACCGTGGATTAGCCCAAGCGAACTACTTTTTCAAAATTTGACCCTAAGCACCCAACTTATGAGTGCAGAAACCAAGTGGATTTATTTTTTGTCCCATGCTCCCCCATTACTATCCATATCATGATATTCCATAGTTAGATACTTATTTTTCGGTTTAGTGATAGGGTTTTTTAACCAGTTCATAAAGTCTTTTTGTACAAAGTCATCGGCATCTACTAAAAAGTTATCGGCATCTAAAAAGACTTTGACTTTCTTTTCAGAGTTATTTAAGGATCTATCTTTCATTACAATAGTTATATGGCAAGACTTTACACGCAAGCACCATACAGAAATACTTGCTTAAACAACAATCAGGGACAATGATTCCAATGTAGGGAACCATGCCAAACACATCAAGAAGATGAACTATTCCAACACATTACAAAGTGTTCAACAATGCTTACTTAATCAATTACTCACATTTTACAACACTTGTGTTCACAAAGGAACCAATTCTACCACTTTAGTGATCCACAACAATCATCTAAGTACTTTAGGACACTCCCCAAAAACTAGACCAAGATTGACCTCTAAATCCCTTGGTTTGAAAACTCTAAACCTTTCAGATGACCTGGGCGGTCGCCCAAACAAGGTTGTGCGGCCGCCCAAAATACTCTGTTCCAAGAAGAAAACCCTTCAGATAGATGTGCGGCCGCACGCCCTTTTTGGGCGGCCGCCCACATCACTCGGCAGGCCAAAACTTAACTAAAGTTCACTCCTTTCGTTTCACAACCCAAAATTACTAATACTTGTAACACTTAACATTTGCAACTATTACAAAGACTACAAATTCAGCCTTTAACAATTCTAACACCCAACAAGAACCATTTTCATACTACTCCCTTTGTCCCAAATTTACAAGTATATAAAAACATTCAAAACATTATTCTTTCAACATATATAGCATATAGAACATACTCATGATCATTTTAACAATTAAAGGGGGATTAGTAACTTACCTATTTTCCGGAAAAAATGTCAAGAAAAATAATATTGATCGGTAGGAAGAATCTATTCAACACCTGAACATTTATATGTAATTAGATTTGAAAATGGAGTAGTAAATAAAAATGAGAAAATTAATAAAGAAGAACCCTAACCTTTGTTGTTCATAACCCAGAGAGAGTAACTTCTAGTGTGTGTGTATGATTTGCCTCATTCCCAGGTAATGAAATTGTGAAGATAAGCATGCCTTGTTTGGTATTTATACCCATTCACTAAAGCCCCTCCACTTCCACTTTTAACACATAAACCCCTCAACTATACTTTCAATAGAGCCCTTATAGTTCCACTAACAACTTAACTCCCCAAATAAACTTTACTACTAACATTTTAACTAACACAAATAATCAAATAAAATGTGCAAATTCATATAAGATGATGCAACACATCAAATGCACACATAATTTTAAATTAAAATTATCAAAATATAAAATAAATATTAAAATAAGTAAAACGGATTTTGGGGTCGTTACACTCACTCCCCCTTAAAGAAAACTCGACCCGAATTTTAGGATTGCTTACCTCAACCCTTAAACAACCAAGGGTACTTCCTCTCGATCTCCTCCCGAAGCTCCCAAGTCGACTCTTCCACGTTATGATTCCTCCACACAACTCGAACAAGGGGAATACTCTTAGTTCGCAACTCTTGAACTTTTGAGTCAATAACTTGGACCGGGTGCTCCTCGTAAGACATACTCGGTTCAATATCCTCGGGAACCTCGGATAAAACATGAGAAGGATCATACACATACTTCCTAAGCATCGAGACATGAAAAACATTATGGATCTTATCAAGAGAATGAGGTAACGCAAGACGATACGCTCTAACACCAACTCTACTCAGAATCTCGAATGGGCCAATATACCTCGGTGCTAACTTGCCTTTCTTCCCGTACCTTCGAATCCCCACTTTAGGTGAAACTTTCAGAAACACAAAGTCACCTTTTTCAAACTCGAGATCTCGCCTCCGATGATCGGCATAACTTTTCTATCTACTCTGAGCGGTACTCAAACGATCTCGGATAAGCTTAACTTCCTCAACTGATTTGTTCACCATATCAATACCCCAAATTTTTGCTTCCCCTACTTCATCCCAACAAATCGGAGACCGACATTTCCTCTGTTAGGATTCATTGTTAGTATACCCACCTGATTTGATTGACCCATTCCACGTGTCTTTTTATGGACTTTAGGTTTACTTGTAATGAAGTTTTACTTCAATTTTTAGACAAGTCCATTTCTAGATTTTTAGTAGTTAGGCTGAGTTATGATCGGTTTACTCTTAGCAGTTTAGTGTCCCTCAACCCGCCGTCTTCAAACCGCCAGCATGGTGCCTTAAGTCCTTCATCAAACCGCAGTTTGTGTCTTTGATTAAACCGCATTTCAAGTTCATTCATGAAACCGCACATGCATCTGGTGGAACCGCCGACCAAGATATTGAAGAAGTTATTGCTGTCATTTACTCCTTGAAGACAAACATTCGCTTTTCAACCATAAAAATGAATGACTGGTGACTTGTCCTTAAACTTCAAGTCATGGTTCAGTTATTCTTGGAATGTCGGTTTGTCTCGCCTTTTGAAAAGTTACCGTTGGACTTTTCCAACAACTAAAAGGACAATGTCAGGTAGTGGTCCAACAACTTCCTGCCAAAAAGCAAAAGCAAAGGACGACAGTGACAGGTCAACCAATGGGATTGTGACAACGCATTAAACCGCCATACAATGACTCACCTCATTGTCCAACGGTCACTAATGCCTTCACTATAAATAGCCTTCATTGTTCAACATTGAAGGTTGCTGAGCTTCAAAGAGAATATCCCAAGTATTCAAGTTTGCTTTGAAGATTGAAAACCCAGATACTCATATCTTCATCATCTCCTTAGCAAACCCAGAGTTCTTCATCAAAGCTTCAAGCCTTCAAATCATCACAACTCAGCCTTGCACAGAAAGTAATCATTTGCTCACCACCACTTAGATATTTTGAGCTCTTGATTTCTTTCCACACTACACACCCGGAGTATATTTTCTTATAGATTATATACCTCGAAAACACAGGTTGTTATAATAGCATTGTTAGGTTAGATTGTTTATTTAGAGTTTGGATTCATTTGTAATCTTGTAAAAACTCCTCTAAATCAATACAAGTCTAGTAGCTATTAGAAAATCCTAGGCTAACCACCTAGGTAGAGGACGTAGTTCTTTCAAGAACGAACCTCTTCAAATTGTGTGTCCTTGATCTTTATTTTCTATCTTGTCATTTACATTTATGTTTATGAGCTTTATTTACTTTCATGTGAAATGACTTGATAAATGATTTGCATACTTTTGTGATACTTCAGTTGTGCCCTGTCAGTTGCATCATTCCTTTTCAACCACTTAAACCGCTCAACTCTTTATAATTCAGTTGGGACAAAACCGCAAAACTCCGCTGTGCATTTTATCTGAGCGGTTCTAGTGCTTTAAACCGCAATAGACCAAACTGATAAGTACTTGGTTGATTTTCAAGGGTATTTCGAAAAAGATTTTAAACCGCTATTCACCCCCCCTCTAGCGGTTCTATACCCTTGTTTCCCTTTGGGACCAACAAGTGGTATCAGAGCTTATCCACCAAAAATTATTTTACAAGCTTAACCGCTTGGGTGCTGATCCAATGGCAAACATAAACTCCCATATGATGCAGACATCCAACTCTAATCACTTACCTATTCTTAATGAAGATAGCTTCATCTTCTGGAAAGATAGGATGAAGAAGCACATGATATCTGAAGATCGAAGATTATGGACTGCAATTGTTAATGGACCCTATGTCCCGATGAAGGCTAACCCTGATGCAGGTACTGCTGGACAAACAACGGAAATCAAGAAGCCGGAAGCTGAATGGACCAAAACTGATCAATGGAATGTGGACTTTGATGGTAGAGCTATGTCCATGCTTGTATCAGCTATTGATCTAAGAATTCACTCAAAGGTTCTAGATTGCAATACCGCAAAGGAAACATGGGATGGCATCATTGATTTTCTGGAAGGAGATGCCGACACCAAGAAGAACTGCCTCTACCAACAGAGAAGGCTCTTTGATTACTTTGTCAAAGACCCAAAGGAATCTCTTCGCCAATGCTATGAGCGGTTCGTGGAAATTGTCAATGTATGTTTCTCTCTAGGGCACAAGTATTCCAATACTGACCTGAATATGAGATTCATGCAATCTTTTGGTAGCAAATGGCTGATCAAAACTACCAACATTGAAGACAACAAAGATCTGGAAGCTCTTGATCTTCGTCATCTTTATGCCATGCTAAGGGTATTTGAATTCAAGCTTGAGGAAGCTCATGAAACCGAAAATAGATTCAAGTCTCTTTCTCTTGCCGCTTTCAATAATGCCACATCTCCAGTTTACAATCCAGATCACCATCAAACCGCATCCAATACTCATTTACAAACCGCTTCTTTTGATCCAAATATTCCAAGATATATTTCTCAAACCGCACCTCCAGAGTATTACCAACCGCCTCATCAACCTTACCCTCAACATCATCAACCCTATTCTCAACCTCAGCAATCTCATCAATCCTACACTCCATATCAAAATTCCCAAAGTGTAGCATCTAGTTCTACTCAAGTTGACTTTGATGACATGGATGATGATGAGTTTGCTCTCTATGTGAAAAACTACACCAAGTTCAGAAAGAACAGAGCTCAATCTCAGTCAGGCGGCCCTGCAAAGTTTGTCCCTCCAACCAGATTCAACAAAGCAGCTGATGCTAAGAAAAGGGATGATCTTGTTTGTTACAACTGCAGACAACCAGGTCATTTTGCCTCCAGTTGTCCCAAACCGCGCTATGAAGCCGCTCCTGCCAAGAAACCGTTCAACAAGAAGTTTTTCAAGAGAAGAGGAATGATTGCTGAACAAGGAGAACAACCATTAACATGGATGGGTTCTGATACAGATCATAGTGATGAAGATGAAGGAGTTGCAAATCTTTGCCTAATGGGATTTGAAGAAAAGGTTGAAATTGACGAAAGCCTTCCACTGCCACTCCATCAAATGAAGTCAGTTTCACCAAAACTCCTGAAGCTAAACAAGGAAAAAGTCTTACTTCACCAAACTACTCTCCTGAGGATCAAACCGAACAAAGCCATGATGACCAGGTACTTGAACGTGCTAATGTCATTTGTCAACAACACACTGTGCTTAAAAAGGCATATAAATTAATGGCTGCGGAACTTGAATATTCCCAAAAAGAATGCAAGTAGCATAAGGAGGAGATTGAAAAACTCAAGCTCCAAATTGTTGGGATAGCTTCTGTTGTGGAAGAAAACCGCTACCTTAAGGACAGAACCGAGGTTCTTAACACCCGAATCCATGATCTTACTACACAAAGGGATAAACTTCAAAAAGTGACCGATGTGTGGACTAAGTCTGGAGTCACCATGGAACAAATCGTTAATTCACAAATTCTCTCTAAGGAGAAAAGTGGATTAGGATTTAAAACTGATGATGGGTGTAAGTGTCCTTATCTTTGTGCTGAAGGTGGTGTGAAACCAACTGAACAAACCAAAGAAATTCCTAAGGTGAATCATGCTGGTAAAAAGGGCTCAACACAAGAAATTAAAAAGCAAAATTATTTCTATGAGTATCCTAAAAACCAGACTGGGAGAGATCCAAAGTGGAAAGAGAAATCCACAGCGGCTGAGGCAACCAAGGAAGTATTGAGTAATGAAACCGCTCCTAGTCGGTTTAAGGAATATCCTGTTATATTTCCTAAAGCCGCACCTAAGAGAAAGGTGGAACTCAAGAAGGTAACTTTGTTAAAGCCAAAACCGCTGACCCAGTAAAACATGAGAAACCGAAGGTCAGTAATGGGTTTGTAAAACCGCCACCACAACCTGGCTTAATTCATTGTTCTATCTGTGCCGACTTTGGTCATAGTGCTGGTCATTGTCTTTTAAGATTCACACCCAATGCCAAGGGATGTAAAAATCCTAAGGTCAAACAGGTGTGGGTCCCAAAAAGCTGCTAACCCTAGGACCCAAGGAATAAGGGGGACCAAAACCTTTCATGTTTATTTTTCAGATTTCATGTTTTATGGCTGGAACCGCTAAGAAGAAGAAGGATCTCTGGTATTTGGATAGTGGATGCTCACGACACATGACTGGAGATTCAGAACTACTCTGCAGTTTCATCCAAATGAAAGGTCCCCCAGTAGTGTTTGGTAACAACAAGAAAGGAGAAACAGTAGGATATGGAGCAATTAAACGAGGAAAGGTGACTATTGAAAATGTGTCACTAGTAGAAGGACTCAAGCACAACCTTCTATCCATATCTCAGTTTTGTGACAAAGGAATGAACTGCATCTTCACTTCAACTAGCTGTTATATCAAAGATGCTTCCTTTGGAGTCACTCTACTGACTGGCAACAGAACAGGTGATGTTTATATAATTGATTTAAGCAATATTGTTTCTATTGATGACCTCTGTTTTGTAGCCAAAAATATAAGTGAAAGCAGCTGGTTATGGCATAAGCGGCTTAGCCACTTGAACTTCAAGTATCTAGCAAAACTGCATAGGGATGGTCTAGTAAAAGGACTACCCAAAGTGGCTGACCATCATGATGAAAAGTGTAAAGCATGCCATCTTGGAAAGCAGCCCAAACAGTCATTTCCTAGTAAAACCGCGCCTTCAATGAACCGCTATTTGCAACTGCTGCACATGGATTTATTTGGACCTGTCCCAACCGCCAGTATTGGAGGAAACCGCTATACACTTGTGGTGGTTGATGATTATTCAAGATATACATGGGTGGAAATGATGGCCTCTAAAGATGATACTTATGGCATCGTAACTGCTCTCTTTAGACAGCTCCAAACTCAGAAATTGGATGACATTGTTGCCGTGCGTTCAGATAATGGAACCGAATTTACAAACAATGGTGTTGCCCAATATTGTGATGATCATGGAATTGATCATAATTTCTCTGCCGCTGGAGTTCCACAACAGAATGGAGTAGTGGAAAGAAAGAACAGGACTTTGATTGAAGCCGGGAAGACTATGATTGCAGAAGCCAAGCTTCCCAAATACTTCTGGGCCGAAGCCGTCAATACCGCATGCTTCACCCAGAACCGCTCCCTCATCATCAAAGTTCACAACAAGACTCCTTATGAATTGTGGAGAGGCAGATCACCCAACATTGCCTTCTTCAAGATATTTGGATTTAAGTGTTACATCTTGTACAATGGCAAAGAGCATCAAGGTAAATTTGATGCTAAGGCTGATGGAGGTATTTTTGTTGGTTATTCTAAACACTCCAAAGCTTTTCGTTGTTTCAATAAGACATCTTTAAAAATTGTAGAGTCAGTCCATGTTACATTTGATGAACATGCTCTCCTTGAGCCACATATGGCTCCAAATGTTGCTAATGATTTTAGTGATTTTGAGACAGGCACTAGACATAGAGCAACTGACAACCATCCTACTCAAACCGCTTCATCCAGTTCTTCAGCCGCACCTACTCAAACCGCTGATGGTGTAACTGTTGAACCGCTGTCTTCTGACCCCATTCAAACTGTTGAACCAGGTCCAAATCTAACCTTCAATGAAGATTTCAATGATTATCAGGATGATCCTCCTCTGGAAAATCTTCAAGAAATAGTGGTTCAAGACAACCTCCCTCCTGAAATTAATGAGCATAGAGACCATCCAACTGCCAACGTTATTGGTCCTATCAGTACTGGTGTCCAAACCAGAGGGAGTTTGACTCACAGAGATAATCACAGTTTGTTCTCAACTGCTCTGTTATCTCAGATGGAACCGAAGAAGGTAGATGAAGCTCTAAGTGATCCAAGTTGGGTAATTGCAATACAAGAAGAGCTTAATCAGTTTGAAAGATGCAAAGTTTGGACTCTAGTTCCAAGGCCCAGTGATCATACAGTAATTGGAACAAAATGGGTGTACAGAAACAAGATGGATGAAAATGGTAAAATAACAAGAAATAAAGCTAGGTTGGTTGCTCAAGGCTATAGGCAAGAAGAAGGCATAGACTATGATGAAACTTTTGCCCCTTTTGCCAGACTTGAAGCCATAAGATTGTTCCTGGCCTATGCATCCTTCAAGAAATTCAAGTTATATCAAATGGATGTGAAGAGTGAATTTCTGAATGGTGAACTACAAGAAGAAGTTTATGTAGCTCAACCGCCAGGATTTGAAGACAACAAACTTCCAAATCATGTCTTCAAACTCAAGAAAGCATTGTATGGACTCAAACAAGCTCCAAGAGCATGGTATGACACTCTATCTAAATTTTTTATTGAACAAGGCTTCTCTCGAGGTAAAATTGATACAACTCTATTTATTGCTAAACACAAAAGTCATTCATTATTAGTTCAAATATATGTTGATGATATTATTTTTGGTTCTACTAATGAAACTATGTGTGTTAAGTTTGAGAAGCTAATGAAGAGCAAATTTGAAATGAGTATAATGGGAGAATTGACATTCTTTCTTGGACTCCAAGTCAAGCAATGCCATGATGGGATCTTTATCAACCAAGCCAAATACACTAAAGATTTGATAAAGAAGTTCGGGCTTGAAACTGCTAAACCAGTTGATACCCCAATGCCTAAGGCCTGCAGTTTGGATCGAGATAAACATGGTAAGAAAGTTGATCAAACTCTCTACCGAGGTATGATTGGCTCTCTACTTTACTTAACTGCAAGTAGGCCAGATATCATGTTTAGTGTTTGTGTGTGTGCTAGATTTCAAGCTGACCCTAGAGAATCTCATCTTATTGCTGTTAAACGTATTATTAGATATTTATGTGGATCTGTTAACCTTGGACTTTGGTACTCCAAAGAATCTTCATTTGATCTATTAGGTTATTCAGATGCTGACTTTGCAGCATGTAAGATAAGCAGAAAGAGCACAAGTGGTACTTGTCAGTTCCTTGGAACGCGGCTTGTATCATGGTCCAGCAAGAAACAAGCGTCTGTTTCAGTCTCAACCGCTGAAGCTGAATATATAGCGGCTGGAAGCTGTTGCTCTCAAATTCTATGGATGAAACAACAGTTGGAGGACTACGGGATATTTGAACAAAACTGCCCTATCTTCTGTGATAGCACTGCTGCAATATCCATCTCCAACAATCCAGTTCAGCACTCAAAAACCAAGCACATCGACATAAGATATCATTTCCTCAAAGACCATGTTGAAAAGAAAAACATTTTTCTAGCAAAGGTGGGAACAGATGACCAAATTGCTGACATTCTCACCAAACCGCTTGAAAATTCCAGGTTCTATCATTTACGAGGAGAAATGGGTATGTTAGAACTAACTTAAGATATCATATCTATATATATTATTTTTAATATCTTTTGTTTAAGTGATTTGGCTATGCTTAGAAAAGTCATCTAGTATGCGGTTCTGTCATCATTGAAACCGCATCAATAAATGGTTCGGTACAAGAGTCTCCATCAAACTGACGAGTCAAATGAATGTAATCGGTTCTTTCAAAACCGACAAGAAAGCAAAGTCATTCGGTTTAAACATATAAACCGCCATCAGATTAGAGAGACATCAGTTTCATGAAAAACCGCTGAAGACGTAAGGTAAGTCGGTTTGCTCAATCAAACTGCTCAGGTATGAAATTGCATTTTAGTCCCTACTTTATATCTTATCAATTATAAGGACCCTTTTGCAATTTTCTCTGCCGCATTAAATTCTATGTGACGTGGGACGCCATCTGGAGATAATCGTGGGCCGTTCTCGTCGTTCCATTACCCGAGGAACAGTTAATTGAGTATAAAAGATAAAGTTTATTTCTTTTTACCTTTTTACCTTATTCCTCATTTGCGTATACTCTTTCTCTCTCTCTCTCTCTCATCTGCACTCTATTCTCAACCTCAAATATTTCCCATACTTCTTTGAAATTTCAAATGGCACCTAAGAAATCTTCAGACCCTTCTGCTCCATCTACATCTAAAACATCCAAAGGCGATATGGTATGATTTCTTGAACCCTTCACTCTAGCATTTCATTTTTTCTACCATTGTTGTTCGAAAAAGCTTGTTCGTCTTCTCATACTTTTTACTTGTTTTTTCTTTCTATTTTTGGTTGATTATGATTACGTATGTTCATATATGCTGGGTTTAATGTTTATTTCATGTCTTTTGTTCAATTTTTGAACAATTTTGATTTTTGGGTTTTTCGGGTGTTCATTCGTATTTATTTTGATACTATGTTCTGGGTTTATTATTTGAACTCGTTATTTTAGAACTTTGTTAGTATCTGCATTTCTCGAGTCTTTTGGTATACTTCTTTCTTAATTTGGTTAAGTTTTTGTTTTGCATGTTTATCCCCTGTTCATCATGTTCTTCATGCATTCAAATGCTTTTTCAAATTCTTTCCATGTCTAGTTTTGGGTGTTTACCATTTTACCCCTGTTTTTACTTCAACCGCTTATTTCATTGTTAGGATTCCTTGTAGCAGTTTGAATGGTTGGCTTATTCAAACTGCTTGCATCAAACTCTTACTAACTTTGATTATTTTTAGGATGAAACCAACTTTGTACCTGGATCTCAGATCATCAAAGAAGAATTTGAAGCTGATGCAATTGGAAGAAAACTGCTCGCCCTACTGGAATCATCAAAACTGCTGCCCTTATTCCAGTTAGATGAACCGAAGTTTGACAAGAGGCTCTGTGCAGAATTCTTTGACAATGGGATTGTCTGTGAGGTACCCCTGCTGAATGGTAAAGGTGAAGAGATCAGAGACTTAGAGTCTAGGGAGGTTAAGACTGAAAATGCCATCAAGTCCACCATAAGGACAAAGGATGTGGTGTTATCTGCTTCAAAGGTTGCTATTTTGGCTGGACTGGAGAATTCTGGAATTCTTTCTATCAAACCAGAATTAGTCAGCAGAACTACTGAGGAGCTCTTGGGGGTCTCTGTCTTCAACACTAAGTCCACCCCTAAGAAGGAGTTTGGAGAAGTTATGGTGATGTTGTGTGACTTAGTGGATACTGGAGTGATGTGCAAGAATGGCAATCACAACAATTTCACTTCTGAGCAGTACAATTACTGCGTGGTTATCTACAAAGGGAAGAAGCTGCACTGGCCAAGGATCATCATGCAAGAAATGATCAATGCCCTCAGCCGCCACACATCTGCCAAAGCCGCTGGTAAAACAAAGATCAGAACTCACTGCAGACTCGTAACCAAGTTCCTTCATCAGGATTCTGTGATCTTTAAGGCTTCTGTGGCCAATGAAGCTGAGTGGGTGCAACCTAATGAGAAGACCTTGTTTGGTGCTTCTAAGCTTGATGCATTCAGAACCACGTTTGGATGGCGGTTTGCACAAGCAGTATGGTCTGCTGATCCTCTGCTTGAAGAACAGAGAGGTCTTTTTCCTGAGGCTCGGCTAAATAAGTCAGGCAAACCTTATGCCGGTGCCATAGCAGATCAAGCCGCTGCTACTAGAGCTAGAGAAGCAGCTCAAACTGCCACTTTGAATAGGCTAGGAGTTAGCCTGGATGGAACTGAGGCTCCGGTTGAGAGGGAGTCTGCGGTTGAGGGGGAGCCTGCAATCCCTGCGGCTCAACCCAGGGAAACCGCGGCTCCAAGAAAGAAGAAAGCCAAAGTCACTGAAACTTCCAAACCCTCATCCATTCTTCCTCCAAAACCGACCTTACCAAAATCCTTCCTTATTCTATCCAATCCCTCTTCTGAACCGCTTCCACCTTACTCTAAACCAATTCCCTTTACAAAACCAACTCCTCCTATCCCTTCTAAACCTCAGATAAAACCCTTATCCCCAATCAAGCCAAATGTTGAAAAATCAATGAACTTTGCACAAGATGTAAATCTGTTGAGGAAACTAAAAGCCTCCACCTCTGAACCCAAACCTATCTCACCTCCAAAATCCCCTCTCAAACTGCCAACTATTCAGTTCACTGAAGAACAGTTGCAGCTAATCTTCTCTGCCCTTCCCAACCTTAAACCCTCCACTCAAACCGAGCCTGAGCAGACTGAAGTGTCTGAGGCTGTGGTTCCAGTTGAACAAGCCGAGGTATCTACAAGTGCGGTTCAGCCTGAGCAAACTGATGAGTTTGAGGCTGCAGTATTGCTAGAGCAGACTGATTTGTCTGAGGCAGTTCATGATGAACCTGAGCAAGATGATGAAAATCTTGAGGTTCAACCACTGAAGAAGAAGAGAAGGTTAGTGAAGAAATATGATTTTGTGGAGCACTGGCAATCAAGGCCACCTGGTGCAATGGACTTTATTGAAGCTTCTGACAAGAAAGATCATTCACCCAGTGAAGGACCATTTGCAAAGGAGTTGAGAGAAAGGGCTGAAATGAGAAAGGCTGGGATAGACCCCATGATGGTTGAAACCGCTACTCCATCGTTGAAACGAAAGCTGGAGTTTGACTCACTAGAGCACACTCCTTCACCTTCTGAATCCCCTACACTTCCTTTTGCTTCAGCAGTCCAACCGTCGGCTCAACCGCAACTGATCAACGTCTCTGCCCCTTCGGTTCTCCCTGAATTCACAGTTGCAGTTAGGTCTCCCAAACCGCGTGGTTTGAAAAGGAAGTGTGCATAGGACATAGCGGGTTACCTGAAGAAGTTTAGAGCTACTACTTCCAAAGCCAACCGCCATGGAGCCATCATCAGAGCCGCCAACAAGCATGAAGAGCAACGACTCAAGTGTGGCCGTCCAAATCCGTTTGCAATCTTTCCAGCCGATGAGTCTCAACCTGCTTCAGATCAACTGATTGCTTCAACTCTTGATCAAATTATTGAAGATCTGGCAGTTGAGTTCATCTTCTCTCTCTGCTCTCAATTTTTCTTTAGAATAAACTGCATTGTCTTTCCTTATCTATATAGATGGCAGTTCTCTCCCTTCACTTCTATTCCTCTTTCTAATTCCCAAATTCTTTCCATTTTCCCTTCTCTTCCCTACACTTCATTTTCTATCATTCCTTTCCCTTCCTCCCTTTTTGAAACTGATCCTATGACGATTCAGTTTGTGCTGGATTCTTTCCTTAACCAATCTGCATTTCTTTCCTCTCTACCCTTCCTTGTTGATGCCATTAAGAGGGAGAATGCTGTTGACCCTAGGATTGGGAGAATGGAATTCAAGATTGAAACCCTTCTGGAGAATCAGCTCAAGTTAGAACAGAAGGTTGAAACTTTGAATGAGCTAACTTCTCTCAGACTTGAAGCGGCCCAAGAAATGAATGAGGCTCTGGAGAAGAAGTTAGACCCCTAGGATTGGGAGAATGGAATTCAAGATTGAAACCCTTCTGGAGAATCAGCTTAAGTTAGAACAGAAGGTTGAAACTTTGAATGAGCTGACTTCTCTTAGACTTGAAGCGGCCCAAGAAATGAATGAGGCTCTGGAGAAGAAGTTAGACCAACTAGCTGATCTAACGGTTTCATCAACTGACTACTTAGTTCAGTATGCCAACGACCAGAAAAAGCTTTCTGAGAAAATCTTAGAGAAGGTGAATGAACCGACCCATCTACGTCTCAAGTCAGCCGAATATGTGTTTGAAACCGCCAGCATAGTTGAGCCTTCTGATGCTCAAACCGTTGTCCAAGCCGCCGCTAGGGTTCCTGATAGAACTGATTAGAATTCTTTCTATCTTTTGTAATCAGTTTTTGACTTTCATTATTTTCCTTGTAATTTGAAACTTCTAAAACCTTTGAAGGATTATAATGAAAATGAATGCATTGCATCCAATATTCCAAAACTTTGTTTATTCAAACTACTTGTTTGTGGAACAATGCATTTCTAAAAACTCATGCACTATTCATCATGAAAAATTTTCTAAGTGTATGTGTTTTAAACATTCAGTTTAAACATGCATATCTGATTTTCATAATCATATCTTTATATGCATCTGAATGAATTTCTTATCTATCTGTTTTTCATTTCCTTTGTTTTAGATAGATTAGAAATCTATGGTATAGCATTGTGTGTGCATTTGACTTGGGACATGCAGTTTCAATACACACTCATTTGAGCATGTTCTTACCAAGTACAATGTTTGCTCTATCATAGTGTGGTAATGGCATCAATCAAATAGGGGGAGATTGTTAGGATTCATTGTTAGTACACCCACCTGATTTGATTGACCCATTCCACGTGTCTTTTTATGGACTTTAGGTTTACTTGTAATGAAGTTTTACTTCAATTTTTAGACAAGTCCATTTCTAGATTTTTAGTAGTTAGGCTGAGTTATGATCAGTTTACTCTTAGCGGTTTAGTGTCCCTCAAGCCGCCATCTTCAAACCGCCAGCATGGTGACTTAAGTCCTTCATCAAACCGCAGTTTGTGTCTTTGATGAAACCGCATTTCAAGTTCATTCATGAAACCGCACATGCATCTGGTGGAACCACCGACCAAGATATTGAAGAAGTTATTGCTGTCATTTACTCCTTGAAGACAAACATTCGCTTTTCAACCATAAAAATGAATGACTGGTGACTTGTCCTTAAACTTCAAGTCATGGTTCAGTTATTCTTGGAATGTCGGTTTGTCTCGCCTTTTGAAAAGTTACCATTGTACTTTTCCAACAACTAAAAGGACAATGTCAGGTAGTGGTCCAACAACTTCCTGCCACAAAGCAAAAGCAAAGGACGACAGTGACAGGTCAACCAATGGGATTGTGACAACGCATTAAACCGCCATACAATGACTCACCTCATTGTCCAACGGTCACTAATTCCTTCACTATAAATAGCCTTCATTGTTCAACATTGAAGGTTGCTGAGCTTCAAAGAGAATATCCCAAGTATTCAAGTTTGCTTTGAAGATTGAAAACCCAGATACTCATATCTTCATCATCTCCTTAGCAAACCCAGAGTTCTTCATCAAAGCTTCAAGCCTTCAAATCATCACAACTCAGCCTTGCACAGAAAGTAATCATTTGCTCACCATCACTTAGATATTTTGAGCTCTTGATTTCTTTCCACACTACACACCCGGAGTATATTTTCTTATAGATTATATACCTCGAAAACACAAGTTGTTATAATAGCATTGTTAGGTTAGATTGTTTATTTAGAGTTTAGATTCATTTGTAATCTTGTAAAAACTCCTCTAAATCAATACAAGTCTAGTAGCTATTAGAAAATCCTAGGCTAACCACCTAGGTAGAGGACGTAGTTCTTTCAAGAACGAACATCTTCAAATTGTGTGTCCTTGATCTTTATTTTCTATCTTGTCATTTACATTTATGTTTATGAGCTTTATTTACTTTCATGTGAAATGACTTGATAAATGATTTGCATACTTTTGTGATACTTCAGTTGTGCCCTGTCAGTTGCATCATTCCTTTTCAACCACTTAAACCGCCCAACTCTTTATAATTCAGTTTGGACAAAACCGCAAAACTCCGCTGTGCATTTTATCTGAGCGGTTCTAGTGCTTTAAACCGCAATAGACCAAACTGATAAGTACTTGGTTGATTTTCAAGGGTATTCCGAAAAAGATTTTAAGCCGCTATTCACCCCCCCCTCTAGCGGTTCTATACCCTTGTTGCCCTTTGGGACCAACATCCTCCCATACAAAGCTTCATACGGAGCCATCCCAATACTTGACTGAAAACTGTTGTTATAGGCAAATTCCACGAGAGGTAAATGAGAATCCCAAGAATCTGAAAAATCAACTGAGCAAGCTCGTAACATTTCTTCGAGAATCTGAATAGTCCTCTCTGACTGCCCATCTGTCTGGGGATGAAAAGCTGTACTGAACTTCAAATCTGAACCCAAAGCCTTCTGAAATGCTTGCCAAAACCGAGATGTAAATCTAGGGTCACGATCAGACACAATACTCACCGGGACACCATGCAATCTCACAATCTCATTTATATACAAGGTTGCAAGCCTTTCCATCGAGTAACTAATCTCAATAGGTAGAAAATGAGAAGACTTGGTCAATCTATCCACGACCACCCAAACTGCATCACACCTTCTTCGAGTGCGAGGTAATCCCGTCACGAAATCCATAGTAACATGTTCCCACTTCCATTCTGGAATCTCTAACGGCTGAAGTAACCCCGCAGGCCTTTGATGTTCAGCTTTCACTTGTTGACATGTCAAACATTTAGATACATAATCCGCTATTTCTCTCTTCATATTATTCCACCAAAAAGTGATGCTTCAAATTCTGATACATTTTTGTGCTCCCGGGATGAATAGTATACCTCGACTTGTGGCCCTCATCAAGAACTTGGCGTTTAATTCCATCCACGCAAGGAACACATAACCGACCTCTGAAAGTTAACACTCCTTCGGAATTAAGAGAGAAATCCTCAAATTTACCATCTTCGATTTTATCCGCTATTTTTACTAACTCCGGATCATCCTTCTGAGCTTCCTTTATTTGTTGAATCAAAACTGGTAATACTCGAATACTCACAAAAATAGCCCTATGCTTTGACTCATAAGGACTCCAATCTCGAGCATCCTCTAACATTTTCCATTCACGCACCATCAATGAAGCCATAAAAGATTTCTGGCTAATGGCATCGGCTACCACATTTGCTTTACCCGGGGTGATACGAGATAGTGCAATCATAATCCTTCAATAGCTCCATCCATCTTCTTTGCCTGTTATTCAACTCTTTTTGGGAGAAAAGGTACTACAAACTTTGATGATCGGTAAAAATCTCAAATTTGGCTCCGTAAAGATAATGTTTCCACTTGTGCAATGCAAAGACAATAGCCGCAAGCTCCATATCATGGGTAGGATAATTCTGCTCGCTCGGAGTCAACTTTCTTGAAGCATACGCAATCACCCTTCCGTTTTGCATTAACACACACCCGAGGCCTTCTTTAGAAGCATCGCTATAGATTACCAAATCATCATTTCCATTAGGAAGTTCGAGAATATGAGCTGTAGTCAATCTCTTCTTCAACTCTTCAAAACTAAGTTGACATTTTCCATCCCACACATAAGGAAAATTCTTTCGAGTCGACTGAGTCAATGGAGTAGCAATTTTAGAAAACCCCTCGATAAATCTTCTATAATACCCAGCTAGACCCAAGAAACTTCGAATTTCCGTAACTGATTCAGGCCTCTTCCAATTCATAATAGCTTCAATCTTGGAAGGATCTACGGATATTCCTCTATTAGAAACCACGTGCCCAAGAAAAGACACTTCATCGAGCCAAAAAGTACACTTACTGAATTTCGCAAACAGTTGCTTCTCTCGAAGAACAGATAGAACCATTCGCAAGTGTTGCTCATGCTCCTCCTTAGACTTGGAATACACAAGAATGTCATCAATAAATACAACCACGAAGGTATCAAGATAAAGCTTGAAAACCCGATTCATCATATCCATGAAAACAGCCGGAGCATTAGTCAACCCGAAAGGCATAACAAGAAACTCATAATGACCATACCTACTACGGAAAGCAGTCTTAGAAATATCCTCAGAACGGATCTTTAACTGATGGTACCCACTCCTCAAGTCAAGCTTTGAAAAGACGACTGACCCTTGGAGTTGATCAAACAATTCATCAATGTGAGGTAGAGGATATTTATTCTTTACGGTTACCTGATTCAGCTTTCTGTAGTCGATGCATAGTCTCAAAGACCCATCCTTCTTCTTGACAAACAACACAGGAGCTCCCCACGGTGATACACTAGGACGAATGAATCCCCGATCAAGTAACTCTTGCAATTGCACCTTCAATTCTTTTAGTTCAGCTGGAGCCATTCTATAAGGTGCTTCAGATATGGGGGTAGTACCTGGAAGCAAGTCAATACCAAACTCGATCTCTCTATCGGGAGGCATGGAATATTCAGAAGAAAACACATCACAAAACTCTTTAACAACATTCACATCCTCTACTTTAGGAGACTTTTTAGTAGTATCCAAAACACAAGCCAAATACCCCACACAACCACGGTGCAATAGCCTCCTAGCTTTCACATACGAAATAATACGAATTCCCTTACCCAAAGAAGTTGCCTCAAAAGTAAACACAGGCACACTAGGGATAGAAAACGTAACCACTTTCTTAAAACAATCAACAGAGGCATGATATTTACTTAACCAATCCATACCCAAAATAACATCAAAGTCTTGCAATGGCAAAATAACTAGATCAGCAAGTAAAACATGCTCACTAATATGCATATCACAATCACGCAACACCTTGTCAGCTATCAAACAATTTCCCATAGGAGTCGACACTTCTAGCACATAAGGCAAAGACTCAAAGGAAGAATGCAATCGAGATGCAAAAGACACAGAAACATATGAATGCGATGAGCCGGGGTCTATAAGTGCACGTGCCCTCAAACTGGACATAGAAATTATACCTCCAATTACGGTGGAAGCATCCGAAGCTTGTTGTTGATTGATTGCAAACACACGACCTTGAACCTTTGGTTTTCCCAAGGCATCCCTTTTCTGACCCTGAGACGGTCCAACACCACTCCCCGATGGTTGACCCCCCAATCTCGGGCAATTTCTTTGAAAATGGCCAAGTTGTCCACAGTTCAAACACTTTCCTTGTTTCTTCCAACACCTCTCCTCACTGTGCCCTTCCCTCTGACAGTAATTACATACTCTCTTGCTTTGACCCCCGGAGAAATTACTTTGATTTCTAATAATCGGTTGTCCTTGTGGTTGTCCTCTAAATGGGGTTGAAGTCCCTTGTCCTCCACGATTTTCATTTCTTTGTGGTTGTGGTCTACCTTGCCTTCCAGCACTTGTTAATTCCACCTTCCTCTTGTGTTCTTCAATGTCGTGCTCCACTTGATAAGCTCGATCAACTGCATCTTGAAATTCTTGTAGCTTGTGGGACACCAATTGAGTCCGGATCACTGTCCTTAACCCTTTCACAAACCTTGTTGCCTTTCTCTCCTCTGTTGCAATTAAATGGGTACAATACCTCGATAGCTCCGTGAACTTGGCTGCATACTGAGCCACCGACATTGTATTCTGTTCCAAGCTAAGAAATTCCACTTCCTTCCGGTCTTGATCCACCCTTGGAATAAAATGTTCCTTGAACTTCCTCAGAAAATTTGCCCAAGTATATGGTACATGAGCTTCGTCCCAACTAGCCTTCAGTGTTCTCCACCAGTACTCCACAGCTCCACTCAACTTGTAGGTAGCAAACCTAACTCGATCTTCTTCAGTACATACTAAGACATCAAATATCTTCTCCATGGATTCAATCCATCTCTCAACTTTGGTCACATCTGGTTCACCATCATAGCCGGTTGGTTTCATCTTTAAAAATTGTTCTAGACCATACCTCGGAGGTGCATGCTCTCCTCCTTGCCTCTGATCATGAATGGTTTTCATTGCGGCCTCGAACATCCCTTGAAACATAACTCGAGCCTCTTCCCTTACATTACCCTGGCCTGCAGTACCAGACTGTTCACCCTCATGTTCCGGCATTTTTACTGAGTACATGCATAAAACACTCAACGTTACTCACTCCATACTCAACTACCCTCCTAGGTCACTTAGTCATTCTAGACCATCTACAACTAGGCTCTGATACCAACTGTCGTGCCCCGACCCATGGTCCTACTTGGCCCCACGTCCGGGACACGCACGGAAGACGTCACAAACATTTTAGGTAAATTTTTAGAAATATACTTTCATAAAAAGTTCATATAACCAAACAACATTTACCAGACTGGACTACAAGTCACAAAACAAACTTTCACAAACGAGTACTAACCCACTTGGCTACAACTACTAACTTTACTTACTTAATTACAAACACGAACATCTACTAAAAGAGATGATACAAACCAAGTCACGGGTACACTACCCAAAAGGTATTACATTTACATAATGTAGCCTTACACAACACTTCCCAAATGTCTTACCCAAAATACTTTCTCGACGTCCTCCCTGTGTGTGAACTATCCCCTGGGCTCCTTCTTATCTAAAACGGTAAACAAATAAGGGTGAGAATAAATCTCAGTAAGTTACTAAAATGCAACTACATTACATGCTAACATGATAAACATAAAGGAACAATGCCACAAATGATCATATAGCATATATAGCACATAATATGAGAGGCTCCCTATCGCCAACCGTCCCATACCGGTTGGAAATAACGACCAACTCATCATACAACACATAAAGTGGAAATAAACACTCATACGTGGATACTGAGCCAAGGTTCTCGAACCAAAACAATAACCATCTGAGAGGCTTCAACTGAGCAGCATCGAAGAGCTGAAACGGGTTTCGGAACCAAACAACAACAACAACAACGGGGAAAATGACACAGAGTCATAACCCAAAGTGCCCAACCTTTGGCCTAAGGAAGGGGGTTAAAAATGGGAAACCAATGATAGGAGCCTTATAATGTACTTGGCTCGTGAGACCATTATAATCCCGATCACTGCCCAAACACACACAAAAGTACCAGCTGGACTTTACACGCAAGCACCATACAGAAATACTTGCTTAAACAACAATAAGGGACAATGATTCCAATGTAGGGAACCATGCCAAACACATCAAGAAGATGAACTATTCCAACACATTACAAAGTGTTCAACAATGCTTACTTAATCAATTACTCACATTTCACAACACTTGTATTCACAAAGGAACCAATTCTACCACTTTAGTGATCCACAACAATAATCTAAGTACTTTAGGACACTCCCCAAAAACTAGACCAAGATTGACCTCTAAATCCCTTGGTTTGAAAACTCTAAACCTTTCAGATGACCTGGACGGTCGCCTAAACAGGGCTGTGCGGCCGCCCAAAATACTCTGTTCCAAGAAGAAAACCCTTCAGATAGATGTGCGGCCGCACGCCTTTTTTGGGCGGCCGCCCACATCACTCGGCAGGCCAAAACTTAACCAAAGTTCACTCCTTTCGTTTCACAACCCAAAATTACTAATACTTGTAACACTTAACATTTGCAACTATTACAAAGACTACAAATTCAGCCTTTAACAATTCTAACACCCAACAAAAACCATTTTCATACTACTCCCTTTGTCCCAAATTTACAAGTATATAAAAACATTCAAAACATTATTCTTTCAACATATATAGCATATAGAACATACTCATGACCATTTTAACAATTAATGGGGGATTAGTAACTTACCTATTTTCCGGAAAAAATGTCAAGAAAAATAATATTGATCGGTAGGAAGAATCTATTCAACACCCTGAACATTTATATGTAATTAGATTTGAAAATGGAGTAGTAAATAAAAATGAGGAAATTAATAAAGAAGAACCCTAACCTTTGTTGTTCATAACCCAGAGAGAGTAACTTCTTGTGTGTATGTGTGTGATTTGCCTCATTCCCAGGTAATGAAATTGTGAAGATAAGCATGCCTTGTTTGGTATTTATACCCATTCACTAAAGCCCCTCCACTTCCACTTTTAACACATAAACCCCTCAACTATACTTTCAATAGAGCCCTTATAGTTCTACTAACAACTTAACTCCCCAAATAAACTTTACTACTAACATTTTAACTAACACAAATAATCAAATAAAATGTGCAAATTCATATAAGATGATGCAACACATCAAATGCACACATAATTTTAAATTAAAATTATCAAAATATAAAATAAATATTAAAATAAGTAAAACGGATTTTGGGGTCGTTACAATCTAGCTTAGCTTATTTAAAAGTTGAGACAAAATAATATTACATATTATATTCTCCCGTTCTCCATATCTATCATCTAGAGACTATAAGCTAAGTCATGGCCTAGAGTCACGAGAGACGCAGAAGTTGT
The DNA here is from genome assembly GCA_026119855.1 of Campanula takesimana. Lineage (NCBI taxonomy): Eukaryota > Viridiplantae > Streptophyta > Magnoliopsida > Asterales > Campanulaceae > Campanula > Campanula takesimana. Next base: position 568,431 of record JAOWBW010000620.1, read on the forward strand.
TTCCTCAAGCTGCACCCATGGCCCAAAAAGTTTTGAAAAGTTCAAAATCATAAGGTACGGGCAATAGAAAATTGAAGTTGTTCTTATAAAATGAAATTTGTTAGTGTTGAGTGGTGGGTGATTGTGGAGGAGTTGGTGGTCGTTTTGGGTGGTGGTGGGGGGGTGTGGAGAAGGTTGAAGTGGAGGGGATGTTAACATTTTGATTTTTTTAAAAAAAACTTTCACTTAACCCCTTATGATTTATATCAGCTACAAACTAACTCATGTATTGACCACATTTATGATTCCATCAAAAAGCCTTAAACTGGCGAATAATTTTGGGAAAAAATTAGGGTTCGAAATTAGGGTTCTTCGATTGGAATACCTGATTTCGGACCTTAAATGTCAATTAACTTTTTTCATTGTTGAGTGTTGGGGGGGGGGTGTTTAAATTCATTGAACTATTGCTCTTGTAATAATTAAGAATGGGAAGTGAAAAAGAGAGAACGTGAAGGAATGTGAAACACAAGGAATAATAGGAGAAGATAGTGGTGGAGATGATATTGTTTTGCTAATATCTTTGCATAATCAAAAGACACTAACATATAAGATGGGGAATAACTGAATACGAGTATGACCAGCATTTCCTCAAATAATATATGTCCGGGCGCACCAGGCTGAATACCCGGGCGGACCAAATGGGGTCCAGGTGCACAAAGAGTAAGACCCGACAGGACCAAGGATAAAGGGAAAATCGGAAATCTTACGTCGGAAATTAGCGTTTGGGGACCCGGGCGGTTACAGTAGGTGATCCGAGCGGATCAGTGCAGGTCCGGGCAGATCAAGAGAGAGACCCGGGCGGACCAGAGACCAAACAGCAGCAGGATTTCAGACGACGTACAGTGACCCAAAAGGGAAGGTTTTCAAGTCAGTTTCGTGCTAGAATTCCAAGTTCCTATCAGACTTTGAGATAGACTTCACCGGTATAAATAGAGGCCTTTAGTTTAGATTAAAGTAAGTGATTTTGTCTCAGATAAATTATTAGAATGCTCAGAGAAGGTCTGTAATTCTACAGTTACACAGTCAAGAATTATTGTGATCAATAATTCGTGTAATAGTAATAGTGTGATCTTTTGTAATCGTTTCTCCAGATTGATAATAATATTCTCTCCCCTCCCTGTGGACGTAGCCAAGTTGGTGAACAACGTAAATCGATATTCTTATGATTGCTCGCTTTTCTTATCAAGTCTTGTTATTACTCTAACAAGTGGTATCAGAGCTCTGGTATTATCAGAGTTTTGGTTCGTGGTTGGAGGTTCAGGAATTCCGCTATAGAGAACAAGAAGATGGGTCAAGGAGCAGATTCGATCGACAAGTTCAATGGGAAGAATAGTTTTTCTCTCTGGCAGATCAAGATGAAGGCTTTGTTGATTGACAAAGATTTATGGGAACCGCTGGAGATTGCAATCAGGGAACGCAAGGATCCCAAGGGTAAGGCAGTTACCACAGAAGCTACCGCATAACAGTCAGAGAAAGATAAGCAAGCAACAGCGAAGGAGACAACGGCATTAAAGAAGTTAGATCAGAAGGCTCATGCCAAGATCGTCAGACAGTTGGATGATGAGATCTTAACCAATGTTGCAGGAACGGACTCCGTGAGTGATCTTTGGTTAATGTTGGAAGACATGTACATGACACGTTCATTGACCAACAAGTTATACCTAAAGAAGAAGCTATATAATTGTCGGATGATTGAAGGTACGCCCATAAATGATCATCTTGATAGATTTATTTCTGCATTACTTGAACTGTGTAATATAGGAGTAGTTGTAGAAGACGGGGATGCAGCCTTGCAACTTTTAGTATCTTTACCTATGTCATATGAACATTATGTCGATTCGTGCATAAATCGTAAAGATGGTATCTCTCTAGAGGAAGTGAAAACTTCTCTCAAGACGAGAGAGTTACGCCGAAAGGCGAGTGGGAATGAGGCAGGTACCCAGTCATCAGGTTTGGTTGCTAGTAGTAGCAACAACAGGGGTTCTAGTGGGAGGAAGAACAATAAAGGTAATTCTTCACACAAGAAGTGTAACGACCCCAAAATCCGTCTTTGTTTATTTTATATTTATTTTATATTCCTGAGAATTTTAATTTAAAATTATGTGTGCATTTTATGTGTTGCATCATATTATATGAATTGCACATCTTATTTGATTATTTGTGTTAGTTGAACCTTAGGATTTTAGTGAAAATTGTAACTTTAGGGGTTTATTTGTTAAAAGGAAAGTTAGAGTGACCAAAGTTGAAAGTGGGGTGAAAATTTTATTAAAACATGAAGATCTCCCTCCCTCCCCTGCGTTTACACTCACCACCACTTTCCCAAATCATTTTCCCTGAGAATTTGCCATTGTTGGAGAAAGAAAGTGAAGGTAAGGTTTTGTTCTTGTTAATTTCATTTATTTTTATTTACTACTCCATTTTCAAATCTAATTGCATATAAATGATCAAGGCGTTGAATAGGCTATTTCTAACCGATCAAATAATATTTTCTCGATACTTTTCCGGAAAATAGGTAAGTTACTAATTCCCTTTTAATTGTTAAAATGGTCATGAGTATGTTCTATATGCTATATATGTTGAAAGAATAAGGTTTTGAATGTTTTTATATACTTGTAAATTTGGGACAAAGGGAGTAAAATAGAATTGGTTCTAGTTGAGTGTTAGAATAGTTTTGAGGCTGATTGTGTAGCTTTAGTGAAGTTGCAATTGTGGTATAGTATAAGTGTTGTACTTTTGGGTCGGTTAAACGAAGGGACTACAATTTAGTTAAGTTTAGCATGCCGGGTGATGTGGGCAGCTACCCAAAATGGGCGTGCGGCCGCACATCTATCTGAAGGATTTTCTTCTTGGAACAGAGTACTTTGGGCGGCCGCACAGGCTGGTGTGGGCGACCGCCCATAGTTGCTAGAAGGGTTGAGTTGTTTCTTTTCAAGAGTTTTAAAGTGTAATTTCGGTCTAAGTCTTAGGCGATGTCCTAGAGTACTTAGATGGTCATTGTGAAGCATCAAAGTGATAGTGTTGGTCCTTTGTGATCGAGTTTGAATTGAGGTGATCATTTAGATTGATTGTGTGGTGACTTAATGTCAATGTTATGAACTCTGTTATGAGAACGTGTTTGCCTCTCTTTGATGAGCTTGTGTGGTTCCCTACTTTGGAATCATACCCCGTTTGTTGTTAAAGCAAGTTTTCTTTGCTTCGGTTGTGTCTAAAGTCCAACTGGTACTTTTGTGTGTGTTTGGGCAATGATAGGGATTATAATGGCACACGAGCCAAGTTCTTTATAAGGCTCCTATCATTGGTTTCCCATTTTTAACCCCCTTCCTTAGGCCAAAGGTTGGGCACTTTGGGTTACGACTCTGTGTCATTTTCCCTGTTGTTGTTGTTATTTGGTTCCGGAACCCGTTTCAGCTCTTCGATGCTGCTCAGTTGAAGCTTCTCAGATGGTTATTGTTTTGGTTCGAGAACCTTGGCTCAGTATCCACGTATGAGTGTTTATTTCCGCTTTATGTGTTGTATGATGAGTTGGTCGTTATTTCCAACCGGTATGGGACGGTTGGCGATAGGGAGCCTCTCATATTATGTGATATATGCTATATGATCATTTGTGGCATTGTTCTTTTATGTTTATCATATTAGCATGTAATGTAGTTGCATGTTAGTAACTTACTGAGATTTATTCTCACCCTTTATTTTTTTACTGTTTTAGATCAGAAGGAGCCCAGGGGATAGGTCACATCACAGGGAGGACTTCGAGAAAGAGTTTTGGGTAAGACATTTGGGAAGTGTTGTGTAAGGCTACATTATGTAAATGTACAACCTTGTGGGTAGTGTACCCGTGACTTGATCTTTGTATCACCTCTTTTTGGTTTATGTTGGTGATTTATAAATAGTAAGTAAAGTGTGTGGCCAAGTGGCTAAGTACTTGTTTGTGAAAGTTTGTTTTGTGACTTGTAGTCAAGTCTAGTAAATGTTGTTTGGTTATATGAACTTTTTATGAAAGTATATTTCAAAAAATTTTCCAAAAAATGTTTGTGACGTCTTCCGTGCGTGTCCCGGACGTGGGGCCAAGTAGGACCACGGGTCGGGGCGCGACAGTTGGTATCAGAGCTAGGTTGTAGATGGTCTAGAATGACTAAGTGACCTAGGAGGGTAGTTGAGTATGGAGTGAGTAACGTTGAGTGTTTTATGCAGGTACTCAGTAAGAATGCCTGAACATGAGGGTGAACAGTCTGGTACTACAGGCCAGGGTAATATAAGGGAAGAAGCTCGAGCTATGTTTTAAGGGATGTTCGAGGCAGCTATGAAAACTATGCATGATCAGAGGCAAGGAGGAGAACATGCACCTCCGAGGTATGGTCTGGAGCAGTTTTTAAAGATGAAACCAACTGGATATGATGGGAAACCGGATGTAACCACGGTAGAGAGATGGATCGAGTCCATGGAAAAGATATTCGATGTCTTGGGATGTACTGAAGAAGATCGAGTCAGGTTTGCTACCTACAAGTTGATTAGAGCTGCGGAGTACTGGTGGAGAACATTGAAAGCCAGTTGGGATGACGCTCATGTACCTTATACTTGGGCAAATTTTCTGAAAAAGTTCAAAGAACATTTCATTCCGAGGGTGGATCAAGATCGGAAAGAAGTGGTATTCCTTAGCTTGGAACAGAATACAATGTCGGTGGCTCAGTATGCAGCTAAATTTACGGAGTTATCGAGGTATTGCACTCATTTAATTGCAACAGAGGAGAGGAAGGCAATGAGATTTGTGAAGGGATTAAAAACTGTGATCCGAACTCAATTGGTGTCCCATAAACTACACGAGTTTCAAGATGCAGTTGATCGAGCTTATCAAGTGGAGCACGATATTGAAGAACACAAGAGGAAGGTGGAATTGGCTGGTGCGGGAAGACAAGGTAAACCACAACATCAACGTAATGATAATCGTGGAGGACAAGGAACTTCAACCCCATTTAGAGGACAACCATAAGGGCAACCGAGTGTTAGAAATCAAGGTAATTTTTCTGGGGGTCAAAGCAAGAGAGTATGTAATTATTGTCAAAGGGAAGGGCACAGTGAGGAGCGGTGTTGGAAGAAACAAGGAAAGTGTTTGAATTGTGGGCGACTTGGCCATTTTCAAAGGGATTGTACTAGATCGAGAGGTCAACCATCGGGGAGTAGTGTTGGACCGTCTCAGGGTCAGAAAAGGGATGCCTCGGGAAAACCAAAAGTTCAAGGTCATGTGTTTGCAATCAATCAGCAACAAGCTTCGGATGCTTCCACCGTAATAGGAGGTATAATTTCTATGTCAAGTTTGAGAGCACGTTCACTTATAGACCCCGGCTCATCGCATTCATATGTTTCTGTGTCTTTTGCATCTCGATTGCATTCTTCCTCTGAGTCTTTGCCTTATGTGCTAGAAGTGTCGACTCCTATGGGAGATTGTTTGATAGCTGACAAAGTGTTACGCGATTGTGATGTGCATATTAGTGAGCATGTTTTACTTGCTGATTTAGTCTTATTGCCATTGCAAGATTTTGATATTATTCTGGGTATGGATTGGTTAAGTAAATATCATGCCTCTGTTGATTGCTTTAAGAAAGTGGTTACGTTTTCTATCCCTAGTGTGCCTGTGTTTACTTTTGAGGCTGCTTCGTTGGGTAAGGGAATTCGTATTATTTCGTATGTGAAAGCTAGGAGGCTATTTCACCGTGGTTGTTCGGGGTATTTGGCCAGTGTTTTTGATACTACAAAAAGGTTGCCTGAAGTAGAGGATGTGAATGTAGTTAAAGAGTTTCCTGATGTATTCTCTTCTGAATATTCTATGCCTCCCGATAGAGAGATCGAGTTTGGTATTGACTTGATTCCAGGTACCACCCCAATATCAGAATCACCTTATAGAATGGCTCCAGCTGAACTGAAAGAGTTGAAGGTTCAATTACAAGAGTTGCTTGATCGGGGATTTATCCATCCCAGTTTATCACCGTGGGGAGCTCCTGTATTGTTTGTCAAGAAGAAAGATGGGTCTTTGAGACTATGCATTGACTACAGGAAGCTGAATCAGGTAACTATAAAGAATAAATATCCTCTACCTCATATTGATGACTTGTTTGATCAACTCCAAGGGTCAGTCGTCTTTTCAAAGCTTGACTTGAGGAGTGGGTACCATCAGTTAAAGATTCGTTTTGAAGACATTTCTAAGACTGCTTTCCGTAGTAGATATGGTCATTATGAATTTTTGCTTATGCCTTTCGGGTTGACTAATGCTCCGGCTGTTTTCATGGATATGATGAATCGGGTCTTCAAACCTTTTCTTGATACCTTCGTGGTTGTATTTATTGATGATATTCTTGTGTATTCCAAGTCTAAGGAGGAGCACAAGCAACACTTGCGAATGGTTTTATCTGTTCTTCGTGAGAAGCAACTGTTTGCGAAATTCAGTAAGTGTGCTTTTTGGCTCGATGAATTGTCTTTTCTTGGGCACGTGGTTTCTAATAGAGGAATATCCGTAGATCCTTCCAAGATTGAAGCTATTGTGAATTGGAAGAGGCCTGAATCAGTTACGGAGATTCGAAGTTTCTTGGGTCTAGCCGGGTATTATAGAATATTTATCGAGGGGTTTTCTAAAATTGCTACTCCGTTGACTCAGCTGACTCGAAAGAATGTTCCTTATGTGTGGGATGGCAAGTGTCAAGTTAGTTTTGAAGAGTTGAAGAAGAGATTGACTACAGCTCCTATCCTTGCGCTACCTAATGGAAACGATGATTTAGTGATTTATAGTGATGCTTCTAAAGAAGGCCTCGGGTGTGTGCTAATGCAAAATGGAAGGGTGATTGCGTATGCTTCAAGGAAGTTGACTCTGAGTGAGCAGAATTATCCTACCCATGATATGGAGCTTGCGGCTATTGTCTTTGCGTTGCACAAGTGGAAACATTATCTTTACGGAGCCAAATTTGATATATTTACCGATCATCAAAGTTTGAAGTACCTTTTATCCCAAAAAGAGTTGAATAATAGGCAAAGAAGATGGATGGAGCTATTGAAGGATTATGATTGCACTATCTCTTATCACCCGGGTAAAGCAAATGTGGTAGCTGATGCCATTAGCCGGAAATCTTTTATGGCTTCATTGATGGTGCGTGAATGGAAAATATTAGAGGATGCTCGAGATTGGAGTCCTTATGAATCAAAGCATGGGGCTATTTTTGCGAGTATTCGAGTATTACCAGTCTTGATTCAACAAATAAAGGAAGCTCAGAAGGATGATCCGGAGTTAGTAAAAATAGTGGATAAAATCGAAGATGGTAAATTCGAAGATTTCTCTCTTAATTCCGAAGGAGTGTTAACTTTCAAAGGCCGGTTATGTGTGCCTTGCGTGGATGGGATTAAACGCCAAGTTCTTGATGAGGGCCACAAGTCGAGGTATACTATTCATCCCGGGAGCACAAAAATATATCAGAATTTGAAGCAACACTTTTGGTGGAATAATATGAAAAGAGAAATAGCGGATTATGTATCCAAGTGTCTAACATGTCAACAAGTTAAAGCTGAGCATCAAAGACCTGTGGGGTTACTTCAACCGTTAGAAATTCCGGAATGGAAGTGGGAACATGTTACTATGGATTTCGTGACGGGATTACCTCGCACTCGAAAAAGATTTGACACAGTTTGGGTGATAGTCGATAGATTGACAAAGTCTTCTCATTTTCTACCTATTGAGATTAGCTACTCGATGGAAAGGCTTGCGACTTTATATATTAATGAGATTGTGAGGTTGCATGGAGTTCCTGTGAGTATTGTGTCTGATCGTGACCCTAGATTTACATCTTGGTTTTGGCAAGCATTTCAGAAGGCTTTGGGTTCAGAGTTGAAGTTTAGTACAGCTTTTCATCCCCAGACAGATGGGCAGTCAGAGAGGACTATTCAGATTCTCGAGGATATGTTGCGAGCTTGCTCAGTTGATTTTTCAGATTCTTGGGATTCTCATTTACCTCTCATAGAATTTGCCTATAACAGCAGTTTTCAGTCAAGTATTGGGATGACCCCGTATGAAGCTTTGTATGGGACAAAATGTCGGTCTCCGATTTGTTGGGATGAAGTAGGGGAAGCAAAAATTTGGGGTATTGACATGGTAAACAAATCAGTTGAGGAAGTTAAACTTATTCGGGATCGTTTGAGTACTGCTCAGAGTAGACAGAAAAGCTATGCCGATCACCGGAGGCGAGATCTTGAGTTTCATTCGGGTGACTTTGTGTTTTTGAAAGTTTCACCCAAAGTGGGGATTCGAAGGTACGGGAAGAAAGGCAAGCTAGCACCGAGGTATATTGGCCCATTCGAGATTTTGAGTAGAGTTGGAGATAGAGCGTATCGTCTTGTGTTACCTCATTCTCTTGAAAAGATCCATAATGTTTTTCATGTCTCGATGCTTCGGAAGTATGTGTATGATCCTTCTCATGTCTTGTCCGAGGTTCCCGAGGATATTGAACCGAGTATGTCGTATGAAGAGCATCCGGTCCAAGTTATTGATTCAAAGGTTCAAGAACTGCGAACTAAGAGTATTCCCCTTGTGCGAGTTGTGTGGAGGAATCATAATGTGGAAGAGTCAACTTGGGAGCTTCGGGAGGAGATCGAGAGGAAGTATCCTTGGTTGTTTGAGGGTTGAGGTAAGTAATCTTAAAAAAATTCGGGTCGAATTTTCTTTAAGGGGGAGTGAGTGTAACGACCCCAAAATCCGTCTTTGTTTATTTTATATTTATTTTATATTCCTGAGAATTTTAATTTAAAATTATGTGTGCATTTTATGTGTTGCATCATATTATATGAATTGCACATCTTATTTGATCATTTGTGTTAGTTGAACCTTAGGATTTTAGTGAAAATTGTAACTTTAGGGGTTTATTTGTTAAAAGGAAAGTTAGAGTGACCAAAGTTGAAAGTGGGGTGAAAATTTTATTAAAACATGAAGATCTCCCTCCCTCCCCTGCGTTTACACTCACCACCACTTTCCCAAATCATTTTCCCTTAGAATTTGCCATTGTTGGAGAAAGAAAGTGAAGGTAAGGTTTTGTTCTTGTTAATTTCATTTATTTTTATTTACTACTCCATTTTCAAATCTAATTGCATATAAATGATCAGGGCGTTGAATAGGCTATTTCTAACCGATCAAATAATATTTTCTCGATACTTTTCCAGAAAATAGGTAAGTTACTAATTCCCCTTTAATTGTTAAAATGGTCATGATTATGTTCTATATGCTATATATGTTGAAAGAATAAGGTTTTGAATGTTTTTATATACTTGTAAATTTGGGACAAAGGGAGTAAAATAGAATTGGTTCTAGTTGAGTGTTAGAATAGTTTTGAGGCTGATTGTGTAGCTTTGGTGAAGTTGCAATTGTGGTATAGTATAAGTGTTGTACTTTTGGGTCGGTGAAACGATGGGACTACAATTTAGTTAAGTTTAGCCTGCCGGGTGATGTGGGCGGCCGCCCAAAATGGGCGTGCGGCCGCACATCTATCTGAAAGATTTTCTTCTTGGAACAGAGTACTTTGGGCGGCCGCACAAGCTGGTGTGGGCGACCGCCCATAGTTGCTAGAAGGGTTGAGTTGTTTCTTTTCAAGAGTTTTAAAGTGTAATTTCGGTCTAAGTCTTAGGCGATGTCCTAGAGTACTTAGATGGTCATTGTGAAGCATCAAAGTGATAGTGTTGGTCCTTTGTGATCGAGTTTGAATTGAGGTGATCATTTAGATTGATTGTGTGGTGACTTAATGTCAATGTTATGAACTCTGTTATGAGAACGTGTTTGCCTCTCTTTGATGAGCTTGTGTGGTTCCCTACTTTGGAATCATACCCCGTTTGTTGTTAAAGCAAGTTTTCTTTGCTTCGGTTGTGTCTAAAGTCCAACTGGTACTTTTGTGTGTGTTTGGGCAATGATAGGGATTATAATGGCACACGAGCCAAGTTCATTATAAGGCTCCTATCATTGGTTTCCCATTTTTAACCCCCTTCCTTAGGCCAAAGGTTGGGCACTTTGGGTTACGACTCTGTGTCATTTTCCCTGTTGTTGTTGTTATTTGGTTCCGGAACCCGTTTCAGCTCTTCAATGCTGCTCAGTTGAAGCTTCTCAGATGGTTATTGTTTTGGTTCGAGAACCTTGGCTCAGTATCCACGTATGAGTGTTTATTTCCGCTTTATGTGTTGTATGATGAGTTGGTCGTTATTTCCAACCGGTATGGGACGGTTGGCGATAGGGAGCCTCTCATATTATGTGCTATATGCTATATGATCATTTGTGGCATTGTTCTTTTATGTTTATCATATTAGCATGTAATGTAGTTGCATGTTAGTAACTTACTGAGATTTATTCTCACCCTTTATTTGTTTACTGTTTTAGATCAGAAGGAGCCCAGGGGATAGGTCACATCACAGGGAGGACTTCGAGAAAGAGTTTTGGGTAAGACATTTGGGAAGTGTTGTGTAAGGCTACATTATGTAAATGTACAACCTTGTGGGTAGTGTACCCGTGACTTGATCTTTGTATCACCTCTTTTTGGTTTATGTTGGTGATTTATAAATAGTAAGTAAAGTGTGTGGCCAAGTGGCTAAGTACTTGTTTGTGAAAGTTTGTTTTGTGACTTGTAGTCAAGTCTAGTAAATGTTGTTTGGTTATATGAACTTTTTATGAAAGTATATTTCAAAAAATTTTCCAAAAAATGTTTGTGACGTCTTCCGTGCGTGTCCCGGACGTGGGGCCAAGTAGGACCACGGGTCGGGGATCGACAAGAAGGGTCCAAAGCCTAGGGATATCTGTAATTTCTGCAAGGAGAAGGGGCATTGGAAGTTCGACTGTCCCAGAAAGAAACAAGGCAAGGCACCTGTCAGAGCAGATGCCATGATGGCCAAGGATAGCAGTTCAGAAAAGGATTATTCTTTAGCTACATCAGAATCAGCACGTGCATCTGATGCATGGGTTCTTGATTCAGGAGCATCGTACCATATCAGTCCTAAGAGAGAATGGTTTACTGATTACAAGCAGGTGGATGGCGGTGAAATAAGCATGACCAACAGTGCAGTCTGCAAGGTTGTCGGTATCGGTTCGATCAAGGTCAGGACTCATGAAGGTAAGTTTGTCACTTTGAACGAGGTTCGACATGTTCCGCTTATGACGAAGAATCTGATTTCTCTTAGTCAGTTAGACAGCAAAGGGTTCAGTTTCAAAGGTAAAGTTGGAGCAGTTAGTGTCTGTAACGGTTCAGAAGTGGTGCTGAAAGGCCTTAAGCGGGGCTCCTTGTATTTCCTCCAAGGAAGGACGCGTGTAGGGTCGGCTATGGTTGCATCATCAGAGGTGAATGAGGGAGATATGTCTAAGCTGTGGCACATCAGGCTCGGGCACATTAGCACTCGAGGGATGCAGGAGCTGACTAAACGGGATCTTCTTTGTGGCCATAAGGTCAAGGACCTTAAATTTTGTGAGCATTGTGTGCTAGGGAAAATGAAGCGTAATAGTTTTCTCAAGGGCATACATAACACAAAAGGTGTTTTGGATTACATCCACTCAGGTTGTTGGGGACCTTCACGTCAGGAATCTCTAAGGGGGCACATATATTTCTTGTCTATTGTTGATGACTATTTAAGGAGGACTTGGGTGATTATCATGAAGCAAAAGAATTTCAAGGATTGGAAGACAGTAGTGGAGAACCGGACAGAGAAGAAGATCAAGAAGTTCCGGACAGATAATGGTTTGGAGTTCTACAGTACTGAGTTCGATACGTTTTGTAGAGAGGTGGGGATTTCTAGACATCTCACCATTAGAGGCACGCCACATCAGAATGGTGTAGCAGAGCGGATGAACCAGACATTGCTTGAGAGAGCTAGGTGCATGCTCTCCAATGCAGGGTTGTCTAAACGTTTCTGGGCAGAGGCGGTTTGTACAGTGTGTTACTTGATTAATCGTGGACCTCATGCTGGTATTGGTCTCAAAGTTCCCCATGAGGTATGGACCGGTAAACCTGTTTATTATTCTATTTTAAGGGCTTTTGGGTGTACTGCTTATTATCATGTGGATGATGGAAAGTTAGAACCTAAAGCTAGAAAGGGAGTATTCATGGGGTTTGGAGATGGTGTCAAGGGATACCTAGTGCTCCGTATTTTAATGAATTATTGTGTACTTTGATAAAAAAAAATATAAATATTTCACACATAGTTGATTGGTTCAAGACATTTTTTGTTAACCTAGTTCTTCGTATATTTCAATACAGAAAAAAAAAAATTACAAATGCTAGCATACAATAATTTTGATTAACTTTAATTTCACTGAAAAAGGAAAAAGGAAAAAGAAAAACGAAAAAGAAAGATATGCTAACTAAAAGTGAGACACATTTCTTCTACCAACACTTTTCTGAAAAGATAAAAAGAGGAAGGGGGCCTTTTTAGGTAGTAAAATATGAACCAAACCATTCCTTCCCCGATTGCAATTAACCCCAAAGTGTAAGGGGTACTTTGTAAAATCCATTCACATCTTCAACTTCATCCCCAATTCTTCGCTATCGCCATTGAAGCCCCCAAAACACACACACACACACACACACTCTCTCTCTCTCTCTCTCTCTCTCTACTTCAATTTCCATGGTGGATCACATCAATGGAATGGATTCGATATTATGGATACATCCACGGGCTCGCCTTTGTAATAAACACCATTTTCGTCTCAAACCTGTAAGTTAATTTGAATTTCTGCTATTGTATTTGTGGTTCTTCGTTTTATAGTTGATTGAAATTGAAATTGAAATTGATTGTCAGTTCTCTATGATTCATGCTAATGTTTTGTGCTTAACTGTACCTAGGCCTTATTTGATCGGATTTACCGTTACAAAATGGGATCATTACCATACAAACAGTACAATTGAGGCTTATTAGGTCAGTAAGTTCAGTTTATTAGGTATGTGGGTAACATCGGGGCGGAATCATATACTTTTAAAAGTAATCTTAAGAACTAGGGCGAACCACACACTTGTGTATTTACTTATTATTATGAGATTTCGCTTAAAAACCTAGTTATGAAACTTTGTTTTTGTTGCTTATGCTGTATTCCGCAAGCCTCCTGTAATTAATGCCTTAAGGCAAACACGCTAGTGTATTTGGAACCATGGAGATGCATTATGATTCACGACTAACCTAGCATTTAGAGAAAGCTAAATTGGCACTTATATCATACTATTTTCCCAGTTTAGATGTCCCTACGTTTCCTTACCCATATTTATATTTCTATAAATGAATTCATTACTGTGAATTTTTCGTTTGTTTGGGTAGATATGTTTAAACAAAAATTCACAGTAATGAAATTCATTACTGTGAATTTTCGTTTTAGGGTGGATACCTAAAATATGTAGTGATAAGACTTTATACTTGCTTTCAGTGATTGAAGGCTAAGAATAACGTCAATTCGTTAGTGATATTTGGACTTTCTAGTTATGACGATACTCAAAATAAAATATGTCATTAGTATTGCTTCACTTACTACTACAAATAGCAGAATGATTATAAAGCTTATAAGGTCTAGATTAATTCTTCCTAGAAACCAAGAAATTAAGTGAATACTCAAATAGATAGGATGAAAATGGCATAGCTTAGTTAGTTTGTACTCCCTCCAGTCCAAAATACTTTTTCGTTTTATGGGTTTTCACCAATTTTAAGAAATACAACTTTTACTACTCCCTCTGTCCCATAATAAATGTCACATTTTACTTTTTAGCCTATCCCAAAATAATCTCGCATTTCTAAGTAAGGAAATAGTCGTAGTGCAACTTTGTTGTTGCTTATGTTGTATTCCTCATGACAACCACGCTAGTGCATTTGGCACCTTGGAGTTCCATTATGATTTTTGACTAACCTAGCACTTAGAGAATGTTAAATGGCCACTTATATCATACAATGTTCCGAATGTTGTGTTTAGCTTTCCCTAAGTTTCTTTACCCATCTTTATATTTTAATAAATGGATTCATTTGTGTGCAAATTTTCTTTTGTTAGTGCAGATAAGTTTGGACCTAGAGTACACGAACCAGCACCTCAACTAAGAACCTTTAGGTGCCTATTGGACACCTTACATATGTAGTGTTTTATTCTTGCTTTCAGTGATAAAAGGCTAAGAATAACGTCATTTCGTTGGTGATATTTGGACTTTTGATGATACACCAATAAAATATGTCGTTAGTCTTACTTCACTTGCTACTACAAATAACAGAATGATCAAAAAGCTTATCAGGTCTAGATTAATTCTTCCTAGAAACCAAGAAATTAAGTGAACATGAAACACATAAAATGAAAATGGCATAGCTTTGTTTGTTTTTACTCCCTCCACTCCAAAACATTTTTCATTTTATGGGTTTTCATCAATTTAAGATATGCAATTTTTACTACTCCCTCTGTTCCATTATAAATGTCACATTTTCCTTTTAGTCCGTCCCAAAATATCTCGCGTTTCCAAATAAGGAAATTGTCGTAGTGCAATTATACCATTATACAAGCAATGCACAACCAAGTAAAGCACATTCCTTAAAAACGTTAACAAGTCAAATACGACGTTTATTATGGGACGGGGAGGGAGTATAATTATATAAAGGAATACTGATATTAAACTTATTAATTGTCTCTCTGCCATACAAGTACAACCAATTCCATGGAACAAGTTCCAATGTTGGGATAAAATTGGGGTCTAAAGACTTCTAGCCCAGAAACGTCAAGTATTTTGGACCAACTTTTATGTCCTAAAGCGACAAGTATTTTGACTGGAGTGAGTGTATTAGGAAACCCTTTGGTTGAACCAAGCGTAAAGCACGTTCAGGAAGTTTGAAATGTAAATACGATAAGGACTTTAAAAAGTTGTTACTTTAACTTTCTAAAAGTTGACCCGCCATTGTAAGATTCTAGTAGTTAGTGTTCATTTCACAACAAAGTAGAGAGAGAGAATGTGTTAGAGAAAGTGCGAGTAAGAGAGAAATTAGTGGAGCATGCACCAAATAACATTTACCAAGGAGATGATGGTTGATAGACATAATTATGGAAGGTATGATTGGAAGAGTAGGATGAAGTGTGTCAAACAGAGAAATATGACATTTAGTTTGGGAAAACTCAAACCGGAAATGATTGCTTTTATATTGCGACGGAGGGAGTAAATGACATGCTAGAGTTAGGAGTAAGGAGAGGTCCATAAATTGCACGACATTAATTTTGCCGTATTAACTAGTAGAAGGTACTGAAGGTATATAACTTACCAGATCTAATTGTTCAGAACATCAAGCACCTGGCATATTATCACATTTGTTGGTTCAAGAAGAAATTGTACTTTATTTACATGCCTTGACCAAAATCTTGCGAGAATGGTAAACTCATAGTTGAAACACTTCTAAAAAAGAAAAGATAAGAAGAAGAGACTGAATACCGATTTTTTGAATGCAAGCCTCTATCAGTTTCTTCTGTTGTCACTATCTCATGGAATGTCCAGCATTGGTTCCCCGACAGTTGTCTTCTTGTCAGCCTGCTCTTCATAAAAAATGATGTCCCTTGTGGAAGTAGAAGAGTCTTCATTTTTCTCCTTTTCTCCAAGAAAAAGCTTTTTCTTTCCACAAAACATGTCCTGGATCTTCTTCACCATGAACACCGCTGGAATTAGGACTAGGACATAAGTCAAATCGAGCAAGAACACAAACCAGAAGCTGGAAACTTTTAGGGAGAACATAATTGTTATGAAGAAATGAGGGACAAACAGCTTCATCATTAAAACGAAAGCCATGAAGAGACAAACTCCAAGAAACAGCACAATCTCTGTGAAACCAGCTGTATACTGGCTGTCTGGTGCTGATATGGATTTGACAATTGCCATCATGCTTACGACAAATACCTCCGCGATAAATGCTATGTAGTAAAACCCTAGAGGTAGTGTGTTGGGAGCTGATATGATATTCAGAATGGTGAATGTTACAGTTCCAGCTTGATGCTCTGGCGGGAACATGTTGCGGTAATTACCAAGGGCTGCAAAGGCGACTCCTGCCATGAATGCTAAAATGGTCTGTTCAATCGTCAGTGGTCCAGTGTTCTTTGGCATATGTTGTTGGTGATACCTTTGTAAACTTTGGAAATATCTCGCTGATTCAGTTCGGTTAAGGGTCAACATCTGTAAAATCTGCATTATTTTTCGTACAAACTATTATTCAAGTAATACGATGTACAATTGGCGGAAAATATTTGCCAATTCATTGATAGTTTCGAGAGAAAGGTGAGAGGGAAAAACACCCTCATGCTATAATAGCGTAATTGATAATGGAAATGCATCTCCCACTCCCCCCTAATGAGAAAAATTGAGGGCTGTTTCTGAATTCCTTTCATGCCCTACCACTTTTTTATTTTCATTTTAACAAATCAAAAAGTTGTAACCATAATAACAAAAATGCATTGGATGTACCATGTGTGATGTGTCATTAATACTGAAAAGGCTGCATCTCCATTTGACGATAGACGTACGTTACCCTAGATGATGAAGAACCTTACAAAGGGTAGTACAAGGTTTCAAGCTTTTTGTATCATGGAACTCAAGCCCTAGCAGAAGTGGGAAAAACATATTCTTCCTGTAAGGGAGGGATAGATACCAAATAACAATTTATTATAGCACTCAAAGAAAGCGGGAAGTCAAATAAATCCTTCTTGTATATCTACGAGAGTACAGAACAAGTGAAAACAACAATTTCGTGTGAGAAAGAGGATAAAATTTCCTCCAAGAAAGAACAGATGGAACATGCAGAACCCTTTCATAGAAAAGGAAAGTTGACAGATGGACTAGGCAAAAGCCTTTAGGCCTATTACAAGAATTTGCAACTAAGATAGAAGAGGTCAGAAGACCATGAATAATAATACGACGATGAAATGAGGAAGGATAGTAGTGGACGTTATCATCAGCAAAGACAAAAAAAAAATTATATGAAGCTTTTCAGTAAATAAGAGTTATACATCTTTGTCATTGATGAATGAAATTAGTGTATGGATTTTTTTTGTTTTGTGGTTTTCTTCTACGCTTTCTTTGAGCAAGTTCTTATCATTTTGATTCTGATGAGTGATGGGTTCTCTTGAATGCTTGTGATTAGGTAGGGAATGAGTTGGAAATATAAAGGAGAGGTTGAGCGCCTCATCCATGTGGGATAACTGGAAGACCAACATATCTATACAAGTTTAGGCATGCACAAGTGATTGAAGGAGGACAATGGTAGTTATCTCTACATCTTCTTTATGAATGTGTGTCTGATGATATTAGGTTTTAAGTGTTAATTCTTGATAGAAAATAACAAGAGGCAGTAAGTAATACTCACCCGTCCCATAATGAATGTCCAAAAATGTTCAAATTTACTCTTGATCAAGAGCAAAAGTAAATTTGAACATTTTATTCCCCACCAAATTCTTCTTAATCTTCACTTTTTATTTTTTTCCTCGGCTCTTTTTATTGACGATTCCGTCTGATGGTTCATGTTAACCGGCCCCAAATTATTTTGGGACTAAGGCTTTGTTGTTGTTGTTTTCATTTTGGGATGGAGGGAGTATGATATACCTCTAAAAGGGAGTATCACCTCACGCAAAAGCAAGTAACTCAAGAGGACAAACTTATCCTTTTGATCCAGTTATACGCTAATGTTGAACGTGAGATATTTAGGCTTCTCTAACAGCAATACTGCTTTAGGATAGAGTTGAGAGGTCTATCCTAGGAGTGCACCTCTCGGAGACGGTAGGAAATAAATAATAAGGGTAAAGGGATTAAAAAAATTAGTAGACGAATGCTCACAGTGTTGATCCGGAGTTTCCCGAATAGGTTAACCTTTCAAACTAGAGTGATGTCCTAAAACAATGAGGAGACACGGAGAATATGGGCTCTAAATCGAAGGAGCTTGGGTTGAGATTATAAGGAGGAAAAAGGAAGCAAATTCGGCTACAGGGGTGGCACGGCCGTGCGATGTGCAAAGCAAGACCGTGCAGAGGTGTGCGGCCGCACAATGTGGTAATGTGCAGTCGCCCAGTCGATCAAGAAGTTGGTGCGGCTTTTCAGGGCTGAAGCACGACCGTGCAGAATATGACACGGTCGTGCACGACGGCTAGAGAAGCCAATCCATTTTTTGTTTCCTATTTCAACAGTATCTCTTCCAAGGTTAGACTTAGGGTTTCCTTGTATACCTATATAAACATAGTTTCGACCATAATATTGTGTGCTTGTTGGAGAGAGCTAGGATACACAAAAGAGAGCCACAAGTAATGTCAAGGAGGGGGTCGAGTGCCTAGAAGAGCCATGGGGGGCGATCTTACAACCCGACCATAACCGTGTTATGTGTGTTCTCAGAGAGGAGAGATAATATATGTGAAAGTGATGCAACGGAATATAACCAAGATCAATCGTAGTGGAAGATCTCGAATAAAACAGAAGAAATTAACCTTCAACAAGCAAACAATGGCTTCTAGGGTTTGAACCCACACAAAGTTGCAAAGGCAAACTTTAAAATTAATAATAAAAAACGTGTTCAATACAAAAGAAACAAAAGATTATTTATACCCTAACAAATAATAAAACCCTAATCCAAAAAGGACTTAAAAAGTTACCAAAAAGATCCTACGTAATTAACCAAAACAAATAAGGAAAAATAAATCGGATTTCTGAAAATAGGCTTGGTTCTGTCGAGTCACGCCTCGGGTTCGGCCGAATCCTTCCGATGATAATTAAATGACGCCCAAAATCCTTTGGTTCGGCCGGGTAGCCACCTGGGTTCGGGCGAACCCCCTCCATGCACGGTCGTGTATTGTTTCCGCCTCGACCGAGCTCCTCCTGGTTCGGGCGAGGCAAGTCTTAGGTTCGGGCGAACCTTTGCTGGAACTTCACGCCATAATCTTCGTGCTACATCATATACCCCCTCTTTAAAAGGATTCGTCCCCGAATCATGTACCATAAAAGAACCACGCATCCCGAGAGTATTCATCTTGCACTTGACAATTGAAGTCGCTTGCGTTGGGTGTCTCGCATCTTGTACCGGTGTTGACTGTCCATCCAATGGTTTTGCGCGAAAGGCATCCCTCTTCTTAGATCGACGTGCAGCAGCAGCCAATCCAATAGCCTGTGTAGTACCTGAAATACAAGATTTTGGAGCACACAAGGAAATAATTCATTTCCCCTTATCGATGCCAGTACGCACCCCTTTTGCTTTCAACGGGCATAAATTAAACTTGACCCCATCTTTCACAAAACTAATAATATTATCACGCCCACTATGAATAGAATTAACATCATAATGCCAAGGTCTCCCAAGCAACAACTGACAAGCACTCATATCAACAACATCACAAACAACCACATCCTTATAATTACCCATAGAAAAAGGAACGACACATTGTTCAGTTACCTTAAGTTTACCGGTAGCATTAATCCATCCCACGTGATATGGAGTTGGATGCTTTTTAACCTCCAGGTTCAATTTATCCACCGTCCCCCGAGCAATCAAGTTATCACAACTCCCACTATCCACAATGATTTTCACTTTATTATCAGCCACTTGGCCAATAGTGCGAAAAATTCCATGTCTGTTAGGGGATTCATCTTCCGATGGAGTTGTCAAGGTTAATTTATTAAACATAAGTGTCCCATGGTCACTACCATCACTTTCACTATTCGGGTCCACCCAACATTCCTCAATGTTATCAGTAACCTCCTTCTCTGCCATATTAACTTGCCCTCGATTAGGACAGTTATTAGATAAATGTCCAGGCTGTCCACAACGAAAACATTTATTACCAAAAGTTTTGGCATATGGATTAGGATTTTGACGCCCATTAGATGGGGTAGTACCCTTCCCCTTCCCCACCGGTTGAATCGGAACAGGTTCCTGCTTATCAGTACTACTTTTAGAACCTGTTAACTGCTCTTTTTCAACTACTGGTGATTTAGACCCCGAATACTGCCCTAGGTGAACTGATGGATGAGACTTAAATACTGGGCTAGGTTGTTAACCCTCAACAGTTTTAGCACGAGATATAGCCCCATCAAGTGTATGAACAGCATATAATTGAACTTGATTTTTAACACTAGGACGAAGACCATTCACATACCTTGCTGTTTGTTGTGCTTCTGATTCACTCAAATCATTACGCGCAGAAAGTGTATGAAAGTTGTGCGTGTACTGATCGACAGACCGATTATCCTGCTTGCATTCAAGGAATTTCTGATAAATCAACTGCTCAAAATCTGCGGGTAGAAATCGCTGTTTCAAAGCCATCTTCATACGACCCCGTGTGTGAATTGGTAATTTATTCTGCCTCCTCCGGTGAT
The DNA here is from genome assembly GCA_026119855.1 of Campanula takesimana. NCBI lineage: Eukaryota > Viridiplantae > Streptophyta > Magnoliopsida > Asterales > Campanulaceae > Campanula > Campanula takesimana. Next base: position 588,812 of record JAOWBW010000620.1, read on the forward strand.
TATTCAATTGCTCCCACCATGCAGATGCCCCACCACGAAGCTTGTAAGCCACATACTGCACTTTCTTCTCCCCCGGAACATTCATCAAGGCAAAATACTTTTCTACTTCAGAAAGCCAATCTAAAAATTCTTCCATATCTAACTCCCCTGTGAAAAAGGGTAGATCAGCTTTAATTTTAGGAGACTAATCCGCAGGTGCAGCGACAAAATCTTCACCTTCCGAATCTGAATCCTCCCCTCCAGCTGGCGGAACACGATTGTTTCGACCGTTTCCCACAGGAGCTGGATGAACTCCTGCCCGTTGCCTTCGGCGACCACCAACCTGCAAACCCTCCAAAACTCGAACAAGATCAGTATGACGAGCTGCAGCCTGTGCTTCACGCTGATGGTCTCGTTCTTCAGCTTGTCGGTGTCTTTCTTGGGCTTCTCGATCCATACGATCAAGGATTGCAAGAACAGCGTCGTCGTTGCTCCCGTTGTCGTTGGCCATCTTCCTTGGATCTCACCTTTTCTAATACCAATTGATGCAGCGGAATACAACCAAGAACAACCGTAATGGAAGATCTCGAATAAAACAGAAGGAATTAACCTTCAACAAGCCAACAATGGCTTCTAGGGTTTGAACCCACACAAAGTTGCAAAGGCAAACTTTAAAATTAATAATAAAAAACGTGTTCAATACAAAAGAAACAAAAGTGTATTTATACCTTAACAAATAATAAAACCCTAATCCAAAAAGGACTTAAAAAGTTTACCAAAAAGACCCTACGTAATTAACCAAAACAAATAAGGAAAAATAAATCGGATTTCTGAAAATAGGCTTGGTTCGGCCGAGTCACGCCTCGGGTTCGGCCGAATCCTTCCGATGATAATTGAATGACGCCCAAAATCCTTTGGTTCGGCCGGGTAGCCACCTGGGTTCGGGCGAACCCCCTCCATGCACGGCCGTGTATTGTTTCCGCCTCGACCGAGCTCCTCCTGGTTCGGGCGAGTCAAGTCTTAGGTTCGGGCGAACCTTTGCTGGAACTTCACGCCATAATCTTCGTGCTACATCAGAAAGGTTGTTCTTGGAGAGTAGCCATATTTAGATTTTAGTGATTGCATGTACAAAGTTGTAACAATCTTCATATATTATTATAGTGATAACCTGGCTTGGTGTGTTATTTCTTTTGTATATTTCATGTCGATTAATTCTCCCTACATTAGGGCTGCTAGTTTGGGCTAGACGAATGTGTGAGGTCCCACAAAGTTCCCTATAATTTGTATCAGGGCCTAATTTGGGAGATCCAAAGGTTGCCTAGATTTGATTGAAACGGAGGCTTCAGAAAATCAAGATTCAATTGTATAGATCTGAAAGTGTCTAATGCATAGGTGCATGCGGAAGCTGATTCAGATGGTTCAGATTGCAGGAATTTATGGTAAGGAGGTTGCAGAAATTCAGTAATAATCATGACATCGATTAAAGATGAGATTTGCAGAGATCCAGGTGGGATTTGAAGATGCAGAGATCTAGATGGATCACAAGTGTTCTTGGGATTGTGGGGCAGTCAACTTGGGTTAGAGAAATTTGCTTAGTGCGAATTTGGGCAATGGAGCAAAAAATATGAAAGAAGAGGAGGGAGGCATCAGGCACTTGCGGAGGCAATCGAAGAGAAATTTGCTCAGTGCGAATTGAGCAATGGAGCGAAAAATATGAAAGAAGAGGAGGGAAGCATCAGGCACTTGCGGAGGTAATCGACGATGCAGGAGATTGACACGCATAGCGAAGGAGGTCGCGGATGCATTAATCCTTAGTGGACAATAGTCAGAGGTGTGTGTTAGACTATAGTGCTCCAGGCACTTCCAGAGGAGTCAACCGGTGAATTGTTGCAAGGGGAGGGAGACAATCAGTCAGGATGCAGAGAAGACTGCTTTGCAATGGCATGTGAGAGAGTGGTATAAGCTGGCTTGACTACGTGGAAGAGGAGGGCTTCTCGCAGAACGACAGATGTGCGCGACCGGTAGTAAGCTTAAGGTGATTAGGAGAAAGGAGAAGATGTTGTACACTACCTGCAACAACATTACTCGCTCGGTTGGGACTAAGAGGCTTGTCGAGTAGCCTGTTGGTGGAAAGGAGAGCTATCAATAAACGGCATGCTAGGGTGGAGAGGTGACTACTCATAGTTAGCTAACAAGGAGAATGAGTCATAGTATCTTACAGAGAGCAAAGAAAAACCACGAGCAGTCGATGCAAGTAATAAGCGGAGACCATGTTTCATGGAAAGGCAATGCGAGGAAAGTGGGATTAGAGGAGAAGGCGAAGACGGACTCGCAAGTCGTAAAGAAATCATTGGAGCAGTTGATTTGGAGAGCCAAGAGGGATCTGTCACGGAGAGGTTGAAGCGCTCGCTTGGTTTCAACTCGCCTTATTACTTGAGTGTGGAGGCTCATGATGGGGGATTTTAGTGCTCGGTGTTGTCAAGTCTACAATATGTGGAGGTCATCTTCAAGTAAGAGTTTGACGGGTCGGTTACTATGTTATGGTTAGGGGTGTAAATTGTTCGGTTTGGTTCGGCCTCGGCCATTTTAGAGACCGAGCCACTAGTTATCGGGTTGAGAAAATTCCTGACCGAACCGAACCACAAAAAAGTTCAAACTGAACCACATCAGACCGCCATAGCTTTGTTCAGTTTGGTTCAGACAGAGGTTCAGTAATTTGGTTCAGAGTGCGGTTTTGACCGTAGTTTAGACTATAGTTCCGATCGTAGTTCAAACCACCATTCAGAACGTGGTTCATATCATGATTCAAATCATGGTTTAGACTCCGTTTAAAAGACAAAAATTCGGAGGAAGAAAAATATTTAACGAATAAAGAAGCCGAAGGAAGTGAACACACTACAGAACTTTTTTAACTATGTGCCTCAACGAATATAACACACAATAAAATGAGTATTTTCAATAAGATGCAAAACAAGGGTTAGGAATGGTCTAATGTAATGTAGATTTTTTTAATAATTCAATGGTAGATGTTACTTAGCATACATTTAATATATGCGGTCTAGCAGTTCGGTCTCGCGGTTCGGTTTAGTTTGGTTCAGTATGGCAAACCCAAACCAAATCAAACCACACGGTTTACCAATTTTTGAGACGAACCGAACCACTTTTTCTTGACAACTGAAATAGACCGTATGGTTTAGTTCAGTTTAGTCTCAAACCGCGGTCTAGAAAGAACCGTTTACACCCCTAGTTATGGTTATGGTTTTAGTCTCCAGGTGGGAGATTGTTGGGAGTGGAGTCCTAAAACAATGAGGAGACAAAGAGAAGAGGGGGTCCAAATCAAAGGAGTTTGGGTTGATATCGAAAGGAGGATAAAGGAAGCAAAATCGGTTACAGGGGTGTCACGGCCATGCGCTGTGCAAAGCACGACCGTCCAGAGGTGTGCGGCCGCACAATGTGGTGATGTGCGGTCGCCTAGTCGATCCGGAAGTTGGTGTGGGTTTTCTGGGCTGAAGCACGACCGTGCAGAATATGACACGGCCGTGCACGACGGCCAGAGACCCCAATCCGATTTTTATTTCCTATTTCAACAGTAGCTCTTCCAAGTTAGACTTAGGGTTTCTTTGTACACCTATATAAACATAGTGTCGACCAGAATATTGTGTGCTTGTTGGAGGGAGCTAAGATACACAAAAGAGATCCACAAATAGTGTCAAGGAGGCGTCGGGTGCGTAGGAGAACCATTGGGAGCGACCCTACAACCCGGCCATGACCGTGTTGTGTGTGTGTTTGAAGAGGAGAGATAATTTATGTGAGAGGTTGTTCTTGGAGAGTAGCCATAGTTAGATCTTAGTGATTGCATGTACAAAGTTGTAACAATCTTCATATATTGTTATAGTGATATCTTGGCTTAGTCCCCTCCAGATGTAGTCATGTGTTGACGAACAGGGTAACAAATCTATGGTGTTATTTCTTTCGTATATTTCATGTTGATTGATTCTCCCCATGTTAGGGCTGTTTGTATGGGCTAGGCGGATGTGTGAGATCCCCCAGAATTGCCTACACGCAGTGGGTAGGTCTTGTGGGCCTAATTGACCCAGGTGCTTAGTGTGCCAGTTAGTGATGCATTCATAGCGGGCCGAGTGTTTGATTCGGGTGGTTAGCAGAATGTCTTTATTTCATAAGCCTTCAGCTCTTGCGGTGTCCTCTGTTGGTGTCCTGTTTTATACCCTCATGGTGTTCATGATAATGTGAGGGGGGATGGTGCTTGTGGACATGGTAACAGGTAAGCTTGAAGACCTCTCTAATCACACTTGGTCAGAGGAACACATAATTTAAGAACTTTAGTAGACGATACAATTAAACATTGAATGATAACAAGAATTAGTGTAAGCATTTTCTTCTCCTAGATAATTCCTACACACATTAAGCACCTTGTTCAGATTTGAGCAGTCATCACAGCACATAGTAAAGGCACTTTCTACAGTAAGTGGAAAATGATCCTTCACACAGTAGGACATATTTTATACACGTATGTAGTCTTAATATGTTATTTTACAAGTTTGCATGATAAGGTAAGTACTACTCGTACTTGATATATCAACACATAGTTTAGGCAATAAGGCACAATTAACGAGACAGAATGGGTGGGGAGAGTCAGGGAACACACCTGGTTTTGATTAGTAGAGATGGCAATGTCGAATACACTGTTGTCTTCATTGTCTCTCCAGCTTAGTAGTGAAGAGCAATCCAGCTCAAGACAATGTTGCATCAAAACCCGAACACAGCCCACCTGCCCCTTTTTGGCTGCAACGTGAAGAGCAGTTTCATTCGAAGGAGTACGCTCCTTCAATGAATCTGGGCATGCCATGATCAACACCTTCAAAACTTCCACTCTCCCATTTGCTGCAGCAATATGAATAGGACTTCTGCCTAGATCGTCTCTCACAAGACAAAGATTGCAGTTAATGTTGGCTAGCTCTGTCACAATCCGAACTAACCCATGGTCACAACTTATGTGCATAGCTCCACGCCCATCTGGGGTTTTGGCCCAGACGAGTTCCGGTTTCAACCCGAGGATCTCCACCAAAAAGTCACAGCTATGGTACTCAAGTGCGAGAAATAGCAGCATAGCCAGAAACTGGTAGCACTGTGGCAGGTAAGGTTCAAGTTTTAGCTTTAAGTTGGTGGTATCATTTTTCATGGCAGCTTGTTTCAGGTCTTCATGATTTTCCATTGGCGGAATAATATCTCCGGCACTGGTTTGAGGCATGAGTGCCTGATTTGGTTGGGTTCTGGGAAGGTGGAAGCTGGTCAGGAGGGTGGTTTCTGTGTGTTGTTGAAGCAGAAGTAAAGGTCCAAAATGTCCAAGAATTTACAGGTGAGTTTTCTTAGACATTACCTTGAAAAGGTTTTTGTTGGTTCATTCATCTTTCTTTGTAGCTGATTACGCATTTACGTTCGGCTCTTACCCACACCCACACTCCCAACCCCCCTCCCACATACACAAACACACTGTCATGCCCCTACGCAATGTATACAATTCACCCTCAAACATTAGTCTCTTTTTGGTGCGCTTTAATGGTCTTATTAATTATTATCATTATTAATTATTATTATTATTATTATTATTATTATTTATTTTATACAATTCAAGTTTATACTTGTTGATTGGTTATTTCATTAGTTAATGACAGATTATGAGCAGTTGAACAATTGTCAACTAAAGTTTTGAACTCTTAAATATTGCAACTTTTTATTTAAAAATGGTTTTGCTACTTCTTATTTAAAACTTGAACGCCCAAATGTGCAATACTGAAAGAGAGAACACGCATAAAAGTCAATAGTTGCATTCATGAAATTGCATACAAGTTTCATGAGCAATTTTTCTGAGAAGGTACGCGTATTTTGTAAGTGAAGGGTCAAGTTCATTTTCAAGCCTTTTTCTAGGAAATTACTCTGAAATGAACTCCATCTTTATGAATATTTGTCCGTGGCACACTTGATGCGTATACATAAACTTACATTCATACCTTATAATAGTTCTTAAATTCATAATGTATAATCAATAATACAGTGGAGAGTTGGGTAATTATAACATTAAACAGTAAATAAAATCAGATAATAGTGTAGAATTCTGAGGGGATAAGCATGACAGTTTTTGAATTCCCTCCTCCATCTTTGTTAGTAATACAATAGATGTCACCACTATAATGTGCAGTCAAGTTTAAATAACATTAAATTTTAGATATCACAATAATACTAATGGCCTGGTATCACTTGGTTACCAGTCAAATATGTCTTGCAATATCCTTATTTATTTTTATGTTGTCCTTTTTTTTAAAAAAAAAAAAAAGAGCAGAAAAGTTCCATAGAATTCATGGGAAAGAAAAAACAGAGAGAGAGTGCCTGTGGAGCTTTTTGTTAAATTCCATGAAATTTACACCATCTTTGATGGGCAATTACCATGAAAAAGTAGGCCCAATTGTAGGTGGCAGATCACATATCAGACCCCTTGTCTTCTTTTCTGGGAAGTTACTTGGAAATAAACCCATCTTTATGCAAAAGTCACAACACTGTTCTCTTACTAATTCATCTGTATTTTGGAGTAAAATATATAGGGGCAATATTGGAAATTTTTTATTTCTAAAAAAATGAGTTTGTGGGTCTTCATCAGATTAGGAGGAGACCCTGGTGTAGTGTTATTTCCAGGCAAGTACATGTACAGTGACAGAGTAGTCATGATTAATTATAACCAAAACTTCTACCATATAGAAGAATATTAATTTTTGCACCCTTTATAGGGGAAATCAGAAATAAGCGTTCACACTTCTCTTGCACAGTTCCTATGGCTGACCATGAAGTTTCCTTGAGTTGTGCAACCCGTGACACTCGCAAAAGCTTCGCTGGAATGCTCGAAGCTGCGATCATGAAAGTTTTCCTTTCAAACCGAATCGAAGACTTGGTATTTAACACTTTTGTTGAACCTACAGAAAGATTTGATTCATCGGGGTTGTACTGGGATGAAATTGATGATATCGCTGATCAGAGTATCATCAGTCACAGGTGGAAAAGTGATTTCAATGCCTCTAATATCGAAAAGTTAGTGGTGTCCGGTGGATATGGATCTGTTTATAAAGGAGAGCGTGGTATGGGAAAGATGCCAAACCGGAGAAAAGCTTTGGTTGAAGCTGCGGCTATAAATGCCATTACGGTTGAGATCATCAGAAATTTAGCTGCTAAAAAGGTAGATGAAATTCCGTGTTCCGTGTTTTGCTTTTATTTGGATAGTTTCCCGAATTTGCAGAAGAAAAAGGGTTCTGATGCTGCAAGTGCAACCCTAAATATCTCGATTCGGGGTGAGTTTACAAGTTCAAATAGCAAATGGGAAAACTTTGAACTCTTGGATCTGCATCTTGCTTCTTCAACTAGACAGCCACAGGCATGTTTCTTTATCTTTCTCTTAACTTTCTTTTTCTCTTTCCTTTTTCACTTCCTTGATTGCAGCGAAATTACATTGCAAAAATTTGGACAAAACCAAAATCTGGACGGGAAAATATTGTTTGACTTATCACATTCTCAGGTTATATGTATTTCAAATGAAAGAATTGAAACATTATGTGTTTGTGTTCATACGAACCATAGGAAACAAAGACACCCGTAATAGAACAATTAATAGATTGCTATTCAGATACATACTGGTAGAGTACGATCAGACCAGAAATTGGCGGAGGCAATTCATGATTTGAGTGCAGACACGAAGAAAGGTTAATAGTCAAAATTTAAGAATGTATGGGACAGTTCTTCAGGATAGAAGAGAGGCTACCATTAGAACCATATTCATTGTGACTATGGGAGGACATCTATTGGTAATTTTTCCGAATCAGCCTTCCTAATAATGAAAACGTGTTACTTGAGACTTTCGAACCACCAGTAATGACCAAAGAAATCATCAAAGGAAAAAATAAACATCAAATTTATTCTGTAGCTTGTTAAGGCGGAAGGAAAACGCATTCCAGATTTTAAACTATATACCCAATGACGGTGAACTAGAAATATATGCAACTAGACAACTCTTGCAACATAAATTCTCTCTATTCTGCACACTTTACTTCTCCTTATCGCTTTCTGCCTCTTCTGATTTGACCTTTATTGCAGCCATACTCCAAGATGTTTTCAAATGCATCAAAACTGCGATTGATTACCCATCCAAGGGCATCTGAATCAGAGGAATTCAGCAATCTGAACTATGGACTTATCAATGGCACGGACACAACTAATAAGTGGTCTCGTGGCCTTAGTACAAACAATATCCAAATAAACATCAACAAGCAATCTCCTCCAGCTCATCCGCCTCCTGAAAATAGTATATTTCTCAGAAATTATCACATGACTCGGGATTCATCAATAATTGCTTTGCTCATAACCATCTGCATGGTAACGACTTTTGTAGCAGCACTCGGCTTCTCCTCTTCCACCTTCAAGGATGCCTACTCGACTAGCAAAGATTTAATCACAAGCCGCTTAATCATAGCAATGAACACATTAGTGTTCATCGTGTCATTGATCATGGACATGTTCCTTCTGCAACAATCTACGTACAAATGGGAGCTTCAAATCACGTTGTTTGCACTCTTCGGAGCGTACATATGTTTAATGAAAGTGATGATCCCTCAAGCAGCATTTCCCCTGTTCTTGCTCTCGGTTCCTTTTCTTTTCTGTGCTGCTGCTTAAGAAATCGCTGTTCCGCTATGTCAGGATGAAGCAAATCTGTAATATTTATGTCTCATATTAACATATTCTCAGTAGAGAATTCATATTTTGTTTTGTGTACGTCGTTTCCTGTGGATTTGAATTCTAGTAAACTTTTACCGGAAGTGTTTGGATTCATGTAATAAAAGACGGTGAAATATTTGTTTGCCTTTCTCCTTCATTTAATTTGTACATTATAAGTTTGAATTCGGGGTCTGTGTGCAGTCAGACTGTGCACAGAAGTCCAAATAAAGTGTAAGTGGTGGCAGTAATCCACATATAAGGGTGATCTGCAAAAATATGCCCAGGCTAGGTACAAAAGAATGTTCATTTCATGTATACATAAAAAAAATATGACAAAACTACCCTTCAGGCCAATGTCAGACCTTCTGGGAGAGTATAAATCCCAGCACCAGATGGTAAAAACCTTCTGCAAGCATACAATACTGCAGAATGGAATCCACTTGCATTGTCCATAAACACAAAGTGACCACTCTTAGGAACTCTTATAATCTCAAACGGAACCCTTGTCAAATTGCGTAATTCCTCTGCACCTTTATAGTACATCCAATCGTCAACACCATATATAAACGTGGTCGGAACTTTCCATTTTGACGCACTTTGTACAAGTGGTAACCGAGCAAATGCACCCATCGAGAATATATACTTCAATGACAACTCCCCGCTAGATTTAGCCACTAGTGTATGGTACACATAATCGGTCAATAATCTTGACTCGTTCAAAGTCAAACGATCACCCGTTGACTTTTCTCCGAATCTGGCAGTTGTGTACCTACGAACGAGTTTAGGGCCCCACGGGCCTAAACCTCTGACGACCGTCTGTGGAGTCAAATTAGCTTCCCACAGACGGTTCACAACTGCTCCGCGCCAAGTGGCGCGGAACTTGAGAAGGCGCTCGGATTTCTCATCTGCAGCGGATGAAAACCCAGCGGGTCCAACCAAGATCAAGTTCTTAACATGTTGTGAATACTTGAGAGCATATTTAGAAGCCACATATCCACCAAAAGAATGGCCTAGGAGGGTAAAATTGGTAAGATTTTTCGCCTTACGCCATTCCTCAAATGAGTCAACAAACCAATCCTCTGTTTCTTTAGTACTCTTGCATGTAAAATCCGGCCTGCTCGACCCGCCCCAACCAAGCTGATCAATAGCTATGACTTTGAAATGTTTCGCGAGTGCATCGAAATTACGAAAGAAGAAGCCTTGAGAAGCTGCGTACCCGTGTATCATTACAAGGGTAGGAGCGTCTTTTTGACCATCAAAAGTGACAGTGTTGATTAATCTTGGCTCATTGCTTGAAGAACGAAACCATCTTACATTAGACCCCGGTGGACCGGACCCGATATTGACTTTTTCTTGTACATAAGAAGTGTTGACTAGAGAAAGAAGTCGTTTCTCGGATTCGATAATGTGATCTGTAGATGTTGGAATCCAAGGAGGAATCGAAAGCCATAAACCAGTGCTGGTTTTGTCAGATGAAGTTGCTGCAGATATGGTTATGATCATCATCATCATCAATATGAATGTGGAAGAAAACATGATTATCTTGATGAATCGTCTCAACAAAGTTGGGATATTTATCTTCTTTGCCCTCTTCTACGAGTATATAACTGATTTCTCTTTTTGCTGATTAAATTTGATTTGAATCTAAAATGTGGTGTAAAATGAAATAGAAGTTAGAATTTTTCTTAAATAAAGAGGGAGGCTGCAGCCTTTATAAATGGGTTGTGGCAGAAAACGCGGTTGGTTTTGTTTTGCTACGTCAGGGATGATGCTGTGGCCTTCTGTTTGACTTTCAAATGTTTCTACTATTTGGGAGCATCCTCCTTTGACTTGAGGTGAGGGTATAAAATGGAAAGGATTATCACACTTCACCCGTGTTAACAAGTCAACAATGGAGGTTATAAATATACTCCCTCCCTCCGTACTTCTTTAATTTACAAAAAAAAAATGAGTTTGAGCAGATTAAGAACAATTTCACCAACTACGAATTGGAGGTAACTTTTTATCAATTTTATGCTTTAATATAAATCGTGTATTCTTTCTCATTCTTGTTCAACAAAATATTCTTCTTGCTAAATTATTTAGTTTCAATTATAATTTAAGATATAAATTGACTTTAGAATTATTGGGTATATTGCTGCACTAGCTTGGGTGATTATACGTTGACCATTGTTTTGATGATTAAATTCAATTGAGGACCTAGCGAAAGTCAAAAGGATTTAGGTTCATGCGTTCATAAGGGCTTCATGAATTTCTTGCATGTTGTATAGACCTAGCGGAAAGTATTAACATAACGGAAATAATAGGATTGCAATCCGGCGACCGAACCATCCCAATTCTTACTAAAGTGAACAAACCCAAGAATGAGATTGATCTTATTATTATGAGTATAGCATAAAGTGAAGGTATTTGTGAATCCAATCCGTGAATCCCTTGTCATCCTTGATAAATCCTTTTTTTTTTTTGAGTGTGAATGCATTGTTTTTGTTTTTTTAAAGTTATAAATTGTTTTTCTTTTTTTGTGTTTGTCGGGTTCGAACTACGGTGACCTGAGCCATTTATTGTGGGTTTGTCCCACTTTAAAAGGAACGTAGCCAACTTCGGTGCGGTCAAATTCATTTCTTTTTTTTGAAGAAAAAAAATATCTCTCTCGTAGTTTTTTGTACTTTTTTTAACTACCACCAATGTTGATTTATTTTGCAAATAGGGATAAAATCTTGTGAATTTCTGTATATGTGGAATTTATTAAATATTTAACTTAGGTTCCATGATTAAGTTATAACTCCCTAGTGCACTATTCAATATATACCATATATTTGGGTGTTAAAATTTTGAGTATCTTTATCGAGTTATAATACCCTTGCATTATCTTATGTGAGATTGTGTGATTAAAGGGTAGTCATGAGGAAAATTGGACCATGAGTCTTCTTGAAGTGAGTCCCAATTAAGTATAAAAATTTCCGAAGAAAAGGTCTTAGTTAAGAAGAGTGGGAGAAATGGTAAGGAGTGAAAGCATTGAATCGAATGCTCGCAAAAATGCGGTAAAGGCCAAAATAAAAGGGATATGTGGTAATACGATAATTCCCAATCCTTGGTGCCAATCCCCATTCCAAGAATAAATAAAAATTCTTGTACCTACGAAGACCTAAATGGCCAGAAATAGTATGGATATATATATAAGTAAACAAATATAAAGGGGAATCAAGCGATAAATTGTGTGGGAGCTCATCAAAGGAGAATCATGTGTTGAATTTTTCTTATGCCTTGGTTTAATACGGATTCAGCAAGAGAATGTTTGGGTACTACGCTTTATAAAGTTATTCATATCTTGATAGGCTAAGGAATAGTCTTTATATTCTATATGCACAAGAGATTTATAGCTTGATCATTTTGCCTAAGAAAAATATTTAATTTATTCCAAGCGTATAATTATTTGCATGGTCTTGTTCCTAACCCGTGTTGAGACGTATGGTAGTATGTTTTTCATGTTAACTACGGGAGAGACCCAAAAATATTGTAGTAGTTTTCTTTATTTTCGTGTTATAGTAGTATTTATGTTTATTGTTTAGTAGTTTAGTTTTATTTCTTTATTTTTACTTGAGGACAAGTAAATGATTAAGTTTGGGGGTATTTGATGAATGGGTTTTTACTCATTCAATTAGATACTTTTTAGGCTTAATTATTGCTTAGTTCTCAAGCTTTTGTTATTTGATTAGGTTCTTTTTGTGTTTTTGTTGTATATGGTGGTTATGTGCTCAATCTAGAAGAAAGGGGGAGAAAATGAGCTTAATTGATCGAAGTTGGGAAGGCCAAGGACTGCTGTGCAATGATTACATATTTCAGGGACCAATCTGCCAAATATGAAACTTCAGGACCAAACTGCAATAAACTAAAAGTCTGGGGACTAAACTGCTAACTTCAGGGACTAAAATGTAAATTCTGCTTTCGGGCTACAAACTCAGCGCACACAAGCATATTAAGAATTAGGAATTGTTTTCTATTTTAGTTAGGATTTTATTCTAGTTTCTTAATTCTTTTATTATTCCTTTTTCTTTTAGAATTCCTTTTTAGTTTAGGTTTTAGATTTAATTTTCACTATAAATATTAGACTAGGTTTTTAGTATTTTTTATCAATCATGTAGCTAGTTAATATTTTTTAAGGTTTGCAAGGTTGGAGAAATTTGTTCTTTTGTCTATGAAGAACAATTTCACCAACTACGAATTGGAGCTAACTTTTTATCAATTTTATGCTTTAATATAAATCGTGTATTCTTTCTCATTCTTGTTCATCAAAATATTCTTCTTGCTAAATTATTTAGTTTCAATTATAATTTAAGATATAAATTGACTTTAGAATTATTGGGTATATTGCTGCACTAGCGTGGGTGATTATACGTTGACCATTGTTTTGATGATTAAATTCAATTGAGGACCTAGCGGAAGTCAAAAGGATTTAGGTTCATGCGTTCATAAGGGCTTCATGAATTTCTTGCATGTTGTATAGACCTAGCGGAAAGTATTAACATAAACGAAATAATAGGATTGCAATCCGGCGACCGAACCATTCCAATTCTTACTAAAGTGAACAAACCCAAGAATGAGATTGATCTTATTATTATGAGTATAGCATAAAGTGAAGGTATTTGTGAATCCAATCCGTGAATCCCTTGTCATCCTTGATAAATCCTTTTTTTTTTTTTTGAGTGTGAATGCATTGTTTTTGTTTTTTTAAGTTATAAATTGTTTTTCTTTTTTTGTGTTTGTCGGGTTCGAACTACGGTGACCTGAGCCATTTATTGTGGTTTTGTCCCACTTTAAAAGGAACGTAGGCAACTTCGGTGCGGTCAAATTCATTTCTTGTTTTTGAAGAAAAAAAATATCTCTCTCGTAGTTTTTTGTACGTTTTTTAACTACCACCAATGTTGATTTATTTTGCAAATCTATATATATATATATTAAAGTTGGTGAAGAGAGATGTGGTGATGCCACGTGGACAAATCATGGAAGAATCTTGCATTTCGTGATGCCACATCATCAATATCCTAAAAGTGTGTGACTTTTGATATTCTCATTATTAGCTAATACTATTAGCTCATAATAATAGTTATGATATGAGTTAACTATTACTATTAATAGTAATAGTTAACTATAATAGTTACTATACAAGTTAACTATTACTATTAATAGTATCACTTAACTATAATAGTTAGTATACAAGTTAACTATTACTATTAATAGTATCACTTAACTATAATAGTTAATATACAAGTTAACTATTACTATTAATAGTAAGTTAACTATTATAGTTAAATACAATAGTTAACTAATACTTATAATAGTAATAGTTACTATAATATGTAACTAATATAGTTAACTACTATAGTAACTAATACTTATAATAGTAATAGTTACTATAATAAGTAACTATTATAGTTAACTATTATAGTAACTAATATTTATAATAGTAATAGTTACTATAATAGGTAAATAATATAGTTAACTACTATAGTAACTAATACTTATAATAGTAATAGTTACTATAATAAGTAACTATAATAATAGTTAATTATATACTTATAATAGTAATAGTTACTATAATAAGTAACTATTATAGTTAACTACTATAGTAACTAATACTTATAATAGTAATATGTACTATAATAGGTAACTAATATAGTTAACTACTACAGTAACTAATACTTATAATAGTAATAGTTAACTATTATAGTTAACTATTACTACCTACGTTCCAGAGTAAGAGTCCTAATTTATATTTTGATACGTCACAGAGTAAAAGTCTTTTTCCTAAAATGACAAAGAACCTTTACTATTCATCTTAGTCATTCTCTCTCCTACTTTACTTTTATACTCACAAAATCAATCAACTTATTATTCACTCCCACTCATTCTCTTTCCTAATTTACTTTTACACTCACAACATTTACTTTACTTCCATCATTTCTTAATTTCCATGCAAATGAAAGATAGGACTCTTACTCCGGGACGGAGGGAGTAATATTTAACTATTATAACTAACTAATACTATTAATAGTATTAGTTAATTATAATAGTTAAATATAATTGTTAACTATAATAGTTACTATATAAGTTAATTATTATTATTAAGAGTATTAGTTAATCATAATTGTTACAATATATATTAACTATTACTATTAATTATATTATTTAATCATAATAGTTACTATATATGTTAACTATTACTATTAATACCATTAGGTTTTTTGAAATATTCATACAACAGACTTCAATGTACTTCTAAATTAATTAAAAAATATATTTATTACAACTATGTACAACCAAAGCTATGAAAATGTTTTGATTAATTTAAAATATACATATATTTTCAAATAAAATTATTATTTTAATTTATCAATTAAAAAAATCTAAAAGGAAAATACAAAAAACATTAACGGAATAGATTCCCGTGCAGAGCACGGGTTACCTACTAGTAGGGATAAAATCTTGTGAATTTCTGTATATGTGGAATTTATTAAATATTTAACTTAGGTTCCATGATTAAGTTATAACTCCCTAGTGCACTATTCAATATATACCATATCTTTGGGTGTTAAAATTTTGAGTATCTTTATCGAGTTATAATACCCTTGCATTATCTTATGTGAGATTGTGTGATTAAAGGGTAGTCATGAGGAAAATTGGACCATGAGTCTTCTTGAAGTGAGTCCCAATTAAGTATAAAAATTTCCGAAGAAAAGGTCTTAGTTAAGAAGAGTGGGAGAAATGGTAAGGAGTGAAAGCATTGAATCGAATGCTCGCAAAAATGCGATAAAGGCCAAAATAAAAGGGATATGTGGTAATACGATAATTCCCAATCCTTGGTGCCAATCCCCATTCCAAGAATAAATAAAAATTCTTGTACCTACGAAGACCTAAATGACCAGAAATAGTATGGATATATATATAAGTAAACAAATATAAAGGGGAATCAAACGATAAATTGTGTGGGAGCTCATCAAAGGAGAATCATGTGTTGAATTTTTCTTATGCCTTGGTTTAATACGGATTCAGCAAGAGAATGTTTGGGTACTACGCTTTATAAAGTTATTCATATCTTGATAGGCTAAGGAATGGTCTTTATATTCTATATGCACAAGAGATTTATAGCTTGATCATTTTGCCTAAGAAAAATATTTAATTTATTCCAAGCGTATAATTATTTGCATGGTCTTGTTCCTAACCCATGTTGAGACGTATGGTAGTATGTTTTTCATGTTAACTACGGGAGAGACCCAAAAATATTGTAGTAGTTTTCTTTATTTTCGTGTTATAGTAGTATTTATGTTTATTGTTTAGTAGTTTAGTTTTATTTCTTTATTTTTACTTGAGGACAAGTAAATGATTAAGTTTGGGGGTATTTGATGAATGGGTTTTTACTCATTCAATTAGATACTTTTTAGGCTTAATTATTGCTTAGTTCTCAAGCTTTTGTTATTTGATTAGGTTCTTTTTGTGTTTTTGTTGTATATGGTGGTTATGTGCTCAATCTAGAAGAAAGGGGGAGAAAATGAGCTTAATTGATCGAAGTTGGGAAGGCCAAGGACTGCTGTGCAATGATTACATATTTCAGGGACCAATCTGCCAAATATGAAACTTCAGGACCAAACTGCAATAAACTAAAAGTCTGGGGACTAAACTGCTAACTTCAGGGACTAAAATGTAAATTCTGCTTTCGGGCTACAAAGTCAGCGCACATAAGCATATTAGGAATTAGGAATTGTTTTCTATTTTAGTTAGGATTTTATTCTAGTTTCCTAATTCTTTTATTATTCTTTTTTCTTTTAGAATTCCTTTTTAGTTTAGGTTTTAGATTTAATTTTCCTTATAAATACTAGACTAGGTTTTTAGTATTTTTTATCAATCATGTAGCTAGTTAATATTTTGTAAGGTTTGCAAGGTTGGAGAAATTTGTTCTTTGTCTATGAAGAACAATTTCACCAACTACGAATTGGAGGTAACTTTTTATCAATTTTATGCTTTAATATAAATCGTGTATTCTTTCTCATTCTTGTTCATCAAAATATTCTTCTTGCTAAATTCTTTAGTTTCAATTATAATTTAAGATATAAATTAACTTTA
Organism: Campanula takesimana; assembly: GCA_026119855.1. Classification (NCBI taxonomy): domain Eukaryota; kingdom Viridiplantae; phylum Streptophyta; class Magnoliopsida; order Asterales; family Campanulaceae; genus Campanula; species Campanula takesimana. The sequence continues at coordinate 605,681 of JAOWBW010000620.1, forward strand.
GAATTATTGGGTATATATTGCTGCACTAGCGTGGGTGATTATACGTTGACCATTGTTTTGATGATTAAATTCAATTGAGGACCTAGCGGAAGTCAAAAGGATTTAGGTTCATGTGTTCATAAGGGCTTCATGAATTTATTGCATGTTGTATAGACCTAGCGAAAAGTATTAACATAAAGGAAATAATAGGATTGCAATCCGGCGACCGAACCGTCCCAATTCTTACTAAAGTGAACAAACCCAAGAATGAAATTGATCTTATTATTATGAGCATAGCATAAAGTGAAGGTATTTGTGAATCCAATCCGTGAATCCCTTGTCATCCTTGATAAATCCTTTTTTTTTTAATTGTTTTCTTAATATTAGTTTAAATTCTTGCATTAGTAGTTTAGTTAAATATTCTCAAACAAAAACCCCTGGATACTTTTACATTAATTAAATATACTTGTTTTCACACAAGTCTCTGTGGTTCGACCCTTTCTTTTGTATACTGCTGCTTCGGCACTTGTACACTTGCAAGGTATTTTATTACACAGTGGATTTTTATCCATCACACACTACCACAAATCCGGAAATTCACTTCTTTTTTTTCACAGTTTATTATTTTACAGTCCCACAAGTGTGGGAGTATACTTTTTACTAACATTCTAACACCTTAGCAATGCCCAGGAGTATACTAACAAGAATCAAGCCAACTATTTCAAGTTTACTCATCATTTTACACAGAGGGTTAATACTCCCTTTGTCCCAAAATTACAAGTATCACAAAATTCACCCCAAACACGAAATTGACAAGCACAAGTATCAGGAATAACATATATGCATGTTATTACAAGCAAGGTGGAGCTAATAACTTACCTAGTCCAAAATCAAAGTTACCCAAACAAATTTCTGTTCGGCAGGAAACGCTCTATTCAACGCCACGAATATTTATCCGGGATCGGAATCGAGAACAGAGGAATAATTAAACTCGAAGAGTCGAGAATATGGTAAAACTCTAACCCTAACTTTTTCACAGAGAAACGTAAGGAGTTGGGGAAGAATGCCTTCTCAGAGGAAGAATCTTGAAGATATACTTTCAACTTTCAAGAAATGACAACTAGGCCCCTCAAGTTTCACTTTTAACAAAAAGGCCCCTAAAGTCATATTTTCACAAATGACCCAAAAGTCAAAACTAGACATTTAACCACCTTAATATTCTAAAGCATTTAAGAAATTAATTCAATTAAAACTAGCACATAATATGCAAGTTCAAGAATTTAACAAGAATAAGGATGGGCGTTACATCCTCCCCACCTTAAAGAAAATTCACCCACGAATTTTACTTACCAAGATTTTCAAATAGGCTCGGGTATTTATCTCGCATCTCTTTCTCGGTTTCCCAAGTAGCCTCTTCTATTTCATGATTTTTCCAAAGGACTTTCACAATAGGAATCCTTTTGGTTCACAAGACTTGCTCTTTCCAGTCAAGAATTTCAACAGGTTGTTCCTCATAAGACAAATCAGGCTGAAATGGAATAGCCTCATACCCAAGAACATGTGACTCATCCGCCATATACTTGCGAACATGGACACGTGAAACACATCATGAATACCAGATAAAAAAGGTGGTAAAGCCATTCTATAAGCCAACTTTCCAACTCTTTCAAGAATTTCAAATGGACCGATATAACGAGGAGTCAATTTTCCTTTCTTCCTAAATCTTTTTATACCTCTACGAGGAGAGACCTTCAAGAATACAAAGTCACCTACCTTGAATTCAAGATCCCTTCTACGATGATCAGCATAACTCTTTTGTCTACTTTGAGATGTGCGCAATCTATCTCGAATGAGTTTCACACTCTCAACTGACTGTTGAACCATTTCAGGTCCTAAGAGTCTAGCTTCTCCCACTTCATCCCAGCATATAGGAGATTGACACTTTTTGCCATAAAGAGCTTCATATGGAGTCATTTCAATGCTAGACTGATAACTGTTGTTATAAGCAAACTCAGCCAAAGGAAGATGAGTATCCCAACTGCCTTTAAAGTCAACAACACAAGCACGTAACATATCCTCAAGAATCTGTATAAGTCTCTCAGATTGCCCATCAGATTGGGGATGAAAAGCTGTACTGAAATTCAATTTAGTACCCATGGCACCCTGAAGAGCTTGCCAGAATCGAGAAGTAAAACGAGGATCTCTGTCAGATACAATACTCACAGGAACCCCATGCAGTCAGACTATCTCCTGAAGATACAATGAAGCTAACTGAGACAGTGAATACCCCATGGAAACAGACAAGAAGTGAGCTGATTTAGTCAACCTGTCCGCTATAACCCAAACAGCATCGTGGCCTCGTCTGGTACGTGGCAAACCAGTCACAAAATCCATAGTAATATGCTCCCATTTCCACTCTGGAATTTCTAATGGTTGCAACAAACCTACTGGACGTTGATGTTCCACTTTTACCTGTTGGCAAGTCAAACACTTGGACACATACTCAGAAATTTCTCTTTTCATGTTGTTCCACCAGAAATGTTTCTTAAAGTCTTGGTACATTTTAGTGCTTCCAGGATGAATAGTATACTTGGCTTTGTGAGCCTCTTCAAGAACTCTCTTCTTGATATTAAGATCAACTGGAATCCAAACTCTGCCTCGAAAGGTAAGAATTCTATCACTGTTGAAAGAAAAATCTGGTTGCTTTCCTTCATTCATTCCACTAATAATTTTCTGAAATTCAGAATCAGTTACCTGAGCTTCTTTGATCTGTTGGAGTAAGTCTGAAGTAGCCTTTATATTTGCAAGAATAACTCCATGTCTAGATTCACAAGGACTCCAATCACATAAATCCTCTAACATCTTCCATTCACGAATCATCAAGCAAGAAACATAAGTCTTTCTGCTCAGTGCATCTGCCACAACATTTGCTTTCCCTGGATGATAACGGATAGTACAATCATGATCCTTCAATTTCTCCATCCATCTACGTTGTCTCATGTTAAGTTCTTTCTGAGAAAACAAGTACTTCAAGCTCTTATGATCAGTAAAGACTTCAAATTTGGTTCCATACAAGTAATGTCTCCATTTATGTAAAGCAAAAATAATCGCAGCCAACTCTAAATCATGAGTATGATAGTTCTTTTCATAAGGATATAATTTTCGAGAAGCATAAGCTATTACCTTGCCATCTTGCATCAGAACACAACCCAATCCTTCTATAGAAGCATCAGTATAAACCATGAAATTCTCACTTCCACTAGGTAAAGCCAAGACTGGAGCTGTAGTTAAGCGTTTTTTCAACTCTTGAAAACTTGCTTCACATTTGTCACTCCACTCAAAAGAAATAGCTTTCTGAGTCAGATTAATCAATGGAGTAGCAATCTTGGAGAATCCCTCAATGAATCTCCGATAATAACTAGCCAAGCCCAAGAAACTATAGATCTCTATCACTGTAGTTGGCCTCTTCCAGTTTACAACTGCTTCAACTTTGGAAGGATCTACTGCAATACCAGTAGCAGACACAACATTTCCCAATAATGAAACCTCTTCTAACCAGAAAGCACATTTGCTAAATTTTGCAAATAATTGTTTCTCACAAAGAACTTGCAATACCACTATGAGATGTTGTTCATGCTCAGCCCGTGATTTAGAATACACAAGAATATCATCAATGAATACCACCATGAAATAATCAAGATATGGTTTGAATATACGGTTCATTAAATCCATAAATACAGCTGGAGCATTTGTCAAACCGAATGGCATAACAATAAACTCATAATGCCCATACCTGGTACGGAAAGATGTCTTTGGTATATCCTCAGATCTGATTTTCAACTGATGATAACCACTTCTCAAGTCAAGCTTCGAGTACACTACTGAACCCTGAAGTTGATCAAACAAGTCATCAATATGAGGTAACGGATATTTGTTCTTGATAGTTACCTGATTAAGCTCTTTGCAATCAATACATAATCGCAGAGTCCCATCTTTCTTTCTGACAAATAACACTGGTGCATCCCACGGTGATACACTAGGCCTGATAAAGCCCCTTTCAAGTAATTCTTCAAGCTGTGTTTTTAATTCTCTCAACTCAGCTGGAGCCATTCTATAAGGTGCTTTAGAGATTGGTGCTGTACCTGGTAATAACTCAATACAGAACTCAAGCTCTCGATCAGGTGGCATGCTATACTCAGAAGAGAATACATCCGAAAATTCAGACACAACAGGAATATCTTCTATCTTGGGAACAGATAAACTCTTATCAAGCACACATGCGAGATACCCGGCACAACCACGAGATAAAAGTTTTCTAGCTTTTAAAGCAGAAATAACACGTATATCATATATAGGCCTATCACCTTCTAAGGTAAAATCAGGCAAACCAGGTATAGAAAAAGTTACTACTTTTCTATGACAATCAACAGATGCATGATGCACATAAAGCCAATCCATGCCAAGAATCACGTCAAAGTCCCTTATAGGTAACACGACTAGGTCAGCAAGAAGGGCATAATCACCCATAAGAACTTCACATTTCTTATAAACCTCAGAAGCAAACATGCAATCTCCCATAGGGGAAGATACTTCTAGCACATAAGGCATAGAATCAGGAATAACATGCAAGTGCGACACAAAATAAGATGCCACATAAGAATGAGATGAGCCTGGATCTATCAAGACTCGCGCTCTCATACTAGAAAGTAATATAGTACCTCCTATGACCGCAGAAGACTCAGCTACACCCTGCTGATCTAGAGCAAACACTCGACCCTGAACTTTAGGTCGACCCCCACTATCTCTCTTAGTACCTGAGGCCTGTTGACTCGTACCCCCAACTTGACTTCCTTTACCTTTTGGACAATTCTTGATAAAGTGCCCAGTTTCACCACAAGATAAACATTTTCCTTGCTTTAGCCAACACTTGTCTTCAAAATGGTCTTCTTTCAAGCAGTAGCCACACACTTTCCTGGAACCTTGGACTGTTGTCTTAGAACCAGTTGATACACTACCTTTACTTTCAGATGGTTGTCGAAATCGATGATCCTGGCGGTTAGATTTACCACCCTTAGAACCAGATCCATGTGCTTTCTCTGAAACACGACCTGTCATGATTGTTCCCTGCTTTACTTTGTGTTCTTCAATGTCATTCTCAATTCCATAATCCTTCTCCACTGCTTGTTGATAACTAGTAAGCCGTAGAGAAAGAAGCTGCTTCCTGTACTCAGTTTTCAACCCCTTCACAAACCTCTATGCCTTCTTTGTTTCATTTGGAACTAAGTGATCACAATACCTAGCCAATTCTGTGAACTTGGTTGAGTATTGCCCCACTGTCAAGCTTCTCTGCTCCAGATTAAGAAATTCCATCTCTTTTCTGTCTTGAACCACTGCTGGAATAAACTGTGACTTGAATGCTTTCAGAAAATTCTCCCAAGTCTGTGGTACCCCTTCCAGTTCCCAGCTTTTATTCAGAACTTTCCACCAATGTTCAGCAGCTTTCTCAAGTTTAAAGGTTTCAAATGTTACCTTATCACCTCCTACACATCTCAAGGCTGTAAAGATCTTTTCTATACTTTCAATCCACTCTTCTGCCTTCTTAGCATCAGGTTCCCCGTCAAAGCTACGAGGTTTCAACTTCAAGAACCTTGTAATTTGATTAGGATAATCCCAGTCTATATTATCAACCATCTCTTCTTGAGGAGTTACAGAGCTCAGCTGATTACTACCACTAGTACCTTCAGAACTCATTGTACCTGTAGGTAAACACTCGGCGTTAATAACACCCAAGACTAACCCATACCTAGGCCATAGACCCTATCCAGACTTTGAGCAAACCAAGGTAGCTAAATAGGGTAGCTAAACTAGGGTAGCTCTGATACCAACTGATACGCCCCAGGTCCCGGGATTCCCTAATAGAACCTCGAACCTGGATGAACGTGACTAACAAGAATCAAGAAACTAACAAGAAACGGGATGACATCTGTTATAACAAACTGACATGATATATATACTCAAGAGTAAGGAGTTAAGATAGCTCACAATAAGAGTTTTAGACAAGAAAATTAAAACCAAACATGATTATACAAAGCGGAAGTTATGCCTAGCACATATGCTTGCAATACAAGATGTCTAGAGGCAACAAGAGACAACAAGTCTACTCAAAACACTGAGTTACATAACCCATAATACATCGTCCTCACCAAAATGTAAAAGGACCATGATCCCCAAAAGAATAACAACCTGCGTAGTAAGCTCCCAGCTATGTCAATCCTCACTGCGCACTATCACTAGCCTTCCTTTGATCTAAGGAAAATAAATAAACAAGGAACGGGGTGAGATAAATCTCAGTAAGCTATTAGATGCAACTACATGACATGTTATCACGCAATTCAAGTAGATACTCAAGTAATCATATATCAAGTATCATCAAGTAACAAGTATATGAGAGACTAAGCCAACTCATCAAGTAGCACATAAGGCTAAGCTAACACGTTACAAAGGATATTGCTTCCTTCCTTATTCCTCCCAAGAATACCATTGTTGTCGTAGCTTGTATTACTTTGACAATCACGATCAATATCAAGAAACTGCTTATACAGTATATATAAGAAGACCCGGTAACCAGTGTCATTCCCAAGATAAAAATTCACGAGGTGTTCATGAGTTTAGCATTCACTTTTATCAGGCGTATTAGCATTCACTTTTATCAGGCGTATTGCTCTAATAAAGGAAGCTATGCCCTTACTATGGCCTGTAGTAAGGGGTCAAGCGCAGATACATAGATTCCCGATTATCACTTTGGCCCCAGCCTCATGATAAGCGTGAACCTATATACCTCCGAACAAGCAAGGACCAGCTGGACTCACACAAGAATGCACAAGTAGGTATTTACTTGAACTACGAGAGTAGAACTAATCCAAAAGTAGTGGACTAGCTCAACAAGAAACATGCTTCAAGTAATCAAGAAGTCACATTGTTATCAAGCAACTATATGAAATGTTTGCACATACACATCAAGAATATTTCTTATACACGTTAGTGCTTGTTCATAGCACTTTCTAGTTCATTACCATACACATGTATTGGTTTCAAGGCATGTACAAGATTTTATCATCTTATTTCGAGTTCTCAATCCACTTCTATGGATGTTTAAGTCATGTACAAGATTTTATTGTCTTATACTTCAAGTTAAAATTCCAATCTTTGGACATTCAAGCATGTATAAGAGTTATACATTTTATTCTTACAAGTTCTTGATCCTATTCTTAGGATGTTCAAATCCAAGACTCTATTCTAATGCCCCTAAGGTGCACAAACATTGGTTTCAAGACAAGCATAACACATTAGTGCTTATTCATAGCACTTTCAAGACATAAAGAAGAGTTGTTACTCTTATACTTAAGTTCTCATTTGAGTTCTATGAGTATTCATGTTCAAGACCAAGCTCTAATGCCCCAAAAGGTACATATACACTTTCTAAGACATCTTACACTAAGGCCCTATGCCTTGACAAGGGTTAAGTCTAGCTCAATCAAGCTTTGAACAACATCTTTGTTCTGCAGGGGAGTTGTGCGGTCGCCTAAGGTGACATGTGCGGTCGCACACTAAGTAGGTGAATCCTTTGAAAATTGCTTCAGATAGATGTGCGGTCGCCCAGGGAATTTTGTGCTGTCGCACACTACCACAAATCCAGAAATTCACTTCTTTTTTTTCACAGTTTATTATTTTACCGTCCCACAAGTGTATGAGTATACTTTTTACTAACATTCTAACACCTTAGCAATGCCCAGGAGTATACTAACAACAATCAAGCCAACTATTTTAAGTTTACTCATCATTTTACACAGAGGGTTAATACTCCCTTTGTCCCAAAATTAAAAGTATCACAAAATTCACCCCAAACACGAAATTGACAAGCACAAGTATCAGGAATAACATATATGCATGTTATTACAATCAAGGGGGAGCTAATAACTTACCTAGTCCAAAATCAAAGTTACCCAAACAAATTTTTGTTCGGCAGGAAACGCTCTATTCAATGCCACGAATATTTATCCGGGATCGGAATCGAGAACAGAGGAATAATTAAACTCGAGGAGTCGAGAATAGGGTAAAACTCTAACCCTAACTTTTTCACAGAGAAACGTAAGGAATTGGGGAAGAATGCCTTCTCAGAGGAAAAATCTTGAAGATATACTTTCAACTTTCAAGAAATGACAACTAGGCCCTTCAAGTTTCACTTTTAACAAAAAGGCCCCTAAAGTCATATTTTCACAAATGACCCAAAAGTCAAAACTAGACATTTAACCACCTTAATATTCTAAAGCAGTTAAGAAATTAATCCAATTAAAACTAGCACATAATATGCAAGTTCAAGAATTTAACAAGAATAAGGATGGACGTTACAGAAGTGCCTATTTGTTTCCTATATAAAGGGTCTTCCATCAACCCATGAAACATACTACATCATTATTTCTCTCCTACATAATCTTCATATTGGTAGAAGTACTTGAGAAGAGAAAAGGCATTTATCATTTAGAAGAACTCCGTTCCCTACATTCGTTCTTCATTCTCTCTAAACAACTTTGAAGATGGATTCAACAGGTAACGCTTCCGCATTCATCTTCTCCCTCTATTAAACTTATTCCATAATTGAGTTTATGGCATTAATGGATTAAGATTGTTCCAACAATTGGTATCAGAGTCTGGTTATATTCTGGTTTAGGTTTGAGTTCTTTTGAATGCTTTAATGCTTTATTTTGATTCATTTTCTGTTGAATCATTAATTATGATGTTGTTTAGAGGCTCTATTCATTACTAGAGTGCTGATATTCATCATCTAATAAAGTTTTTTAATGAAAAGGTTTGAATTTTTACTCAATGAACACAATGGTTCAAGCAAGATTGTCCCTATATAGCATAGTTGTGTGTAATGCATAACTATGTGGATCTACTTGCTTGATTACATTGTTTTAAAAACAAGATTATCCCTAAAAATCATGGTTATACATTGTATAATGTATACCCATGTGGATCTACTTGTTGTTCATACATTTGGGAAAAGTTTGGTAAAAATTCAGAAGTGCAGAAAATCACTCTGCACGGCCGAGTCTTTGGATCTGCTCGGCCGTGCATCTTTAGTGACTGAAACGGTGCTACTGTTTTGGGGTGGTCCGGCCGGGTCTTGGTTTAGTCCGGTCAGACCTATTGGTTTGGTCCGGACGGGTGCCTTATGTTGCCTGGGCGGATCTCATGAAATGTACAGCCGAGTCTTTAGTTTTGCACGGCCATGCATTAATGTGCCGAAAAACAATGTTTCTGTAAAGTGATGCTCGGCCGTGCAAACACTGTTCACAGGTTTTGAGATTTTCATAAATAATGCAGCTGTTTGGTAGACTTTTAAGGCGTTGGATAAATAATCCGCTAGTTTGGGATAAAGCCTTATGAACCTCCTTATTTATCCCTGGGTAGAGGTGGTATAATTAATCCCCGTACAAAAATGAGGCGGATAAGAACTTCATCCCAGAAATACCCCTCGCAACAAATGCAAACCTAAATGTGGATAATCAAAATATACATCAGCTGTTCTGTGCTTTCTTCACCCCACCATGCTGATCGAGAATATCGATCATGCTGATAAATCGCAACAATTTCAATAATCTTCTTCTTTTTTGTTTTCGTTTTGCAATTTAAAGTTAGATTGAGATTTTGGAATTTGGCAGCAACAAAAGAGTTGTTCAGTGTGGCGGCGATGTCTTCCCTTTGTCGGTTTAAATAATCATATTCTTCTTGTTTTCTTTTGTGTAGTTTTAATTTTGATTGGAGATTATGAATACATCATGGAGAAACGGTGATATATCATTTTGTAGAAGACTTAGTTATTTGTTTCAATTCACGGGAACTAAAATTTCAGTCAAGTTCTACCTCTTCAAATGGCAAATTCTTGCCCAGTCTAAAAACTAAACCTGACTATCAAAAAGGGTTTAGAAGCAGGCTTTGGGATCTGATTGTTTAATCAAGTAGTATAATTCTTTTTTATAACCTTGCTTTTTCAATCTCTGCTTTGCTAGGTGCTGTTATATAGTTTGAAGTTGAAATTAAATTCAAATTCTTCTCCGCGATGTTGGAATTTAATCCGTTCCTGCAAAAATTGAAGGGGAAATGGGATTTCTAAATGGCAGAATAGGGGTAGTGTTGGAAAGAAAAAATAGAGCTTGTGCACATTCGGATGCTATCAAACGTAATGTTCTAGCTGAGAACTTCATTATTAATACTAATTATTAATAATGAGGATAATAATAGTACCAGTATCAATAATAATACTTATCCCTCTTTCGCTACCAAACGAGCCCTAAGTGATTAACATTATTTAAACCCAAAATTGTTAAAGTGTTGAATGTTTGAGTTAATATGTGAATGACATGAATTTTCCAAAGAATATCTTGTTATTTGACTAAACTTGTGCATTCATGTGGTAACAAGTAAAATGAACATTAAGTTTTCTTGTCAGATACTTAAATCGGCCTAAAGGAAGATTAAGTATTTGATTAAGATGTGGTTCAAATTACTTGTTACCTAAGGCAATCATATATGAGTCAACTCGCAATCCAAAGATTAGTTTTGATGTCATGTTGATTGTCTTGTTGATGTATTTCATTTGATATAATTGATCATTTATTATGTAGTTACTTATAATTGTTTTGTATTCATTCTTGTTCTCGACTCCCAACAGATTTACTTAATGCTTCATCCATAACTGCTGCGATGAGCACCGTACCGATGCTTAATGGGACTAACTTTAAAACTTGGAAAAACAAAATAACAATGATCTTAGGCTGTATGGACATAGATCTCGCATTAAGGGAACCGTTTCCTCTTCCTCTCACTTATCAAAGCACTCAAGAAGATCGTTTAAGTGCTGAGAAGTGGAAACGTTCCAACCGCGTGAGCCTAATGATCATGAAGAATGTTGTCCCGGAGACTTTTTTGAACACTGTCTCCGAGGATGTTGATGCTAAAACTTTTCTCGAGACCCTTGAAGAACGCTTTGCAAAAAGTGAAAAGTCGGAAACAAGTTCTACCTTGAGGAAGCTTGTTTCCATGAAGTACAAGGGTACCGGGAATTTAAGAGAGTATATTTTGGAAATGCTTCACCTATCGACAAAGCTAAAAGCACTTAAGTTAGATATATCGGAAGATCTTCTCATGCATTTAGTTTCGATCTCTCTTCCTCCTCAGTTTGGTCACTTTGAGGTGACCTATAATTGTCAAAAATACAAGTGGAATATTAATGAATTAATTTCACATGTGACACAAGAGGAAGATAGGTTAAAGCAAACTAAAATTGAAAGTTCTCATTTGGCATCTACCTCTTCTCATGGGACAAAGAGAAGAGGGAAAGAAATTGCGGTTGGAAGTAATAAGAAGCCTAAGGGATCATCTAATGATCATAAAGAAAAGAAATGCTTCTTTTGCAAGGACCTTACACACATGAAGTACGAATGCCCTAAGTATCACGCTTGGCGTGCTAAGAAAGGTATGTCATTTGGTCTTGTTTGTACTGAGGTTAATTTGGTTTCAATTCCTACATATACATGGTGGTCGGATTCTGGTGCAACAACTCACTTAAGTATATCTATGCAGGGTTGCCTGAATTACCGAAGACCTAGTGAAGATGAGAGATTCATCTATATGGGAGCTGGGAATCCAATTGAAGTTATAGGCATAGGGACTTTTAGGTTATTGTTAAGTACTGGTTATTATTTTGTATTAAATAATACATTTATTGTACCGTCCTTTAGACGGAATTTGATATAAATCACAATTTTGGACAATGAAGGTTATTCTTGTTCATTTGGAAATAATAAATGTGATCTCTATTTCAATTCCAAAATTGTCGCTACTAGTACTTTGTCAAGTAATGATAATCTTTACTTACTTGACACAATTCAAACAATATATAAGTCTCATAATAATGAAACCAAAAGTAAAAAGCGAAAGTTGTCAAGTGAAAATTCTTATACCTTATGGCATAGGCGTTTGGGTCATATCTCCAAAAGGAGAATTGATAAGCTTGTGTCAGAGGGAATCTTAAACAAACTTGACATTCCGGAAAAAGACTTTTGCATTGAATGCCTTAAAGGAAAATTTACAAACACTAAAAGAAAGGTATCCTCGAGAGCATTAAGCGTCTTAGAACTAATACATACGGATATTTGTGGGCCATTCTCTACCCCTTCATGGAATGATCAACAATACTTTATTACGTTCATAGACGACTACTCTCGTTATGGGTACATTTATTTATTTCATGAAAAGTCTCAATCTTTGGACGTTTTCAAGTCTTATAAGGCCGAAGTTGAAAATCAACTAGGAAAGACTATTAAGAACGTTAGATCCGATCGTGGTGGTGAATACTATGGTCAGAATGACGGTTCAGGGAACAACGTCTGGGTCCTTTTGCTCGCTATCTTGAAGAGTGTGGGATTGTCCCTCCCTACACTATGCTGGGTACATCTAGCATGAATGGTGTAGATGAGAGACGTAATAGAACCCTTAAAAACATGGTAAGAAGTTTGATTTCTTGTACTTTTTTACCTCACTCATTATGGGGCGATGCTTTAAAAACCGTAACTTATATTCTCAATAGAGCTCCCTCTAAGGCTACTAATAATAAAACCCCTTATGAATTATGGACGAATAAGAAACCGTCTTTAAATCATCTTCATGTATGGGGTTGTCCAGCAGAAGCTAGTTCTTATGGGCCTAATAAGGGCAAACTGGACACTAAGACTGTTAGTAGTTACTTTGTAGGGTATGCCGAGAGATCTAGGGGCTATAAATTTTACAACCCGAAAACTAGAACCTTTTTTGAAACAGGAAATGCTAGGTTCTTTGAGGATATTGAATTTAGAGGAGAAATTAGGAATAGTTTTGAATTTGAAGAGGAAGAGACATCCATTTCTATATCTCTTCCCATAGTAGTTCCCATTGGAAATCAAGGTTTTATACCTGAAATTCAAGAGGAACATACAATTTAAAACAATGACTCCCCTATAAATATTGAACAACATGAAAATGTTGATCATGAGGATGAAATTCAATAACCTCAAAATCAGGAGAACCGATGCCCTTAAGGAGATCCAATAGAGTAAGAAGGAGTGCCATTTCGGATGATTATGAGGTGTATCTTGCCGAGAATGAAGGACACTTAGGTTTAATGGGAGATGAGCCACTCACCTTCCATGAAGCCATTAATAGTCCTAATTCTCATAAGTGGATCAATGCCATAAATGAAGGGTTAAAATCTATGAAAGAAAACGACGTTTGGGATCTTGTCCCATTACCTAAAGATGTGAAACCCATTGGGTGTAAATGGATCTTTAAGACCAAACGGGATTCACAAGGTAATGTGGAAAGACATAAGGCTCGTCTTGTTGCTAAAGGTTTTACTCAAAAGGAAGGCATTGATTACAAAGAAACATTGTTTCCGGTATCTTCTAAAAACTCTTTTAGGATCATTATGACACTTGTAGCACATTATGATCTTGAGGTTCATCAAATGGATGTAAAGACAGATTTTCTCAATACAGACATTGAGGAAACTATCTATATGAAGAAACCAGAAATGGTGACTGATTTGGAGCAAACTAATCAATTAGTTTGTAAATTTAAGAAATTCATTTATGGACTCAAGCAAGCTTCTCGTCAATGGTATTTAAAATTTAATCAAGTTATTCTTTCATTTGGCTTTGAAACGAATCTTGGTGAAGATTGTGTATACCATAAGTTCAGTGGGAGTAAATTTATATTTTTGGTCTTATATGTGGATGATATTTTGGTTGCTAGTAATGATATGAACCTTCTTAAAGAGATTAAGAAATTTCTTTCCAACAAATTTGAAATGAAAGATCTTGGTGAGGCATCTTTTGTATTAGGAATCTAAATACACCGTGATCGCTCACGAGGTATTTTAGGATTATCACAAAAGGCCTATATAGAAAAGGTATTACAAAGGTTTAGCATGCAAAACTGTAAACCACATGACACCCCTGTTTCTAAAAGAGACAAATTCAGTCTCAAACAATGTCCTAAAAATAATTTTAAAACCAAGTATATTGAAAATATCCCTTATGCATCAGCAGTAGGAAGCTTAATGTATGTGCAAGTCTGTACTCGTCCAGACCTTGCATTTATTGTTTGGATGCTTGGTAGATACCAAAGCAATCCGGGGAGAGAACATTGGGTTGCATCCAAAAGAGTGATGCGATACTTACAAAACACCAAGGACTACATGCTTACATTTTCAAAGTTAGATCATCTTGAGATCATTGGGTATTCCGATTCCGACTTTGCTGGATGCCAAGACAGTCGTAAATCAACGTCTGGTTATGTCTTCACATTAGCCGGTGGAGCAGTTTCTTGGAGAAGTGCCAAGCAGACACTTGTAACTTCCTCTACCATGGAAGCCGAGTTTGTTGCTTGTTTCGAGGCATCCAATCAAGCTATATGGCTGCGTAAATTTATTAAGGGACTATGTATTGTCGATAGTGTCGAAAGACCTATTAAGTTATATTTTGACAATCGGGCGGCAGTCTTGTACTCCAACAATAACAAGAGTTCATCAAAGTCTAAGAGTATAGAATTAAGTTTCTTGTTGTAAGAAAAAGAGTACAAAATGAACAAATAGAAATACAACTTATTGGAACAAACTCCATGTTAGCGGATCCGTTTACTAAGGCCTTATCACCTTTAGTGTTTCACGAGCATGTTGCTCATATGGGTGTAACAACTTTTGATAACATTTAATATAATGGGAGTTTATGTTGTTTCTTCATTTATTGTTCTATTATTATTTAAAGTTTTGATCTCATTTGGTTAAGTGGACTAGTTGGAAGAATATGGATATATTTATTATGTTCCATGCTACACATCTACACTTTTGATCTATGTCATTTAGTTGGATTTGTATACATGATTATTATGGGTTTAGTTGCGAATCAATTACAACGACTGCCCCTTTAGTCCTTATACTTGTATGACTAATGGACGAGACTGTTATAAGTGACAACAAAGTGCACATTAGGGTTGTCATTTGTGTTATATTTACGATTTTAAGGAAATACTTTGTTTTGCAACCCAAGTGGGAGATTGTTAGAACATGGCTTGCATAACAAGTCATCTAGTATTTCCATACATGAAATCATGATTATAATGTTAATATAAAGTGTAGTGAATTAAAATAATATGTAGAATTCCTGGATGTAATATTACCTAATTTTGATGGGCAAAAAGGTAATTTAACATCACTTAGGTTGAAAATGTGTAGTACCTAAATGAAGTGCCTATTTGTTTCCTATATAAAGGGCCTTCCATCAACCCATGAAATATACTACATCATTATTTCTCTCCTACATAATCTTCATATTGCTAGAAGTACTTGAGAATAGAAAAGGCATTTATCATTTAGAAGAACTCTGTCCCTTACATTCGTTCTTCATTCTCTCTAAACAACTTTGAAGATGGATTCAACAGGTAACGCTTCCGCATTCATCTTCTCCCTCTCTTAAACTTATTCCAGAATTGAGTTTATGGCATTAATGGATTAAGATTGTTCCAACATAAATGTCTTATTTTTCTTTCAAGCCCGTCTCGAAAAATCTTTTTTCATTTCTAAAATATTAATTATAGTCAATCTATTCTGATTTAGCTTCATAAACTTTTGTCTTGCAGCCTCGCTAGCTAGTGTTAACATGGCCAGTATAGACAACAGTCATTACACTCATATCACATTCACATAATTTTGAGTAGGAATACTTATTAAGAAAATTATAACAATAATGAAAGGTTTTCTTGAACTTTAAGGGAATGACAAATAATATAAATGAACCAAAATAAATTTAACGGGGCAGGAAATTAAGACAAACTAAAATGCAGAAATTAAATCAAATCGGACATATAAAGAAGTTGATTCTTGTGTTGGACACAATCTCCGCAAGAAGATATTGCCCCGCACTGGTGCTAACGGTTCTGTGGCAATATTCTCTCAAGATAAAACGACTTTTCAATCGTTAATAGAAGCACTTCAAATTAACGATTTCGGCGAACATAACTGTGTTTGACACTTCCAGACTTTGAAGAGGACATATGCAACAAGATGATTCTGTCTTCTAACATATGCCGTGAGAATTCCATCGAATTATGTGATTGAATTCCATAATTCAGTTAAATATTTAACCGAGTTCGTTAGCTCAGTTAAATACGTGTTTCTCTAACTCAGATGTGGAGAGAGAGTGAATTGTGAATGAATTGAGTTGTGGAGTCATGAATGTCAAACATGGTGGGGGGGTTATATAGTTTACGAAGAGTTGTGGTGCCTATTGGGAAAAACCACAAATTACATCTGGTGGAATCTCAGCCATTGGATCTGATCTGGATGTAGGGAGGAGATCTGCTGGACCGATCCATCCAGTCCGACACGCCCGCTCGAAGGGACGCGGGTCACCCCGGCGGTTACCACCGATCCGACGCAACTCCTTTCTCCGATCCGCGGATCTAATCCGCCCAGATCCTTCCAGAATAATATTATTAAGTACATACATAAACAAGTCGTGCTACATACTTTTATGAATTATTATGTGCCTTGATCAAGGAAACATAAAGTTTTCACATATAATTGATTGGTTCAGGACATTTTTTATTAACCTAGTACTTCATATATTTCAATACAAAAAAAAAAATTACAAATACTAGCATTCAATAATTTTGATTGAACTTTAATTTCACTGAAAAAGAAAAACAAAAAATAAAGATATGCTAACTAAAAGTGAGACACATATCTTCTACCAACAATTCTCCGTAAAGATAAAAAGAGGAAGGGTGTCTTTTTAGGTGGTAAATATGAACCAAACCATTCCTTCTCCAAGTTGCAATTAACCCCGAAGTGTAAGGGGTACTTTATAAAATCCATCCACATCTTCATTTAGGGACCGGTTCCAGAAAAGCTTGAACCGTAACCGAACCGTTTCTCTTCCAGCTACGGTTACGGTTAGGAACCGCCGGTTTACACACGTTTTTTTTTTCATTTTTTTAACAGAAAAACAATTTTAACAATATTTTGTTACCGAATTTTTTACAAAAGGGTATAGAAAATTGTTTAAAAAAATTAAAGAGGTCCTCCCCTCTTTTCTTTTATACTCCCTCCATCCCAATTTAAACTTCAAAAAAAAAAATTGGGTTCAAGAATTGAGAAAAAGGTAATGTGTTGTGAGTGTAGATTGTTTGATAGGAGAGAGAAAGTAGAGTAGAGAATAATTAGTGGGTAATTGTTGTAAGTATGACATGTGAGGTTCACAAATAAAGAAGTATAAAAAACTTTCCTTTTTAGGTTTTGAAGTTTAAATGGGACAACCAAAATGGAAATTTTTGAAGTTTAAAATGGGACGAAGGGAGTATACTCAAGCAATTTTTATTATTTTTATTCACTGAATTTGGCTAAAAATTCAGTCAAAACTCAACTTTTCTTGTCAAATTTCCGTTAGTAACGGTTTATTATGATGAAACCGTTAGAAATCTAACGATTTTGACGGTTTTCTAACGCTGACGGTTTCGGTTTGGTCTAGGCGGTTCACGGCGATTAGGAACCGCCAATTCACGGTATCCAGAGGGGATGAACCGGCCCGTGTTACAAACGCTCCAGGTTCACACGGTTCCGGTTTGCCTCAAAGTTCAAGGCGGTTCCGGGTTTTCCAGTTACGGTCCGGGCCGATGTGGCGGTTTCGGTTCCGTTTGGTCACCGAAGACTTTAATAAGGGGTGACTTAGTTGGTATACCAAGTGTATTTTCCCTATACCGTGTACCAACCACGTTAAGCCAATACAACAAAATACATACCATTACCAACCGTAAAAGTCGGTATACCAACTTATTGGTACGCAGGGGCGGATTTACTGTTGTGCCTACTATTGCCCGGGCAATGGTATTTTTGCTTTTTTTTTTTTTTTTTTTTTGTTGCAAAATAACGTTGTTTTTATATAAAGAGCCTCAAATTTAAACAAGACAACTTGTGTGGCATAGTGGTTAAGTTGTTTGTCTAAGATTCCAAGTGTGTTTGGGTTCAAACCCCTTTAGCAGTTTTTTTTTCCTTTTCTCTACACTCCTAGCTTTCCTCTCATTCTTTTAAACGTGGCTTTTCCCATTTAGTAAAACTTAATTAGCCTAATTTGAATTTTTGTCTCTCAATATTATGAGCTTGATTACTAACAAGATTTTTCTCTTATTTTTATTGCCTTAATTAGTACTCCCTTTGTCCCTAAATGAGTGTCAATTTTCTAAAAATCTTTTTCCCAAAATAAGTGTCTTTTTTGAACATAACTTTGTCCCTAAATGTTTTTTTTTTCGATTTTTTTTCCACCGGTTTCTTTATACGTGCAAAACTAAATGATTGGAAATGAGATTACAAGATTATATATGAATCTTTGCCACCAAATTGTACAAAGAGATGAGTTTTTCAGAAATTTGGACACTCATTTAGGGACATAAGTAGTAGTAATATTGATTTTCTTTTTACTATTATTACAATATTTTTGAAACATATACATTTATCACTAGTTTTGGTGAATTATTTTCTCGTTTTCTTTTTATATTTATGTATGTAAACGTATTGAATATTAGCTCCGCGCTATTTTTTTCTTAAAGAAGAGGCAACACCAAATATTTTGGTGTAGATCCGCCACTGTTGGTACGGTTGGTACTTGGTTAGTATGGTCGGTACGTGGTACTCTACCAAGTATGAATTGAGGTACAAAATCAAATGTTATTTGAACATTTTTTTTCATTTTCCATCAATTATAAAAGAAGTGAACAATATAAAGAACAAAAGGTGAACCATGCAGTTAAAAATAGTAAAAACAAACATGCATTACAATTTTTATTTTTTTTGAAAGAACGCATTACAATTTTACTATACAATAGAAATTAAATCAATTTAATGGAGATTTTCACAACTTGACTTGTGAGGAACTTTCACATAGAAACACATGTAATTGGAATAGTTATTGTCTTTAAATAAAAAAACTAAATATAAATCTTAACAAATCAAATGTCATCTAGGTATATAATTAATAATTTAACACATTTTTCAAATAATGTTGGTATTTGGTATACTAACCAAAATCAAATATTCATACTCTGTACCGACTAAATTTTCAAAATTGGTACGATATACCAATCAAAATCATATACTCGTGTTTATACCATATACCAACTTTGGTAAATGCATTTGATACGATTGGTACGTGGTTGGTTCATTGGCCACCACTAAAGTCTTAAACAGCATTCCCCAATCCTTCGCTATAGCTATTGAAGCCCCCAAAACACACTCACACGCACTCACACTCTCTCTCTCTCTCTCTACTTCAATTTTCATGGTGGATCGCATCAATGGAATGGATTCAATATTATGGCTACATCCACGGGCTCGCCTTTCTTCAAGCCAATAAACACCATTTTCGTCTAAAACCTGTAAGTTAATTCAAATTTCTGCCATTGTATTTGTGGTTCTATTCTATATTTGATTGAAATTGAAATTGATTGTCTGTTCTCTAAGATGCATGCTAATGTTTTGTGCTTAACTATACATATGCCGTATTTGATCGGATTTACCGTTACAAAATGGCACCATTACCATACAAACAGTACAATTGAGTCAAATTAGGTCAGTAAGTTCAGTTTATTAGGTATGTGGGTATCATCGAGGCGGAATCATATACTTTTAAAGTAATCTTAAGAACTAGGGCGAACCACACACTTGTGTATTTACTTATGTATGAGATTTTGCCTAAAAACCTAGTTATGAAACTTTGTTGTTGTTGCTTACGCTGTATTCTGCAACCCTCCTGTAATTTGTGCCTTATGAAAACAACGCTAGTGCATTTGGCACCATGGAGATCCATTATGATTCATGACTAACCTAGCATTTAGAGAATGCTAAATTGGCACTTACTCCCTCCGTCCCAAACTAAACACTAGTAAATGTGAATGCATGGGGATTAAGAAAATAGTATGTTGGAAAATTAAGTGTTGTGAGTGGGTAGGAGAGAGAAAATAAGTTAGTGGATAGTTGTTGTGAGTGGGTAGGAGAGAGAAAATTGAACATTTTTAGGTAAGTAGCAATTAGTATGGGACGCTTAAAACGGAAATACGTGGCGATTAGTTTGGGACGGAGTGAGTATATCTAATATACTATATCATACTATGTTCCTAGTGCTGTGTTTATAACGCCCTGCCTCGGATAAGCAAAATCCCGAATCTGTCCCGCCAGCCCCGTTTACTATATAACGCTAAAAAATGATTACTAATTCATAATACAACGCTAATTTTTTCCTTTATTGCATAAAGAAAAGTGTAATACTGTATAAAAATAAAAAAAAATACATTGAATCATTATATGTAAATAGGAGTGATTAATATTTTATTTTTTTTGAAAGAAAGATTATTAATACTTGAAAAAATATTAGACAAAAAATTATATATTAGGAAGGGCGGTCAAACGGACGGGTTCAATGTAATCCCAAACCCGGAGGGTCTAGAAAAACCCTTCTCAAATCCTACCTATTAGGGGCGTGTCAATGCGGGTTTGGGACGGGTTCGGGTTTTTTCCCCATCCCTACACTCGCTCGCCCGCTCTCTAGTAGGGGTGTAAATGGTTCGGTTTGGGGGAATTTACGGACCGAACCACTAGTCATCGGTTTGGGATAATCCCAAACCGAACCGAACCATGAAAAAAATTCAAACCGAACCAAACCAAACCGCTATGTTTTGGTTCGGTTTGGTTCAAACCGCGGTTCAATTGTGTGGTTCAAACCGCGGTCTAGACCGTGATTTAGACTACGGTTCAAACCACGATTCAAACCGTAACTCATTATTTGTTTGAATTTTCCGTGATCACGGAGTAAGAGTGAAAGATGCGTGTCTTTAAGGGGAAAGTCAGAGGAAGAGAGAGGCCGAAGGAAGAAAAACACTTTACAATATCGATCTGGGAGAGAACTTGGTTTTTCATGTGTCACAATTAAGATAACAAATAATGAAATTAATACTTGAATAAGATACAAAATATGGGTTAAAATTAGTCAATGTAATGTTTTTTTTTATTGGTACAACAATAAATACTAATAAATATATGATTTTTTTTTAAATAAGATACAAAATGGGGGGGGGGGGAGAGGTTAGGATAATTAGTTTATGTTATGTGGTTTGGTTTGGCGGTTCGGTTTGGTGGTTTCAAACCGCGGTTTGGGAGGTCAAACCACAAACCAAACCGAACCAAGTGGTTTGTCAATATTTGAGACCGAACCGAACCATTCGTGCTTGAAAACCAAACCGCATGGTTTGGTTCGGTTCGGTCTCAAACCGCGGTTTGAACCAAACCACTTACACCCCTACTCTCTAGTTCAATTTCCATGGTGGATCACATCAATGGAATGGATTCAATATTATGGCTACATCCAAGCCAATAAACACCATTTTCGTCTCAAAAAACCTGTAAGTTAATTTAAATTTCTGCTATTGTATTTTGTGGTTCTTCATTTTATAGTTGATTGAAATTGAAATTGAAATTAAAATTGATTGTCTGTTCTGTAAGATTCATGCTAATGTTTTGTGCTTAGCTATACAAAGGCCTTATTTGATCGGATTTACCGTTACAAAATGGCACCATTACCATACAAACAGTACAATTGAGTCGTATTAGGTCAGTAAGTTCAGTTCATTAGGTATGTGGGTATCATCGAGGCGGAATCATATACTTTTAAAGTAACCTTAAGAACTAGGGCGAAACACACACTTAGGGATGGCAATTTCACCGAACCCGACCCGTTTCCGAAACGTTTCGGCCCGAGCGGGGCGGGTTTGGTAACCAAATTCAAAAACCCGACGGGTTTGGGTCCGGGTTTGGTAACACCAGTCGACCCGCCCGAACCCGACCCGCATGCTTAGTTCATGTAGGGTTTTCCTATTCTACCATTATACCACTCCATTATTGCCCCCATACTTGGTATATATTAAGTCCTCTTTGTTGAAGTCTTAGTTAAAAACTTAAATTTTTTTGTATGTTGGAAATGGGCAAAGCCCAAATAGGATGAAGTTATTGATGAAGCAAAAAAAAATTGTTGTTGTGTAGTCGGGCCGGGTTCGGGCGGGTACGGGTTTGATGACCTTCGGGTCGGGTCGGGTTGAATGATATTTTGCTCGGATCGGGGCCGGGCAATCCCACCCCGTACCCGACCCGTTGCCATCCCTACACACACTTGTGTATTTGCTTGTGAGATTTTGCCTAAAAACCTAGTTATGAAACTTTGTTGTTGTTGCTTATGCTGAATTCTGCAAGCCAGTGGCGGAGCCAATGGGGGCAAAATGAATCTTAGTGTATTTTTTTCTTTTAAATCAAGGGGGGCAAGTTATAAAAAATTACACTAAACCCCCATAATTTAGAAAATTTGCACTAGAATTTTTTTTTGTTCAAACCAATGGGGGCAATAGCCCCCCTTAGCTCCTTCCTAGCTACGCCTCTGCTGCAAGCCTCCTGTAATTTGTGCCTTATGGCAACCACGCTAGTGTATTTGGCACGGTGGAGATTCACTATGATTCACGACTAACCTAGCATTTAGAGAAAGCTATATTGGCACTTACTCCCTCCGTCCTAAACTAATCGCTACTAAATATGAATGCATGGGGATTAAGAAAATATGTTGGAAAATGAAGTGTTGTGAGTGGGTAGGAGAGAGAAAATAAGTTAGTGGATAGTTATTGTGAGTGGGTAGGAGAGAGAAAATTGATCATTTTAGGTAAGTAGCAATTAGTATAGGACGCCTAAAACGGAAATTAGTAGCGATTAGTTTGGGACGGAGTGAGTATATCATACTATGTTCCCAGTGCTGCTGTGTTTAGTTGTCCCTACGTTTCCTTACCCATCTTTATATTTCAATAAATGAATTCATTACTGTGAATTTTCGTTTGTTAGGGTAGATATGTTTGAACAAAAAGCCCACGAAACAGCACCTCAACTAAGAACCTTTAGGTGCCCTTTTGGATGCCTAAAATATGTAGTGATACGACTTTATACTTGCTTTCAGTGATTGAAGGCCAAGAATAACGTCATTTCGTTTATGATATTTGGACTTTATAGTTATGATGATACTCAAGTAAAATATGTCATTAGTATTGCTTCACTTACTACTACAAATAACAGAAGGATCAGAAAGCTGATAAGGTCTAGATTGTTTCTTCCTAGTAACCAAGAAATCAAGTGAATAGGAAACAGATAGAATGAAAATGGCATAGCTTAGTTAGTTTGTACTCCCTCCAGTCCAAAATACTTTTTCGTTTTATGGGTTTTCATCAATTTTAAGAAATGCAATTTTTACTACTCCCTCTGTCCCATAATAAATGTCACATTTTACTTTTTAGTCCATCCCAAAATAATCTCGCGTTTCTAAGTAAGGAAATAGTTGTAGTGCACATTTGTTGTTGCTTATGTTGTATTCCTCCTGGCAACCACGCTAGTGCATTTGGCACCTTGGAGTTCCATTATGATTTTTGACTAACCTAGCATTTAGAGAATGTTAAATAGCCTCTTATATCATACAATGTTCCGAATGTTGTGTGTAGCTTTCCCTAAGTTTCTTTACCCATCTTTATATTTCAATAAATGGATTCATTTGTGTGCAAATTCTCTTTTGTTAGTGTAGATAAGTTTGGACCTAAAGTACACAAACCAGCACCTCAACTAAGAACCTTTGGACACCTAGCATATGTAGTGTTAGACTTTATACTTGCTTTCAGTGATAAAAGGCTAAGAATAACATCATTTCGTTAGTGATATTTGGACTTTTGATGATACACCAATAAAATACTCCCTCTGTCCCAAAATGATAGTCCCCCTATTTTCATGGGTTTTACGAAAGAACTTTGATCAAAATAACAGAATGATCAAAAGCTTATCAGGTCTAGATTAATTCTTCCAAGAAACCAAGAAATTAAGTGAACATGAAACATATAGAATGAAAATGGCATAGCTTTGTTTGTTTTTACTCCCTCCAGTCCAAAATACTTTTCGTTTTATGGGTTTTCATCAATTTTAAGATATGCAATTTTTACCACTCCCTCTGTTCCATTATAAATGTCAGATTTTCCTTTAATCCGTCCCATAATATCTCGTGTTTCCAATTAAGGAAATAGTCGTAGTGCAATTCTACCATTATACAAGCGATGCACAACCAAGTAAAGCACATTCCTTAAAACGGTTGACAAGTCAAATGCGACGTTTATTATGGGACGGAGGGAGTACAATTATATAAAGGAATACCGAAACTACACTTATTAATTGTCTCTCTACCACACAAGTACAACCAATTCAATGGAACAAGTTCCAATGTTGGGATAAAAGTGGGGTCTAAAGACTTCTAGCCCAAAAACGTCAAGTATTTTGGACCAACTTTTATGTCCAAAAGCGACAAGTATTTTGACCGGAGTGAGTGTATTAGGAAACCCTTTGGTTGAACCAAGCGTAAAGCATGTTCAGGAAGTTTGAAATGTAAAAACGATAAGGACTTAAAAAAGTTGTTACTTTAACTTTCTAAAAGTCGACCCTCCATTGTAAGATTCTAGTAGTTAGTGTTCATTTCACAACAAAGTAGAGAGAGAGTGAGAGAGAATGTGTTAGAGAAAGTGCGAGTAAGAGAGAAATTTGTGGAGCATGCACCAAATAACATTTACCAAGGAGATGATGGTTGATAGACATAATTATGGAAGGTATGATTGGAAGAGTAGGATGAAGTGTGTCAAATATAGAAATATGAAATTTAGTTTGGGAACACTCAAACCGGAAATGATTACGTTTATATTGCGACGGAGGGAGTAAATGACATGCGAGAGTTAGGATTAAGGAGAGGTCCATAAATTGCATGACATTAATTTTGCCGTATTAACTAGTAGAAGGTACTGAAGGTATATAAACTTACCAGATCTAATTGTTCAGAATATCATGCACCTGGCATATTATCACATTTGTTGGTTCAAGAAGAAATTGTACTTTATTTACATGCCTTGACCAAAATCTTGCGAGAATGTTAAACTCATAGTTGACACACTTTTAAAAAAGAAAAGATAAGAAGAAGAGACTGAATACCGATTTTTTGAATGCAAGCCTCGATCATCTTCTTCTGTTACGTGTCACTATCTCATGGAATGTCCAGCATTGGTTCCCCGACTGTAGTCTTCTTGTCAGCCTGCTCTTCATAAAAAAGATGTCCCTTGTGGAAGTAGAAGAAGAGTCTTCATTTTTCTCCTTTTCTCCAAGAAAAAGCTTTTTCTTTCCGTAAAGCATGTCATGGATCTTCTTCACCATGAATACTGCTGGAATTAGGACTAGGACATAAGTCAAATCGAGCAAGAACACAAACCAGAAGCTGGAAACTTTTAGGGAGAACATAATTGTTATGAAGAAATGAGGGACAAACAGCTTCATCATTAAAACGAAAGCCATGAAGAGACAAACTCCAAGAAACAGCACAATCTCTGTGAAACCAGCTGTATACTGGCTGTCTGGTGCTTATATGGATTTGACAATTGCCATCATGCTTACGACAAACACCTCCGCGATAAATGCTATGTAGTAAAACCCTAGCGGTAGTGTGTTGGGAGCTGATATGATATTCAGAATGGTGAATGTTACTGTTCCAGCTTGATGCTCTGGTGGGAACATGTTGCGGTAATTGCCAAGGGCTGCAAAGGCCACTCCAGCCATGAATGCTAAAATGGTCTGTTCAATCGTCAGTGGTCCAGTGTTGTTTGGCATATGTTGCTGGTGATACCTTTGTAAACTTTGGAAATATCTCGCTGATTCAGTTAGGTCAAGGGTCAACATCTGTAAAATCTGCATTATTTTTAATGCAAACTATTATTCAAGAAATACGATGTACAATTGGCGGAAAATATTTGCCAATCCATTGATAGTTTCGGGAGAAAGGTGAGAGGGAAAAACACCTTCATGCTATAATAGCGTAATCGATAATGGAAATGCATCTCCCGCTCCCCCTAATGAAAAAAATTGAAGGTTGTTTCTGAATTCCTTTCATGCCCTACCACTTTCTTATTTTCATTTTAATAAATCAAAAAGTTGTAACCATAATAACAAAAATGCATCGGATGTACCATGTGTGATGTGTCATTAATGTTGAAAAGGCTGCATCTCCATTTGACGATAGATGTACGTTACCCTAGATGATGAAGAACCTTACAAAGGGTAGTACAAGGTTTCAAGCTTTTTGTATCATGGAACTCAAGCCCTAGCAGAAGTGGGAAAAACAGATTTTTCCTGTAAGGGAGGGATGGATACCAAATAACTATTAGCCGATATTTTAAGATGGTTAATTGGTTATTTCAAGATATATTATGAGAATATTGGTTAAGGATCAATCACAAAGATATTGTAGATATTGTCAAATATTATTCAAATATTTACATTAGCCGATATTTGGGATGGTTATTTCAAGATATATTATGAGAATATTGGCTAAGGATCAATCATAAAGATATTGTAGATAGTGTCAAATATTATTCAAATATTTAGACTAGAATAGGGAGGCATAGTTTACCTAAATTAGTTAGCATTGTATCTATATATTGTACATACTGAGAAGAGGAATATTATCAAGGAAAATTCTCCATACCTATGTTTTCCATCTGTGCCATATTCTAACATGGTATCAACCTAAACCTTCGATCCAGAGGATAGCCGTACCTTCTTTTTGCTTTCTTTTACGTTTCCCTGTTCTCAGCCTCCATGGAAAACATTCGGCCTCCATGGAAAACACTCCGAACTCTGGTTCCTCATCTTCTCTCACAAACAACATGTCCTCTCCGTCCTCTTCCTTTCTTCCCATTTTTTACAACCCCACCGCCATTTTGGGCCAAACCTACCTCACAAAAGAAAATTATATCAACTGGGCTAACCTTTTCAAAAGCCTTCTTTCACACCTACTATTCCTCACTCTCGGCTTTCGAGTCACGACGGTGAGTTGCTCTCTGATCCTACTACGTATCGCAGTCTTGTGGGCGGTCGATAGTATATTACTCTTATTCGACAGGACATCGCTTTTTCCGTTAATCAGGTGTGTCAATTCATGCATCAACCTCGCAACTCGCATTTAATCGCTGTTAAATGTATTCTCCGGTTAATCCATGGAACGATTGATCTCGGTCTTACATTTCACCATTCTTCCAACTTCTCTATTCGTGCATATTCCGATGCCGATTAGGCCGGTGACCCTGATGATCGTCGGTCAACAACGGGTGCTTGTATCTTCATTGGTCCAAATATTGTCTCTTGGATGGCAAAGAAGCAATCTCCTGTTTCACGATCCAGCAGTGAAGCTGAATATCGCGCCCTTGCCACGACAATTGCAAAACTTCGATGGTTCTCCTTATTTCGTGAGCCGCGCCTTCCGTTTTCACCACCCTCACTGTTTTGTGACAACCTCTCTTCCCTCCGTATGGCTTGTAACCCTATCTTTCATGCTCGTACCTGACATATCGAGATCGACTATCATTTTATTCGGGCGTGGAGAATATGACACGGCCGTGCACGACGGCTAGAGAGCCCGATCCATTTTTTTTTTCCATATTTCAACAGTATCTCTTCCAAGGTAGACTTAGGGTTTCTGTTGGGTATGCTTATTATAAACCACTCCTATTACCTTAAATTTGATTGATCCCATGACTTAATTTTTTACTCTGTAGACTTTAGGATATATTGTAAGAAGTATTTGTACTTCATTTAGAATATTCCACTTTTTAGTTTGATAGGTTCAGTAGATTAGGACCCTCAATTTTTGTAAGTCTGGAGATATGTGGCAAGGCAGAACCTACCACATGAAATGCTTGCCGCGTAGCAATGTCTGCCGCATGAGCTAGTCTGCCACATGAATATTCTTGCCGCATGACTTAAACATGCCACATGCTATTAAGTCTGCCGCATTGATCAAGCTGCCGCATGGATCAACCCTGCCGCAAGTAACCATAGTTGAAGAAACTCAAGTTTGGTTCAAATTAACCATGGTCAAGCTAGTATCCAAAACCTTGGTTAGTTTAGAACGTTGCAAAATTCAAATTTCAAATTTGAATACAACTGCCATCCAACGACTACATCAGTACAGTTGGACCACCTCTACTCTGCAACAAAAGGACAACTCAGACTGAGCTCCAATCAGAATTCAACAGCTCATTGTCCTTCAACTTGGATCCCAAGATTTTCAAACGGCTAGTTTCTCATTCAAGGCTATAAATAGTCCTTGAGTTCTTCATTGAATAGAGCTGAGATTCCAAGAGAGAAATTGCTGTTGAAATTCTTGGTGATTGAAGTTCATATTCAAGATTTCCAGAAACCTTCGAATCTTCAAGCATAAACCTACAAGTCTTCAACAACTCCAGAAACCTTCATCTACAAATCTCAAGCCTTGTAAACACACAAGATTCATTAGGCTCTAAAATCATATAGATTATATAGAGATTTTGATTCTTACACACACACTCACCCCGATTGATCAATCACATAGATTGCATCATTAGGGATACACTGGTCTAAGTCTAGGATTTGTTCTTCATAGAAAATAGGTGTTGATTCAATGCTTCATCTCTGTAATCTGTACTCAAGAGAATCAATATATACCTCATTCAAAATCCAAGACTGACCATCTTGGTAAAGGATGTAGATCTTTTAACAGATCGAACCTTTCTAAATCATTGTGTCATTTACTTACTGCTCTTTATTTTCTGCTCTTTACTTTCAAGTCTTGTTCTTATTGTTCTTTATTGTTCATATTAATTTTGTTTGTCGTTTAGTGTTTTGATCTTTTCAGATACTTAAATTATTGTGAATTGTGTTTGTTTGTTCTCCTCACTGCCTAAGCTAAAATCTGACTAACTTATCATTTGCTAAAACTTCTAAGACAACAACTTTCAATCTCTTAACCTACCGCATTATATCTACCGCACTCAAACCTACCGCAATCAATCCTACCGCATTCTAACCTACCGCACTATTTCATTCAAAAACAACTCTAACTTGTTTCATCGAAAACTTCCGCTGTGCATTTTACACTTGACCGCGTGGTTTGTTATCGACCGCAAAAGTCAAGTTGTAAGCATAAGGTTGAATTTCAAAAAAGGGTTGAAATTTTAAATAGGCTATTCACCCCCCCCCCCTCTAAGCCTCTTTTCATACCCTTGTTGTGTCTTTGGGACCAACAGTTTCCTTGTATACTATACCTATATAAACATATTTTCGACCATTATATTGTGTGCTTGTTGGAGAGAGCTAGGCTACACAAAAGAGAGCCACGAGTAATGTCAAGGAGGGGACCGGGTGCTTAGGAGAGTCACGGGGGGCGATCCTACAACCCGACCATGACCGTGTTGTGTGTGTGTTCTCGGAGAGGAGAGATAATATATGTGAAAGGTTGTTCTTGGAGAGTAGCCATGTTTAGATCTTAGTGATTGCTTGTACAAAGTTGTAACAATCTTCATATATTATTATAGTGATATCCTGGCTAGGTGCCCGCAGATGTAGTCATGTGTTGACGAACTGGGTTAACAAATCTATGGTGTTATTTCTTTCGTATATTTCATGTTGATTAATTCTCCCTATATTAGGACGACTAGTTTGGGCTAGGCGAATATGTGAGATCCCCTCAAAATTCCCTATAATTGGTATCAGAGCCTGATTTGGGAGATCCAAGGGGTGTCTAGATTTGATTGTAACAGAGGCTGCAGAAAATCAAGATTCAATTGTATAGATCTGAAAGAGT
The DNA here is from genome assembly GCA_026119855.1 of Campanula takesimana. Classification (NCBI taxonomy): domain Eukaryota; kingdom Viridiplantae; phylum Streptophyta; class Magnoliopsida; order Asterales; family Campanulaceae; genus Campanula; species Campanula takesimana. Next base: position 635,524 of record JAOWBW010000620.1, read on the forward strand.
AATGCATAGGTGCATGCGGAAGCTGATTCAGATGGTTCAGATTGGAGGAATTAATGGTAAGGAAGTTGCGGAAATTCATTCATAATCATATAATTATGGCATAGATCGAAGATGAGATTTGCAGAGATCCAGAGATCTAGATGGATCGCAAGTGTTCTTGGGATTGTGGGCCAGTCAACTTGGGTCAGAGAAATTTGCTTTGTGCGAATTTGGGCGATTGAGCGAAAAAATATGAAAGAAGAGGAGAGAGGCATCAGGCACTTGCGGAGGCAATCGACGATGCAGGAGATTGACATGCATAGCGAAGGAGGTCGCAGATGCCTTAATCCTTTGTGGACAACAGTCAGTGGTGGGTGTTAGACTCTAGTGCTCCAGGCACTGCCGAAGGAGTCAACTGGTGAACAATTGCAAGGGGAGGGAGATGATGAGTCGGGATACAGAGAAGACTGCTTTGCAATGGCGTGTGAGAGAGTGGTATAAGCCGGTTTGACCACGTGGGAAGAGGAAGACTTTTCTCAGAACGACAGATGGGAGCGACCGGTAGTAAGCTCAAAGTGATTAGGAGAAAGGAGAAGATGTTGTACACTACCTGCAACAACATTATTCGCTCGGGTGGGAGTAAGAGGCTTGTTGATTGTCCTGTTGGTGGAAAAAGGAGAGCCATCAATAAACGACATGCTAGGGTGGAGAGGTGACTACTCATAGTTGGCCAACACGGAGAATGAGTCACAGTACCTAACAGAGAGCAAGAAAAACCACGAGCAGTCGATGCAAGAAACAAGGGGAGACCATGTTTCATGGAGAGGCAATGCGAGGAAAGTGGGCTTAGAGGAGAAAGCGAAGACGGACTCGCAAAGAAATCATTGGAGCAGTTGATTTGGAAAGTCAAGAGGGATCTGTCACAGAGAGGTTGAAGCGTTCGTTTGCCCCTTATTACTTGACTGTGGAGGCTCATGATGGGGGAGCTTAGTGCTCGGTGTTGTCAAGTCTACAATATATGGAGGTAATCTTCAAATGAGAATTTGACGGGTCGGTTACTATGTTATGGTTAGGGGTGTAAATGGTTTGGTTCGTCCTTAGTCATCGGTTTGAGAAAATTTCAGACCGAACCGAACCACAAAAAAGTTCAAACTGAACCAAATCAGACCGCTATAGTTTGGTTTGGTTCAATTTGGTTCAGACTGCGGTTTTGACCGTGGTTCAGATTGTGGAATATAGTTCTGATCGTAGTTCAAACCACCATTCAGATCGAGGTTCGTATCAGAATTTAAATCATGTTTTAGACTCTGTTTAAAAGACAAAAATCCGGAGGAAGAAGAATATTTAATGAATAAAGAAGCCGAAGGCAGTGAGCACACTACATAACTTTCTTAACTATGTGCCTCAACGAATATAACACTCAATAAAATGAGTATTCAATAAGATGCAAAACAAGAGTTAGAAATGGTCTAATGTAATGTATTTTTTTTTTAATAATTTAATGGTAGATGTTACTTAACATAAAAATATATGACTAATATATGCGGTCTGGCAGTTCGGTTTGGTTCAGTCTGGCAGACCACAAACCAAACCGAACCACACGGTTTACCAATTTTTGAGACGAACCGAACCCCTCCTACTTGAAAACTGAAACAGACTGTATGGTTTAGTTTGGTTCGGTCTCAAACCGCGGTCTGGAAAGAACCGCCTACACCCCTAGTTATGGTTATGGTTTTAGTCTCCAGGTGAGATTGTTGGGAGTGGAACCTTAAAACAGTGAGGAAACAAGGAGAAGAGGGGGTCCAAATCAAAGGAGTTTGGGTTGATATCGAAAGGAGGATAAAGGAAGCAAAATCGGTTACAGGGGTGACACGGCCATTCTCTGTGGAAAGCACGACCATCTAGAGGTGTGCGGCTCCACAATCTAGTGATGTGCTGTCGTCTAGTCGATCAGGAAGTTGGTGTCGGTTTTCTGGGCTGAAGCCCGGCCGTGCAGAATATGACACGGTCGTGCACGACGGCCAGAGACACCAATCCGTTTTTTGGTTTCCTATTTCAACAGTATCTCTTCCAAGGTTAGACTTAGGGTTTCTTTGTACACCTATATAAACATAGTTTCGACCAGAATATCGTGTGCTTGTTGGAGGGAGCTAGGATACACAAAATAGATCCACAAATAATGTCAAGGAGGGGGCCGGGTGCCTAGGAGAGCCATGGGAGGCAACCCTACAACTCGGCCATGACCGTGTTGTGTGTGTTTTTGGAGAGGTGAGATAATATATGTGAGAGGTTGTTCTTGGAGAGTAGCCATAGTTAGATCTTAGTGACTGCATGTACAAAGTTGTAAGGATCTTCATATATTGTTATAGTGATATGTTGGCTTGGTTCCCCTAGATGTAGTCATGTGTTGACGAGCTGGGTAACAAATCTATGGTGTTATTTCTTTCGTGTATCTCATGTTGATTGATTCTCCCCATGTTAGGGCTGCTAGTATGGGCTAGGCGGATGTGTGAGATCCCCCAAAATTGCCTACACGCAGGGCCTAATTGACTCAGGTGCTTAGTGTGCCAGTTAGTGATGCATTCATAGCGGGTCGAGTGTTTGATTCGGGTTGTTAGCAAAATGTCTTTATTTCATAAGCCTTCAGCTCTTGCGGGGTACTCTGTTGGTGTCCTGTTATATACCCGCATGGAGTTCATGATAATGTGAGGGGGGGGGGGGGGTGCTTGTGCACATGGTAACAGGTAAGCTTGAAGACCTCTCTAATCACACTTGGTCAGAGGAACACATAATTTAAGAACTTTAGTAGACGATACAATTAACATTGAATGATAACAAGAATTAGTGCAAGCATTTTCTTCTCCTAGATAATTCCTACACACATTAAGCACCTTGTTCAGGTTTGAGCAGTCATCACAACACATAGTAAAAGCACTTTCTACACCAAATGGAAAATGATCCTTCACACAGTAGAACATATTTTATACTGTTATTTTACAAGTTTGCATTATAAGGTAAGTACTACTCGTACTTGATATATCAACACACAGTTAGGCAATAAGGCACAATTAACGAGACAGAATGGGTTGGCAAAGTCAGGGAACGCACCTGGTTTTGTTTAGTAGCGATGGCAATGTCGAATACACTGTTGCCTTCATTGTCTCTCCAGCTTAATAGTGAAGAGCAATCCTGCTCAAGGCACTGTTGCATCAAAAACCGAAGACAGCCCACCTGCCCCTTTTTGGCTGCAACGTGAAGAGCAGTTTCATTCGAAGGAGTACGCTCCTTCAATGAATCTGGGCATGCCATGATCAACACCTTCAAAACTTCCACTCTCCCGTTTGCTGCAGCAATATGAATAGGACTTCTGCCTAGATTGTCTCTCACAAGACAAAGATTGAAGTTAATGTTGGCTAGCTCTGTCGCAATCCTAACTAACCCATGTTCACAACTTATGTGCATAGCTCCACGCCCATCTGGGGTTTTGGCCCAGACGAGTTCCGGTTTCAACCCGAGGATCTCCACCACAAAGTCGCAGCTATGGTACTCAAGTGCGAGAAATAGCAGCATAGCCAGAAACTGGTAGCACTGTGGCAGGTAAGGTTCAAGTTTTAGCTTTAAGTTGGTGGTATCATTTTTCATGGCAGCTTGTTTCAGGTCTTGATGATTTTCCATTGGCGGTCCGGCACTGGTTTGAGACACGAGTGCCTGATTTGGTTGGGTTCTGGGAAGGTGGAAGCTGGTCAGGAGGATGATTTCTGTGTGTTGTTGAAGCAGAAGTTAAGGTCCAAAACAGGATGAGATGTTATGGAAGATAACCAAATGTCCAAGAATTTACAGGTGAGTTTCCTTGGACATTACCATGAAAAGGTTTGTGTTGGTTCATTCATCTTTCTTAGTAGCTGACTACATATTTACGTTCGGCTCTCACCCCCACCCACACTTCCAACCCCCCCTCCCACACACACAAACACACCCACACTCCCAACCACCCTCCCACATACACAAACACACTGTCAAGCCCCTTAGCAATGTATACGATTCACCCTCAAACATTGGTCTCTTTTTGGTGCGTTTTAAGATGGTCTTATAATATATACTCCCTCCGTCTCACTATGTTTGGCCACTTTTGACTTTTGATGGTCAACACAAGTGAACTTTGACTACATATTAATGTCAAATTAATTATTCTAATTAAATTCTAAAAATTGCTATTGATAGATATATAAATGATTTATCAATAACAATTTTTAGACATTGATTAGGATGATTGGATTGACATTAATGGTTAGTCAAAGTTCACTAATGTTGACCATCAAAAGTGGCCAAACATAGTGAGACGGAGGGAGTATATATATATTTTTTATTTTTTATAATATAAAAGTCAGGAAGTTGACTAAAAAATCATTTTTAGTGATACATATGCATAATTATCCTTTATGAGCGCATCATATCATACTTTTGATTTGCATACAAATACCTTTTGCGATTAACTATAAATAAATTTTTGGGTTAGAAACGTAGGGAGCACAGTTTGCAAGATTAGCAACTTTTATTCCGGGTCAGTCCAATAACCATTTTAACTCCGTACTTAATTAACTTTAAGGGCTCGTTTGGTAGCCTGATTAGAGCTGGATATGATTATTAGTCCAATAATCTTGGTGTTTAGTAGACTAAATGCAATCCGATTAATAATCCAATGTACAATTCAAATAAGCTTCTTATCCACTCTTATCTCCTCTAACCCCCTTCATATCTACCCATAAAAAAGGGTGGTGTAATTAATACACCGATTAATAATCTTCCGACTATTAATACAGGCTAATCCTATCAGGCTACCAAACGAGCCCTAAGTGTTATAGGTTGGTTATAAATATCCATCTACACAAAATTCAAAATGTAACAAAATTTGGAGCATGAAGTTCAAGTTTATACTTGTTGATTAGTTATTTCATTAGTTAATGACAGATTATGAGCAGTCGAAAAATTGTCAACTAAAATTTTGAACTCTAAAATATTGCGACTTTTTTTTTATTAAAAATGGTTTTACTACCATTGTTCTTATTTAAAACTTGAACGCCCAAATGTGCAATACTGAAAGAGAGAACAAGCAAAAAAGTCAATAGTTGAGTTCATGAAATTGCATACAAGTTTCATGAGCAATTTTCCTGAGAAGCTACGCGTATTTTGTAAGTGAAGGGTCAAGTTCATTTTCAAGCCTTTTTCTAGGAAATTACCTTGAAATGAACTCCATCTTTATGAATATTTGTCCGTGACACACGCGATGCGTATGCATAAACTTACATTCATACCTTATAATAATTCTTAAATTCATAATATCTAATCAAAAATACAGGATGGAGAGTTAGTAGGTAATTTTTAAATGTAAGATTGTGGATAGTTTCTTACAGGAAGTGGGTAATTTACACCATCTTTGATGGGAAATAAAAAGAAGAGCAGAAAAGTACCATTGAATTCATGGGAAATAAAAAGTAGAGAAAGAGTCCCTTTGGAGCTTTTAGTTAAATTCCATGAAATTTACACCATCTTTGATGGGCAATTACCATGAAAAAGTAGGTCCAATTGTAGGTGGCAGATCACATATCAGACCCCTTGTCTTCTTTTCTGTGAAGTTACTCAGAAATAAACCCATCTTTATGCAAAAGTCACAACACTGTTCTCTTACTAATTCATCTGTATTTTGGAGTAAAATATATATGGGCAATATTGGAAATTTTTTATTTCTAAAAAAATGAGTTTCTGGGTCTTCATCAGATTAGGAGGAGACCCTGGTGTAGTGTTATTTCCAGGCAAGTACACATACAGTGACAGAGTAGTCATGATTAATTATAACCAAAACTTCTACCAGATAGAAGAATATTAATTTGCACCCTTTATAGGGGAAATCAGAAATAAGCGTTCACACTACTCTTGCACAGTTCCTATGGCTGCCCATGAAGTTTTCTTGAGTTGTGCAACCCGTGACACTCGCAAAAGCTTCACTGGAATGCTCGAAGCTGCGATCATGAAAGTTTTCCTTTCAAACCGAATCGAAGACTTGGTATTTAACACTTTTGTTGAACCTACAGAAAGATTTGATTCATCGGGGTTGTACTGGGATGAAATTGATGATATCGCTGATCTGAGTATCATCAGTCATGGGTGGGAAACGTTATATAGTGATTTCAATGCCTTTAATATCGAAAAGTTAATGGTTTCCAGTGGATATGGATCTGTTTACAAAGGAGAGCGTGGTATGGGAAATATGCCAAACTGGAAAAAGGCTTTGGTTGAAGTTGTGACTATGGATGCGATTACGATTGAACTCATCAGAAAGTTAGAAGCTAAAAGGGTAAATGAAATTTCCAGTGCTGTGTTTTGCTTTTATGTGGATAGTTTCCCGAATTTGCAAAAGAAAAAGGGTGTTACTTGTAAAGTTGCTGGTTCTGATGCTGTTAGTGCACCCCTAAATATCTCGATTTGTGGTGAGTATACAAGTTTCATTCGCAAATGGGGAAACCTTAAACTCTTGGATATGCATCATGCCTCTTCAACTAGACATCCCCAGGCATGTTTCCTTTATCTTTCTTCTAATTTTCTATTTTCTTTCGCTTTGCTTTTTCATTTTCTTACTTCCTTGACTGCAGTAAAGTTACATTGAAAACATTTGTCAACGGGAATGAGCAACTGGTTTTGCAAAATCTGGACAGACCTATAATTTGTTCCTAACTTTTCACATTCTCGGGTTATATGGATTTGAAATGAAAGAAGTGAAATGTTATGTGTTTGTGTTCGTACAAACCATGGGAAACAAAGACACCCGAAAATATTTTGAAGAACAATTAATAAGATTGCTATTTAGATACACACTGGTAGAGTAGGATCCGTTAAGGAATTGGCAGAAGAGGCATTTCACTATTTAAATGCAGACATCAAGAACATAGGGACAGTTCTTTGGGCTAGAAGATAAGCTAGCTGCTAATATATGCCTTATCACACTCATCCGAATCATTTCCATTGTGACTACTTGGAGGACATCCATTGAATATTTCGGAATTGGCCCTCCTAATAAGCTTCAATATCATTCAAACTTGGTTTTAAATTGCTGTTAATGAAAACATGATACTTGAGACTTGCGAACCAAGGGTTGACACTAATTTATTTCAAAATCATCCGGAGGAAATCATAAACATCAATGTTATTCCGACTACGTGATTGTGGAAGAACCTCTTATAATTATTAAGCACTAATGACGATCTAGAAGTAGGGTGTTGTCAAACAGCTTTAGCTCAAGCGGCATCATATACATAGGGTGGAGCGTGCAAATGAGGGCAATTGCCCCCATTTGATTAAAAGCATACTAGTGCAAAAATTTCAAGGATTTTGGGGTCATTTAATTAAAAAAAAAAAAATACTAGTGCAAAATTTTCAAGAATTTTGGTTGTTGATCTTGTTGATTTTCCACATTATTGACTTGTTGGATAAAGAGACTTATGCAGATAAGGATGATCTAATGATTTTAAGGCTTGGTTTATTACAACAAATACACCTATATATGCAACTAGACAACTCTTTTAACTGATTTTTCTTTATTCTGCACAATTTCCTCTCCTTATCGCCTTCTACCTCTTCCGATTTAACCTTTTTTCTTTCTGTATCTTCTTGTAGCCATATTTCATGACGTATTCAAATGCACCAAAACTGACACTCCTTAACAATCAAAGGGCCTCCGAGTCTGAGGAAATTAGCTCTTTAAACTCAGGACGAATCATGGGTCTGGACACAACTCATAATTGGTATCGTGGCCTTTTTAAGAACATCATCAAAATGAACATGAACAAGCAATCTCCTCCAGCTCATCCGCCTCCTGAGAATAACATATTTCTCAGAAATCATCAAATGACTCGGGAAACGTCAATAATTAGTTTGCTTGTGACAATCTGCGTGGTAACAACTTTTGTAGCAGCACTCGGTTTGTCCTCCTCAACCTTCAAGGATGCTTACTCAACTAGCAAAGATTTGATCACAAGCCGCTTAATCATAGCTATGAACACGACAGTTTTCATAGTGTCATTGGTTATGGACATGTTCCTTCTGCAACAATCTACGTACAAATGGGAGCTTCAAATCACGTTGTTTGCACTCTTTGGCGCGTATATATGTTTAATGAAAGTGATGATCCCTCAAGCAGCATTTCCTTTGTTCTTGCTCTCAGTTCCTTTTCTTTGCTTTGCTGCTGCTTAAGAAATCATTGCTCCTTGTATAAGGAAGGAGCAAATCCTTAATATTTCTGTCTCATATTACCATATTCTCTACCCTCGGCAGTAAAGAATCCGTATTTTGTTTTGTATGTTGTTTCCATGAATTTGAATTCTAGTAAACCCCTATCGTCCGCGTTTGGACTTCTGTAATAAAATATCGTGAAATGTTTGTGTCTTTCGCCCTTGACAAATATATGCGTTGTTATTATTTTTGTCCCATGGTATTTTGGGAAGTGGTGGCAGTAAGGATTTGTGATCTGTGCAGTCAGAGTAGTCTGTACAGAAGACGTAACTCATGTTACTGTAATCTTTTCAGTACGCTTAGTTTTGTGACAAGACAGGGTACTGCAAAATATGTCTATGTTACATACAAAAGAATGTTCATTTCCTGTATACATCAAAAGTTATGACAATACTACCCTTCAGGACAATGTCAGACCTTCAGGGAGAGTATAATTCCCAGCACCAGATGGTAAAAACCTTCTGCAAGCATACAATACTGCAGAATGGAATCCACTTGCATTGTCCATAAACACAAAGTGACCACTCTTAGGAACTCTTATAATCTCAAACGGAACCCTTGTCAAATTGCGTAATTCTTCTGCGCCTTTATAGTACATCCAATCGTCAACACCATATATAAACGTGGTCGGAACTTTCCATTTTGACGCACTTTGTACAAGTGGTAACCGAGCAAATGCACCCATCGAGAATATATACTTCAATGACAACTCCCCGCTAGATTTAGCCACTAGTGTATGGTACACGTAATCGGTCAATAATCTTGACTCGTTCAAAGTCAAACGATCACCCGTTGACTTTTCTCCGAATCTGGCAGTTGTGTACCTACGAACGAGTTTAGGGCCCCACGGGCCTAAACCTCTGACGACCGTCTGTGGAGTCAAATTAGCTTCCCACAGACGGTTCACAACTGCTCCGCGCCAAGTGGCGCGGAACTTGAGAAGGCGCTCGGATTTCTCATCTGCAGCGGATGAAAACCCAGCGGGTCCAACCAAGATCAAGTTCTTAACATGTTGTGAATACTTGAGAGCATATTTAGAAGCCACATATCCACCAAAAGAATGGCCTAGGAGGGTAAAATTGGTAAGATTTTTCGCCTTACGCCATTCCTCAAACGAGTCAACAAACCAATCCTCTGTTTCTTTAGTACTCTTGCACGTAAAATCCGGCCTGCTCGACCCGCCCCAACCAAGCTGATCAATAGCTATGACTTTGAAATGTTTCGCGAGTGCATCGAAATTACGAAAGAAGAAGCCTTGAGAAGCTGCGTACCCGTGTATCATTACAAGGGTAGGAGCGTCTTTTCGACCGTCAAAAGTAACAGTGTTGATGAACCTTTGCTCATTGCTTGAAGAACGAAACCACCTTACATTAGACCCCGGTGGACGGGACCCGATATTGACTTTTTCTTGTACATAAGAAGTGTTGACTAGAGAAAGAAGTCGTTTTTCGGATTCGATAATGTGATCTGTAGATGTTGGAATCCAACGAGGAATCGAAAGCCATAAACCAGTGCTGGTTTTGTCAGATGAAGTTGCTCCAGATATGGTTATGATCATCATCATCAATATGAATGTGGAAGAAAACATGATTATCTTGATGAATCGTCTCAACAATGTTGGTATACTTATCTTCTTTGCCATATTCTATATAGAACTGATTTCTCTTTTTGTTGATTAAATTTGATTTGAATCTGAAATCTGGTGTAAAAATAAAATAGATGTTTGAATTTTCTTAAATAAGGAGGGAGGCTGCAGCCTCTATAAATGGGTGCAAGTGCAACTGTGTAAAGTAGAAGACGCGCTTTTGTTTTACAACGTCAGGGGTGATGGCTGTGTGTGGTCTTCTGGTTGACTTTTAAATGTTTCTCTTTTCGGAAGCATCCTCCTTTGACTTGAGGTGAGTCCACCCATGCTAAAAAGTCAACAATGGAGGTTATACATATATACGTATATATACTCCCCCTCAGTCCCACTCGAATAGTAACAAATTTCAATTTAGATGTCTCAATAGAATTAGGACAATTTAATGAGTTGGTTTTGGGGGAAACTAGTTCCTCCATAAGTTATAAAAAGTCCACTTTTTAACCCTTTAACCCTAAGCCTTAAACCCTAAAGGGCTTAAACCCTAAGCTTTAACCCTTATAAAAACATGACTTTTTATAACTTATGGAGAAACTAGTTTCCCCCAAAAATTTCTCCAATTTAATAATGAATGTGTTTTATTTAATGAAACTCATATTCACACTCACAACAAATTTCCACTCATTATTCTCTACCCCACTTTCTCTCTCTTACTTCACTTTTCATACTTACAATACCTACTTCACTACCACTTTTTCCTTAATCCCAGTGTTCAACCAAAAAATTCTAATTGGAATGGGACGGAAGGATTATATATTTATATGTATATTGAGAGAGAGAGAGAGGGGATCTAGAAGACCTTTAGTTCCATACTTCCATTCCATCACACATGACGTTGATAAAAGCAAGAACGCCGTTCGCATACCATACTTAGCTTCCTGCGCACAATTGGCAAATCTTAAACATTACACACTCTCTCAAAACAATATAGTCCCTCCGTTCCAGCTCGCTTGTCACTTATTTCTATTTTGGTCTGTCCCAGCTCATTTGACACTTCCCAAAATAGCTTACTTTTTATAATTTAATATTCAATCTAACCCACCACTCATTCTCTCTATTCATTTTTCACCACTCAATTTATTCAACCAACACTATTATTTACCCCACTCATTCTCTCTCTTCATTTTCTACCACACACTTTCCTTATTTTATTATTTTTCCTTAGTTATTGTGCACACCTCTTGGGTGTCAAGTGAGGTGGGACGAAGGGAGTATACACACACATATATATATATAAAAGGCCGCGCTCCTGTGAGAACCATTTTAAATGAGAACCGTGAGAACCATTCATAACTGTTTGATTAAATACAAAATCAAAGATCCAGATTATAGATATATTAGATTTAGATACACTTTGATACAGTAGCTAATGTAACACCCCAACTTTCCACAACTATTAAATAATCATTAACTTGAATAAATCCTTAAATCAGAATGCCCAACGGCTACAAATAACCACAATTCAAACTTTAACTAACAATCAAACCCATAACGGCTAGTACAAGTCACTAGCTCAGAATGGTAACCAACGGAAATATAACGTTCAATTTAACTTAACTTAACTTAACGGAAACATATAACTACTAACTAACTTTAATCGAAAGTAGCTTCTACGCCGACGGTTCCTTGTGACATTTAGTATCCTTACTTATAACCTGGAAAAAAAATGAGGATGAAAGGAATGAGCGAACAATGCCCAGCAAGTTCATACGGAATCCCCTCGGGTACTAAGAGGAGATAACCGAAAGGAACGGTAACAAGAATTCACAACGAAAGGATAACTCAATGATCAAACAAACACTCAGTTTGAAAACATTTAACTTGATGAAAAATAATTCATTACTCAAAAACACGTGGCTTCAGAGACAGTTTCCAAAACACAACATTTTTCACACACTTTACTTTACTTCATTTAGGGATTAAGCACGCGTTGTACCCAGGGCTCGGGTTTCTACTGACCGCACCCAAAATCGGTATATCATGATAACCTACGTTACTTCATCAAGCAACGCAAAGGGGTCCACATGTTCATCTTGGAACTATGCATAACTGTAAGGGGTCCACTTATCCGTTTCGGGATTATGGATAACTGTAAGGGGTCCACTTATCCGTTTCGGGATTATGGATAACTGTAATCACTTTTCTTATTACAAAACTTCACTTTAAAGAGCTTTTACAAAACAAAGCTTAACTTTACAAATCTTTACTTGATCACTTTTTAAAAGTGTACATATCACTTTTTAGACACCAAGTCACAATACGAATCATACACATGATAACCCAATTGAACAACAACAATATCAATAGGGTGGATAACAAAGGACGGAAACATTCGCAGAACGGAATAGTTTTTAAAATATTATCTAGCCACATAGATAGTTTACTTTAACAAAACAGAGATTGGGAATCTTACACAAAGGATTGAAATCAAATACTACTAAGAGCGTAATCCCTTACCTTAGCTTTGCGATCACTAGCTTGATTACTCCGCTTGCACAAATCTACAATCATGCAAAAGCCTAACTTAGACACAAGTAAACACTATTTTACTTCCGTCCCAAATTACTTCTTTTTACTTGGTTAACCCTATGAATTAGTCATCTTTAACCTCTTTCATAGTTAACCTATATCCTTATGAATTACTAAAACACCCCTAGGGTTTTATTAATCAATTCCCAACTCTCAATTTCACTTTATGAATTACACACACTGATTACACACTTTCTGCACACACATACTGAGTACACCTACATACAGACACACCCACCCACTCTGATACACCCACACACTGATACACCCACCACTCTGATACACCCACACATACTGAATACACCCACACACTGATACACCCACCACTCTGATACACCTACACATACTGAATACACCCCCCCACACACACAGATACACCCACACACACTCACTGCACACACAGAATACACACACACAGTAACACGCACGCACACACTAACGCACACACACACAGCGCACGCAACACACACCAATACACGAACACACACACATATTTTTACTCCCTCCGTTAACTCTCTTTCCTCCTCCCAAATCAATCCTAAAACATGATTCTACGAATTGAATCGCCCGAACCCTAGATTTTTGTTTCTAGGTTTAGGATTAATTTGTACCGATCGAGATTGAAAACAAGACGAGGAAGACGAGGGAATGATTTTACCTTGGTTTGGATCGAAGAACTCGCTCTGTTCTCCTTCTCTCTCTCTGCCGCACTCTTCCTCTCTGTCTCTTTCTTCCGCAACTGCTCCCTCTCAGTCGCCGCTCCCTCTCTATTTCCCGTTCTTCTCTTTTTCTTTTGCGGTGGAATTAATAATAAGTTAGGGTAGGGTTTTTAATTTATACCCCTAAGCTTAAGTGAATCCTAACTGGGCTAGGATTTTAACTAGTTATTATTAAATAAAGACTTGGGCCTACAAACTTAACCCAATGGACTTATTTTAATTAAACAAGTCCACCCAATTAATAAAATGCAAAGTCAGGTTATTACAGCTAATTTTCAAAAATACAATTGGATACATTAGTTTTTAACATATGGTATCCAAGTGCAATTTGGATACAGTACTTATTTAGGTATTGTATCTAAATGCAATATCAAAGTTTATGTATTGTATCCAACTGTGATTTCATTGAACATAAAGAACAATTATGGAAAGGCGAATAAATCATTAAAACAATTGAATAATTACGGGACTATCAGCAGTCAGAAGAATGGAAAGATTGTCTTAATTCCGAATAGGAATATTCTCCGGTGGGTCTATCATAGCATTGTCATTTTAACTAGTTTCACTTTTCAAATTTCAACTACTCTATCTGTCTATCATAAGGTTGAACGATCATATTAAAACATAACCAGAATTATCAGCGTATAATAAATTGGGTTTGTTTATGCGGAGCCGGACATATTCACTTTCTCCGTCGGGTTGAAGGCTTGCACCGAGTTTGGGTTCATTGGTAGAAAATGTCAATGGTTCTTGTGATTCATGTGACTGGTGGTTGAAGGCTTGCACCGAGTTTGGGTTCATTGGTAGATAATGTCAATGGTTCTTGTGATTCATGTGACTGGTGGCTGAAGGCTTGCACCGAGTTTGGGTTCATTGGTAGAAAATGCCAATGGTTCTTGTGATTCATGTGACTGGTGGCTGAAGGCTTGCACCGAGTTTGGGTTCATTGGTAGATAATGTCAAAATGCCAATGGTTCTTGTGATTCATGTGACTGGTGGTTGAAGGCTTGCACTGAGTTTGGGTTCATTGGTAGATATTGTCAATGGTTCTTGTAACTCGTGTGACTATTGGCGGAGTTTAATTTACAGTTCGATTCATTTGTTTTTGTCTAAGCTTTATCCAGTTTGGTCTGGACTCGAGCAGGGTAGGACTTCAAAGATGATAAAATTCTCTCTATCAAAAGCACAGCTGCATTTTCAAGGTTCGAACTGTTTTCGTATGAAATACTATATGAGTCCTACTGTATAGAGGTTCCAGATTCATCTTGAGCACAACTAACTTATATAAACGATCATTGATTTGATAAGATAGCCCCCATAGAAGCGCAGAGCGGTATTCATATACAACAAAAAATTAAACAATATGAGCATTATTCCGTCAAATGCTAAATCATCAAAGAACAAATTTGTTACAAAATCCTTTATGCCAATATCAAACCTTCCGGCGGTGTTTGATTCTCCGGCACCGTCGATAGGAAACTCCGGCAAGCATATAACAATGCTGAATGAAACCCACTTGCATTGTCCATAAACACAAAATGTCCACCTTGAGGAACTCTTATGATCTCAACTGGAACCGGCATATCTTCACGCGCTTCTTGTGCACCTTTGTAATACATCCAATCGTCGACACCATATATGAACGTAGTCGGAACTTTCCATTCCGAAGCACGATGCACGAGCGGAGATCGAGCAAATGCTCCGATCGAGAACACGTATTTCAAGCAAAGCTCTCCGCTAGCTTTGGCCGCTAAAGTATGGTAGATGTAATCGGTCAACAATCTCGACTCCTCTTTATTCAAACTGTCTCCGACTGCGTTTTCACCAAACCTAGCACTAGTGTACCTACGCACTAGCTTTGGGCCCCACGGGCCCAATCCTCGGATAACCTTTTGGGGAGTGAAGTTTGACTCCCACAAATGGTTCAAAAGGGCACCTGCCCAAGTTGCTCTGAACTTGAGGAGCCGCTCAGACTTTTCATCTGATTCAGATGAAAAGCCAGCGGCTCCTACTAAAAGTAGGTGCTGAACGTGCTCCGGATATTTCAGAGCATATTTAGCAGCTACGTAACCGCCAAACGAGTGTCCGAGGAGGGTAAATTTGGTCAAATTTTTCGCTTTTCGCCATTCCTCAAGCGAATCAACGAACCAAGCTTCGGTTTCTTCGGTACTCTTGCAAGTAAAATCCGGCCGGCTCGATCCACCCCAACCAAGCTGATCAATAGCAATGACTTTAAAATGTTTTGATAGAGCATCAAAATTACGGAAGAAGAAGCCTTGAGAAGCAGCATAGCCGTGAATCATCACAAGGGTCGGAGCGTCGGCGTCTTTGTTATCGAAGGTGACCGTGTTTATAAACCTCGGCTTATTGCTGACGGAACGGAACCACCGGACTTTAGATCCCGGCGGGCCGGAGCCGATGTTGACGTTCTCTTGAATGTAGGGAGTTTTGACGAGAGAAAGAAGCCGTTTCTCGGATTCGATTATGTGATCGGTGGACGTCGGAATCCAGAGGCCGCCGGTCGGTCCTTCCTTTTTACATTTCTTCGTTGATTTGGCTACCGTCGTAATGGTGGTCGTAGTTGAATCGATCAATTTTTCATCCGCCATTATTAGAGATTTGATAAAATTCGGAAATGATTGGAAATTAGGAATCGATTTGAGTTTGTTAGGGGTAAATGTATAGCAGAAAGAAATGGAAATTTTGTTTATGGGATTGGGAAGGGAAGTTGCTGGGGATTTTATATATGAGATCGTGGAAGACGCGTTTCATATATTCAACGTCAAGGATGAGGGCTGGGCTGCGTCAGCGTCACACTTTTATTTATTTTCTTTGTAAAGAAGGTTGAAAGCATCTTCTTTTGACTTGTGAATTACTCTCCCGTTACATTTCATAATACACCTTCCCTCTCGTACTAACTAACTACTCCCCCGTCCCAAACACCTTGCATATTTTTGAGTATGAATTTTTTTTTCAGGAAAACTAATTTTTTCATAAGTTATAAAAAATCCGGTTTTATAAGGTTTAAGGTTTAGAGCTTAAGGTTTAAGAATTAGAGTTTAGGGTTTTAGGTTTGGGGTTTAAATGTTAAAAACAAGACTTTTTATAACTAATGGAAGAACTAGTTTCCTCCAAAACACACTCTTTGAGTATACACGAGAATTAAAGAATGAGTATATATATTCAAAAGTATTGTGAGTGGAAAAGAGGTTGTGAGTATGATAAGTTGAGTGAAATTTACAAGTGGGACTCAAAAGCAAGTGTGTGAGCAGTGGTGAGGCTAGGGCAAAGGCAAGGGGGTGCGACTCCCTTAAATTTTGGAATGTGTCAATTTTAGTACCTTTAAAATTTTAGAAAATGATATTTTACTACTAAAAATGATGAATTTATTCATTTAGACCCCCCTTAAGTTTGAGAAAAAATTGCACTATTTGACCCCCTTGTATACTAAATTTGTAAACCTCAACAATAATACTTATCCCACAAACAACCTTGACCCCATTTTTGAAAAATCATAGCTTCGCCACTGTGTGTGAGTATGACAAGTGGGGTAGAGATAATAGAAAAACAATAAATTTGAACATTTTAGGAAATGAAGCTTACTAATGGGACACCCAAAAAAGAAATAAGTGCAAGGTGTTTAGGGTGTTTAGGGACAGTGGGAGTAATACTTCATTCGTCTCAATTTGAGTCTTATTTAGGCACCTTTATTAAGAAAATAATAGAAAACGGATAAACATCCCAATTAGATGAAAGATATAATAGTACAAAAGATTATTCACAGTGAAACTGGGCAAAAAGTAAGTTAATAAGTGTTGATTTTTGTAATTATATAAGCATTAGAAGGACAAAGTTGTCCAAAACACTATTTATCATTTCTCATTTGTTATTTTGAAAAAAGAAACTCTTACTCTGAGACGTACCAAAATATAAAGTAGAAATCTTACTTTGAGACGGAAATATTACCAATTTTAATTATTATTTTCTTTTTGGCATTCTATTGGTCTGTTTGCTTCTTTTTGACAAATTATTATAAGACGGAGGGAATATATATTTCTTCCTTAATTTTCATTTTCATTTTTCATGTTGGAATAAAACAATGCTAGTTGTAATGTATAGGGAGGAAGCCTTGAGTTAAGGTAGACGGTCTAACAAATGAGATGGAGCTCGGTGAGGAAAAAAAATGTGCTTGTCTCGCCCCGCTCAAAGGAGACAAATGATTTACTCTCTTAACAAGACCCGTTTCATTTTCCATCATTTGTTATTTTTGTCATTTTCAAAATAAATATTTTTAAAAATAAAAATAATACTCCCTTTGTCCTTAAATGAGTGCTCATTAAAAAAAAAAAAAAAAAAAAAAAAAAAAACTATTTGTCTCAAAATAAATGTAATGTTCTTTTAGAAATAACTTTGTCTCTAATTTTCTTTTTTTTTTTAAACATTTTTTCTCTAATCTCTTTATACTTGCAAAACTAAATGTTTGGAATTTTTTTTACAATAATATATATAAATCTTTGCTACAGATTTATATGAAAGTAGAAATTTTCAAAAATATCCTTTAAAATAATATTTTAATGTCTATTTAGGGGCAGGAGTAATATTATTAAAAAACACATATGAATGAAAAATAGTTTTTAAAAAACTTTCTAAGTTAACTACACAACATTTAGTTTGTGACTGAATGAGTACAAGCTAAGCTAAGTAAATACTCCCTCCGTCCCATATCAATGGGTACTTTGGGTCAAACATATTTGAACTTTGACAAATATTTTATACTAAACTATTAATTTTCATAAAAATAAAAAATGGTTATTAAATTAGTAATAGAAACATTATCAATAACTATATTTTTAATTTTTATGGATAACAATAATTTAGCATAAAATGTTAGTTACAGTTTAAGTAGATTTGACAAAAAATGCCCCTTGTTATGAGACGGAGGGAGTATACAATATTAGTTTAGTTATGAAGCATTATATTTCTTTATTAAATTTTGGCCTTTAACTTAGGTTGTTTCATCCACTTTTTCTTTTCTATTCATTTCATTTCTTATTCTGAAAATGATGGTTTCATATAATGTCAAAGTAAATTAGCGATTTTCTCCTATGAAATTTCAAGTAATATTATTACTATTTTTTCTAGCAATTTATAGTGTCATTCCCAAGTAAACCTTTTTTTTTTTTTTTTTTGAAGGACCAAGTAAACCTTTATTGATGACTTGAAGTATAATACTAAGACATAATATGCCAATAAATGTCTACTGTGAGCACCTAAATAAAAATAATAACAATAATAATAACTACTATAATAATAATAACATTTAACTGTCTCTCTCTCTCTACCGAGATTCTAAAAATTTACCAATTTTACTTTGGGGCGGTCTCCTGTGAGACCGTCTCACGGCGTGAGACGGCTCACATGTAAGTCGACCATTTTTTTTTATTTTTTTTGCCTTCCAACTTTTTTTTCTCGCCAGCAAAAGTAACACTTTTTGTAAAAAAGGGTAACACTTTTTTCTCATATGTAACACTTTTTTTTCTCAAAAATGTACCACAATTTTGATGAAATAGATTAAAGATAACATAAGATTGACAACTAAACTAATGTTACATTTTATAATAAATGAATGTAACCTCTTTTTTTCCCTTAATTGTAACACTTTTCTAGAGTTTTACATTCAATTGAAATAAAAAACCGCTTATATACATGAATTTTTACTCTTTTTTTAAAGAAAAAAAGTAACATTTACTCTATAAATCTGTTACATTCATCTATATAGCATATTACAATCATATATGCACTGTGTTACACTTCAATTATTACTTTTTCTAATCACAAAAATTATTTATATTATTTGCGAAATTGCTGTTACATCTTACAATAAAAGTGTTACTTTTTTAAGACCAAATTGTTACTTTCTTATACTTTCTTCATAAGAAAGTGTTACATTTTATTATGACGAGCAACTCACTTGTTTTGTATGTTAAAAAATATTTTAAAAAAAAAAAGATCAAACCATATCATGACCTATCTAGTTTTATTCGTCTCGTCGAGACGAACACACCGGTATTTTTTATTTTTATTTTCGACTTCAAAATCTCGAGATATAGCATTTTAAAGTTATTGGTGGTTTTTTTTTTTTTTTTTTGAATGCCAGGTGTCGCGATTTGAGAGGACATGGGTTGTGACTGGGCGGGTACAGCTGGGCGGTGGATCGGGTTTACCCATGGAGCGGCCCGTCTTACGCTGTGAGACGGCCGCATATAAGTGTTTGTCTTGTACTTTCTAGTTAATCAATCAGTCAGTGGCGGATCAAGAAATTTTTGTCAGTGAGGGTCGTCGCCTCCGCTCGTACCTTAATGGATCCGCCCTTGCAGTCAGTTGTTGGTTCAAGCTGAGAGTGAGATGCACGATCCAACAAGTTATTTCACTTTTTGTTTCCTTTTATCTTTAATTTTTAAAATAATAAAATAATTTTGAAAATGCATCTATAATTGTGGTTGTCCATATTGAGCTTATACCTATCATACAAAAAATAAATATTATTATCTCCGTCCCTAAATAAATGTCTGAAAAAAGTTTAAATTTTCTTTTAACCAATAGCAAATTTGGAAAGAAAAAAAAAAACAGACATTCATTTAATTTAAGAAAAGATGCATGTACATGTAGCATCTAAAATCGGTCTTAAAGGGGAAAAAAAACAGTCAAGGTCCTACTTTTTCTAGAATCAATCTTATTATAGCAAGGAATTAACGATGTTGACTTTTTACTATTGGTGTGTGCATAGTTATAAATCCCGTCCCGTACAGGTCGATACGTCCCGTCCTAGTCGAAAACTGGTGCGGTACAGGTATAATTCCGTCCCAGTTTCTATAGCGCTCTGAACCGTCACGTACCGTCCAAACCAGTCCTTACCGGACCGAACCGGCCGAGATGGTTGTCCCGGTCGGTACGCGAAAAGAAAGACTTTTAAACCAATTTTTAATTTTCGGACCTAATAAAAATATATTCAAACTTGAGATTTTTATATAAAAAAAACTATGCCCTAGATTTATACTTCACGATTAATCAACATCCATTCACCGCAATAGAACTTTCAAGGTCATTAAGTCGCTAAACAGGAACAAAGCAACTTGTGTAGTCAAAGAAATTGAAGCTGCAGATCAGTAATTTGTAAGCAATCTAGATTAAACTTATGCTAGTATTGGTATAGTTTGATGCTAAAATACAAGCTTCTGTAAAAAAAAAATGAACATATGTTATATATATATATATATATATATATATATATATATATATATATATATAATTATCTTAAAAATTAGTGCGGTAAATCCGGTACCGGTACGTCCCGTCCCAATATCAAAACCGGTGTGCTGTCTGGGACGGTATTTATAACTATGGTGTGTGATCATGGTTCATATTGAGTCGAGATCTCCTGTACCACTTTTGTTTGCCATTCCATGTACCACTTGCAATCCAAACGTTCACATGTTTGCATAATATTACGATAGAGTTGGTTTTGGGAGAAACTAGTTTCTCCATAAGCTATAAAAAATCCTGTTTTTTAACACTTCTTAAACCCTAAAAAGCCTAAACCCTAAACCTTAAACCCTAAACCCTAAACTTTAACCCTTATAAAAACAGGACTTTTTATAACTTATGGAGAAACTAGTTTCCCCCAAAATTTTCTCATTACGATAATACTCATCTCAATAACTGTGAGCCATTAAATCACTTGTGGCACATGGAGCGGTACACAAAGTGGCACAGAAAATTTGAGCTCGTTAATATTTAGGGCATAGATGGAGTTTAACATAATTATACTCTTTCTTCGCACCTGCCAAAAACGATTGTTCCATAATAAATTTTTAATCATTCTAGAACTTTAAAAGTTTATAGCAAAAATATATACTCCCTCCGGCCACTCGAAATAGCATTTTTTGTCAAATTAATTATACATTGACCAATAATTTGAAGAATACTAATAATCTAAATCTAAATTTTTTTATTGAATTTATTATTAACCGTGATATAATAATAAATTTTAATTTTTTATTAACATCATTATTTTTCTTTAAATTATTGATCAAAATATAATTTAATTGACAAAAATCTTATTTCGAATGGGACGGAGGGGTATGTATTTTGTCAATAGCACACTTTAGAGCCGCCACTTATACACATTCGGATTTAAAAAAAAAAAAAAAAAGATCACAATATTTGGAGCCAAAACACACAACCCGCCTTCAAAATAAAGGAATAATGGTTTTTTTTTATATAGTGAAGGCGTGTGCTTTTTTTTGTTTTTCCATTAAATAAAATTTAATTAGTAGCATAACTTTAAGTATCCACTAACACTTAAAAAATGTAACACTTTCTTATGAAAAAAGTAACTGCTGTTACATCTTACAATAAAGTTTACTTTTTTAAGACCAAACTGTTACTTTTTTCATAAGAAAGTGTTACATTTTTTAATGACGAGCAGCTCACTTGGTTTGTATGTTAAAAAATATTTTAAAAAAATAAAAAATAATCAAACCATATCTTGACCTATCTAGTTTTATTCGTCTCGTCGAGACGAACACACCAGTATTTTTAAATATTTTTTTCGACTTCAAAAGCTCAAGATATAACATTTTTAAGCTATTGGAGGTTTTTTTTTTTTTACCCGCGACGCGATTTGAGAGGAGGAAAGAGCTGCAAGCTGGCGGGTCACAAGTTGGGCATGGGAAAGATCCATGGGTGGGATCCGTCTCACAAGGTGAGACGGTCTCACCCAAGTTTTTGCCATAGTTCACACAGTGTGACAAATGTTTAAAAAATGTTCCCATATAGGGTTGAGTCATTCCTAACGTAATTGAGATAAGTACTCATTTCATCCCTAACCTTTACAACTTTTTTCCTTTTGGTAACCGAACAATTTATTTTTTCCATTTCGTCCTTATCGTATGCATTTTGAGATCATATAGTCCTTCCGTCACAATGCTGTTAAAAACACCGTTAAATCACGCCTACCTGTAATTTCCCTTCCTAGTGGCATATTTATGTCAAAAAATTTGATGACGTGGAAACAATAGGGGCCCAACTATAATTATAAAAACTAATGGATCTTCAAGGAAATCATGAATATTACAAGGGGTGTAAATAAAATTCTCACCCTAGTTCATTTCCCATATACGTACACAACAACCACCCCACCCCCTTAAACGGTTCTTCAATCCAAAATCCCCGAATCCGATCCCCTGCGCAACGCCTAATCAGTCAGCCCGACACCGTCATGCGCCGCTCCAACTCTTCCCTCCCCGTCTCGAAGGCTTCTTGTTCCTCCCTCCACCCAGATCTGATTTCTTATCCGATCTAAATAATCAAATCTGGATTATTATTATTATTTGAAATCGTCAACTAGATCTCGGTTTGAATGTGCGTCGTTGGCTGGGTGTTGTGATTTCAAATCTGGATTTTAATATTTGAAATCGTCAATCGATTGTTTGATCCATGTGTTCGTCTGTCTGTGTGTTCAAGTTTCTGGTTTTGAGATGGTTGTGGTTGTGAACTTTAATAGTTTGTTGGCTGTGGTTGTGGTGACGAGAATGTGGTTGCTGGTGGACGGTGATGAGATGGTGGTGGTTGAGAGATGGTCGTGGGTGGTGGTGAGAGAAAGAATGTATATATTTATTTATTTTTATTTTGAGAAGAAAAATAAATGTATATAAATTAAAACGAAATTAAAAATTCATTTTTTTAGATATAAATGAGTTTTCCTGAAATATAAATTTATTTTGGTTAAAAGATAATGTAAAATCATTTCAATAATAAAATAGTACTAATTTATTAGACAAAATTATAGTTCTATTTTTAATAAATGTAAGTTTGTTATACACTTTACATCAGTAACTTTTCCCAATTTTCCCATGTGTACTGCCATGTAAGCCAAAATGGTGACATCACTGAATATAACGGCGAAATGGATGACAATGTGACAGAAGGACTACATGATTCCACAAATGCATAGGATAAGGACGAAATGGAAGAAAAAAAATAGTCCAGTGACCAAAAGGAAAACAATTGTATAAGTTAGGGACGAAATGAGTACTTAACTCTGTTATAATTGGTCCACAACTAATTATACTTCTGGTAACACAAGCTAAAATATTCGCTTCAAACAATCAAATGGGTATGTTTTTACCTAATTGTTGAAAGTATTTAGCGAATATTTAAAAATAGTATAAAAACATGATATTTTATAATTTAAAGAAAAAACCAATTTTTTTTTTAAAAAAAAAAGACAACTGCCAAAGTATTCGTTACTCTTTCTTCGGGGAAAAAAAAAAAGTAATCGTTGCTCGGGGTCAATTGTAACTCATGTACATTGTACTCTCCCAAGATCTTGTAAATAACTACACTTTTTTTTTTTTTTTTTTTGAAAGAAAATAACTACACTTTTTTAAAAATCTCAAATATTAACTTACAAGAACTTCTCTCAACTTCTCTCTGTTCTCTCCCTCGGCTGGTTTCTAAAAAAAATTTCATTCATCTTCATCGTCCTCTTCATCTTCAACAATTCCTTGATCCGTTAAGCAACAACACAATTTTTTGTAATTATTGAAATTACAAACAATTGTGTTATTGTTTTCAGTTTCAATTAGATTGTAATTTCATGCTTGTGTTTTTTTTGATATTTTGTTCTTCTAATAAGTTTCTCCCCTTCGTTGGGAGCCGTTGCTTTCTCCCCACAATTGGGAGCCGTTGCTTTGTCTCCGTCGTTGGGAGCCTATGTTTATTTGTGTGTTTGTCGTTTTTGTCATTTTGAAAATGCAAATGATGAATCTAGCATTATCTCACAACAAAAAGATGATCATTGTTCTTACTGCACAAGGACGCTTTGTGGATTTTGAGATGTTTGGTGGACGTGTAATTTTCAACCCGGATTCTCTACAATATCAAGTGCTCAGCGCAAAATATTATCCAATGGGAGATTTTTTTTTAAATGCCGAATGGAGGCAGTTTCCACGTTTTACTTGGAGTATGATCCGATCATCTCAAAATTTTGATCAAATTGTAAGGACATGGCTTGCAACACAAGTCGTTTAGACTTTCATTCATAAAGTTATGATTATAATATTAATTTATAAAGTATAGTTGATAATAAAATGTGTAGAATTCCTGGATATATATTACCTAATTGTGATGGGCAAAAGGGTAATTTATTATCATAATGCTTGAAAGGGTGTGGTCCCTAAATGAAATGTCACCAAGTCTACTATATAAAGGGCATTCCATCAACCCTTAAGACTACTCCATTTTTCATTAGTACTCTCTCCATAAATCTTCATTAAGTGTTAAAGAAGTAAAAGAGGAAAGACATTCATCATTTAGAAGAGCATTCACCCTACTTGTTCTTCATCTTCATTTCTCCCTATCATCATCTATGGATTCAACAGGTATTGTTCTTAAACGTTTCCGCTTCATCTCTTCCTCAATCCTATTCTAAAGTGAGTGTGGCATTCAGAGATTAAAATTGTTTCAACAATTGGTATCAGAGCCCCGCTCATTTTGTTTGAGATTGAGTTCTTTAAAGAAAGCCTTAAAACGCTTTACATTGATTCTTTTTTCTGTTGAATCGTTAAGGTTATTTGATGTTGATTAGGAACTCTAATTCGTTCATAGAGCACTGATAATCATCATCTAAAATTCAGAAAAGGTTTGAAAGTTTTTTCATTAAAACTAAATGGTTCAAGTGTGACTATCCCTTCATAACATGGTTTTATGTTTTCGTGCATACCATGTGGATCTACTCACTTGATTCCATTAATTTTAAGGCAAGATTATCCCTAAATAACATGGTTTTATGTTTTTAGGACATACCATGGGGATCTACTTGCAATTCTTTGATTTTGAGGAAAATTTAGACAAAAATTCAGAAGTGCAGATTATATGGCACGGTCGTGCTCTTTGTTTGGCACGGCCGTGCGCCTCTATTACATTGAACCGGTGTGTACAGTGGTGCTGGTCCGGACGGGTGTGTTGTTTAAACCGGTCGGACCGTTTCGTTTGGCACGGTCGTGTCTATTATTTGGCACGGTCGTGCCATATGCACCGTGAAAACATGTTTTTTCCCCATATTTTGGCACGGTCGTGCCCTTTGTTTGGCACGGTCGTGCTAAGTATGTCGAAAGCAACATAAGTTCTGCAAATAAAGTTTCTGCACTATTTTGTTTTTTTCTCTTGAACAAAAACATTCATTTTTCAAACCTTAAAGCCTTGATTAATTATATGCTTTGACAATTTTATTCATTGTTTAAATAATATTGTCGCCTAAGTGATTTACATTATTTAAACCCTTAAATTGTAAAGTGTTGGATGTTTAAGTTAATATGTGAATGACTTGAATTTTCCAAAGAAGATCTTGACATTTGACTAAACTTAGGCATTCATGTGGTAACAAATAAAATGAACATTAGGATATTTTCTTAGGTACTTATGTCGGCCCAAAGGAAGATTAAGTATTTATTAAAATATAAGTTCAAATTACTTGTTACCTAAGGCAATCATTTATGTGTCAACTCGCAATCCAAAGATTAGTTTTGATGTCATGTTGATTATCTTATTGATGGATTTCGTTGATATAATTAATCATTTTTCATTTGTAGTTTCTTATTCATGTTTTTGTTTTCATTCCTTTTTGTTCTCAAAACCCAACAGATTTACTTATTGCTTCGTCCGTAATCACTGCTATGAGTACAATTCCGATGCTAAACGGGACTAATTTTAAAACTTGGAAAAATAAATTGATGATGATCTTAGGCTATATGGACATAGATCACGCATTAAGGGAACCGTTTCCTCTTCCTCTCTCTAGTGAAAGCACTCAAGAAGATTGCTTAAATGAGGAGAAGTGGAAACGCTTCAACCGTGTGAGCCTAATGATCATGAATATCGCTGTCCCGGAGACCATTTTGGACGGTGTCTCCAAGGACGTTGATGCTAAAACATTCCTTGATATGATTGAGGGATGTTTGGCATCTACCTCTTCTCATGGGACAAAAAGAAGAGGGAAGAAAATTGCGGTTGCAAGAAATAAGAAGCGTAAGGGATCATCTAATGATCATGAAGAATGCTTCTTTTGCAAGGACCTCACTCACATGAAGTACGACTGCCCTAAGTATCACGCTTGGCGTGCTAAGAAAGGTATGTCATTTGGTATTGTTTGTGATAAAGGCTAATTTGGTTTCATTTCCTACATATACATAGTGGTTGAATTCTGTTACAACAACTCACATAATGAATGTCTATGTAGGGTTGCCTGAAATACCGAAATCCTGGAGAAGATGAAGAATCATCTATATGGAAGCTGGGATCTGGTTGAAGGAAAAGGCATCGGAATCTTATAGGATATTGTTAAAAGTACTTAGTATTATTTGTATAAATACTACATTTAATGTATCGTCATTTGGACGGAATTTGATATATATCACAATTTTGAATAAAGAAGGTTGTTTTGTTCATTTTAATAAATGTGATTTTATTTTATTCCAAGGTTGATGGTACTAGTACATAGTCAGGTAATCTTTAATTACTTGACATTATTTACACAATATATAAATTCCATAAATAATGACACCAAAGTGGTAAAAGCAAAAGTTATCAAGTAAAGTTTATATTTTATAAAAGCATAAGCGTTTGGGTCATATTTTCGAAAGGAAACTGATAAGCTTATGTTAAAGGATATCTTAAACAAACTTGATAATTTGGAAAATACTTTTGCATTAAATGCCTTAAAGTAAATTTACAAACATTGTAGTATTCTCGAGAGCATCAAGTGTCTCAATGAACTAAAGCATTCGGATATTTGTAGGCCATTAATTATTCCTTCATGGAAAAGGTCAACAATAGTTATTATGTTCAAAATGACTAAACTCTTAGTTTGAATACATTTATTTGCTTCATAAAATATTGAGTTTGGACGTTGTAAAAGTCTTATAAAGACAAAGTTGGAAATCAACTTTGAAGACTATTAAGAACATTAGGGTCATTCATGATGGTGTATACATCTTTGGAATGATTGTTAAAAGGAACAACGTCTAGGTCCTTTTTACTCGCTATTTTGAAAGAGTGTGGGATTATCTCTCTCTACATTGAGCCGGGTACGCCTAGCATGAATATTGTAATAGAGACATATTGAAATCCTTAAGGATATGGTAATAAGTATGTTTTATACTTCTCTTACCTCACTCATTATGGGCGATACGCTAATATAAACCCTTAATGATTTAAGGATGCGTTCCTTATTCATCCTTAAACCATATTCATTTATGGGGTTGTCTAGCATATGGATAGACTTTATAAGTCTACTAAGGGCAAGTTAGATGTAAGATTATTAGTAGTTATTCATGGGGTAAGCCGAGAAAACTAGGGGATATATAAATTTTACAACCCGAAAGTTAGAACGTTTTGAAAAACGAGAAATGCTAGGTTCTTTTAAGGATGTTGAATTTAGTGGGAGAATTTGGAGTAATATTTTGAATTTGAAAAGGAAGAGGAATTCATTTATATGGAATCCATTTATATACCACTTCCTATAGTTCTAATTGGATATCAAATTCTGTACTTGACATTCAAAAAGAACATACAATTCAAAATAAATATGATTTCCCTATAAATATTGAACAACATGGAAATGTTGATCATAAGAAGGAAATTCAACAACCTCAAAATTAGTAAGAACCGGTGCCCTTATAGAGATCAAATAGAGTAAGAAGGAATGCAATTCCGGATATTCATTAAGTGTATCTTGTCGAGAATAAAGGACACTTAGGTATAGTGGGAGATAATCTATTTATCTTCCATAAAACCATCAATAGTCCTAATTCTCATAAGAAGACTAATGCCATTAATAAAGAGTTACAATCTTTTGAAAGATAACAACGTTTGGGATCTTATTTCATTACATAAGGATGTGAAACCTATAAATGGGTCTCTAAGACCTAAAAGGATTCACAAAGTAATGTTGAAAGATATGAAGCCCATCCAGTTGCTAAAGATTTTAACTCATAAGAAAGGTATTGATTATAAAGAAAGAAACACTTTTCCGGTATCTTCTAAAAGCTCCTTAGGATCATTATGGCACTAATAGCACCTTTGATCTTAAGCTTCATTAAATGGATATTAGAGAAAACTTTTCTTAATTGAGACATTAAGGAAACTATCTATATGGAGAAATTCACTTATGAACTTAAGTAAAAATTCTCATTAATGGTATTTAGAATTTAACCAAGTCATTCTTTCATTTGTTTTGAAATGAATCTTGATAAATATTAAGTATACCATAAGTTCAGTGGGAGTAAATTTATAATTTTGGTCTTATATGTGGATGATATTTTGCTTGCTAGTAATGATATAAACCTTATTAAGGAAACTAAGAAATTTCTTATTTGAAATGAAAGATCTTGGTAAGGCATCTTTGTATTAAGAATCCAAATTCACCGTGATCACTCACGAGATGTTTTAGGATTATCACAAAAGGCCATATGGAAAGGTATTACAAAAGGTTTAGCATGCAAAACTGTAAACCACATGACACCCCTAATTTAAAGGAGACATTCTTAGTCTCAAACAGTGTCCTAAAGGTAAAATTTTGAATCCAAAGTATATGGAAAATTCCCTCTTTACATCAGCAGTAAGAAGCTTAATGTATACGTAAATCTTACATTTAACGTTGGGATGCTTTGTCAATACCAAAGCAATCCGGAAAGAACATTAAGTAGCAGCCAAAAGAATGATAGAAGTATTTACAAACACACTAAAGAACTACATGCCTATGTTTTAAAGTCGGATCATCTTGAGATCATTAGGTATTCCGACATTAGTTAAATATATGGCTGCATATGTTTTAATGGACTGTAATTTGTCAAAACAAGTGTCGAAAGACCAATTAAGAAATGACTATCAGGTTGCAGTTCTGTACTCTAACAAGAGTTTATGGATTTAGACATTAATTATCTTGTTATAAAGAAAAGAGTACAAAATGAACGAAAGGGATACAACTTATAGAAACAAACTCTATTTAAAGGATCCATTTATGAAAAAGTTATCATCTTCAGTGTTTCACAAGCATGTTGCTCATATGGGTGTAACAACTTTTGATAACATTTAGTATAGTGGGAGTTTGTGTTGTTCTTTCATTAGTTGTTCTATTATTTAAAGTTTTGATCTCATTTGGTTAAGTTGGACTAGTTGGAAGAATATGTATATATTCATTATGATTCCATGCTACACATCTATACTTTTGATCTATGTCATTTAGTTGGATTTGTATACGTGATTATTGTGGGTTTAGTTGCGAATCAATTACAACGACTGCCCCTTTAGTCCTATACTTGTATGGCTAATGGACGAGATTGTTATAAATGACAATAAAGTGCGCACGTAAGGGTTGTCATTTGTGTTATGTTCATAATTTAAAGGAAAGACTTTGTTTTGCAACCCAAGTGGGAGATTGTAAGGACATGGCTTGCAACACAAGTCGTTTAGACTTTCATTCATAAAGTTATGATTATAATATTAATTTATAAAGTATAGTTGATAATAAAATGTGTAGAATTCCTGGATATATATTACCTAATTGTGATGGGCAAAAGGGTAATTTATTATCATAAAGCTTAAATGAAATGTCACCAAGTCTACTATATAAAGGGCATTCCATCAACCCTTAAGACTACTCCATTTTTCATTAGTACTCTCTCCATAAATCTTCATTAAGTGTTAAAGAAGTAAAAGAGGAAAGACATTCATCATTTAGAAGAGCATTCACCCTACTTGTTCTTCATCTTCATTTCTCCCTATCATCATCTATGGATTCAACAGGTATTGTTCTTAAACGTTTCTGCTTCATCTCTTCCTCAATCCTATTCTAAAGTGAGTGTGACATTCAGAGATTAAAATTGTTTCAACACAAATATGTAATTGTTGTAGTTTAAGAGATGAAACATCTGCATATATTTGGAATGAGCCATCGATGTTTGTGATGTGCCATTTCTTTTCTTATTATTGTAAATGAAATTGATTTGTCATTTGTTAAAAAAAACTACACTTTTTTTTCCCCAAAGAATAACTACACTCTTTTTCTATCCCATTTCAAAGAAAGAATTATACTCCGTTTCATATTTCGTACGGTCTAAATCTAAAGTGACAATTCTATTTTTAAATGACAAATTATTATTTTGAACAATTATATTTCTCCCTTCTCCCTTCTCCCTTCTCCCTTCTCTTTTCAGTTCCTGATCACCACTTTTTTACTCGGGCAAACGATCGTACTTATTTTCGTTAACGATTTAATTTGATTTTTGTTTAATCTCTTGATTTAAACTTTAATCATTGATTATCTTCAATGATTAATGTTCAATTAAGAGTGTTTTTTAGTTTTCGATAATAAATTTCTCTCGTTCATTGAAGGTTGTTGTGTTCTCTCCTGTGTGAGAGTCGTTGTATTATCTCTTTATGAGAGCCGTTGTATTCTCTCATTTGTGAGAGCCTATGTTTATTTTTGTTTTTGTTTATTTGTTTGTTTGTTGTATTTTTATTTTCAAAATTGCGACGATTCTATCAATTTCTCACAATGAAGTGAGTTCCGATGTTCTAACTACACAAGGATTGTTCGGAAATTTTGAGATGCTTGGTGGGCGCTTTTTCGCCAACCCGGATTCTACATTTCTCGTGCTCAGCGCAATATTTTACCTAAAGGGGGATTTCGTAAATGCCGGATTGAGGCAGTCTCCAAGTTTCGCTTGGAAAGGAATCCGTACGTCTCGAGATTTGGATCTGAAATATCATTCTTGTAAGTTACGAAATGGACTACTATTGAAATTTTGAGTGAGCCTCCATCTTTTGTGGTGTGCCATCTCTTTTTTAATTGTGAATGAAATGAATTTATCGTTTGCCCTTCAAAAAAAAAACAATTATATTTTCAACTCATTTAATTATTAAATCACCTTTTTCTATTTTCTTAATATTTGTACAAATTCAAAGTGAGGCTTTTACTCTAGAATAGAGTACTCACTCTATTTCAAAATACATGACGTTTTAGCTATTAATTTTTAATCCAAAATACTTGACGTTTTACTAATTCCAAAGAATATTTACGCTTGTTTACCTATAATAGCCTATTCATTAATTGCAAGCTATCTCTTGTGTAAGCATTTAACTGTTTAGGAAATTGAAATTTGTTAGGGGCACAAAAGTCTTTTTAATATGTATTAATTGCATTTCTTAATATGTGTGAAGAAGTCTAAAACGACATGTATTTTGAAACAGAAGGAAAGAGTATATCATATTTGATTTGTCAACATTTTCTTAGCAAATATGTCAACTTTTCTTTTTCAAAATTTTGTGAGGTCCAGTGTTCGATTCCTCTCCTTGGCTCCTAATTCGGGAAATCGTAAAAAGGAAAATTATATTGAAATATATAGAAAAGGAGAAAGCAATACTCCCTATGTTCCATACCAAATGGTACAGTTTGACTTTTGTTTGGCCAACTAAGTCAATTTTAGACAATAATTTTATGAATATCTAAATATTTCTATAAAATTCTAAAAAGTGTTATTGTTTCACTATTAGAAATACTATCATTAACAATTTTTAGAATTATATAGAGATATCTAGATATTTATAAAATTATGATCAAATATTGACTCAGTTGACAAAAAAAAAATTGTGCCCATTATTATGGGACGGAGGGAGTATATAATATTGTTGAATGGAGAGAATACATTCAAGGCTTAACAAAGATTTTTTTTCTTTAGAAGAATAAAATATTATTATTTGCATTTGTAAAATAGTAATAGGTGGCTATAGTGAAGTACAGTGATTTCCCAATATTAAAGGTTTTGAACCCAACACTTTTACGACGGAAATACTTAAACTTACTTAAAATGCCGCTTGAGCTCAAGCTCTTTGGCAAGAAAGTTGAATTTGTTAAATAGCACAATAAATGTATGTTAAATTTATTATTAGTGTTATTATTATCATAGCTAGATCTACGATTTCTCAATAAAGAAATAAGCCGGGTATATGTTTAAGAAAATAAAGAGAACAATTAACAACGATATCCCATGAACAAAGACATCAAAACAATGCGAAAAATTGCCATAAGAACAATCTTCTTCTTTTTTTTTGAAAGAAGAACAAACTTCTTAAATTAGCTAAATGATCACGGGAAAAATATACTCCCTCCGTCCCGGACTAAGACTCTTAGTTTGACTTTACACGGATATTAAGAAAAAGTAAATGTTGTGAGTATGAAAAGTGAAGTAGGAGAAAGTAAGAGAGAGAAAGCGGGTAAAAAGTTTTTGTTATGAGAATGACAAGTGGGTCCCATTGTCCATTTTAGGTAATAAAACAACTAAAAACCTTAGTGTCAAACAAACCAAAAAGGAAAGTAAGAATTTGAACGGAAAAAAAATCAATGACATTCTCGTGAGCAACCTTTTTGTTAATAATCTAACCTTACTTTCGTACAAGTTGTACTCTATAACCTATTTTGTTTTGCCACGTGATTTATATTTTGTCACCTAACGCACCTGCCAAAACTATGCCTTTTGGAGGTTAGATCTTATACCCTTTTTGTGTTAAACATTACTCCCTCCGTCCTCGTCCTATACCAATGGGCACAAAAATTTTTAGTACGGGAATTAAAGAAAATGTTAATGTTGTTAGTATGAAAAGTGAGTAGGAGTGAGAAAATGTAAGTGTTGTAAGTATAAAAGTAAGTAAGAGAGAAAATGAGTGGGTGGAATAGTAAAGATTCTTTATTAATATTAGTAATATGCCCGTTTAAATAGGACACCCGAAAAAAAAAATTGTACCCATTGATCCAAGAGAGGGAGTGTATCATTAATTGTGAATAACATTACTCCCTCGATCAAATTACAAGTTACACTTATATACTCCATCCGTCTCACTCGAATTAGGATTATTGGTCAATCTAATTTTACTTTGACCAATATTTGAAGAAAAATAATGATCCTAATAAAAATTTAAAAATTGTTATTATATCACAGTTACTAATAAATTCAATAATTATTTTTAGATTTTCATTAAGATAATTGTTTTTCTTCAAATTATTGGTCAACGTATAATTAGATTGACCAAAAATCCGAATTCGAGTGGGACGGAGGGAGTATTGAATATGAGATTAAAATAATGTATAAGCGGTGTAAGTGTTGTGAGTATAACAAATGAAGAATAAGAGAGAAGGTCGGGTGGTAAATAACAAGTGAGTAGTTGTTGAGAGTATGTGAGTGAATCTCACTTAATAAATACTCTCACCGTTTCAGCACAAGTGAAAATAATTTCCTTTTTATTCTGTCATACCACAATTGAGACTGCCCAAAATGAAAATATTTTAATATATTTATATTCAATCAACCCTACCATTTAACCTAACTCATTGTCTCTCTTCATTTTCACCACTCAATTTATTCAACTAACACTATTATAGAACTCACTCATTCTATCTCTTTATTTTCTACCACACGTATACTACTATTCTATTAATTATTGTGCTCACTTCTCTAATGCTACCTGTGCTTTAGTTTAGTATGTATTTTAAAGTTTTCGTTTTGAGAAAGTTGGACACCCCTTTTTAAGTAAAGGATGTAATTTGTAGTGGGCCATAAGGAATATATCTATGATCATACTCCCTCTGTCTCATAACAAATTACTAATTATGCTATTTTAGGTATCTCATTGAAAATTAAAGTCTCATAACAAATTACTAATTATGCTATTTCTAGCACGGAAATTAAGGAAAGTGTTAATGTTGTTAGTATGAAAAGTGAGTTGGAGAGAGAAATTGTAAGTGTTGTGAGTATAAAAGTAAGTGGGAGAGAAAATGAGTAGGAGAAATAGTAAAGATTCTTTACAAATATTAGTAATGTGCCCGTTTAAACAGGACACCCGAAAAAGAAATTTGTGCCCATTGATCCAAGACAGAGGGAGTATATCATTAATTGTGAATAACATTACTCCTTCGATCAAATTATAAGTTACACTTATATATTGAATACTCACTCCGTCCCAAAATGATCTTCACATTTAACTAATCAAATTTTTTAAGGATGTGAACACTTGTTTCACTAGTCATGTTGTGTTTATGCACTTTTAAGCCTAAATTGTAGAAATTGAAGAACATTTTGAGATAATGACAAATAATAAATGAGAATATCATTTTGGGGCGGAGGGAGTATGAGACTAATTTAAGGTGCAAGTGTTGTGAGTGTAACAAATGGAGAAGAAGGGAGAAGGTGGGGTGGTAAATAACAAGTGAGTAGTTGTTGAGAGTTAGTAGTTGCTGAGAGTATGTGAGTGAATCTCACTTAATAAATACTCACACCGTTCCAGCATAAGTGAAACTAATTTCATTTCCAGTCTGTTTCACTATAATTGAGACTGTCCAAAATAAAAATGTTTTAATATATTTATGTTCAACCAACCCATCATTTAACCCCACTCATTGTCGCTCTTCATTTTCCATCACTCAATTTATTCAACCAACATTACAACTTAACCCACTCATTTTCTCTTTTCATTTTCCACCACACATACTGTATATTACTTTTCTATTAATTATTGTATCCACTCCTTTGGTGCTACTTGTGCTGAGACGGAGGAAATAAGTATTTTAAAGTTTTCGTTTTGAGAAAGTGTAAGATCCTAGGGTTCATTACTAATTTGGGGGTGACCGTTATACTTGGTCGGGCCAAGGACGGTGTCGTTTTACTTTTGTTTTAAGTTGTACTCATTAAATAAGCGATTGTACGCTTTTTTTAATTAGTTGTACGTCGTCATTTCTAGGTTAGCTTTGGATTCTCTTTTCCGTTACTTAAAACGGTGGCGTTTTAGTGCTGAGTTGTTATAAACCACGTGCTATCGTCTCTTTTATTTTATATAGTGTAAACGTATTTGGGATTATTCATATAATGAAATCGCTAAATTCACAAATCTAATTCTCTCTCTCTCTTCTGCATTTCTCTTTCTCACCTAAATCTGAATTCTATCTGTTTCTCTCCTCACCTAGTCTTTCCATAATTCTATCATAGCTCAATTTCTCCCAAATTCAATTCAATCAATTTGGATTTGCTGAACCAGGACATAACAGAAAGTTGGACACCTTTTTAACAAGGGCAAATTGCCAATTAGTTACCTGAGTTTGTCGTCAAGTTTCAATTAGTTACCCAGTTTGTGTTTCGGTCAATTTAGTTATTGAATTTGTCTTTTTGTTTCAATTGGTGTAAAATCCGTTTGTTTGTCAAAAAACTAACGAAAATTGATGAAAAACGTAACAAAGTTCTTTCAAAATTGCAATGATCAACCCTAAAGTTTAAATTATTCCATTACACCCCCAAACTAACGAATGTTAAAAGCTATCTTCTTTCTCAAAACCCGGTCATCACCACCACCCAAATCCGGCCACTACCATAACCACCTATCTTCTTTCCAGCGGCGATCCTTCCCCTGCACACCATATTTTCCGGCAATTGTCCATATTTTCCGGCGAAAAAAAAATCAAAAAATCGGACCAGAAAAAATACGATTCCTGCTTCGTTAACCGTTGGATCGTCTTCAAACTTCTGGGGAATGTTCGCATCACCTAGGTGAACTTTTTCACCGTTGGGATCTACCAAAAAATCACCGAAGAGGGAGATAAGTCCGCCGGAGCGAGAGAAAGGCGATTTTTGGGAGATTTTCGCCAGATTTTTTCCGGCGGACTTATCTCCCGCTCCGGTGATTTTTTGGCAGATCCCAACGGTGAAAAGGTGAGCCTAGGTGATGCGAACATTCCCCAGAAGTTTGAAGACGATCCAACGGTTAACGAAGCAGGAATCGTATTTTTTCTGGTCCGATTTTTTGCTTTTTTTTTTCGCCGGAAAATA
This sequence comes from Campanula takesimana, assembly GCA_026119855.1. Lineage (NCBI taxonomy): Eukaryota > Viridiplantae > Streptophyta > Magnoliopsida > Asterales > Campanulaceae > Campanula > Campanula takesimana. Next base: position 671,607 of record JAOWBW010000620.1, read on the forward strand.
TGGTGTGCAGGGGAAGGATCGCCGCTGGAAAGAAGATAGGTGGTTATGGTAGTGGCCGGATTTGGGTGGTGGTGATGACCGGGTTTTGAGAAAGAAGATAGCTTTTAACATTCGTTAGTTTGGGGGTGTAATGGAATAATTTAAACTTTAGGGTTGATCATTGCAATTTTGAAAGAACTTTGTTACATTTTTCATCAATTTTCGTTAGTTTTTTGACAAACAAACGGATTTTACACCAATTGAAACAAAAAGACAAATTCAATAACTAAATTGACCGAAACACAAACTGGGTAACTAATTGAAACTTGACGACAAACTCAGGTAACTAATTGGCAATTTGCCCTTTTAACAATGTAATTTATTATAAATGATCATACTCGCAGTAGTTCTTCATCAATTCCATAATAAGTGACACTTTTCATTTTAATCCATTCCCAAAATAAAACAAATGATTTGTTTATAAAGAAACACTCATTTCAGTGCAATTTTACAAACACCACACTTTTCATTTTTAATCCCATTCCTGAATAAAATTAAATGTTTTGTTACTACATACAAATTAATTTGAGAAAAATTTCATCATAATACAAGCAATGTGCAAAACAAAGCAACAAGATTAATATTTTTACGACACTTACTATGAAACGAAGGAAGCAGCAATAATAAATAAATAAAAACATTAGCTCCACTTTTTATGAAATGTTTCACAATATTTCAGTTGATGAATGACGGAAAAAACATTTTAAATAGAATAATACTAAGGGCACAAAAAGATAACAAAATATTGCTCACAAAATCCTATGTGTAATGATTTTATTGGTGCTTTTAAGTAGAGTGTGGCGGGTCCATTATCGATGCAACCAATAAAATATCAATCACCTCATTTTGTAAGCAAGATTTTGTGAGCTTATTTTGTGCCCCTATCATTGCTCTTTTAAATATTTAAACCAGAGATTTCCCATGAGCAAGAGTATAAAGGGGCAGGGGCAGTTACAGCAACTTTTTTTTCAGTGAACATTCGGCCTACAGGTTCACTGCTACAGTTGAGTAGCTTGGTTGTCACTAAAAAGACAGACATGGAAGCTATAAATACTTTCTGAGAAAATATTACACTTCTGCCATCTAACTTCACTTTTGTTTACAACCGATAAATGGAGTTAAGTTAATATGGGTTATACCGACGACCTCTGCTACCACTGTCACTGCCACGTCTTCCCCCGCTACCAGACCCACTTCCTCCTCCTCCACCACTACGCCCGCTTCTATGTTGATGTTGTGGTGGTGGTGGCGGTGTGTGTGGCGGTGGTCCTGGCTGTTGTCTGCAGAATTGTAACAAACACATAAAAACGTCACACCTAAATCAAAAAAAATACACCCTAAACGCAATTTACCAAACGCGGTCAAATTTCAAATGCTTAGACTAAGCCGAAATAAAATCTACTAAATACAAGTCAACAAGAATGAGAAACTCCATATCTCCGTTTCAACATAAATGTCTTGTTTGACCAAGCACAAGCACACTGATAAGAGAAGTGAACTGAGTCCCACTACAAAATTTAGTACTCCCCTCGTCCCGAAAAGTTAGTCTCACTTTTTTCGTGGTTAGTTTGAATGAAACTTGAGTTGCTTTCAATCATCCTTGTAAATATCTCAAACTTGTAATGGATACAACATTTCATTAATAATTTTAGTTCGTTCATTCAGATAACTAAAAGTAACCTACATTATTGCTCAAATTGCTCAAAGTTAATTCAACTAACAATGAAAAAAGAGAGTAACTTTACGGGACGGAGGGAGTATGTGTTGGATTTTTCAATGTTTCCCATGTCAGAGTGGCTCATTTAGGAATGGAACGAAAAACAGAAGGACCCAAAAAGGAAAGTTTATGAAGAGGACACTTATTTTAGAATGGAACGACCCAAATGGAAAGTTTACCACTGATTAAAATGTGAAGAGTTACTAATTAATATAGATAAATATGATTAATTGATCAGTATTCCATTGTCTCCACTTTCGAAGCCTCTAGACCATCAGAAAGCCAAAGCAATCGAGTCATCCTTCCACTCACAAGGTCCACTTTTGAAAGTCAAACTATTCAAGGATACAGACCGCTTTTCAATAACACCCTAATTCCAGAATATGGTTCTTTTCTTAACTAATATCTAGGCAGAGTCTTAGCAGAATAGGCTAAAGATAACAACGTTTGGGGATACTGTCCCAACAATCTCCACGCCTGGAAGTTGGTTGGTTAATTCAAACTAGCTAGTTGATTGATGGGGAAAATGACAAAAGAAGCTAAGTGGCAACCCATGTTAAAGTACACCATAAATAATCATAACGAAAATCTAATCTACCAAACTTGTCAATTCACAATCAGCAATAATTATGAACTGAATATACTTACAGGACATATCCGATCCTCCCGTCAGGCAAAAGCATAGGCATCATTGCCATACCAGCAGGTGAAGGACCTCTTCCATAAATCATTGGCTGCACGAGATTATAATAATAGAATGTCAGAAGAATCTAAAGGTAGAGCTCAAAAATGAGGAGCAATGACAAGACTCAGAGAATTATTGTTAGGCACACCATCTTTCTCCCTAGATTAGTTTTGACGGGGCTTGATTGTAAGAATTTTCAATTCTCTTTACATATATAAGCTATTGAGCTCAAGAAGAATACTCCCTTCATCCCCCTCTCCCTCTCCCTCTCCCTCTCCCTCTCCCTCTCCCACTCCCACTCCCACTCCCACTCCCACTCCCACCGATGAAAAAAAGTCTTATTTGACAGGTCAACACTTGTATGGATTGTTTGCACCTTGTTAAAATTACAGTATAAAAGTTACCTTGTTTACAAATGGAACTATTTTTGGGATAAACCAAAAAGAAAAGTAGGACTATCTTTCTTGGACAGGGGGAGTATGAAAGTCCAGTAGACTGTTCCTTTCTTCTATATATGTACAAGCTACACGTCTTTCAAGTGTTCAAGGCATGGTTAAACTTGCGTAATACTCCCTCCGTCCCAAAATTATCTTCCCATTTTTTTTGTTGTTAATATGAAGGTACTTTGAGCAATAAATTAAGGTTAATTTAATTATCATAATGAAAATTTAAAACTTGTTATTGATACATTATTATAAATACTATCAATAACAATTTTAGATGTTCACTAGGATAATTAATTTAACCCAAAAATAATGCTCCAAGTACCTTTGTATCAACTACAAAAAAAAAAAAAAAAAAAAAAAGGTAGGAAGATCATTTCGGGACGGAGGGAGTAATCAATATCCTACGTAGATAGCCAATTGTAAATTTTCTTTGCAAACAATGAAGATATCAGTTAATATGCAGTTCCACCTCCATGCATAAGTCAAGCAACTATGTGAAAGAAACAACTAGCTTATTTGTGTCCACTGGAAGTTCAAGGTTAAACTTATTTCCCAATGTGATTATCCTTTCTTACCTGTCCGAAGCCTGCACCAGGGTATCCTGCACCCAGAGCACCATATGGACCCCCAACCATACCATAACCGGCACGAGGAGGGTAACTTGGAAGTAAAGCAGCTCTATGTGAATTCGTAGGTCCTCCCGAAGACTTTTGGTCAGCTTGTGGCTTAGCAAGAGAGCAGTCCAATACTTGTCCTGTAGGACAAATACATAATGATGTCAATAGACACACACACACGTGTATATAGATACAAAGACCAACATATATTTTTGTGTTTTGTGGCTTATGTGATCACTCAAATTCTAGAGATTGAGGAGTAATTATTACCATCCAATTCATACTTCTCGGTGTTCTTAAGAGCCTTCATGGCACTTGACCTCTCCGCAAAGTGAACAAAACCGAACCTGCTCTTTTCCTGACCTGCTTTTGCAGGAGGAAGAACGACTTTTGTGATCTTTCCATGGTGATCAAACAGATTTTTTAACTGATCCTGGGTGATATTTTTGGGCAAATTCTTCACATACACTGCTTTAACCTGCACAAGACAAATGAAGTCATTACTCATTACAACTTTCTTTTCGGTTGGGGAAAGGAATCACTTATGTTATTCATAGATGAAAATATATCGCAGCGGAAAAGATGTCCACACCTTATCATAAAATTAGTTAAAGAGTCAGACAATCAATCCAAACTACAAACAAGATTTTATGAGCTATTTGAAGTACCATGAAGCACAATCCCCAAATAATATCAAAAGACAAGGATTTGTTAGAAATTCTGGCAATTCCTTATGAAAAGGAAAGACAGCGCACAAATGCCAGCCCAACCTACAGATATGTACTTTAATCCCTCCCGGATCACTTTGAAGCCCAATTGTTAACTGTCCACCTAATCACAATCGAAATTGGCTGAAATACCACTTAAATGAGTGGATAAAGCTCAAGGATGTATATACCAACGATGGTTATTAATGATTCGACTCGCTTAAATCAATTTAGAGTAGGGTCAGACATGGTGCAAGTGATAGCACATAAAAAAAGGTTTGACAAGGCAAAATGAAACACGACATTCTGGTAACATAATTAAGACATTTTTCCCATTCTAAAAGTAAGAAAAATATGGACTCCTAAACAAACATGAAGAAAATGAATTCATAAGCATCATTAAGTTAAAGAAACTGGAGGCACTTTGAATCAAACTTGTGTAACAGATTACCTGGGAAGTAGATGAAGACTCTGCATTTTTGGGGTCCGCCCAGCTCACTGTTGGAGCATTATCATCAAGCTTGAATTTGGGGTTCATCATCTTTTGTCTTGAATACTCAGCGCACGCATGATTATAGTACTCAATGAATGCAAATCCACGATTCCTGCTAGAGTTTTGTGGATCCTGCGCAGAAAAGAAGAATAATGATTAACTTGACAAGTTGTGGCTAAACACAATAATAGAAGCCAATACTCGATAAACAAAAATTATTGAAAGTCAAACCTTCAGCAGTTCTACAGCATTAATGCCCGGACCAATCCCACTGGCAACCTTCTTCATATCATCTGCTGTCCAGTTTCTGGGAACATTGCCAATGAATAACCGATGTTTTGCTTGAGATGTTGAGCACTTAATCTTCTTTCCCTGTGATGGAGGGGTGTGTGAACGACCAGAGCAAATTAATCTTCCTCACTACTGCTAATTAAGTATTATTATCAACAAATACAAGCTGTTATCCGCTCAAAGAATTCAATATTCTATTTTAGGATGTTATATGTTGTTCAAAAGTTACGCCAATATCTTTCATTAGCTTTCCAACATTACCTTTTTACGATAAATACCATCTTGGGTATATATTCGTATCATTATAGTACCCATGACCGCCAATTCTAATACCACCTCCGTCCAATAAAAAACAGGTCCTACTTTCCATTTTGATTTAATCCCAAAATAACCGTCTCATTTCTTATAATTGTAATAATTAAAGTGTAATTTAAATAAGGTAAAGCAATCAAAGCATGCTCCATAAAATCGTTGACTCGTCAAATCGGAGTTCTTTTGGGGGTGTATATCCTTTAAATCATTGTTTAAAAGTTATGCCTACATCTTCCATATCATTTCACGTCCACCCAAGTCATTATAGTACCTATGACCACCAAGGATTCAAATATATCCCTTAATTATTGAGCTTTTCAAAATGAACTCTTTAATCAGAACAGGGGAGTTAAAATTTTAAATAGAAGAAATATAATAAAAAAGAGGGAACGTATAAGTCAAAGGCAATACCTTCAAATCAGTATTATTGAGCTTCTTGATGGCATTAGAAGCCAAATCATTAGTCCTGAAAGTCACAAATGCATAACCTTTGTTCTCACTTGCATCTCTTCCTTTCATTATTCGTACCTGTTGTTATATATAAAGAAAATGTTTAAGACTTGGAACCGCATCATTTGAAGGGGAAGGGGGCAGTCAAGATAAAATCATACCTCTGTGACCTCTCCAATGGATTCACAAAACCTTCTGAGATCATCTTCAGAAGCATCTAGAGGAATTCCACCAAGATATACCTCTGAACCATGAGGAGGAAGTGCAAGGAGCTCCGCATGTTTTTTCTCCACATCCTCTTCTTCCTCACCATTTTCCATCTCCACATCTCCATTCCGATCTTTTTTTGCCTCTTCGTCCTTCTCTTCCTCCTCCTCCTCCTCCTCCTCCTCCACCTCCTCTTCCTCCTCCACCTCCTCTCCCTCCTCTTCTTCTTCCTCCACCTCTTCCTCTTCCTCTACTTCTACTTCTTCATATTCAACCTCTTCCTCAACCGTCTCTTCGTTGTCTCCATCAAAGTCTACTTGCTCCTCAGGTTCAGAAAGCTTATCTGGTTCAGCAGCCTTCACTGGTTCATCAGCCTTTGTTGGTTCATCTGACTTGGCTGCTGACCTGGCTCTTGTCCTCGGCATCTTATATATCTATGAAAGAAAGCTTGTGCAGCAACTGTGATGGATGAATGGAAGCAACAAGCGTTTCCAGAAGAAAGAATACATGTATCGACCGGTGAGAACAAAATGAAAGGCCAAAAGGAGTCCCAAAGTAAGAAAATTGATAGAATTGCCATTAGAAATGGCTCCAAGGAATTTCAACGTGAATAATAGTCAATGCAGGGATGATAAAAAGAAAAATGTAGCACCAATACCAACAGAAACAGACGAGAGATTTCTGAATGATATTCAAGAAGATTGTGATTCACAACAGGTACAAAAACAGTGAATCAATGAACTCATTGACTAGATACTAGATGATGTCCGAAAACAATGGTCAATTTCTAGAGTTACTCTCTACAAGGATAGTGCATTCACAACAACGCCAAGAAAAGGGGGTAGAGAGCAAATAATAAGGATTGAATAATCAAAATACAAGAAAAATATAGTTATGCAGTATTCAGAGAATCTGGTAATCAAGAAACAGTCCTAGCTATTTCCGAGCAATATATTCAAGATCCAGAATAAATGCCCTGATGCAATCTCCTGCAGTAAGTTGATGCACAGGAATTGAGAATATATACTCAGCAATGAGCAATCTAAAAACGCACTTCACATAACCAGTGCAAGAACATAACTAAATGATAACCCAAATTATAGCCGCCAACAAAACGAGGTCCATAGGTGCATCATAGGTAGATCATTCACCTTCCAATCAGTTCACCAAAAAATGAAAAAGGTGCATTCATCCGTTACGTAATTCAACAAAGATAGAAACTATGCACACGAGATAAAAATACATCAGCACCAAAGGAAACAGCCAAGGAAATAAGGGGGGAAGCAAAGAACGCAACACAAAGAAAGCAAGTGTGGCAGTGAAGTAACTTATAAGTGCCAATACACTGCAAATACATACTCCCTCCGTCTTTTTAGTCGGTTCATTTTTTGCCATTTTGGGTGTCCCATTTGATTGTTCACACTCCCAAAGAGGAAGGTTTATATTATTCTTTATTCAATGGGTCCCACTTGTCATACTCATAACAACTATCCCACTCACAATTCCAACCCCACTCACATATCACATCATACTTTTCATACTCACAACACCCACTCAACTACTAATATAAAATATTTTTCATTAAAACCTGTGCATTGGTCAAAGTGTGAACAAACTAAAAAGACGGAGGGAGTATGCTGGTAGAAGTCAATATTTTTGCACAAATTAGAACTCGCATATGTCAACTTAAGTTTTCTCAACTCCCTAAAAGCTGTTCTAGCATTTACACTTAATGTGAAAGCATTATACCAATCAAATCCACTTGGGATATAATATATGGACTGACACAAACACACACACACACACACATCTTACTATGTCTTAAGGGATAGCAGCGGTTTGGTCTCTTGGACTCTCTCGGGCCTCGCTCCCGGTATTTCCCCTAACCACTACCATATTATATGCTTCATAACGACCATCTCATTAACTTCCTCCCCCTAAACCATCCAAAAAAATCCAGGACTCAAATTTTCAATATCAATGCAAAATTAAGTTCCTAGAAAATTATAAATCATGTCAATAACGGCTTAACCAACAATATAAAAAATTATTTTCGGAAGGAAACAACAGGCTTTAGGTAAGCGCTATATAGTCGGACTCATTTTGGGCACAATTTCAGAAGCACACTAGAGAATGAGAGACAGACATGACTCACGAGCTACTGGAGTAAGAGAAACCAAGAGAGTGACGAGAAGGGGGAGGCGTGACTGCTCCACTGCCGACAGCGAGCACAAACTATGTATTTATTGCCCTAATTTCTTACATTGCCCTACTGCAAATTTACCCCAACTTCGTGATAATACCCAGTTTCTTTTTGTTGCTACTTGTCATTACTTGTCCAAGACTTTCTTTGCTTTCGGTTTTACTTTCCATGATTTTGTTGTCACTAATCCTTATAGTTTCTTATGACTATTTGAATGATTAATTGTTTAAAATTTAAATGGATGTTCAACCTTATGTTAATGTTTAAGTGTCAACACAATTTTGTAAGTTCATTGATATCGAACATTATATGTACCTTTAGATTATTTTCACATTTATTAACGCTTTCTCTCGCTTTTCGATCACTTTAGGGACCTATTGTCTCGCTCTAATTTTACACCTTTGACAGCTAGGGTGGATCCATTAACTAAAAGAGTAATGATTTAAAGGTAAAATTGTAAAAGTGATGACTCAAAAAAGGAAACTACAACACGAACATAATGGCCAAAATAGGAATACTGGAATTGTTGAAATGGAGGAACTAATGAATGAGGAGTGGTGCATGAGCATGACTATTGCAAGAGAGTGTCATCAAAATACTATGACATCAAAAAATAATCCACCAATGATATCATATTGTTCCTTGTTATCAAGAATCATTACGTTAACCCTCTATAACCCGCCACAATTCGCCCTCATCTTTCGCTCACAAGAACATTGTCAATGCAGTAGTGGACTCCTTTCCCAGTAAAGAATGTTCACAGTCCCCGCCTCATCAGGAGTGATCCGTGCCTCATTCCCCTCTGGAGCCATCCTCTCTTTTCGACATTTTTGTTCTTCATCAAAATTTGCATCAGTTATACTTATTTCTTCATCTCGAATCCTAAGACTACCCATTGTTTTAAAGCAAACAACAAACAGCATGCGTATATCTAGGACCAACTGACATTTGTTAAAAGCATAGTACAGGTACAAGCAGTCCAAAACAATATGGATATATTCGAAGTTACGTAGACTTGCCATGGATTTTTCCAACAATCACTTGGTCAAAGAGAAAAGGTTAAAACCCTTTTTTTTTCCAGATTGTTTGCCTCTTTTCTTACCCAAGTTTCACAAAACTCACACAATGAAGATCAACTAACCACAAACTTTATCACAATCAATTTGTCAAACTAGATGACTTCTTTCAAACCTCATCAGCCAAACACTAACTCGTATCCCTAATCAATGTTTCCCATATACAGTTTTGATCTTTCTAAAATATTAACTTGATTTGGTTTCAAAAAAAAAATATTAACTTGATTTTGTTTTCGGCCCTCGAAAGGAAAAGGAGTGTGTTACAAAGCATCTAAAAAAGTCTTTCCTAGAACTTCCACTGCAAAGTCAAGAAGAGCCTCAAGGATTATTAAGGTAATCACTGAACACATAAAGATCATATTCGACTAAGAGTTGATGCCTGAAAATCTCAAGAAGCTGACTTACGCAAAAGCCTGTGCCAATGAGTCACAGGAGGTTACGTAAATGAATTCATCATCTATGCTTTACTTAACTTGACAATGAACATATGCTTTCTTGACTGCTCTTCTCCCACAACAGTCGGTGAGCATGGGTTTTTCGTCAATACTATCATAATTCTTGGTACTGGTACCATCGTACTCCCTCCAAGAAAAATTACTTTCCATTATGGGAAGTCCCACAAAAGTAATGCCATTACAAAATAATAAAATCAAACTAAACATCACATTTGCAAAATGACTACTAAATCAGAAGGTTGGTTGAACTATCTATCCAAAAGGGGAAGCACATACAAACTCGTGCACCATGTTTGTGGATTAATGGCCCCGTACAGATGAATATTACATAATCAAATACTAGAAATATGAAAAATTATTCACCTACATAGAGCAATAACAAAAACCAAAAGGTCAACTAACAAGTGATAGATTAAAATGGTTTCGAAAAAAAATCAAGATATCAACCAAAATTTAAAGGCATCAATTCAAATTATTCTGTAATTTGAAGTTAACAACAAACTAGACAGAATACACTATATAGGTCAGCCGTCATACCTAAGAAAGTTATGGCACGCTGGTGAGCTGTGCGTCTGAGATTGACGGGGAAAAAAAAAACTTTTCCGGTTGATGGAAATGAGATTTAACCGGCAGCCGACGACGGGGATTAGGGAGGTTGCGGTGGCTAGAGATGCTAAAGTAGGAGAGAGAGAGAGAGAGAGAGAGAGAGAGAGAGTGGTGATGGGAAGCGGTGTAAATTGTGCCCTAAATCGATCGAATATCACAAGAAAGAAGATAATGGGTACACCTTCCGTCGGGTTTCGGGTTCTTACTTTCATTTTTAATCGTTCTCGATTTAAAGTTTCTACTTTACTTTATTATTTAAAATAGAAAGTGGGTCCCACTTATTATTCTCACAACAAAAACTCCTTACACATTTTCTTTTTCCTACTTTATTTTTCATACTCACAACATTTACTTTTTCTTAATTTCCATGTAAAGTCAAACTAAGAACATTAATTTGGGACGGAGGGAGTATATTTTTGTTTTGTGAAAATTGAAATTACCTCCCTTAAGGTTTGAAGGCTATTTCATTGTTGACCCTATATTTACTCTTCCTTATGAAATTTACATTAGGAATGAAAATGTTAATATTTAATCCATCTCAAAATTAATGTTTACATTATTTTCTCATTTTGAAGATGTATCATAAATGATTATCTTTTATGCTCTTTATTATACGAAAAGATCATTTATTTAACTTTTTGCATTTAAAATAAATAAATGTTAATTATATATTAAAATTTAATCATTCTAGTGAAATTTAAAACATGTTATTAATAACTTAACGAGTTATCAATAACGATTTTTAAAACTTCACTTACAAATGATTAAATCAACATCAATATTTGATAATTTCACTTGCTGACTCTAACAAATCATATGAGACTATTTTATATGAGAAGGGGGTAGTATTAAATACAAATGCGTAAATATTTTGATAGACTTTGAAATTGTAACTTGCAAGAATATATAATAAAACAACTGTGTCGTCTCCTTTCTTTCTTCTTAAAATCAATGTCACATCTTCAACCGTAAAATACCATTAGATGATACTTTTTGTAATAACCGGATAAATTTTTTTTTTATTTATTTATTTTAATTTTCGGTTTTACTAATTGAATTAAACAATAATTGGAGTTATAAAGAATTTGAAAGAAGTGGGCCCAAGGAAATTGGATTGGCCCGAAAATAGTATTAGTAAACCCAACCCAATTAGGAATCAACCCAAGGTATAAATTAATGAGTTAGTCAACTTAAGAATTCATTATTATCATAAACTCAAAAAAAAAAAAAGGGAAAAACAAACCCTAGTTCTAGTATAGCCGCCGGCAACCGCACCTAGGAGGGAGGAGAAGAAAATTCCGGCCATTATTTTTGGAGATCCAATCCGATCATTCTCAAGGTAAGATCGAATCCCATCTTCAAAAATTTATTTCATTGGATTTGGATGTTTAAAACATAAACTATGCATGATTTAAGAAAATAAAGAATTATGATTGCATGCTAGTTATTTATGATGAGAAGTTATTTATTAAAATTCTAAATAATCAAGGTGTTGATTATATGATGATCTTCATATTAGTATTGGGATTAGGTTGATCTTATAACCATGATTTTAAATGGAATACTATTATTCAATGCATGGGGATTAGACCAATATGGAATTGAGGCTATTAGGGTTTATCAAAAGAAGAAAAAATATGGATTTCCCCTTTTGAACACCTTCGGCCGAATGGCCTAGATCATGGAAAATTTATTTTGTTGATTTAAATGATCTTTGTTAAGTGTATTGTAAATAATATTGATGTTTGGGAATTTAGAAAAATTTAAAGAATTAGAAAAATTGATCAAAATCAAAGGATCTTGATGAAGCATGTTTCGGCAATGATGACCTAACTTGGGTGTTGATTCTTGATTAAGGATGTTAAGAATTGGGACGGAAAGTTAGTGTTTCCGTTAAGTTTCTAACGGAAAAGAAAACAAAATCGTTAAAAGGATTGTTAACAAGTTAGAAAAGTAACTTGAGGAAATAGAATAAACACTTGGAAGACCTTGAAGGTTAAAAGTTAGCAAGAAAGGAAAAGATTAGAAGTTCCAGTTAGTTTCCTAACGGAAAAGGACTAAACTGAAAAGAATTAAAGTTAGAAGGAATAAAAAGGAAACCTTTGAAGTTAGAGGGCCTAAGTGATTGAAAAGAGAAACTTAGGGGACCTTATGAACAGAACCAAAGTCCAAGGACCTTTCTGTAATTAAAGGAAAGTTGAAGGACTAATCTGCAATTAATCCAAAGTGGAAGGACTAAATTGCAATTGAGTTAAAGTTGAAGGACTAATCTGCAATTAATCTAAAGTGGAAGGACTAAATTGTAATTGAACTAAAGTTGAAGGACTAAATTGCAAGTAATCCAAAGTTGAAGGACCAATTTGCAATTAACCCAAAGTTGAGGGACCAAATTGCAATTATATCAAAGTTAAAGGACTGACTAGTAAATCAAAGTCAGAAACTTAAACGTAAAGAAAGAAGTAACAAAGTAAAGAAGTTAAAACGCATCTCTCAGTTAACTAAGTAGAAATAGTTAACCATGTAGAGAATACTAAAGTAAATTACTCCGTGCCTTGTAGATTTGCACAGAGGGGAGATTGCGAGGAAAAGCAATTCAGGTAAGGGATTACGTTCCTTACAGTATTTGAACTCCTGTTTATTGGAATTCGGTATTTCTTTCTAAAGTTAGCTATCAGTATGGCATGATAGTATTTGAATGAACTCTGCGTTATTGAACGTTCCTTGAAAGAATCTATGCTTAGTGATGTCCCCATCGATCTACTAAGTATCGAAGTTTGAAACTTGTATCACATACTTGTACCATGGTATGTTCTAATTTTAACTTGTAAGTTAATCGCTTACTCGTTAAGGCATTTAATTTTAACTTGTAAGTTAATCGCTTACTCGTTAAGGCATTTAATTTTAACTTGTAAGTTAATCGCTTACTCGTTAAGGCATCCAATGTCCAGTTAGAAAAGACATTGAATGACAGTCCAGTTAGAAAAGACTCGTCCTTAAACTAGGGATTGCATGAGTGATCACATGCCTTCTCTCAGGAATTGTCTGATTACAAGGATGATTCTAGACCCCGAGCATATGTGTGTGGATACCATATATGTTACGACCCACACTATTGGCTGAAGAAGCTAGGTGTACCAATTGTACCTTTGGCATTGAGGTTATAATGTACGTTACCAAGGAATTGACGGAAACTTGAATAAATCCCTTTGAATTGTAGTGCCATAATCCTTTGAAAGTAAAATCTTAAAAGTAATAAGACTGTATTGTTCTGCAGCCTTGAATCCAAAAGTAACTGAACCTATCTTTGTAAAGTTATTCATAGTATTCGTTCTGGTCGTCTCTCCTTAGTAACCGGAGAGGCCACGTATGAACTTACTGAGCATTCGTTCGCTCATCCCTTCTCTATAAATTTTGTTTTCAGGATTTAAGTAGAAGGACAAGACAAGGAAAGCAGCCGTAGAAAGACGGTGGATTGAAGATTCTTAACTTAGTAGTTCTAAGTTCATTTATTTTGATGTAAGTTGAAGTACATTGATGGTTAGGGTTGTTACCTACCAAGACAAGTTTAAGTTACGCTTCCGCTATTGTTTTGAAATTATGGTTGAATAAGGGGCCGTTGTGAACCCTAATTTGAAGTATTTATTATTGTTATTTATTGATATTAAATGCCATTAAATGCTCAAGATACATTAAGAAAATTCGGGGTGTTACAGTTGGTATCAGAGCAATGGCTTTAGGTCTTATGGGAGAAAACTGAAAGTTAGGACTAATGGGAGAACTTAGTACTTAACTTGAATAAGATCTTACTTGAGGAAGTTCAAGTGATAAAGTCTAACTCTAGGAATGATACTAAGAGTGTGCATAAAGTATGAATATACTTGGAGAAATAGGAACCTCTTCATTATATGTCTATTTACATTCTATTAATATGTTATAATGGAATCTTGAGGTTATGTACTAATTAAGTTTACTATTGGTGTGTGTAGGATCATGCCGAGGAGACCCATGAAGTCGGTAAGGTACAGTGCTACTCTAAGGGAAGAGATAGAAGCTAAAGAGGAGATTATTAAGCAGCTAACTAAGGAACTTCGCTCAGCTAAAAGAGAGCTTAGGAAGGAGACTCGAGGAGTCGGCAGTTTACAGAATGTCATCAAAGAACGCGATGAGGACATAATGTATGTGGAAGGAAAGTTAGCAGTACAACTGAAGAAGGTCAACAGCCTAGAAAGCCATGTGGTTAGAGCTAACCGCGAATGGAATCGAATCAGTGTGCAACTGGTGGATGAGATAGAACAAAATAATGAACTGAAAAAGAAGATAGATGAACAAGAAGCTTATGAGGAGGAGCTTAGGACTTCAGGCTATCAAATTTGGGCTGAGAAGTTAGAATTGCAAGAAAAATATGACCAACTTGCAGCAGAACATGCACACTGTGGGAAGTGATGCAATTAGTGACAGATAATTATAAGAATAGATTCTTTTACTTTATTATTAGTGGAGTAATACAGTTAGAATTTTTCTTATGTTAAAGTTGAATTTTGGGTGTATTTGAGATGTTTAAATCTCACACCTCAGTTGAATAAAGTTAATTATTTAATTTAAATACCCAAAAGTTTGAATTTACTATTGTTGTGTAAACAAAAGTTAACTTGTCGAGAAAAGACAAGGGAAAGCATCGGAGTGATTTGAAATAATCTTCGTAACCATGGTACGAAGTAAGACGACCATTGGAATAAGTTAAAGCTAGTTAAGTAATAAAAACTAGTGAAGTAAAGAATAATAAGCAACCAAGTAAAACGGTTGTAAATTATGAAGTATGAAAACTCCTGAACCGGAGAAGAAAGGTTAAGTAAACTAACCACATCTGAATCATGGTCTAGTACAAAAGACCTACGAACATGAATCAAAACTAACAAGTACCCGTTAGTAAAAGAATAAGTTAAAGTATACCATGAATACTGCACGTATTTTGTAGTGATGAATATTGCTAGAGCACGAACCTGTTCTAAAGTAAAAGTAAATCTGCAGATGAATACCAGAAGCGGAAATAACAGGAACGGTGAGGGAAATGACAACACCGGTAATGCTGGAGGACAGTTGGATCCGGCCCTGGTAAACCTTTTGCAGACACTATCACAGACAGTAGCTGGGATAGGCCAAACTGTTGCTGGAATTGCTCAACCACCACCACAAGCTCTATTACGTGATCCGTTGGAGCTATTTCAAAGGAGGAATCCGGACTCATTCTCGGACACTGCTAAAGAGAAACCTGAGGACTGGATTAAGAGCACCGAAAGAATATTCGAGACTCTGAATTGTACTGAGGAGCAGAAGGTAGTCTTTGCGACCTTTATGTTGAAAGGTAAGGCTCAGACATGGTGGGAAGCGGAAAAGCGAGCTGCTGTGGCTCGTGGTGATGCAGCCTTTACTTGGACTAGATTTAAGGCTATTTTCAACGAAAATTATTATCCTGCAAGCACGAGGAATGCTAAGATAACGGAATTCCTGACTTTGGTACAAGGGAGTATGACTGTAGCGGAGTATGGTGAGAAGTTCACTGACTTACTAGAATTTGCGCCAAGATTCTTCGATACTGAAGAACAGAAGGCAAGAAAGTTTGAAGCGGGATTAAGTGATAGAGTTCGGTACAGAATCACGCCGTTGGCTTTGCCTACGTACTCAGCGGTGTTGGATAGGGCCAAGATAGTAGAACGAGAGTCGGATAACTACCGTAACCGACGGGAAGAGAAAGGCAAGGCAGTGGCTGAAAGGTCGGAAGGAAACAAGGGTGGTAAGGACCACAACAATAATAAGAGGAAAGCTGTGGATGACAGTCGAGATAAGGGCAGTCATGGGAACAAACACTCCAACAACGGCCAGGGTGGAAATGGTCGGAACTTTAATGACAACAAGCGTGAGTGGAATAAGGGCAAGGGCCAAGGTTTCACCAGTTATGATAAATGTACCGTTTGTGATGGAGCGCATAAGTCAGAGGTTTGCTGGTATAAGGAACGGCAGTGTTACAACTGTAAGAAGGTGGGACACCCAAAATGGAAATGCCCAGAACCTAAGAAGGATGAACCGGCTGCGGGAAATAAAGACAACAGGGGAGGAAATGGTGGAGGCCGTGGTAGGGTGTACACCATGACCGCAAAAGCAGCTGGAATTAATGCCGACCTTGTAGCAGGTACACTACAATTAAATTCCCGTGATGTTTATGTGTTAGTAGATACTGGCGCTACTCATTCAGTAGTTAGTAATGTTGTGGCAAAGAAGTTAAAACTACACCCAGAGAAATTAGAGGTACCTTTAGTAATAGATACACCTACTAAAGACGCTATCCCCATTACTACCTCTTATAGAAACTGCACTTTAGGGATAGGAGGCACGAGCGTAAATATCGACCTCATTGAACTAGAGATGTCAGAATTCGACATAATACTGGGAATGGATTGGTTGGCTTTGCATCAAGCCAAAGTGGACTGTCAAGAGAAAATAATGACGTTCCTAGGAGGGGAAGGTAAAGAGTACAGATTTGTGGGTTCAAGACCGAGGAAGAGGATAGGCTTAATCTCGGTGATGAAGGCCCGTAAAATGTTGAGGAAAGGATGTGTAGGATTTCTGGCACACATAGGTGAAACAGAAGAAAAAGGAGTAACGTTAGAGTCGCTTGAAGTCGTGAATGAATTTCAAGACGTATTTCCGGAGGATTTACCTGGTATACCACCAGTGAGGGAAGTAGAATTCTCCATTGACTTAGTACCAGAAACCACACCTATTTCGAGAGCACCGTACAGGATGGCTCCAACAGAGTTGAAAGAACTAAAGGAGCAGTTACAAGAATTGCTAGACAAGGGATTGATTAGGCCGAGTGTATCACCATGGGGTGCACCGGTACTATTTGTGAAGAAGAAAGATGGATCTATGAGACTGTGTATTGACTATAGGGAATTGAATAAAGTGACGGTTAGGAACCAATACCCGTTACCAAGAATTGATGATCTGTTTGATCAATTGAGGGGAGCATGTTACTTTTCAAAGATTGATCTTAGATCCGGATACCATCAGCTGAGAGTTAAGGATGTGGACGTGGCGAAGACAGCGTTTAGGACGAGGTATGTGTATTATGAGTTTGTCGTGATGCCATTTGGGTTAACAAACGCACCAGCCGCATTCATGGAATTGATGAATAGAATATTTCAGGAATACTTAGACAAATGCGTGATAGTATTCATTGACGATATATTGGTGTACTCGAAGACAAAGGAGGAGCATGCTGAACATTTGAGGATAGTGCTAGAGATTTTGAGGAGACAAAAACTGTATGCGAAATTTAAGAAATGCGAATTCTGGTTGGAGAAAGTAGCATTTTTGGGGCACGTAGTGTCAAAAGAAGGAATTTCTGTGGATCCGACGAAGGTAGAAGCAATAATGGATTGGGAAAGGCCTACTACGGTAACCGAAATAAGAAGTTTCTTGGGTTTAGCTGGTTACTATAGAAGGTTCGTAGAGGGATTTTCGAAGTTATCTGGGCCATTGACGAAGCTGACGCAGAAAGCAGCTAAGTTTGTTTGGTCAGAAGAATGTGAACGAAGTTTTCAAGAATTGAAGAATAGACTAGTATCTGCACCAGTATTAGGCTGTGTACTGATGCAAAATGAGAAGGTAATAGCTTATGCATCTAGGCAGTTGAAGGTACATGAAAGGAACTACCCGACCCATGATCTGGAGTTGGCAGCAGTAGTGTTTGCCTTGAAAATTTGGAGACATTATCTGTATGGCGTGAAATGCCAGATTTTTACGGATCATAAGAGCCTCAAATACATCTTCACGCAGAAGGAATTAAATATGAGACAACGGAGATGGTTAGAACTTCTCAAGGATTACGACTGTGAAATACTGTATCATCCTGGGAAAGCCAACAAGGTGGCAGATGCTTTGAGTAGGAAGAATCACGGAATGTTGGCAACGTTGATCTCTAAGGGGGTAAGCATATGGAAGGATGTCAAGGAGATGAACTTGATAGTAAAAGTAAATGGATATTTGGCTCGACTGACGTTACAACCTGCATTGTTGAGCAGAATTAAAGAGGCACAAGAATTAGACGAGGAGAGAGAAACTCTAATCGGGAAAGGGCAAGCAAAAGATCTTCAGATGGGCGAAGATGGAATTCTGAGATACCAAAAGAGAGTGTGGGTGCCAAGCAATGATGAAATCAAGAGAGAGATACTGAAAGAAGCTCATTGCTCAAAGTTCTCTGTACATCCGGGAAGTACTAAAATGTATAGGGATCTTAAGGAAGCATATTGGTGGAATAATATGAAGAATGACGTGGCAGAGTATGTACATAGATGTCTGACGTGTCAACAAGTCAAGAGTGAACATCAGAAGCCAGCAGGGTTACTGCAATCATTACCAATTCCCGAATGGAAGTGGGAGAATATTGCTATGGATTTCGTAAGTGGGTTGCCAAAGACGGTAGGGAAGTATGATGCTATATGGGTTATAGTAGATCGATTGACTAAGTCAGCACATTTTCTGGCAATCAAGAAGACTGATTCGTTGGAGAAGTTGGCCAAGTTGTACATCGACGAGTTAGTAAGGTTACATGGGATCCCGGTCACAATTGTGTCTGATCGAGATGCTAGGTTCACTTCGAAGTTCTGGAACAGCCTACAAGAAGCATTGGGAACAGAGTTGACCATGAGTACGGCGTTTCACCCACAGACAGATGGGCAGTCGGAAAGGACTATCCAGACGTTGGAAGACATGCTGAGGGCTACTTCGTTAGATTGGCCAAACGCATGGGACGAACATTTACCATTAGTAGAATTCGCGTACAACAACAGTTTTCACGCAAGCATTGGGATGGCTCCATATGAAGCGTTGTATGGGAGGAAGTGTAGATCACCGGCGTGTTGGGATGAAGTCGGTGAGAGGAGGTTAAGTGGACCGGAACTCGTGCAAGTCACGGCGGATAAAGTACAACAGATTCGAAAGTGGCTACAGACTGCGTAAAGTAGGCAGAAATCTTACGCAGACAATAGAAGGCGAGAACTAGAATTTCAGCCGGGGGATCGAGTATTCCTAAAGATATCACCCACGAAGGGAGTTATGCGTTTTGGGATTAAAGGAAAGTTAAGTCCACGATATGTGGGACCGTTCGAAATTCTTGATAAGATCGGAGAAGTGGCTTATCGATTGGCGTTACCGCCGGTATTAGCGGGAGTGCATAATGTGTTCCATGTCTCCATGCTAAGGAAGTATATTCATGATCCGAGTCATGTGATAGAATACAAGCAGTTAAGAGTTCGGGCAGATTTGACGTACGATGAACGACCAATCAAGATCGTCGACAGAAAAGACGAGGTCATAAGGAAGCGTACGGTTCCCTATGTAAAAGTGCAATGGAGTAATCACTCAGAAAGAGAAGCGACATGGGAACAAGAAAGTGAAATGCGCGAATTGTACCCGGACATCTTCTCGGATTAAGAATTGTCAAAGTTTGAGGACAAACTTCTTTTAAGGGGGTAAGAATGTAATAACCGGATAATTTTTTTTTTTATTTATTTATTTTAATTTTCGGTTTTACTAATTGAATTAAACAATAATTGGAGTTATAAAGAATTTGAAAGAAGTGGGCCCAAGGAAATTGGATTGGCCCGAAAATAGTATTAGTAAACCCAACCCAATTAGGAATCAACCCAAGGTATAAATTAATGAGTTAGTCAACTTAAGAATTCATTATTATCATAAACTCAAAAAAAAAAAGGGAAAAACAAACCCTAGTTCTAGTATAGCCGCCGGCAGCCGCACCTAGGAGGGAGGAGAAGAAAATTCCGGCCATTATTTTTGGAGATCCAATCCGATCATTCTCAAGGTAAGATCGAATCCCATCTTCAAAAATTTATTTCATTGGATTTGGATGTTTAAAACATAAACTATGCATGATTTAAGAAAATAAAGAATTATGATTGCATGCTAGTTATTTATGATGAGAAGTTATTTATTAAAATTCTAAATAATCAAGGTGTTGATTATATGATGATCTTCATATTAGTATTGGGATTAGGTTGATCTTATAACCATGATTTTAAATGGAATACTATTATTCAATGCATGGGGATTAGACCAATATGAAATTGAGGCTATTAGGGTTTATCAAAAGAAGAAAAAATATAGATTTCCCCTTTTGAACACCTTCGGCCGAATGGCCTAGATCATGGAAAATTTATTTTGTTGATTTAAATGATCTTTGTTAAGTGTATTGTAAATAATATTGATGTTTGGGAATTTAGAAAAATTTAAAGAATTAGAAAAATTGATCAAAATCAAAGGATCTTGATGAAGCATGTTTCGGCAATGATGACCTAACTTGGGTGTTGATTCTTGATTAAGGATGTTAAGAATTGGGACGGAAAGTTAGTGTTTCCGTTAAGTTTCTAACGGAAAAGAAAACAAAATCGTTAAAAGGATTGTTAACAAGTTAGAAAAGTAACTTGAGGAAATAGAATAAACACTTGGAAGACCTTGAAGGTTAAAAGTTAGCAAGAAAGGAAAAGATTAGAAGTTCCAGTTAGTTTCCTAACGGAAAAGGACTAAACTGAAAAGAATTAAAGTTAGAAGGAATAAAAAGGAAACCTTTGAAGTTAGAGGGCCTAAGTGATTGAAAAGAGAAACTTAGGGGACCTTATGAACAGAACCAAAGTCCAAGGACCTTTCTGTAATTAAAGGAAAGTTGAAGGACTAATCTGCAATTAATCCAAAGTGGAAGGACTAAATTGCAATTGAGTTAAAGTTGAAGGACTAATCTGCAATTAATCCAAAGTGGAAGGACTAAATTGTAATTGAACTAAAGTTGAAGGACTAAATTGCAAGTAATCCAAAGTTGAAGGACCAATTTGCAATTAACCCAAAGTTGAGGGACCAAATTGCAATTATATCAAAGTTAAAGGACTGACTAGTAAATCAAAGTCAGAAACTTAAACGTAAAGAAAGAAGTAACAAAGTAAAGAAGTTAAAACGCATCTCTCAGTTAACTAAGTAGAAATAGTTAACCATGTAGAGAATACTAAAGATATCACCCACGAAGGGAGTTATGCGTTTTGGGATTAAAGGAAAGTTAAGTCCACGATATGTGGGACCGTTCGAAATTCTTGATAAGATCGGAGAAGTGGCTTATCGATTGGCGTTACCGCCGGTATTAGCGGGAGTGCATAATGTGTTCCATGTCTCCATGCTAAGGAAGTATATTCATGATCCGAGTCATGTGATAGAATACAAGCAGTTAAGAGTTCGGGCAGATTTGACGTACGATGAACGACCAATCAAGATCGTCGACAGAAAAGACGAGGTCATAAGGAAGCGTACGGTTCCCTATGTAAAAGTGCAATTGAGTAATCACTCAGAAAGAGAAGCGACATGGGAACAAGAAAGTGAAATGCGCGAATTGTACCCGGATATCTTCTCGGATTAAGAATTGTCAAAGTTTGAGGACAAACTTCTTTTAAGGGGGTAAGAATGTAATAACCGGATAAATTTTTTTTTTATTTATTTATTTTAATTTTCGGTTTTACTAATTGAATTAAACAATAATTGGAGTTATAAAGAATTTGAAAGAAGTGGGCCCAAGGAAATTGGATTGGCCCGAAAATAGTATTAGTAAACCCAACCCAATTAGGAATCAACCCAAGGTATAAATTAATGAGTTAGTCAACTTAAGAATTCATTATTATCATAAACTCAAAAAAAAAAAAAGGGAAAAACAAACCCTAGTTCTAGTATAGCCGCCGGCAGCCGCACCTAGGAGGGAGGAGAAGAAAATTCCGGCCATTATTTTTGGAGATCCAATCCGATCATTCTCAAGGTAAGATCGAATCCCATCTTCAAAAATTTATTTCATTGGATTTGGATGTTTAAAACATAAACTATGCATGATTTAAGAAAATAAAGAATTATGATTGCATGCTAGTTATTTATGATGAGAAGTTATTTATTAAAATTCTAAATAATCAAGGTGTTGATTATATGATGATCTTCATATTAGTATTGGGATTAGGTTGATCTTATAACCATGATTTTAAATGGAATACTATTATTCAATGCATGGGGATTAGACCAATATGGAATTGAGGCTATTAGGGTTTATCAAAAGAAGAAAAAATATGGATTTCCCCTTTTGAACACCTTCGGCCGAATGGCCTAGATCATGGAAAATTTATTTTGTTGATTTAAATGATCTTTGTTAAGTGTATTGTAAATAATATTGATGTTTGGGAATTTAGAAAAATTTAAAGAATTAGAAAAATTGATCAAAATCAAAGGATCTTGATGAAGCATGTTTCGGCAATGATGACCTAACTTGGGTGTTGATTCTTGATTAAGGATGTTAAGAATTGGGACGGAAAGTTAGTGTTTCCGTTAAGTTTCTAACGGAAAAGAAAACAAAATCGTTAAAAGGATTGTTAACAAGTTAGAAAAGTAACTTGAGGAAATAGAATAAACACTTGGAAGACCTTGAAGGTTAAAAGTTAGCAAGAAAGGAAAAGATTAGAAGTTCCAGTTAGTTTCCTAACGGAAAAGGACTAAACTGAAAAGAATTAAAGTTAGAAGGAATAAAAAGGAAACCTTTGAAGTTAGAGGGCCTAAGTGATTGAAAAGAGAAACTTAGGGGACCTTATGAACAGAACCAAAGTCCAAGGACCTTTCTGTAATTAAAGGAAAGTTGAAGGACTAATCTGCAATTAATCCAAAGTGGAAGGACTAAATTGCAATTGAGTTAAAGTTGAAGGACTAATCTGCAATTAATCTAAAGTGGAAGGACTAAATTGTAATTGAACTAAAGTTGAAGGACTAAATTGCAAGTAATCCAAAGTTGAAGGACCAATTTGCAATTAACCCAAAGTTGAGGGACCAAATTGCAATTATATCAAAGTTAAAGGACTGACTAGTAAATCAAAGTCAGAAACTTAAACGTAAAGAAAGAAGTAACAAAGTAAAGAAGTTAAAACGCATCTCTCAGTTAACTAAGTAGAAATAGTTAACCATGTAGAGAATACTAAAGTAAATTACTCCGTGCCTTGTAGATTTGCACAGAGGGGAGATTGCGAGGAAAAGCAATTCAGGTAAGGGATTACGTTCCTTACAGTATTTGAACTCCTGTTTATTGGAATTCGGTATTTCTTTCTAAAGTTAGCTATCAGTATGGCATGATAGTATTTGAATGAACTCTGCGTTATTGAACGTTCCTTGAAAGAATCTATGCTTAGTGATGTCCCCATCGATCTACTAAGTATCGAAGTTTGAAACTTGTATCACATACTTGTACCATGGTATGTTCTAATTTTAACTTGTAAGTTAATCGCTTACTCGTTAAGGCATTTAATTTTAACTTGTAAGTTAATCGCTTACTCGTTAAGGCATTTAATTTTAACTTGTAAGTTAATCGCTTACTCGTTAAGGCATCCAATGTCCAGTTAGAAAAGACATTGAATGACAGTCCAGTTAGAAAAGACTCGTCCTTAAACTAGGGATTGCATGAGTGATCACATGCCTTCTCTCAGGAATTGTCTGATTACAAGGATGATTCTAGACCCCGAGCATATGTGTGTGGATACCATATATGTTACGACCCACACTATTGGCTGAAGAAGCTAGGTGTACCAATTGTACCTTTGGCATTGAGGTTATAATGTACGTTACCAAGGAATTGACGGAAACTTGAATAAATCCCTTTGAATTGTAGTGCCATAATCCTTTGAAAGTAAAATCTTAAAAGTAATAAGACTGTATTGTTCTGCAGCCTTGAATCCAAAAGTAACTGAACCTATCTTTGTAAAGTTATTCATAGTATTCGTTCTGGTCGTCTCTCCTTAGTAACCGGAGAGGCCACGTATGAACTTACTGAGCATTCGTTCGCTCATCCCTTCTCTATAAATTTTGTTTTCAGGATTTAAGTAGAAGGACAAGACAAGGAAAGCAGCCGTAGAAAGACGGTGGATTGAAGATTCTTAACTTAGTAGTTCTAAGTTCATTTATTTTGATGTAAGTTGAAGTACATTGATGGTTAGGGTTGTTACCTACCAAGACAAGTTTAAGTTACGCTTCCGCTATTGTTTTGAAATTATGGTTGAATAAGGGGCCGTTGTGAACCCTAATTTGAAGTATTTATTATTGTTATTTATTGATATTAAATGCAATTAAATGCTCAAGATACATTAAGAAAATTCGGGGTGTTACACTTTTAAGTCATCTTTTTTCTTTTTTCTTTTTTCTTGAAATCAAATTTGCTGTCTTCTTAAAATAAATGTCTCTTCTTTCATCATAGGAAACAATTATATGCTACTACTATTGTCCATCTCTCACGTGGTCAATATCATTCAAACAAAAGACCCCCTTGACCCTCTCACCAAATCAAACCAAACTATCACCGAATACACGCATTTCATCAAATCACTCACCGACAAAACTAGCGCTTATACTTGTCATTCTCCACGCATTTATGTTAACTGAAATTTTGATTCAAAACTTTGTCAATAAGCTTTCACGAAAACTCGTACTTACTCTTACAACAAAGAGTTTTCACAGAAGACCATTCAGCTAATCGTGTGTTCAATCATTTCTTGTCACTTACCTGCTAGATTACTGGACATGGACTTATCGAGACCGTTCCAGACATCATCAAGCATCTTCCTTGAAAATGTTGACAAATCAAATGTAATATTTATTTTGAATGGAGTGATGTAAAAAGCAGGACGGAACCAACATATGTCGGGGGGGGGGGGGGATTGACCTTCTGAAATTTTAGAAATAGCATCTCAGCCCCCTTTAGTTTTAACCCTATAATTTTGTAAAAGAAAACAATAGATGGTGAGATTAAATTTTGTGAATGTGGACCCACTTCAAATTAAATTAATACTTCATCTTTATGTACAACCTATGTCTCAAAATAAATATTGCTTTTGATCTAGAGTCATTTCAGACATTCATTTAGATTAAACTAGTAAAGCACAATTTTTTAAGATTGACAAGCGATATTTGTTTCGAGACAATTTTCTAAAAAATGACTAGTCAAATGCAACATTTGTTTTGAGAGGGATGGAGTGGGTATTATTAACTATTGATTAACAAAAGGGGAGGATGTGATCTTACTTTACTCCCTACCCCTCGCAGGAGTCGGTTGGAGCGAATTGGGCATGCGCAAATCTAAATTCCTCTAAATGAAGCCTTAGTTAGAAAGAACAACATTCCATTTGTCAGCTGGTTCTTCAGTACTATGTTGGTCCGGGGACAGAGATACTTTATGATAGTTAAAAGCCAAGCCCGTATCGAGTTCGAGCAATCACTCGAGCTAAAGAAACCAAGTTAACCATTGTCAAAACATAATGTGGCCATTTACATTCCCATAAGTGGATAAATCTAAGTAGACGGTCCTCACTTTATAGCATTACCAAAAGAGATACTGAATGCCTTAGAGCATATATCCATGACATCTCCTCAGATGAACAAGTGCTTATACTCTCCGTTTGCGAGTTGGCAAAGCTGGTTGTAGTCATGTGTATCTGCAAATTGAATAAACGGAATACCATAAATTTCTTCAGGAAAAAAAAAAAAGAAAAAAAAAAAAGAGAGAATTTGCACTTCAAGATTTAACAGCAGAATCAACATGAAGAAACTGCATCATCTCAAATTTGATGTTAATTCTTATTTACCCTTGTGAATCAAGAAAAAAGAGAGGGCTCTTTGTTGGGTTGGGGAGGGGGGGGGGGTAGGAAGAAGACTCTGACAAAGTCAAGAAAACAAATGTGCAAATGAAATTGAGGTCAGAAACGTTTTTTGATGCCTGGTCAACTGCACGAGCCAAAACCAATAAGCTGATACCATACTTAAACAGAGTTGTCTTTTAGCGTTTTGACAACTAATTGTTGTCAGAACAAAAGACAACAATTTTGCGCCATTCAGAGGTCTCATTCAGTCTATGCCCTTAGTCAGCTTGTGCTTAATTTAAACAAACAAAGCTTTGAAATCTTCAAGTGATTCAGGGTGTTAAATGGGAAGTACAACTAGTTCTTCGGGACAGAGGGGTTAATATTAAGCGTTTTGTAGCTATTTCTAGGCATGTTTGGTAGCTCTATGCACGTGTGTGTGTGTGTGGGTGGGGGGGTGGGGGTCCATCCCAGGCAGTGGTTGCTATAATGCTAGTTCGAATATTTCTTATAAGCTTTCTGCCCAAAAACAGTTCATTAATGTCAAAACCATTTACTATACTCTACTTCTAATTGCTTAGTCTAAACAACACTATTAAAACTGAAAAGAAAGAATGGCAGTGTCAATAGTCAAGAAGAGAGAGTTATACCAAAAGTATCACCAAAGTTGGTCCACTTCTCAGCACGGATGGATTGGCCAGTCTCAGCTATTCCAATCACCTCGACAAAAGTAGTAAGCGGAGAGGGTGGCTGGCCTTTGACAACTAATTGTTGTTCATCTGTCGATTTTCCAATTATACCCCCAGCATCAGGACGTATAACTTGAATCACTGCCCGAACCTTCCGTCCCACATACTTGCGCAGCTGCTCAGCATTGACAAAAACAGCAGGGTTTGATGTATCCATGTCCTTCATAACAAACACAGAAAAAAGGAAGAGTTTTTCAATATACACAAAGAAATCATGTTTCTCATATTCACTGTGTATATTGCGGCCAAGTACAAGAGGGAGTATATATACAACTAACAACCCTAATTGGCTAACTATGGAAAGAGATAAAATAGGTAATGCTATATACAAAATAATCTAACCAAATCTCCTAGCATATTTGACAGAGGCATCCGAATATGAGAAGATATTCGGATATCAATTCCTTCAGTAATTACTTTTATCATATGAATGAAACAAGTACACCATAATAGACACAAAGAATTGAGCAAAGAATTGCTAGGCTGAGTTCTATCATCAAAGGAAGTGGCAAAAGAAAAAGTTTGTGGGGGTGGTAGGATTTTTTATAGCTTTCCTATCAGTTCTTGTATACCAAAAGAGTATTCCTTCTTTATGACATGGAAAAAACTACCTTTAACATTTCATCGAATTGAAATAGACCATAACAACACAAGTAAATCGATGGCGAAGCAAGGATTTTTCTTGATCGGAGACAAAACTGTTTTATGTATGAAATATTATGATGTAACAGCTAAATTAAGCTTAAAGGGGCAAAATTATAATATCGTGCATTTTTACTTGATGTAAATGGGGTCAAAGTTATAATTTTCATTGATGAAAAGCAAATTCTTCCAAATTTCGTGGTGCTTAAATTGCTACAGTTTGTAAAGGAAATGGGGGCAACTGCCCGCATAGGACCAAGGCTGGCTCCACCATTGAGATAAATTATTCTCCCTGCGTCCCATAATGATCTTCCCACTTTTTTCAACGTCACTACGAATGAACTTTGAGCACTGATTTTAGGTTGATTTAATTATCCTAATGAAAATCTAAAACTTGTTATTGATAATATTATTGACGGTGCGTCAATAACAAATTTTAGATTTTCATTAGTACAATTGAGTCGACCTAAAATCATTGCTCAAAGTTCATTTGTTAAAAAGTGTGAGAATCATTTTGAGACGGAGGTATTAGATAACAATGAAATCAAGAGCAGGTGCAGTAGTTAGTTCACTATTAGGGTAAAATTCGATAACACCGGAAGTCGGTTTGTAGAAATACCTACTATCATGGTTGCTTAAAGTTATAAATTGGACTTGTCAACTATTTGATGACAAACTGGCTGTCCATCCCAATACTTGTATATAAGAATAAAATCTACAGAACGCACTTTTGGAAGAAACATAGTATCAAAGTAACAAGAGCACAAAAACATGCACTTTTTATTAATAAAATCCAGGCACATTAACAATCCAAATTCAAAACTTGCAACAAAAAGGAGGAAGCAAAAATAAATACGACATCTGTCCCAAAATAAATGTCCGAAATTGCTCTTGATTAGCAATTTCGAACCTTCATTTTGGGACGGTGTAAATGAAAACCCATAAAATCTTTAGTCAAAAGATTGTCAAATCAGAACCAGTTGAGAAAGACAAATTGAGATTCATTCAAGCAGCACAATAGGCAGGAAAAATAAGGGTACTATACATCAAATTCAATTGAGGTTCTTTTTTTCCATTTTCATTTGGGAGAGTACACATTCACACAATTAGGGATTTGAAAATATGTAAATTTGATGCGACCTACAAAACGCAAAAGCGCACTAAAAATAACAAATTGATCATAAGAACCAGATTCAACATTAGAAACCCAAACTCTCGAAATTAAAATCCGAAAGTTGGGCGATGAAAGTAAAATGAACTAGGGTTTACAAGATCGTACCTGATTGTTGAAGATTACGAAGGCAAACTGAGTTGATCGGGAGAGAATGGATTCTGGGTTTAGATGAGAGAATGGGTAGAGGCACTAAAGTTGAGATGGGAGATCTTGATTTCTGTATACGGCGCTATATGTCGTGATTTGGCGGTAAAAGATTCCCGCTCCCGCCAATACGTTTGGATGTCTATCCATTTCTGGGATCGGATCGGGATCGGCCTTGTACCTGGGCAAACGAGCCGAGTCGCTATTTGGAGTTTTGGGCTCGAGCTCCGAGCTCGAGCTTCTATCGAACTCGGGCTCGAGCTCATTTACCTTGTTCGAGCTCGAATTGAATAGAGTTTCGAGCCGCTCGCGAGCTTTTCACGAGCTGTTCGAACTCGAGTCTTTACGAGCTCGAGCTTAAACATTTTTCTGAAAATTATGAAATCAAACGAGCTCGAGTTCGAGCTTTATCGAGTTCGAGCTTTATGCTCGCGAGCTTTTCACGAGCTGTTCGAACTCAAGCCTTTACGAGTCGAGCTCGAGCTTAAACATTTTACTGAAAATTATGAAATCAAACGAGCTCGAGTTCGAGCCTTATCGAGTTCGAGTCTTACCGAGCTCTGATAAGTATTCTTTGCATTTTGAACAAAAACACTATTTTTTTTCTTTTTTTTTTAATCTCAAAATGTGTCTAATTTACAAATGTATCCTCATGTTTACTTTTTTTTTTTCTTTTCTTTTTTAAAAGCTCTTGTTCGTTTAACTTCTCATATTACAAACGATTAATTGAATCGTATATATATCATCAGGTTATAATATACTCCTTCTATCCCAAATTTTATATTTACTTATCAAATTTACTTAAACTTTAACTAATATTTTACACTAAATTATTAATTCTCATTAAAATTAAAAAATGATTGTTAAATCATTAATAAATTATGTAAATTAGTAATTTGCACAAAATATTAATCAAAATTCAAATAGTTTGACTCTACATAACCAAAATTCAAATAGTTTTACTATCATAGTTAACTATTATAGTTACTATGGTATATATATTTTTTTAAGAATAAATAGTTACTAAGGTAGTTAATAATTATAGTTAACTATTATATTTCACTATAAATAGCTAACTATTATATTAAACTATTAATAGTTAACTATTTGTTTTAACAATTATATTTAAAAGTTGAGGCCGACCATATGCTAACGGTGAATTCATAAAAAATTTTAAATGCATAGGCATAGGTAGGTTTTCATATTGTGGTCAACGTTTTATGGAGTTGACCATGAAAGTCAAAGTCAGACAAACTTTCTGGTTAGTATATAGCATTTAAATGACGCTATTATACTTAGTCAACTGTATTTAGTAAAGCGTACGCTACGCTAGGTGTATAATATAGTATATGTTACATGTATGTATATATACATATAATACATACATACATCATACATACACACACATATACGGCTTTCGTCCCGCCCGACTTAAGAGGAACTAGAATGAACGGAGGAGGTTATGAGAACAAAATTAATATTATCATTCCATTTTTTGGTCGTACTAGGTCAAGTATGACACTAAAAATGTCAAAATGTCCTAAATCGGGCAGGATAGAGGGAGTATATAATAATGTATATAAATATGTGCTATATGTATGTATGTGGCAAAGATCAGAGGTCCGATTTTAAAGCATGCATATTAAGATAATAACAATAAATAACATAAAAATATCAAAATAAATATCGCATGAATAGTGAATAGTAAATTTGATTTTTTTTTTTTTTTTTTTTGCTACAGTAACTTTGACTTTTGAAAATACGTATACGTAGGCTTTCGTTCAACCTCAGTTTATCCGTCACCCGTAGGTCTGGAAGGTTAGTGGTTTCCACCTTTCGTAACGTTTTTGTTTTGATAAATAATTTGTAAAATGTAAGCAACAATAAATACTCGAGGCTGGAGTAGTAAACTTACTTTGTATATTGCAAATTGTTGAGAGTACAGATGGTTGATGAGTACAAGAGATTTCTAGAGAGAGAGATATTTAGAGAGAATTCTAAAACTGTATTATATATATACACATACATACATGTAACACATATTTATATACATAAATACATGTATGTATGATATGTGTGTGTCTATATGGAATATTGGATGGTATATATATATACTACCTCTGTCCCAGCTTAATGTGCACTGCTTGACCTTTTTGGTCAATTTGACTGAACTTTAAGCTTAATTTTATGAAAATCTACGTATCTCTATGCAGTTTTGAAAGATGTTATTGATGCTATTTCTAACAATAAAACAATAATAACTTTTAAAATTGTATAATAATAGCTAGATTTTCACAAAATAATGGTCAAAGTTCGAATGAATTGACCACATGAACAGTAAAAGTGCACATTGAGCTGGGACGGAGGTATTATATATATATATATATATATATATGTATGTATGTATGTGTGTGTGTGTGTGTGTATATATGTATATATATATATATATATATATATTTATATATATTTAATAAATATTTTTCTACATGCAAACGCATTTATATGTGAAATATATATGTGTGTGTATGTGTAAATGATAAACATTTTATTCATTCTATATTTGAGTAATTAAATATACTTGCATATATAACTACAATAATAGATGTTAATTTTATTTTTTATTTCAATGAGAAAAATAATATAAGACAAATATGTGTACATTTGAAAATAATAAATTAGTTTTGAAAAAAAAAAACCCGACTATTGTGTATATATCTCTACGTTTTCATAATGAATGTTCATAGAATAAATTAATTTTAGTTGTTGTACAATCTATATTGTATTATTGTATTGTATGTGTATAGTCGCTATATGATCATTATATGAATGTATAAAAATTAAATTAATTTTAGTTGTTGTACAATTATTGTTGTTTAATTCATTTTGAAGATAAAAATATTTTAGTTATGATTTATTCCTTGTACAATGTTGTATATACATGTATATGTATTCATTACAAAAGTAATAATGATGATTATTTAGTCGAGCTCGAGCTTAACGAGCCGTGCCGAGCTCAAGCCAAACACAAACAAAATAACCCGTGTTAACGAGCTTATCGAGCCGAGCCCGAGCTCGAGTTATGCGTGATTTAAACGAGCTCTAACGAGACGAACACAAACCGAGCTCTAACGAGCCGAGCTCGAAACAAAGCTCGTCGAACAAACGAGCCGAACACGAGCCGGCTCGATAAAAATTCGAGCTCGAAAACTCGGTTCGAGCTCGAGCGCGAATAGCACTTCGAGCCCATTCGAACCGAGCTTTAACGAGCCGAGCCCGAGCCGAGCTCGAACGGGCTCAGTTCGTTTAACATCCCAAAAAGAGAAATAAAGAAAAATAGGAAGAAAAAAAAATAGAGTTCACATATCAAAGTTGGCAATAAAATTTGAGTTTTTTGCCAAACTGACATGCGTACTATCAGATTATTGCAACTTCTCATTAATTTTTTTTTTTGCAATGCGCTCACCCTACTGACGAAATTGTCAAATTTTTAACCCGAGTTGGTTATTTAACATGTCTATTGTTGAAATTAACTCAAAATTAACAAATTAATTTCACAAACAAAAATGATCAATATACCCTTCTAAAAATGAAATGAAAAATTCACCCAATATCCCAAGAAATAAAATTTCTAAATTTACAAATTTTGTATAATAATTTTATGCATAAAGTAATACACTATAATTTAATTTAATTTTCTATTTATTAATTATAATGATATTGATATCAAATAAGAAAATTTTATAATTAAAGAAGGCTTCTCGTTAACAACAACAGAATTCAGTGAAACCTAAGCTTTGCCTGCTCCGGATCCTCCCCACCGCCAACATCTTCCCCGCCGCCTCCATCCTTAGGCTTGGTCTTCGGCCGAGTAGCAACACCAGCATCTCCATTAACAGCCGGCCCAGAGCCGCTGTCATCCAAACGACTTGATCTCCTCTCCTCTGCTTGTCGGAGTTTTCTGTTAATTTCTGGGTAATATCCTCCTTGATTTTAGGGTTTTTCTCGTACTTCAAGCGGGTCTTGAAGCGCTCATGTATAAAGGGAAGGTCTTGGCGTAATTGCGAGTATTGTCTTCTTAAACGACTTGCTTCTCATACTCAATCGCTTGTTCTTTGAAATTACCGTACATCTTGGATCATATATGATTTAAATTGAATAAAAACCCTAATGATTTAGGGGCCAAAGGGGTTGAGAGTTGGACTGGGAGGAATAATTTGGGTGTCAAATGATGGTCTGAATGGAGAGAGAAGATGAAGAGCTGATCAATTTGGGTTCATGACTGAGATTTGGATTTTGGTTGATTTTGAAACTCTAGATTTGAGTTTGATTTAGAAACCCTAGTTTGTGTTTGTGTTTGAATTTGATTTTGGAATTCAATTTTGGGTTAATTTTTGAAACGAGAATGTGGCTGTCTTGGTTGGTTTATAACAGTGTTTAGTCAAGTAATAGTTCCTTCAGTGGGGTGAGTGCATTGCAAAAAAAAAAAAAACATTAATGACCACATTTGAAAAATATTTGTACAATGTCGTTAAGTTTTTAACACCCATTAAAAAACTCGGTTAAATTGTTAATAAAATAAAGTACGCATGTGACGTTGGGAGTTTTGACAGTACACGTGGGAAGTTGCAATAATCTGATAGTACGCATGTCTGTTTGGCAAAAAACTCAATAAAATTTGTTACTTCATAAATATCTATAAAACCACAAAGACACTTTATTCATGAATGAATGAACAATTGTATGGTTAGAAAAAAAATCACAAAAATTTAGTTACAAAATTATTTAACAAGCATTGACTGGATATCCAATCTCTATATTATAATACAGCTCAAGGATAACCGCTTATTGACAAAAGACAAAGAACGGCTCAGATTAATCGGTAACCGCTGTGATCCTAGGGCTATTATTAATGGGTCTTTTTTTGTTTTATTTTCAATCGTCAGATTAATCATCAAATGGACTGATCATACGGACAAGGTTTGGCGGTTTCTGTTCCTCCGTCCTGTTTTGTTTACGCCTTCTCCCATCCGACGCCTAAAATCAACACAGGAAACTCCTGCTCTTACTCCCCGTACAAGACCCACCGGCGGCCATTCATCTTCTCAGTTCTCCGTAAGCATCCCATCTCCCCTCCATTTTCCGAAAATTGAAACTCTTGCTCAGAGGCGGAGCTACAGAGGGGCAAGCGGGGGCAATTGCTCTCCCCTTGAGTTTTTTTTTTTTTTTTTCCTGGAAAAACGACGTTTTGATATAACGATAATTAAAAGTTCCAGCCCATTGCATTCAGAAAAACGAAAAATAAGAACCGAACGAGAACTATACATGAAGCGACGACGGAGCAGAGGCTGAGGTACTCACGGACAAAGGGCTTTGTGGATAAACAATGCAATTGATTTCTCTTTGATTCTTTGCTATTCAATTTTTTAGGTAAGAACTTCCTGATGCCGATTTTTATAGTTTGTTTTGATGATTTCTCAATTAGGGTTAGGATTTTATCTTTGTTTTTATTTGAATTTTGGGATAAAAAAATCAATTGGGTTATTTGATTTCTCAATTAGGGTTGGGATCTTATTTATTTGAATTTGAATTTCGGGATAAACAACTCAGTTGGGTTATTTGATTTGTTGTTGTGTATCTCTTTTTTTTTTTTTTTTTTTCTGTTAGCAGACACGTTAACTGTGGTCTTGATGCTAATATTGGAGCTACATGGGTGTAGTATTGGCAAAATGAAGATGAAATATCAATCTTGGAAAGCTTCAGGTAATGTCTTCTTTAAGTATCCATTTGAGCAAAAATGTTGTTGGCAGTATAGTCCAAGCCCTACATCATCTCTAATAGAACTAGACATAAATATTTAAACAGCTTGGCATATAACCATTGCAGCCTTTCTTCTACTAGCTTACTATTGGGAACCACTTATATAGGAGTACATTGAAAAAGAAATCCGGTTTGGTCTGGAAAATCCTTGCCCCCCCCCTTCGTCAAATTCCTGGCTCCGCCACTGCTCTTGCTCCCTCTTGCCCCCATTTTCCCTATTAATCTCACTAAAGTGCTCAATGTAAGATATAGTTTTTGTTTTGTTTCCAACTTACGCTGAGTTTGTATTTTATATGTCATTGACGTTTAGATTTCTCTCTCCTCATCTTTCTTTTTCTATAGTCGATTCATTGAGTTTGATGAGGTTCTGATGTGATTTTAATTTCCTCACTTACATTTGCAATCGTTTAAATATTGGTTCTTGGTTGGCTTAGTCTGATTGAATGATGATGCAGTGCCTTTTGCAATGCCTTTTGGATTCCCATACATGAAAGTAGCTGATTATTTTTGTTAATTTATATGGGTTGTGTATTGTTTGTCATAAAAGGTTGGGGCTTTTTAATTTTTTTTTTTTTTTTGAGTGGGTTACATTCAGGTTAGATTGAACTGGTATGGTCTTTATGATTAATTTAGAGTCAAGAACTGAGGGTCCTTTGTTATGATTTGAGTTAAAATAATTAATTTGATTTTAAGGGGTTTCACATGATAATATGCAGGTTAATATATGGAAGAATCTGCACATAAAGATGTTGAATACAATATGTGCTACGTTGTATTTATGGTGTGCTCTAAAAATTAACTTCTGACTAACTTATTTGATTATGGTTAATCCTTTGGTTTTTATGTTTTGTTTTTGTTCCTTTCAATTTAACTATTTCCTATTCCTGAGAAATAACTGATGATTGTAACTAATGTGACAGATTCTTGGAACCCTTCTAATTGGGCATGTAAAGTTGGAACATGGGCTGATTCTAAGCTAATTTGAAGCTCTTTAGTGATTCCAAAGAACTTAAAAGGTTAGGGCTTTGGTGTTTCTGAGCCCCAGAGCAATGGGGTCTCAAACACTCCTCTTAACTTTCCGTGCACAATCATGTATGGCTGGAGTCTAATTATGAAATGGGTGTCCCTAAGCTATTTTTTTTATTGATTAAATCTTTTTTTATTAAGTTTGTTGATAGTTGGTGTATCACTATTGCTATGTTACTGCCTATAGAAAAATATTGTAAAAGGTGAAATGGTACAAAGAGATAGCGTGAACAATCAGATTGCATTACTATCTCGATCGTTGTTTTATGGAAGTAGTCCTCCATCTTTCAATATTAGTAACTTTAAAAATTTGGTGTTCTTTAGACTTTACGCGGATGGTGGACTGCAATACTCCAGAAATGGTTGACTATAGAATTGGTAGCAAAAGAAGGTGGAGTATTTCTTTTCACCTTCATCATTCATCAATCTGCATTCCCGTAGAGTTTTAAGTTCATTTCGTTTTGCTTTTACGATGGTTTTATGTGCAATCTTTTTTCTTTTCTTTTTTCCCTTTTGAAAGTATTTCCTAAATTGCTATACAGTTCTAAATTTACTACTTATTACTCTCTTACCTTTGTCTCAAAATGGATGATCAAAAGCAATTTCAGACATTCATTATTTTGGGACAGAAGTAGTACCTACTAATAGTTTCACTTCTCTTGCAGTTTCACTTCTCTTTTCTACTTCCACTTTAGATTTTGGCTATGCATTAATCTCAACCACACTGTGACACATTCTGTACTGTCACCGTGCCACCGGCACGGGTAGGAGTACTAGTTAATGAATATTAGGGCTCACAGACATACCATCCAACAAAGCATTGCTAAATTATTTTGTAACCAACCTTTTGTAACTTTAGCATTAACGAACTTTTACGAAGACAGTTAATATTTAACGACAACTTGAATTTATGGAATATGTACTTAAACTTCCTTATATTTCGAACGACAACTAGAATTAGTAGTACCAATTTTGAACTTTCAAAAAAAAAAAAGTAGTACCAATTTTGAGGGATTTTTTTTTTACCAATTTACCATCATTTTGGTAAGAATTTCAACAATTTTAAGTCTAGTCTGCATAGTAGTTGGGTGCTAAATGGCTGAGTTGGAGTGTTAAGACCAAATCCAATTTTAAGAGAGAAAATTTTGGGGAAAACTAGTTTCTCCATAAGTTATAAAAAGTCTTGTTTTTATAGGGTTTAAGGTTTAGGGTTTAGGGTTTAAAATTTAGGGTTTATATTTTTAGGTTTGGAAGCAAGACTTTTTATAGCTTATGGAGGAATTAGTTTCCTCCAAAACACACTCATTTTAACATGCGATTGGCTCTTTTCTAAAGATGAAAAACTTGGAAATTATGCAGATATGCTAATAAAAAGATACTGTATTCATATTTCATTAAATCACACAAAACAGTTTACATCCTTTAACCACCCTTTCTTTTCAAAAAAAAAAAAAAAAAAAAAAAAAAAAACCACCCTTTATACACAGCTTTATAAATTGCATTATGAATGCAATCCAATGAATCCAGTAATCAAGATTAAGTCATGTACTCCTTCTATGTCCCAAAATAAATGTCTTATTTGCCATTTTCGTTTGTTCCAAAATAAATGCCGTCTTACTGAAAATCTACTCTTGTAGTATATTAAAGTTGGGTGAAATTAATAAGGTTTTGACACCTCATACAATTTTAGGCATTGTAAGATTTGTAGGAACTCTTCATTTAGTCGGCTAATTGAAATCTGACTTTTAATCTTCTCCTACTTAGTCACATTGAAGGGACATTACTATTAGGTTTGAATTTAGGTATTTGGTAGAGGGAATGTAACATTCCTATATATTCATGACTATTCCCCTTACCAGAATATTGCATGGTGTTATTACCAATACACTATGTTTAGTACATGGAATACATACAAACTCCTATTATAAATGCATATACAATTAACCTATTCAAATGCAATTAACAAAGTGTCTAAACATATCTTTAAAAACTTGCAATGTTTACTCTTCATATTACTTTGTACTATTAATTTTGTACATGTTAAATGCATATATATACTGGCATATAGATTAGGCCAGTTTCCTTGAAGAGTAAACACAATAGTTAAAATTTATGTACTAATGTTATCAGTTATAAGAAATTGGAAACTCTAAAGCCAACAGTTGAAGGGAATCAAAAGCCTAATCACTGTGGGACTTTTAAACGCCTGAATATTTACATTGCTTACGGCATAAAGTCTACAGAAAGTACAAAATATTGTTTCATATTAACAATAACAATGCCTCCTCAAACTGTCCTTCTCAAACATCTTCGGAAGGGTCGTAGCGACAAGCGATTTGTTGCCCGATGTACGCGCATGTGGAAATCCAGCAACACAAAGAGAGAGGGTGAGATTGTGAGTATGGATTTCATAGCGGTTGATGAACAGGTAAATTCTATCACATATTTTTAAAACGTTTTTGAATAATTTATGCGTTAAATTTCCCATTTATAAGAAAAAAGAAAAACTCAAAAAATAATGAAATAAGGCTCTGTGTATAACATTTCCAAAAAATAAACAGCCAGAGGCTATGCATTGCTGCATAAGAAGTAGGTTCATACCTGACTTTGAAGATCTATTACAAGAGGGTTCCATCTATAGCTTCAAAAACTTCACTGTCGCTATTAGCAAACCACAGTACTGAGTATTGCGCAGGCAAGAATTTGTACTCTTGGATGCATCCACATTTGTAGAAGAGATTGTGAGAAATCCACCCAAAATCCAATGAATTCCTTTGATCTGGTCCCCTACGACAACTTGGTTGACCAAAGTCAGAGCAAGACGTATATGTGTGGTGAGTTTTCAGATTAATTGTTTTTTTTTTAAATATATTACTATTGACATAATTATGAATGACTATTCTTCCACCTACATCATTTTCCAGATATCATTGGTTACTTTGTCGCTGTGTCAGACTTTGAGGAACGTATGAAGAATTCAAGGCCGATTGCTATCAAGCTCTTTGAATTTGAAGATACTAGGTTGATCTCTATTAATTTTATCTTTTTGGATATGTCATAAATTTCAGAATCAAATTAACTTTTCTCTTTCAACAGAGGCAATAAGATCAGGCTAACTGTTTGGGGTGAAGGTCCTATTTCAAAGGCGGATGTTATTGAAAAGAGCAGTGAACGTGTGTGGGTTATAAGCTCTGTAATTATCCATGTTGAGAAAAGCGGTAAGACATTAACAAAAAATAAAACCTACAAGCAATTTCTAATCCTTTTATATACTGATGTACTGATTTTATTACTACATAGGTACTGTGGGGGTCTCGAACAGCAGCGCTACAAAAAAATTTTTTTAATGAAGGGACGATAGATGAGATTATCCGTTTTAAGGAAGCGTAAGTATATCAAATACACATGAAAATATATACCTCTTTTACAGTTTTACATTAACAATCTCATCGATCTGTCTGTACTTTGTTTTAGTCTTGGAAGTAGGTATGATGAGGATGTTTTCAGAAAGTTTGACGTCCATTCAACGATAGTCACCAGGGAGGAGTACAACCGGCAAAAAAAATTGATACGTGAAATATCAGAAATGACCAAAGCATGTGAATCATTCGTAAGTGAAAACAAAAAAATCCCTGCATATGACATAAAGAAAATATAAAGAAATATTTCATTACATTGTTTGGTCCATACACTAACGTTTTAACCAATTTGTCCATTTGCAGAAATATCCTTTGTTTGTATATGGTTGTGTGTCCAAAATTAATGACCTGAATGGATGGCGGTATAATTCATGTACTTTTTACAACAAGAAAGTTAAACCTACTCAACATGTTGTGCACTGTGATGAATGTAACAAAGACATTGAATCCACCTACATCAAGTATTTATCTTTTCCTATATTCTCCATTATAAATAAATTTCAGTTGTGCTATGTTCTTTATGCATGGTTAATTTCTAAATGTTAGGTATCATGTCGAGGCTGAATTGGATGACTCTACTGCTTCATTGAAATGTGTGCTCTTTGATCGGGAGATAGAAAAACTGATCAACATTACTGCGGCTGATTTAGCACAGACAGTTGAAGAGGTATTTTTTTAAAAAAAAATAATAATTCAATAACACCATTCAACCATGAAGCATACTTACAATTCTATTGCTTTACATATACACAGGAAGGTTTCTATGAGCCCCTGCCCAGACAACTTAGACAAATTATTGGCAAATGTCATATATTCCAAATTGAGCTAAACGATTACAGCCTAGGGACTACTTATGAGAACTTCACAGTGAAAAAAAATTCTATTTGAAGATGAAATTCGTGATCCAACTGCAGAGAAGGTATAGTCCTTAATCTCATTTCAAATCCCTTGATCTCATTTCAACTAATTATAGACTATCTTACCCATTGACATATTTATTGTAATTGTTTTAGGCCAACTGTAGTAAAACAAGCCCCAATGGCAAAGCACCTACTGTTAAGACTCCATCTTTGAATGAGAAGAGAAGTTCTCTTCGAATTGGGTAAGCATGTTTTGCATTTTTAGCCATAAAAAAGTTTGTCTGGTGGTAACCAACTACTTTCTTAAACAGGAACGGTCAAGTGTCACATGGAAATGAGGAGGAGTTTGAGGCTACTGAGAGCGATGGCGAATCAAATACCCGTGGGAGGAAGAAATCCAAAAAGGGACTGAAGTATTAAAGGCACCAACTGCATGTTGAAGAAATCTGGAGGGAACAATTTATGGGAGGGATAAATGAAGAAAATAACAAGAGTAGTAGGGAATTCGTCTAGAGTTTTAATGGGGTTTTTGATATAAACAATATGTAGTTAATTTTGGTTGTTATTTGTGTTTGTTGACATTATTTAGCTTTTTGGAGACAACGGTTAATAATTGTTTTTGGGGGATTACATTGGTTATGTTATTGCTGCTGCTATTTTCTTACATATGGTCCCATTAATACGTAGTTTTATAAATGGCAGTACCAACTTAATCATTAACTAAGAGTTCCAATGGCTGATGAGTTTACGTTTATATGTCTAAATTTAGTACTGGATATATCAAATGAATGCATTTATTAAAAAAATGAAGTAGATGATTATGATTTTTAACTTAATTCTCTTAGAATACTTAATTTATTGTGTTCTGTTTAGAACAAAGTAAATAGAGTAATTTACTGAGGTGATTGAGCTCATACCTTAATTTTGAAAGATTTTTTTTCAAAATTATGGAGTTTCAGTGAAAAAAATAAATTGCAATTGACAAATAAATTATATGCATGCCAGAATGTATGTATACTGAAAAAAGCAAAATCTATTATGAGAAAAGTAACTATCGTTATTTATTGGAAAAAGGGTAACTTCAGGGTAACCTAATTTGTTTTCATGTACATGTACAAAGTCTATTGAATTAATCAATA
Organism: Campanula takesimana; assembly: GCA_026119855.1. Taxonomy (NCBI): domain Eukaryota; kingdom Viridiplantae; phylum Streptophyta; class Magnoliopsida; order Asterales; family Campanulaceae; genus Campanula; species Campanula takesimana. The sequence goes on from JAOWBW010000620.1 coordinate 712,585, forward strand.
TCCCACAAATATTTTCTTACTCCTACATTAAGTGACATATACATGGCCTTCGCTGTAGATGGTTTATAAAAAAAAAATTTGAAATAAAGTATTATCATTGAATTTCTGTAAAAGGTAGTTTCAATGTACCTTTTTTTTTTTAAATGTTTAAAATTTAACGATTTTATCCTTTACATTGTTGCTGGTAGTGTAGTCAATAATTTATCAATGATTATCTAGAATTTCAAATATAGTTTAACAAATGTATCCCTGAAATATACAAGGCACTTTAATGAATTAATATTGTCTGTTCGGTTTAATGAATCTCACTTTGGAATTATCTATTCTCTGTACATGTACTAATGATACTGAACTCAACAGTTTCTCATAGTCACTTTCTTCTTCCTAGATCAACTAAGGCAGCCCAAAAAAACCCTTATACTATTCTCAGTTACTAACAATGGCAAGGAAACGACTACGTCAGCCTATTGACACAAGTGACATCAACCAAGGTACATTGGTCTTTAATAGCTTAAAAATTATAATTTTGTCTATCGTCTTCATGTTTTTCAAATTCCAAATGTAATTGCAATTTGTTGTATGACAGGCGACATTGGTAGATTAATTGCTAAGCAAAATAGGGCTAAGAGGAGGAAAATACTTGCAGTAAAGAGAGGACAGAATAACCTCATCGACGATGTCAGTTTACTCTAGATGGAAGGTAATGTCTACCTCATGTTACTTAGACGATATACAAAAATGCTCTTGCTCTGTGTCCACCTTTGTCTTCATGAATTTGTTAAGCCATAGGAATCCTCATCATATCTGCAGAACGTAAACAACCATTAATTTTTTTTATTATCTAATGGTTTCAAACACATTGATTATAGCTGAATTTAGGCGTCTTTACGCTAAACAAAGAAGATCAGATAGAATGAAAATTAGACATATGAAACGAATTCCAAACATCAATTCTGGAGAAACCAACATTATTCAAGAACGATTGAACCAAAGGCGTGTGATTCGTGCTTTAGGTAAGATGCAATTACTTAAAAATGTTTGTTGTTATATTTACTTCACAAATATCCTAACTTCCACTTATGTGCTTTCTTAGATCGCCATTCAAATGAGGTTTCCAGCTATGGCGTTGTTGGGTTTCGTGCAATCATGCGCAGCGGAAGATAGACATGAATAAAACCCAATAGCCTAGATCCGCTATGAACAATAATTCATAATAACAAGATGAAAGAAACTAACCCTTGTAGATCGTTATGTAAAACTTGGATTAAGCGTTAAGACAAACGCCCTCTACCGGTGATCCACACAACGAACAGATTTCAAGAACGCTTTCTTGAAGAACGATTCTTCAAAGCTCCTAATTATTATTGTGACTTGATAATTGAGATTAATCAATCACAATAACCCAAGAATATAATGTGTGATTTCTTTCTCTAAGAAAGACTTTGGAATTGATCAAATCAACAACTAGGGAACAATTCCCGTCAGTCTGTATTTATATTCTAGGGGTTTCAGAAACCCTTTAGGACTTAGGTTTTCTTGTTCAACAAGAGTTTTCCTAAAAACTGATTCTGCCGGCAAAACCATCCGTACGGATGTTTCTGGAAGCATCCAGATTCAACCGTACGGATCCTTTAGGCAGGGCCCGTTTTACTTCGTTTTTCGCTCCTTTTAATTATCCGTTCTGCGTGTGTGACCCAATAGGATTATACTAAGTTGGCAACGAGTTTGAACCAGTTAAACTTCGTAAGTCATAAGCGGACTCTAGCAAGCCATTATGACTACCCAATTAGTATAACTTTGAACTCCAACGTTTCCTAAAATAGAACATAACACAATCTTTTTGTTACACGATGTCTATTGAACGTAAGCCATGGTCAATGGTCAACTTACATTTGTTCAATGCTTTCTCGATCCCTAATGTATTGATAATACAAATCTTATTTGAGAACGGCCATGCATTTCATCAATACCATTCATCGAGTGGCCCAAGCTTGACATCTCTCTTGACGAGGAACAAATCCCATCTTGGCTTATTACTCTTCCCTACATGATTCCGATTATGCCAATCATATTCTTTACAGCTATCCGGTTAGGGATAACGTTTGAATATGTCAAACATAATGTTCATCATGTGGAAGACTGTAATAACCTCAGGTCTAAAGATTCCAGTGATATAACTATATGAGACTTAATTATGCCATTGTGACCATGACATAAATCTCATAGGGGTCAGTCCAGTATTTGTTCTCCAACAAATACCCATAAGTCTAATTGTATCCCATACACCATAATCATAATATGATTATCTATTAAACTTATACTAATAATTAATCATAATTATCAGGGACGGAGATTATTATAATAAACATGCAAAAGACATAATAATCAAACATTCAATATCTTTATAAATAATAACATTTGTTTTACAAACAACATGCCTAGGGCATAACACCAACAATCTCCCACTTGCACTAGGCCTAATTAATGTATCGAATACCCATAGACCTAACATGACCATCATGCTTTGCTTGCGGAAGACCCTTTGTCAATGGGTCTGCAATATTATCATCAGTTGGTACTCTGCATATATTTACGTCTCCTCTATCAACGATCTCTCGAATGATATGAAAACGCCTAAGTATGTGTTTGGATTTCTGATGCGATCTAGGTTCCTTTGCTTGAGCAATAGCACCATTGTTATCACAATAAAGGTCTATTGGATTAGCAATGCTAGGAACCACTTCTAGTTCACCAATGAACTTTTTAATCCAAACAGCCTCTTTAGCAGCATCGGATGCAGCAATATACTCAGATTCAGTTGTAGAATCTGCTACGGTACTTTGCTTAGAACTCTTCCAACTAACAGCACCTCCATTGAGCACAAGTACAAATCCAGATTGCGATCTAGAATCATCCTTGTCGGTTTGGAAGCTTGCATCTGTGTAACCACTTACAACAAGATCATCTTCCATTCCTCCATACACCAATAACGAATCTTTAGTCCTTCGCAAGTACTTAAGAATCGTCTTGACTGCAATCCAGTGACTCTCACCAGGATCTGATTGGTATCTGCTAGTCATGCTCAAAGCATACGAGACATCGGGTCTAGTACATATCATGGCATACATGATGGATCCAATAGCAGAAGCGTATGGAATCCCTATCATTCTCTCACGCTCATCAGTTGTCTTAGGACACTGATTCTTGCTTAGAGATATGCCATGACCTACTGGCAAATTTCCTCTCTTAGAGTTTTCCATGCGGAATCTCTTAAGAACTTTGTCAATATATGTATCTTGACTTAAACCAATCAATTTCTTGGATCTATCACGATAGATCCTTATGCCAAGGATGTAAGCGGCTTCTCCCATATATTTCATTGAGAAACACTTTCCTAACCAAGTCTTTACAGACTGCAGTGCAGGAATGTCATTTCCAATGATTAATATGTCATCAACATATAGCACAAGAAATAGTACTATGCTCCCACTAATCTTCTTGTACACACAAGGTTCATCTTCGTTCTTGATAAAGCCAAACTCTTTGACCGATTCATCAAATCGAATATTCCAACTCCTAGAGGCTTGCTTCAATCCATAAATGGATCTTTGCAATTTGCATACTTTGTTAGAATTTTTTGGAATTACAAAACTTTCAGGTTGTGTCATATAAACATCCTCAAGTAAGTTCCCGTTAAGGAACGCTGTTTTGACATCCATTTGCCATATCTCATAGTCAAAATATGCGGCTATAGCAAGTAAAATTCTTATAGACTTTATCATTGCTACTGGCGAAAAGGTTTCATCATAATCGATTCCATGAATCTACCTATAGCCTTTCGCTACAAGTCTAGCTTTATAAGTATGCACCTTACCATCCATGTCAGTTTTCCTTTTGAAAACCCACTTGCATCCTATGGTTTTTACACCTTCGGGCGCATCAATCAAGTTCCAAACTTGATTGTCGTACATGGACTTAATTTCAGATTCCATGGCTCCAAGCCATTTATCTGAATCAGGAGCGGACATCTCTTCTTGGTAGGAAGTAGGTTCGTCATCAACTATGACTTCCACTTCATTGCTATCCGTCATGAGAAATCCATATCTCCCAGGTTCAGATCGCACCCTACCAGTTCTGTGAGGAACTTGAGTATTCTGAATAGGTTCCACAACTCCTTGTGAAACTTGTTCAGATCCAACATTTTGTTCCATGTTATTTTTGTTGGTGTTATGCCCTAGGCATGTTGTTTGTTAAACAAATGTTATTATTTATAAAGATATTGAATGTTTGATTATTATGTCTTTTGCATGTTTATTATAATAATCCCTGTCCCTGATAATTATGATTAATTATTAGTATAAGTTTAATGGATAATCATATGATGATTATGGTGTATGGGATACAATTAGACTTATGGGTATTTGTTGGAAAACAAATACTGGACTGACCCCTATGAGATTTATGTCATGGTCACAATGTCATAATTAAGTCTCATATAGTTATATCACTGGAATCTTTAGACCTGATGTTATTACAGTCTTCCACATGATGAACATTATGTTTGACGTATTCAAACGTTATCCCTAACCGGATAGTTATAAAGAATATGATTGGCATAATCGGAATCATGTAGGGAAGAGTAATAAGCCAAGATGGGATTTGTTCCTCGTCAAGAGAGATGTCAAGCTTTGGCCACTCGATGAATGGTTGATGAAATGCATGTCCATGCTCAAATAAGATTTGTGTTATCAATACATTCGGGATCGAGAAAGCATTGAACAAATGTAAGTTGACCATTGACCATGGCTTTGTTGGTAGTGGTGCCCTAGGCACGTTTAATAAACGTTGTAATTGTTATCATTTATTTCATATCAATAAAGAGATGTTTTGATTATTATTGTTGTTCATGGTTACTCATAATAATCCCCGTCCCTAGTACTTGGTAAGCACTAGTATAAAGGCTAAATGATCATGAGATGATCATGTTAGATTTATGGGTACTTGTTTGGAACAAGGTACTGGACATGACCCGATGTATGAGATTTATGTCATGGTCTGTGTCGTACATATATCTCGTATTAGTTATGTCATTTGAATCCTTAGACATGAAGTTATTATAGTCTTCCACTTGATGAACATTGTGTTTGACATATTCAAACGCTACCTTAACACGGTAGTTATAAAGGGTATGATTGGCATAATCGGATTCTCGTTGGGAAGAATAATAAGCTAAATGGATTTGTCCCTCCATGGAGAGATGTCAAGCTTGGGCCCCTCGAAAGGAATGATGTTGATGAAATGTTCGGCCGGACTCAAATGGATTGATTGGATCAATAGCATTTGAATTATCAACATATTCGGAATCGAGAAAGTATTGAACAAAACAAGTTGACCGTTTGACCATGACTTGTGTTCAATGACATCGTGGACAAAGGGATTGTGACATATTCTAAAGGAATGCGAACTTGTATCTAGTTATACTATTTGGGTAGGTATGACGGTTTGCTAGAACCTAATCATATCTTATGGAATCATGTTTGAGCCCATTGCCAACTTAGTATAATCCTAGAGGGTCACACACAATAGAACGAATCTTAAATAAAAGGACTATATTGGCATTTAGGGTCGGAGGACTTCCAAGGAATTTCTGGAAAGATCTGGGCCTCCTGGTCAACCAAGCGGGCGCTTGGGTTGCACCAGGCGGGCGCCTGTTCAAGCTGGAAAGGAACTGGAGTTTCTGCCCAAACAGGCGGGCGCCTGGGTGGTACCAGGCGGGCGCCTGGTGCTGCCGATTGGAGATTTCCTGATTTGATTAGGAATGGTTTTTGGCACAAGATTCCTATTTGGAATAAGTCTTAATTGTGTATAAAAACCCCAATTCGGCCAGACCATATTAACAAGTGCTTTTGTGAGTCTCAAAGAGTTTGAGAGAGATTTTATTTTGTTCTAAGATATCATTGATTGAGGAACAAAATAATTCACAAAATAAATTCCATATAGTTCTTTATTATATTGTGAAAGTGTGTTTCATAATATTGGTCTAGCAACCAAGATCAAAGAAGCTCCTTTGATATTCGTTCAAAGTGTGGATACCGCTAGAGGGTGAAAATCATCATCTTCAAAGTTCGTGTTCAAGCTTTGTGATCGTGATCAAGTCTTCAAGTTTCTCCACCAAAGACCAAGAGAAAATTCATAGCCATCAAGGGTTAGTTATTCCTATATTCATTATGTTGCATTTGATTTAATCATATGAACGGATCCATGGCTTTGGGTTTCTTAAAATTTTAATTGCTATATTCCGCTGCGCATGTTACTTCGAAACCCAACAGTGGTATCAGAGCCCCGTTCATGTTGATTAATTCAATACTTGGATCATGTTGTGTATATAAATTGTTTATGTGCCAAGCATGATATGAATATTGGATTATATGATGATTATGTGTTTTGTGATTTTATGTGGTGTATTGTTTTTCCAACTTTAATCGCACGATTCAATCGCAATAAAAATTATGGTGGATTCTGAATTATTTCGATTATTGATTTTGATTGGATCAAAGTTTTAATAATCGGGGGAAAAATAATTTTGAGACAAAATTTTCGAACTTGAAAATTCTATACCATTCTGACCATACAAGCGCTCGCCCGCGCTGGACCAGGCGCGCGCGCGTTGCAGGCGCCCGCTCGCCCTGGACCAGGCGCGCGCTCGCTAGGCCAATATGGAATATTCTGATTTTGTTCAAAATCTGATTTTGGAATTTTTCGATAAATCCAACAAAACCAGTAACAAGACCACTTCAGACTTGCTGATCTGGAATGGGTTTTGGGTAGTTGGTTTGTGTGTGGATTTTGGGGTTTGATTTTCCTATTTGTTTTAGTCTTGTGATTCCTAGATTGGTTCAAGTTTTGGATGGCTAATCTGCGTTCATCGAGATTGTGTTTCCCAAAATTGATCGCAATCAAAGTTTCAAAGATAAAACGAAGTTAGAATTATGAAGAGTTCATAATTGCTAAAATTGAGAAACAAAGTTCTTGATTCAATGATTGGAGATCCATGTGGAATTGTGAATGCAATTGGCCTACGTTCATCGAGACCATCTATTGCTTAGTTTCGGCCACATGGACTACTTTCTTGGTTTCTTGAATTAGTGCGGGATTGTGGTTGCCTAATGGCTTAGTTCGACCGCACTTCTTGTTGTCTTGATTTGGAGATAATAACCAAAGTTGAAATAGTCTCATCCTCATAATTATAGAGAAACTAATGACACATAAATATCATGCTTAAATTAATGGAGATTAATTTAGTGGCTAAACTTGATGTGTAACATGTTTATATTATGTGCTCATAAATGTGTTATATGCTATATGTGATGAACCTTCAAAGAAAATTTTAAGTCTTTTATTGCCATGCCATGATTAAAACACTTGTTAGTACATAAGTGACTCTAATGTAGATTCGCCCTAGCGAGATGCATTAAATTTATTTATGTATGAGCAAGATAGATAATGTGGGCACGCCCTAGCGGGACACATTAACTATGCGTTTAAAATGGTTAGACTTAATTGGGCGTCAAAACAGTTTTGGGCCTAAGCAAAGATGAGGTTTAACATGCTTTTTGAAATTGGATTTCTTAAAGAATCTCATAAAAGGAACTATGAATCATATGAGATATGATTGACACGAGTTGTCTACCTAATTAATTTGATTTTGTGTAATCCGCCTTAGCGGACTTGAAATTAAATTAAAGTTGGATCTTAGCCCAATTAAATTATATTATACATTGGATGTATATGAAGGTTATATAATTTAGTGGGAGTATTTTGTTTTAAAATACATTGTTTATCTCTTTAATGAAAACCGGTACTTATTAAATTTTGGAAATTTTGCATATTTGTAGATAATGACTAATAACACTCAATCAATGTCGTTGCGATCGATCCTTGAGAAGGATAAGCTCGAAGAGAATGGTACAAACTTTATGGATTGGATCCGTAGCATAAGAATCGTTCTTAGGCAAGAAGATAAGTTGTACATTCTCGATGGGCCTCTCCCTGCTGAACCACCGCCTACTGCCCCTAGGGTAGAAAGAGACAATTACAAGAAACATCATAATGATTCTAGAGATGTAAGTTGTCTCATGCTTGCTGCTATGTGTTCAAAACTCCAACAAAGTTTGGAACATTTGAAAGCCTATGAGATAGGCGTGGAGTTGAGAACCATGTTTCAAGAGCAAGCTAGGCAAGAGAGGTACAAGACCATTGTTGCATTCACTACTAGTAAAATGAATGAAGGGCAACAAGTGAGTCCTCACTTTCTTAAAATGAAAGGTTATGTAGAGCACCTTGAGAAACTTGGCTATCCAATCCCATTGGAGCTAGCCACGGATCTCATTCTTAATTCATTGCCTAAAAGTTATAATCAGTTTGTGATGAATTATAACATGCATGGAATGGATAAGAATCTCTCTGAGTTGCATGGGATGCTCAAAACTGCAGAGATGAAAATTGTGGAGAAAGGTTCTCCCGTGCTCTTGGTTCATGATGGGAAGAAGGCTAGTGCCAAAGGAAAGGGTAAGGCAAAAGTTGTCAAACCCAAGATAAGCAAGGCAAAGGTTGCCAAGGCTTCTGAGGCAAAACCTGATTCACAAAAGGATGCAATCTGTTTCCATTGTCAAGAAATTGGTCATTGGAAACGTAATTGCAAGGCTTTCTTGGAAGAGCAAAAGAAGAAGAAGAGCAGCAAGGCTGCATCGACTTCAGGTATCTATATGATAGATATTCTCCTTTCTACCACTGATTCCTGGGTATTGGATACCGGATGTGGTTCTCACATTTGTCTAAATGTGCAGGGACTAAAGAATAGGAGACTGCTTAAAGAAGGTGAAGTAGATCTACGCGTGGGGAATGGAGCAAGAGTTGCTGCATTAGCCGTAGGGACTTATGAAGTCACTTTACCTTCCGGATTAATTCTTGTTTTGAACAATTGTTATTATGTTCCGGATTTAAGCAAAAATATTATTTCAATTTCTTGTTTGGATAATGAAGGTTTTAAGTTTCTTATTGAGAATAAGAAATTTTCTATTTATTTAAATGATGTGCTTTATGGTATTGCTAATTCATTTAATGGCCTTTATATCTTGGATGTCAAGAATGAAAATAATGTCTATCATGTAAATAAGAAATCTAAACCTAATGATGTAAATCATACTTATTTGTGGCATTGCCGTCTTGGTCATATTAATGAGAAGCGTATCTCAAAACTCCATGGGGACGGACTTTTGGGTTCATATGACTTAGAGTCATATGATACTTGTGAGTCGTGTCTTCTTGGAAAAATGACTAAGACACCTTTTACCAAGTTGGGTGAAAGGGCAAGCGACTTATTGGGGTTGATACATTCCGATGTATGCGGACCATTAAGTAGCAATGCTAGGGGAGGATTTCAATACTTCATAACCTTCACTGATGATTATAGTAGATTTGGGTATGTTTACCTAATGAAACATAAAAGTGAAGCATTTGAGATATTTAGAATATTTCAAAATGAAGTAGAAAAACAACTTGGCAAAAGTATTAAAGCACTTCGATCAGATCGTGGTGGAGAATACTTAAGTCAAGAATTTGATGATCATCTAAAGAATTGTGGAATAGTTTCACAATTGACTCCACCCGGAACACCATAATGGAATGGTGTGTCCGAGAGGAGGAATCGGACTTTGTTAGACATGGTTCGATCAATGATGAGTCAAGTTGATCTTCCAATATCCTTTTGGGGTTACGCCCTAGAAACCGCTGCTTTCACACTAAATCAAGTTCAAACTAAATCGGTTCCAAAGACTCCATATGAGATGTGGAGTGGAAAGAAACCTAGTTTATCTTTCATGAGGATTTGGGGTTGCGAAGTTTATGTCAAGAGACTTATCTCTGACAAACTAGCACACAAATCCGATAAATGTATTTTCGTGGGATATCCTAAGGAAACTAAAGGATATTACTTTTACAACCGTGAGGACAACAAAGTGTTTGTTGCCCGAACTGGTGTCTTTCTAGAAAAAAGTTTCTCTCCAAAGAAATCAGTGGGAGTAAAATAAATCTTGAAGAAATTCGAGACCCAGAAAATAACATTGAACCAATAGTGGAACAAGAACAAGAACCACAAGGAGTTGTGGAACCTGTTCAAAATACACAAGCAACCCGCAGATCTAGTAGGTTACGATCCGAGCCCGAGAGATATGGATTTCTCGTAACGGATAGTAATGACGTGGAAATCATTGAGAATGATGAACCGTCAACCTACCAAGAGGCGATGTCTTCTCTTGATTCGGACAAGTGGCTTGGAGCCATGGAATCCGAATTGCAATCCATGCAAGACAATCAAGTTTGGAATTTGATTGATGCACCCGAAGGTGTAAAAACCATAAGATGCAAATGGGTCTTCAAGAAAAAGACTGAAATGGATGGGAAGGTGCATACTTACAAAGCTAGGCTTGTAGCGAAGGGTTATAGGCAAGTTCATGGTATTGACTATGATGAGACCTTTTTACCCGTAGCAATGATCAAGTCTATAAGAATTTTGCTTGCCATTGCCGCATATCATGACTATGAAATATGGCAGATGGACGTCAAAACCGCTTTCCTGAATGGAAAACTCCAAGAGGATGTGTATATGACACAACCAGAAGGTTTTGAACAAGATTCTAAGGTATGCAAATTGCAGAGATCCATCTATGGATTGAAGCAAGCTTCTAGGAGTTGGAATCTCCGTTTTGATGAATCGGTCAAAGAGTTTGGTTTCATCAAGAACGAAGATGAGCCTTGTGTATACAAGAAGATTAGTGGGAGCATAATGATATTCCTTGTTTTACACGTGGATGACATATTGCTCATTGGAAACGACATTCCTACACTTCAGTCTGTAAAAACTTGGTTGGGAAAGTGTTTTGCAATGAAAGATATGGGTGAAGCCGCATATATTCTTGGCATTAAGATCTATAGAGATAGATCAAGGAGGCTACTTGGTTTAAGCCAAAGTACATACATTGACAAGGTCATTAGAAGATTCCGTATGGAAAATTCTAAGAGAGGCACCTTGCCCGTGTTACATGGAGTTTCTCTAAGCAAGACTCAATGTCCTAAGACAAAAGATGAGCGTGAGAAAATGAATGATGTTCCATATGCTTCGGCAATTGGGTCCATCATGTATGCCATGATTTGTACTAGGCCGGATGTGTCTTATGCTTTGAGCATGACAAGTAGATACCAATCCGACCCTGGCGAAAATCACTGGATAGCTGTAAAAGTGATTCTTAAGTACTTAAGAAGAACTAAAGACTCGTTTTTAGTCTATGGAGGAATGGAAGATGATCTCGTTGTAAATGCTTACACGGATGCAAGCTTCCAAACCGACAAAGATGATAGCCGATCGCAATCGGGTTTTGTGTTTATGTTAAATGGTGGAGCTGTAAGCTGGAAGAGTTCCAAGCAAAGTACAACCGCTGATTCTACAACAGAAGCTGAGTATATTGCTGCATCGGATGCTGCAAAAGAAGCTGTTTGGATTAAGAAGTTCATAACTAAACTTGAAGTGGTTCCTAGTATTGCTAATCCAATAGACCTTTATTGCGACAATAATGGTGCTATTGCTCAAGCAAAGGAACCAAGAGCACATCAGAAATCCAAACACATACTTAGGCGTTTTCATATCATTCGAGAGATCGTTGATAGGGGAGACGTAAATATATGCAGAGTACCTACTGATGACAATGTTGCGGACCCGCTAACAAAGGGACTTCCACAAGCTAAACATGATGGTCATGTTAGGTCCATGGGTATTAGATACATGGGAGATTGGGCCTAGGGCAAGTGGGAGATTGTTGGTAGTGGTGCCCTAGGCACGTTTAATAAACGTTGTAATTGTTATCATTTATTTCATATCAATAAAGAGATGTTTTGATTATTATTGTTGTTCATGGTTACTCATAATAATCCCCGTCCCTAGTACTTGTTAAGCACTAGTATAAAGGCTAAATGATCATGAGATGATCATGTTAGATTTATGGGTACTTGTTTGGAACAAGGTACTGGACATGACCCGCTGTATGAGATTTATGTCATGGTCTGTGTCGTACATATATCTCGTATTAGTTATGTCATTTGAATCCTTAGACATGAAGTTATTATAGTCTTCCACTTGATGAACATTGTGTTTGACATATTCAAACGCTACCTTAACACGGTAGTTATAAAGGGTATGATTGGCATAATCGGATTCTCGTTGGGAAGAATAATAAGCTAAATGGATTTGTCCCTCCACGGAGAGATGTCAAGCTTGGGCCCCTCGAAAGGAATGATGTTGATGAAATGTTCGGCCGGACTCAAATGGATTGATTGGATCAATAGCATTTGAATTATCAACATATTCGGAATCGAGAAAGTATTGAACAAAACAAGTTGACCGTTTGACCATGACTTGTGTTCAATGACATCGTGGACAAAGGGATTGTGACATATTCTAAAGGAATGCGAACTTGTATCTAGTTATACTATTTGGGTAGGTATGACGGTTTGCTAGAACCTAATCATATCTTATGGAATCATGTTTGAGCCCATTGCCAACTTAGTATAATCCTAGAGGGTCACACACAATAGAACGAATCTTAAATAAAAGGACTATATTGGCATTTAGGGTCGGAGGACTTCCAAGGAATTTTTGGAAAGATCTGGGCCTCCTGGTCAACCAAGCGGGCGCTTGGGTTGCACCAGGCGGGCGCCTGTTCAAGCTGGAAAGGAACTGGAGTTTCTGCCCAAACAGGCGGGCGCCTGGGTGGTACCAGGCGGGCGCCTGGTGCTGCCGATTGGAGATTTCCTGATTTGATTAGGAATGGTTTTTGGCACTAGATTCCTATTTGGAATAAGTCTTAATTGTGTATAAAAACCCCAATTCGGCCAGACCATATTAACAAGTGCTTTTGTGAGTCTCAAAGAGTTTGAGAGAGATTTTATTTTGTTCTAAGATATCATTGATTGAGGAACAAAATAATTCACAAAATAAATTCCATATAGTTCTTTATTATATTGTGAAAGTGTGTTTCATAATATTGGTCTAGCAACCAAGATCAAAGAAGCTCCTTTGATATTCGTTCAAAGTGTGGATACCGCTAGAGGGTGAAAATCATCATCTTCAAAGTTCGTGTTCAAGCTTTGTGATCGTGATCAAGTCTTCAAGTTTCTCCACCAAAGACCAAGAGAAAATTCATAGCCATCAAGGGTTAGTTATTCCTATATTCATTATGTTGCATTTGATTTAATCATATGAACGGATCCATGGCTTTGGGTTTCTTAAAATTTTAATTGCTATATTCCGCTGCGCATGTTACTTCGAAACCCAACAGGCTTACGTTCAATAGACATCGTGTAACAAAGAGATTGTGTTATGTTTTATTTTAGGAAACTTTGGAGTTCAAAGTTATACTAATTGGGTAGTCATAATGGCTTGCTCGAGTCCGCTTATTACTTACGAGGTTTGACTGATTCGGACTCGTTGCCAACTTAGTATAATCCTATTGGGTCACACACGCAGAACGGATAATTCAAAGGAGTAAAAAATGAAGTAAATTGGATCCTGCCTAAAGGATCCGTACGGCTCAATCTGGATGCTTCCAGAAACATCCGTACGGATGGTTTTGCCCGGCAGAATCAGTTTTAGGAAAACTCTTGTTGGACAAGAAAACCTAAGTCCTAAAGGGTTTCTGAAACCCCTAGAATATAAATACAGACTGACGGGAATTGTTCCCTAGTAGTTGATTTGATCAATTCCAAAGTCTTTCTTAGAGAAAGAAATCACACATTATATTCTTGGGTTATTGTGATTGATTAATCTCAATTATTAAGTCACAATAACAATTAGGAGCTTTGAAGAATAGTTCTTCAACATCGTTGATCAATCCGAAGACCTAGCAGTCAAGTTCAAGAAGGCGTTCTTGAAATCTGTTCGTTGTGTGGATCACCGGTAGAGGGCGTTTGTCTTAAAGCTTAATCCAAGTTTTACATAACGATCTACAAGGGTTAGTTTCCTTCATCTTGTTATTATGAATTATTGTTCATAGCGGATCTAGGCTATTGGGTTTTATTCATGTCTATCTTCCGCTACGCATGATTGCACGAAACCCAACAGTGGTATCAGAGCCCCGTTGATGATCAATAATTCTAATATTATCATGATATAATTATTTAATGTGATTATTTAATTGATATGATCATGAGATAGATGAATTTATGTGATGTATTTTATATGAGATATAAAATATGCATGCTAGTTGATGTGGTTGTAATATTGATTTGATTAATATGTATGATTACATGCTTAGATTATCATGTTGTAATTGGATTATTCTATTGATGATCTTGATCTAATTTGTATGTGGAATAAATTGGTTATTGAATATATGAATTAGATGGGTTAAAATTCGTAATCTGCAATTTCATGTTTCTGTAATCTGATTATGTATAAACACGATATTAAGATTGATCGAATTTCTGAAATCTGAAAATCTGGGATTCTACCTAAGAATCCGTACGGCTGGTTTGGGAGCCTCCAAACACATCCGTACGGATGGTTTTGGTCCACTCCCAGATTTCATTCTGACTTCTCATGTTCAGATTGTTCTGCAAATTGTTTGCAGAATTCGAACCTGGAAACAGAAACTGATTTCAGACGGCTGGTTTTCGAAACCGTGTTTCATGAAACAGTTATCTGTTGAGAATTCGGAATAGTTGCAGAAATCAGAGTTCTAAAGAGTTTAGAACTGCTGTAATCTGTGAGATTAAGAGACATTGAAAGGGTCTTGAGACATGCGACCAATCTATACGGGAATGTGGATGCCTTTTGGCTTAGTTTCGACCGTATAGAGAAGTTGCCTGATTTCTTGATCTTAGTACGGAAATGTGGATGCCTTTTGTCTTAGTTTCGACCGTACGTTTTGTGCTCTCAATTTCAAGATGCTCTGCGGATGCAGTTCCAGAATCCTGAAGAGTTCAATGTTTCTGAGATATGCATAACTATCCATACGGATGAATCTGGATGCTTTCAGAAACATCCGTACGGATGGTTTGGGTTATACTGACTATGATTTGTTTCAGATGGCTGGTTGTTAAACCATGTTTCCTGAAACATATTCAAATTCAGAAGTCCAGAGCATTAATGAGATCAGAATCTTAAAGGAGTTTAAGATTGGAGAAATCTCATGATTTCAGACTTTTATCCCTAACTAGCACAACTAATGTCACATAAAATTAATTCGGTTAATTGATTAACATTATGTGTGTGAACCTTCTTAAAATTTAAGTTAAGTGCCAATCCATGATTAAAACACTTATGAGTACATGGGTAGTTTTATGCGGGCTCTGCCAAAGCGAGGCGCATTAATTCTATTCATTTATGAATAAGATGAGGAAAGAGTGATTCCTATACGTTTAAAATGGTTTGACTTAATTGGGCTATCAAAAGACAAAGTTTTGGGCCTAAGGCACAGATGAGATTAAAATGTGTTAGACATATGATGTCTAAATCTCATAAAGGATCTAAGAGTCATATATGATATGATTGACAATGAGTTGTCTACCTAATTAATTTAATTTTGAGCAGTATCGCCAAAGCGGACTTGAAATTAAATTAAAGTTGGATCTTAGCCCATTTAAATTATATGATACATTGGATGTATTTGAAGGTTATATAATTTAGTGGGAGTATTTGTGAAATACTTATAATATCTTTAATTAAGTTGATACTTATATTTAATTATATGTTTGCATAATTGTAGATAATGGCTCAAAGTACTGGTTCTTTATCATTGCGATCTATCCTTGAGAAGGAAAAACTTCAAGAAAATGGATCTAACTACACGGATTGGATCCGTAGCCTTAGAATTGTTCTAAAGCATGAGGACAAGCTCTATATTCTTGATGAGCCCGTTCCTGAAGAGGAACCTGCTTCTAATGCACCCAAGGATGAGAGAAACGCCTACAAGAAACACAAAAGTGATTCTCGTGAGGTGGGTTGTCTTATGCTTGCGGCCATGTGTCCAGAGCTTCAGAAGACTCTTGAACACTTGGAGGCATTTGACCTTGCTCTTTCGTTGAAAGATATGTTTTAAGAACAAGCAAGGCAAGAGAGGTTCGACACTATAGCTGCCTTGGTCTCATGCAAGATGAGCGAAGGGCAGTATGTGGGCCCTCATGTTTTGAAGATGAAGGCTCATTTTGAGCATCTAGAGAGGCTTGGCCATCCCATTGATGTTGAGTTGGCCACTGATTTTATTCTTAATTCATTGCTCAAAAGCTATAATCAATTCATCATGAACTTTAATATGCATGGGATGGATAAGTCCCTGTCTGAGTTGCATGGGATGCTAAAGACAGCGGAAAAGAAAATCGGTAAAGAAGTCGCTCCTGTGCTCGTAGTGACAAAAGGAAGAAAAGGCTCTAAAGGCAAAGGCAAAGGGGTTAAGACAAAAGTTGTCAAACCCAAGATTGGCAAGGCAATTGTTGCTACTGCTGATGTGGCTAAACCTACTTCCCAAAAGGATGCAATCTGTTTCCACTGTAATGATATTGGTCATTGGAAAAAAAATTGCAAGGTTTACAAGGAAGAGTTAAAGAAGAAGAAGAGCAGTGGGACTGCGTCTACTTCAGGTATCTATGTTATAGATATTCTACTTTCTACTTCTAGTTCCTGGGTATTAGATACCGGATGTGGATCTCACATTTGTTTGAATGTGCAGGCACTAAGGAATAGGAGGCTACTCAAATATGGCGAAGTGGACCTACGCGTGGGGAATGAAGCAAGAGTTGCTGCATTAGCCGTAGGAACATATGATGTCATTTTACCTAGCGGATTAATTCTTGTTTTGAACAATTGTTATTATGTTCCGGATTTGAGTAGAAATATTATTTCAGTTTCTTGTTTGGATAATGAAGGTTATAGTTTTTTTATTAAAAATAAGAAGTTTTCTATTTATTTAAATGATATGCTTTATTGTACTGCATGTTCATTTAATGGTCTTTATGTTCTTGATGTTAAGAATGGAAATAATGAGAATATTTATAATATAAATAAGAAATCCAAACCTAATGATGTAAATCATACTTATTTGTGGCACTGCCATCTTGGTCATATTAATGAGAAGCGTATCTCAAAACTCCATGGGGACGGACTTTTAGATTCACGTGATTTTAAATCATATGAAACTTGTGAGTCTTGTTTACTTGGAAAAATGACAAAGGCACCTTTTACTAAGAGTAGTGAAAGGGCTAGTGACTTATTGGGACTCATACATACTGATGTGTGTTGACCAATGAGCAGCAGTACTAGGGGAGGATATCAATACTTCATAACTTTTACTGATGATTTTAGTAGATATGGCTATGTCTACTTAATGAAACATAAAAGTGAATCTTTTGAGATATTTAGAATATTTCAAAATAAAGTACAAAATCAACTTGGTAAAACTATTAAGGCACTTCGATCTGATCGAGGTGGAGAATATTTAAGCCAAGAATTTGACAATCATCTTAGAGATTGTGGAATTGTTTCACAATTAACTCCACCTGGAACACCACAATGGAATGGTGTGTCTGAGCGAAGAAATATGACTTTATTAGATATGGTCCGCTCCATGATGAGTCAAGTTGATCTTCCTTTAACCTTTTGGGGACATGCACTAGAAACTGCTGCTCTTACACTAAATAGAGTTCCAACTAAATCTGTTCCAAAGACTCCATATGAGATGTGGACTGGAAGAAAACCTAGTTTGTCTTTCACGAAGATTTGGGGTTGTGATGCTTATGTTAAGAGAATGATCTCTGACAAACTTGCACCAAAATCTGACAAGTGTTATTTTGTGGGTTACCCTAAGGAAACTAAGGGTTATTACTTTTACAACCGCACGGACAACAAAGTGTTTGTTGCCCGAGATGGTACCTTTCTAGAGAAAGAGTTTCTCTCCAAAGGAATTAGTGGGAGTAAAATTAATCTCGAAGAAGTTCGAGAACCTGAAAATAATGTGGAACAAAATGTTGGATTTGAACAAGTTTCACAAGGAGTTGTCGAACCTATTCAGAATACTCAAGTTCCTCGCAGAACTGGTAGGGTGCGATCCGAACCTGAGAGATATGGATTTCTCATGACGGATAGCAATGAAGTGGAAGTCAAAGTTGATGACGAACCTACTTCCTACCAAGAAGCGATGTCCGCTCCTGATTCAGATAAATGGCTTGGAGCCATGGAATCTGAAATTAAGTCCATGTATGACAATCAAGTTTGGAACTTGATTGATGCGCCCGAAGGTGTAAAAACCATAGGATGCAAGTGGGTTTTCAAAAGGAAGACTGACATGGATGGTAAGGTGCATACTTATAAAGCTAGACTTGTAGCGAAAGGATATAGGCAGATTCATGGAATCGACTATGATGAAACCTTTTCGCCCGTAGCAATGATCAAGTCTATAAGAATTTTACTTGCCATAGCCGCATATTTTGACTATGAGATATGGCAAATGGATGTCAAAACAGCGTTCCTTAACGGGAACTTACTTGAGGATGTTTATATGACACAACCTGAAGGTTTTGTAATTCCAGAAAATTCTAACAAAGTATGCAAATTGCAAAGATCCATTTATGGATTGAAGCAAGCCTCTAGGAGTTGGAATCTTCGATTTGATGAATCGGTCAAAGAGTTTGGCTTCATCAAGAACGAAGATGAACCTTGTGTATACAAGAAGATTAGTGGGAGCGTAGTACTATTTCTTGTGCTATATGTTGATGACATATTAATCATTGGAAATGACATTCCTGCACTGCAGTCTGTAAAAACTTGGTTAGGAAAGTGTTTCTCAAGAAATTGATTGGTTTAAGAAATTGATTGGTTTAAGTCAAGATACATATATTGACAAAGTTCTTAAGAGATTCCGCATGGAAAACTCTAAGAGAGGAAATTTGCCAGTAGGTCATGGCATATCTTTAAGCAAGAATCAGTGTCCTAAGACAACTGATGAGCGTGAAAGAATGATTGGGATTCCATACGCTTCTGCTATTGGATCCATTATGTATGCCATGATATGTACTAGATCCGATGTCTCATATGCTTTAAGCATGACGAGCAGATACCAATCAGATCCTGGTGAGAGTCACTGGATTGCAGTCAAGACGATTCTTAAGTACTTGCGAAGGACTAAAGATTCGTTCTTGGTGTATGGAGGAATGGAAGATGATCTTGTTGTAAGTGGTTACACAGATGCAAGCTTCCAAACCGACAAGGATGATTCTAGATCGCAATCTGGATTTGTATTTGTGCTCAATGGAGGTGCTGTTAGCTGGAAGAGTTCTAAGCAAAGTACCGTAGCAGATTCTACAACTGAAGCTGAGTATATTGCTGCATCCGATGCTGCTAAAGAGGCTGTTTGGATTAAAAAGTTCATTGGTGAACTAGAAGTGGTTCCTAGCATTTCTAATCCAATAGACCTTTATGTTGGTAGTGGTGCCCTAGGCACGTTTAATAAACGTTGTAATTGTTATCATTTATTTCATATCAATAAAGAGATGTTTTGATTATTATTGTTGTTCATGTTTACTTATAATAATCTCCGTCCCTAGTACTTGTTAAGCACTAGTATAAAGGCTAAATGATCATGGGATGATCATGTTAGATTTATGGGTACTTGTTTGGAACAAGGTACTGGACTTGACCCGCTATATGAGACTTATGTCATGGTCTATGTCGTACATATATCTCATATTAGTTATGTCATTTGAATCCTTAGACATGAAGTTATTATAGTCTTCCACTTGATGAACATTGTGTTTGACATATTCAAACGCTACCTTAACACGGTAGTTATAAAGGGTATGATTGGCATAATCGGATTTCCGTTGGGAAGAATAATAAGCTAAATGGATTTGTCCCTCCACGGAGAGATGTCAAGCTTGGGCCCCTCGAAGGAATGATGTTGATGAAATGTTCGGCCGGACTCAAATGGATTGATTGGATCAATAGCATTTGAATTATCAACATATTCGGAATCGAGAAAGTATTGAACAAAACAAGTTGACTGTTTGACCATGACTTGTGTTCAATGACATCGTGGACAAAGGGATTGTGACATATTCTAAAGGAATGCGAACTTGTATCTAAGTTATACTATTTGGGTAGGTATGACGGTTTGCTAGAACCTAATCATATCTTATGGTTTCATGTTTGAACCCATTGCCAACTTAGTATAATCCTAGAGGGTCACACACAATAGAACGAATCTTTAAAAGGACTACATTGGAATTTTGGAAATTCTGGACATTCTGAGAAGTGTGCGACCGCACAGTATGGACTGGGCGGCCGCACAATTATCTCAGTTTTGTACCAGTTTTGCTTCAGATAGTTGTGCGACCGCACAGAGGGTTTTGGGCGGCCACACAGTGCTGTCGGGTGGCAGATTCCTAATTTGATTAGGAAACGAATTTTGGATGGATTTTGACACAAGTTTCCTATTTGGAATAGGTCATACTTGTGTATAAAAGACCAAATTCGGCCAGCACTCAAGGCCAATGATTTTGTGAGTCTCAAAGAGTTTGAGAGAGGGTTTATTTTGTTCTAAGACATTCTTGGTTGAAGAACAAAATAATACACAAAATAAATTCCATATAGTTCTTTTGATTGTGGAAAAGTGTTTCACAATTTGGTCTAGCAACCAAGATCAAAGAAGCTCCTTTGATATTCGTTCGAAGTGTGGATACCGCTAGAGGGTGAAAATCATCATCTTCAAAGTTCGTGTTCAAGCTTTGTGATCGTGATCAAGTCTTCAAATCTCCACCAAAGACCAAGAGAAAATTTGATAGCCATCAAGGGTTAGTTTTATCCTATATTCATGCTATTGTATTTGATTTAATCATATGAACCGATCTATGGGCTTTGGGTTTCAAAATTTTAAATACTGAATTCCGCTGCGCATGTTACTACGAAACCCAACACTTTATTGTGATAATAATGGTGCTATTGCTCAAGCAAAGGAACCTAGATCGTTGATAGAGGAGACGTAAATATATGCAGAGTACCAACTGATGATAATATTGCAGACCCATTGACAAAGGGTCTTCCGCAAGCAAAGCATGATGGTCATGTTAGGTCTATGGGTATTCGATACATTAATTAGGCCTAGTGCAAGTGGGAGATTTTTGGTGTTATGCCCTAGGCATGTTGTTTGTAAAACAAATGTTATTATTTATAAAGATATTGAATGTTTGATTATTATGTCTTTTGCATGTTTATTATAATAATCCCCGTCTCTGATAATTATGATTAATTATTAGTATAAGTTTAATGGATAATCATATGATGATTATGGTGTATGGGATACAATTAGACTTATGGGTATTTGTTGGAGAACAAATACTGGACTGACCCCTATGAGATTTATGTCATGGTCACAATGTCATAATTAAGTCTCATATAGTTATATCACTGGAATCTTTAGACCTGAGGTTATTACAATCTTCCACATGATGAACATTATGTTTGACGTATTCAAACGTTATCCCTAACCGGATAGCTATAAAGAATATGATTGGAATAATCGGAATCATGTAGGGAAGAGTAATAAGCCAAGATGAGATTTGTTCCTCATCAAGAGAGATGTCAAGCTTTGGCCACTCGATGAATGGTATTGATGAAATGCATGGCCGTGCTCAAATAAGATTTGTGTTATCAATACATTCGGGATCGAGAAAGCATTGAACAAATGTAAGTTGACCATTGACCATGGCTTACGTTCAATAGACATCGTGTAACAAAGAGATTGTGTTATGTTCTATTTTAGGAAACTTTGGAGTTCAAAGTTATACTAATTGGGTAGTCATAATGGCTTGCTAGAGTCCGCTTATGACTTACGAGGTTTGACTGATTCGGACTCGTTGCCAACTTAGTATAATCCTATTGGGTCACACACGTAGAACGGATAATTCAAAGGAGCGAAAAACGAAGTAAAATGGATCCTGCCTAAAGGATCCGTACGGCTGAATCTGGATGCTTCCAGAAACATCCGTACGGATGGTTTTGCCCGGAAGAATTAGTTTTAGGAAAACTCTTGTTGGACAAGAAAACCTAAGTCCTAAAGGGTTTCTGAAACCCCTAGAATATAAATACAGACTGACGGGAATTGTTCCCTAGTAGTTGATTTGATCAATTCCAAAGTCTTTCTTAGAGAAAGAAATCACACATTATATTCTTGGGTTATTGTGATTGATTAATCTCAATTATTAAGTCACAATAACAATTAGGAGCTTTGAAGAATAGTTCTTCAACATCATTGATCAATCCGAAGACCTAGCAGTTAAGTTCAAGAAGG
This sequence comes from Campanula takesimana, assembly GCA_026119855.1. Lineage (NCBI taxonomy): Eukaryota > Viridiplantae > Streptophyta > Magnoliopsida > Asterales > Campanulaceae > Campanula > Campanula takesimana. The sequence continues at coordinate 734,970 of JAOWBW010000620.1, forward strand.
CGTTCTGGAAATCTGTTCGTTGTGTGGATCACCGGTAGAGGGCGTTTGTCTTAACGCTTAATCCAAGTTTTACATAACGATCTACAAGGGTTAGTTTCCTTCATCTTGTTATTATGAATTATTGTTCATAGCGGATCTAGGCTATTGGGTTTTATTCATGTCTATCTTCCGCTGCGCATGATTGCACGAAACCCAACAATTTTCGGGTTCTCGAACCTCTTCGAGATTAATTTTACTCCCACTAATTCCTTTGGAGAGAAACTCTTTCTCTAGAAAGGTACCATGACGGGCAACAAACACTTTGTTTTCCGTGCGGTTGTAAAAGTAATAACCCTTAGTTTTCTTAGGGTAACCAACGAAAATACATTTATCGGATCTTGGTGCAAGTTTGTCAGAGATTAATCTCTTAACATAAGCCTCACAACCCCAAATCTTCATGAAAGACAAACTAGGTTTTCTTCCAGTCCACATCTCATATGGAGTCTTTAGAACATATTTAGTTGGAACTCTATTTAGTGTAAGAGCAGCAGTTTCTAGTGCATGTCCCCAAAAGGTTAAAGGAAGATCAACTTGACTCATCATGGAGCGGACCATATCTAATAAAGTCCTATTTCTCCGCTCAGACATACCATTCCATTGTGGTGTTCTAGGTGGAGTTAATTGTGAAACAATTCCACAATCTTTAAGATGATTGTCAAATTCTTGGCTTAAATATTCTCCACCTCGATCAGATCGAAGTGCCTTAATAGTTTTACCAAGTTGATTTTGTACTTCATTTTGAAATATTCTAAATATCTCAAATGATTCACTTTTATGTTTCATTAAGTAGACATAGCCATATCTACTAAGATCATCAGTAAAAGTTATGAAGTATTGATATCCTCCCCTAGCAATGTTGCTCATTGGTCCACACACATCAGTATGTATGAGTCCCAATAAGTCACTAGCCCTTTCACTACTCTTAGTAAAAGGTGCCTTTGTCATTTTTCCAAGTAAACAAGACTCACAAGTTTCATATGATTTAAAATCACGTGAATCCAAAAGTCCGTCCCCATGGAGTTTTGAGATACGCTTCTCATTAATATGACCAAGATGGCAGTGCCACAAATAAGTATGATTTACATCATTAGGTTTGGATTTCTTATTTATATTATAAATATTCTCATTATTTCCATTCTTAACATCAAGAACATAAAGACCATTAAATGAACATGCAGTACAATAAAGCATATCATTTAAATAAATAGAAAACTTCTTATTTTTAATAAGAAAACTATAACCTTCATTATCCAAACAAGAAACTGAAATAATATTTCTACTCAAATCCAGAACATAATAACAATTGTTCAAAATAAGAATTAATCCGCTAGGTAAAATGACATCATATGTTCCTACGGCTAATGCAATAACTCTTGCTTCATTCCCCACGCGTAGGTCCACTTCGCCATCTTTGAGTAGCCTCCTATTCCTTAGTGCCTGCACATTCAAACAAATGTGAGATCCACATCCGGTATTTAATACCCAGGAACTAGAAGTAGAAAGTAGAATATCTATAACATAGATACCTGAAGTAGACGCAGTCCCACTGCTCTTCTTCTTCTTTAACTCTTCCTTGTAAACCTTGCAATTTCTTTTCCAATGACCAATCTCATTGCAGTGGAAACAGATTGCATCCTTTTGGGAAGTAGGTTTATCCACATCAGCATTAGCAACAATTGCCTTGCCAATCTTGGGTTTGACAACTTTTGTCTTAACCCCTTTGCCTTTGCCTTTAGAGCCTTTTCTTCCTTTTGTCACTACGAGCACAGGAGCGACTTCTTTACCGATTTTCTTTTCCGCTGTCTTTAGCATCCCATGCAACTCAGACAAGGACTTATCCATCCCATGCATATTAGAGTTCATGACGAACTGATTATACCTTTTGGGCAATGAATTAAGAATAAAATCAGTGGCCAACTCAACATCAATGAGATTGTATATGAGAAAGTTATCAATGCAGTTGACGCACAAAAGGGCCGTTGCTTTTTCTTATATGGATATGGAGGGACATGGAAGACGTACGTCTACAACGCAATCGTAAGCAAGCTTAGATCATAATCAAAAATTGTGCTTACAATTGCTTCCTCAGGTAATTAATTAAATTATGTACTGCATTCAATAAACATGCTATTATATTTACTACGAAAATTATTTAATATATTTTTATAAAAACATCCATACTGTTTTAACATGATAACATCTTTACATTTTACCAATTATTGAAACACTGTTAAATAGGCATCGCAGCTTTGCTTCTACCCGAGGGAAGGACGGCACATAGTAGATTTTGAATTCCACTCAACGTGGATGAGAACTCTTGTTGGTCCCAAAGACACAACAAGGGTATGAGAAAGGAGGCTAGAGGGGGGGGGTGAATAGCCTACTTAAAATTTCAACCCTTTTTCAAAATTCAACCAAGTGCTTACAATCTTGAGTTTTGCGGTCAAGTAATAAACCACGCGGTTAAGGTGTAATATGCACAGCGGAAGTTTTCGATAGAAATAAGGTATGGTTGTTTTGATAAAAATATCTAAGTGTATTCTTTCTCACGGTCAAGATGTTCGGTCGAGAGAGATGCGGTCAAGTGATTTGCGGTCAGAGATTTGCGGTCAGATGGTTGAGAGATTGAAAGTTGTTGTCTTAGAAGTTTTGGCAAAAGATAAGTTAGTCAGATTTTAACTCAGGCAATGTGGAGAACAAACAAACACAATTCACAACAGTTCTTAAATCTGAAAGATCAAACACTAAACGACAAACAAGATTAATATGAACAATAAAGAACAAGATGAACAATACTTGAAAGTAAATTTGCAGAAAGTAAAATGACACAAGTATTTAGAAAGGTTTGATCTGTTAAAAGATCTACGTCCTTTACCAAGATGGTCAGTCTTGGATTTTGAATGAAGGAATATATTGATTCTTGAGTGTACAAATTACAGAGATGAAGCTTTGAATCAACACCTACTTTCTATGAAGAATAAATCCTAGACTTAGACCAGTGTATCCCTTTTGATGCAATCTATATGATTGATCAATTGGGGTGAGTGTGTGTAAGAATCAAGAGCTCTTTGGAATCTATATGATTTTAGAGCCTAATGAATCTTAAGTGTTACAAGGCTTGAGATGGCTTGAATGTTGCTGGAGAGCTTTGAAGGTTTGAAGGTGAGTTCTTTGAAGATTCAAAGGATTCTGGAAATCTTGAGTTATGATCTTCAATCACCAAGTATTTCAACAACAATTTCTCTCTTTAAATCTCAGCAATGTTTAATGAAGAACTCAAGGGCTATTTATAGCCTTGAATGAGAAACTAGCTGTTGGAATTACTTGGGCTCCAAGTTGAAGGACAATGAGCTGTTGAATTCTGATTGGAGCTCATTCTGAGTTGTCCTTTTGTTGCAGAGTAGTGGTGGTCTCACTAATAGATGTATTCAAATTTGAAATTTGAATTTTGCAACGTTCTAAACTAACCATAGTTTTGGACAGGTGAGATCATGGTTAAGTTTGAACAAACTTGGGTTACTTGGACATCTTCATTTCTTGCGGTCGAGGCCTCACGGTCGAGAGCTTTCTGGTCGAGTGGTCTTCCACGGTCAGGTGACCTACCACGGTCAAGGACTTGACCACTAAAATTCCAGACTTAGAAAAATTTAAGCCTATCAATCTAAAGCCTATACTATCAGTGAACTATTCTAAAAATGAAGTTTAACACTTCTTACAATATATCCTAAAGTCCACAAAAGATAAAATTAGGTTATGGGATCAATCAAATCTAGGTAATAGGAGTGGTTTATAATAAACATACCCAACATTCTCCCCCTATTTGATTGAGACCATTACCTACTATAACAAAGGCTAGTTCATTGTACTTGGTAATAGCATGTTTTCAAGAAATATTATTTTATTAAATATCATGCCCCAAGTCAATGCACACTCTAAGCCAATGTCATAGATTTCTATCATCCTAAAAAGATAAAATAAAATTATAATCCTAGCAAGATAAGTTTGAATGCATTTTAAGGAAATAGCAATAAGCAATCAAATGCATCAAACAAACATTCAAAGGCACTCCACATAAATACCCATTCAAGCATAGGGAGTGCAAACCAAAAGAGGTGATTAAAGTTTTACAAACCATAAAACAAACGGAAAATAAAAATTGTTTTGGGACAAACATTAACAAATGTTTAACGACCACACACGGTCATATCAAATGGTGCGGTTAATCAAAGTATGGATCTCCTTCAAAGTGGCAAAATTTCTTTGAAAGGCCAACTCCAGGAATGATGATGGGGTCCTTGAGGTCATTGACTTTGAGAAAGTCTGAGTTATTCACGGTTGGAAATTTAAAGCTATCTTCACCTTCATCTTCATCTTCATCTACCCTTGCTATCCTGTTTCCATGTCCGGTCGCTTGATTTTGAGAGGAGGAGCCTTGAGATCCAGCAATGTTGTCCACTGTCAATTGAAGGGTTGAGATCTTGTTGATCACTTCCTGTACATTGGTGTTAGAAATTTCATAAACCCTATCAATCTTGGAAGTTTGGCCTTCTAGCCTTTGAGTATGGACTAGCATAGCTTGTCTCATAGCTTCTATCTTTGGCACGAACTTATCAGCGACCGAGAGCAACCCTACGGAAATACAGGCATTGATTTCTGCTTTAAGAGAGGTCTTCACTTTATCCATCTTCTCAAATAAGAAATTCTTGTTGCTTGACATCACCTTTGATATTTCCTTGCCTGCTTCATCAACAATCTTGACCACAGAACGGTCAATGGTATTAGATTGTGACTTGAGCTCTTCTTTGAGGTCAGCACGAGAGAGAGACGGTTGAGGTGGATGCGGTCGTTGAGAGATTTGAATTCACGGTAGCTAGACTTTCGAGAATAGCCTTTGTTATATTTTGACACCCCCCCTTAATGGTCTCAACAATTGAAGCCTTGAGCATATCAACTTCATTTTGTAACTTAACCTGGTTTGCAGCAAGCTTTGCAACCTCACCTTGAGTATCAAGATTGATCTGAGTCAAGAACTCAATAGCAGTTAAAATGTGAGCCATTTGATCGACCGGGCCACTAGAAGCGGTCGGAAGAGCTTGAGTGGGATGAGGAGGTGAAAGAGTAGGGGACTTGGTCAATTCATCATTGTGGTCACTGGGTACATGGTCATCTTCTTGACCGTGACCCTCATGTTCAGACACTAGCACATCCTTTTCAGCTTCCTTTACAGACTCAGCACGCTTTTCAACATTTTCAGGAACTTCATCATCACTAAAAACCGGGCTATCTGCATTGATACCCTTATCAACCTCAACATTATCACCAGCATTATCATCAGAATGTTCTGATCCATCATCAGATACATCCTCTACCTCTTCATCTGTAGGTTCATCAACCAAACCAAGTGTTGGTTTAGAAATTGGTTGCCTTTTCAGGCTCTGGGGTGGAGCAATCTCAATAACATCTTCACGGTAGCCCTGAGTAGGTGAACCGGATGGGGTAAAATCAGGAGAAACGGTCGATGGAGGAGGTCTGGAAACCTTTGTCTTCTTGGAAACTTGCTGAGGACTTAGAGACAAATCTCTTTTCTTTGACTTCTCCCCCTTAGATGATGCGGGGAGAGGAGCCTTAGATTTTAGAGCCTAATGAATCTTAAGTGTTACAAGGCTTGAGATGACTTGAATGTTGCTGTAGAGCTTTGAAGGTTTGAAGGTGAGTTCTTTGAAGATTCAAAGGATTCTGGAAATCTTGAGTTATGATCTTCAATCACCAAGTATTTCAACAGCAATTTCTCTCTTTAAATCTCAGCAATGTTTAATGAAGAACTCAAGGGCTATTTATAGCCTTGAATGATAAACTAGCTGTTGGAATTACTTGGGCTCTTAGTTGAAGGACAATGAGCTGTTGAATTCTGATTAGAGCTCATTCTGAGTTGTCCTTTTGTTGCAGAGTAGTGGTGGTCCCACTAACAGATGTATTCAAATTTGAAATTTGAATTTTGCAACGTTCTAAACTAACCATAGTTTTGGACAGGTGAGATCATAGTTAAGTTTGAACAGACTTGAGTTACTTGGACATCTTCATTTCTTGCGGTCGAGGCCTCACGGTCGAGAGCTTTCCGGTCGAGTGGTCTTCCACGGTCAGGTGACCTACCACGGTCAAGGAGAGTTCTCACGGTCAAGGACTTGACCACTAAAATTCCAGACTTAGAAAAATTTAAGCCTATCAATCTAAAGCCTATACTATCAGTGAACTATTCTAAAAATGAAGTTTAACACTTCTTACAATATATTCTAAAGTCCACAAAAGATAAAAATTAGGTTATGGGATCAATCAAATCTAGGTGATAGGAGTGGTTTATAATAAACATACCCAACAACTCTACTTGCACAATCAAACAAAATACTCAGCTAGCATCTATAATTCAAAGGACCTCTTTAATCATTTGGGATGAGGCACCTATGTGTAAGGATCCCGCCCCGCGCGCGGAAACGCGATTGGATGTATGGGGCAAAAAGCCAAACACGGGAACCGGTCAAATTTAACGGAGTCGCCACATTTTGTTAATTTTAAACCCAACAAAATGACAAAGGTTTGAGTTCAAAGGTTCGGAGGTCAGGTTACAACTTGGGAGGAGTTTTTACTTCCCCTCAAGTTGCCTCGGACAAAGCCGAGTCTCCCTAAGTTAGTTAAAATGTGCATATGTGTGTGTGTGTATTTAACGGAAAAAGTTCTGTCGTTGATTTTATTTGAGAAACTTGGCTGAAAAAAGGGTCCTTGAGTGATAAGACAAATGTCAGAGGGAAAAACAGGCAATTTTGCCCTCCTACCTAAAGTAGCCGTACGGCTGGAGGAGGCAATTCTGGGGTTTTTACAGTTTGCCCAAGAACAGTCCAGTTCAGAACAGAAACAGGGCATTCTGTCTGAAGCTGGACAAACTGTTTTTGATCCCAGTTTGCAAGAAATCATTTTACAAGTTTTATAACATCATTCCTATGCTAAATGATCATCACTTGGTTCCCCAAAACAAGTATTTGGGTGTGATCATGAGCAATCATAGGAGAAAATCAAGAAAGTTGATGAATGTCCCCTTTGGACCAAAGTTGGTCATTTGGTGAATAAAGATTGGAACTTTATCACCAAGATGACATCTTTATGACTTAAAATCCTTCCAAGAGTCAAAATAACACATAAATATTGAATATTTATGACCCAAAAGTGGGATTTTGAGGCTAAACCAAAGAGGAAAATGATGGACACTAAGGTTCCACCCCCCTCATGATTATCATGGCCAAACAAGCATAACATTTAAATGAATAAGGAATGTAAATGACAATCAACAAGTCTATGAGTGTCTAGGTTTAGAACCTCTTCCATACAAGGTATGGAGGGCACCTTTGAACTTCTCATAGCTTGGACAAGATAGTAATGTAATAAATAGATATATAGTGCTTGATAATGGACAAGTCTTGCAAGAAACAAAAGGTGCTTGAAATGGACAAGTCTTTGCATGAATGAAGAATAAATACATGTATAACCAAGATATAAGAAAGAAAATAGGAGTAAGATGAAGAGAAAGGAGGGGGGATGTGGCTTTACCTATGATGGTTATGGCCAATCTTCCTTTCTTCTCTCCTTTTTTGGTTTGTGATCACTCTACTCCTACTCTGTGGTAATTCCAGCAGAGTGACCTCCCTAATGTGTATTTCTCCCCCCCTGAAATGATCAGCAAGGGGTTCTATTTATAGGGACTGAGGGCGCCCAAACCAGCCGTACGGCTAGGCCCCTCTAGTACCCAAAGCATCCGTACGGCTCAGCCTGGCGAGCTTCTGGATTTTTCCAATTTTATACCAGAGTAGTCCTGGAATTTATAGCTTATCCTAGGGAGGTCCTGGCCTATCAGCTTATCCCTGAAACGGTGCTAGGGCTACCTCTAAGATAGGTCGGTTTCAGATTGGGGTACTTACAGAGCCCCTCGGCAACGTCGCTTCGAAGGAGCGGGGTTGTCGATAAAAATAAGCATCCCAATCTGACGGGACGACGGCTTTAACCAATTTTGGTTGCACGGCTGGACCTAGTGGTATAGGATTCCTACGTATCCCGTTCGCGGGGAATCAAGCCTAACGTAGTTCGGGGGTACGCGGGGTTACTAAGGTCCGCAAGGAGGCATGACTCTAGGGGTCAGAGGCGAGACATGGTCAACTTGGCTCTATGGGAGAGGGTTGACTTGCTGGGGACATGGTCAACTTGACTCTATTGGAGAGGGTTGACTTGCACGAGACATGGTCAACTTGGCTCTATTGGAGAGGTCTGACTTACACGGGACAAGGAAGCGTGACTCTAGGTGTCAGAGGCGGGACATGGTCAACTTGGCTCTATTGGAGAGGGTTGACTTGCTGGGGATATGGTCAACTTGAATCTATAGGAGAGGGTTGACTTACAGATTTTTACTGGGCTTACGTCGAGGACGGCCTATGACAAATTTTTAACTGGGCTTACGTCAGGGACGGCCAAATTCTCTCAACAACTTTTTAACTGGGCTTACGTCAGGGACGGCCAATTTCGACAAATTTTTAACTGGGCTTACGTCAGGGACGGCCAAATTTCGTCTCAGAGGGTCGCTCGGGGGACCTAATTTTTTTCTCAAAAGGGTCGCTCGGGGGACCTATACTTTTCTCAAAATGGTCACTCGGGGGACCAAAACTTTTCTCAAGATGGTCACTCGGGGGACCTAAACTTTTCTCAAAATGGGTCACTCGGGGGACCTAAATGTTCTCAGAATGGTCACTCGGGGGACCTAGACTTGTCTCAAAATGGTCACTCGGGGGACCTAGACTTTTCTCAAAATGGTCACTCGGGGGACCTAAACTTTTCTCAAAATGGTCACTCGGGGGACCTAAACTTTTCTCAAAATGGGTCACTCGGGGGACCTAAACTTTTCTCAAAATGGGTCACTCGGGGGACCTAGACTTGTCTCAAAATGGTCACTCGGGGGACCTAGACTTTTCTCAAAATTGGTCACTCGGGGGACCTAAACTTTTCTCAAAATGGGTCACTCGGGGGACCTAAAATTTTCTCAAAATGGTCACTCGGGGGACCTAAACTTTTCTCCAAATGGGCCACTCGGGGGACCTAAACTTTTCTCAAAATGGGTCACTCGGGGGACCTAGACTTTTCTCAAAATGGGTCACTCGGAGGACCTAAACTTTTCTCAAAATGGGTCACTTGGAGGACCTAAATGTTCTCAGAAGGGGCTTGACTCTTACTTGGTCAACCGGGTCAACATGGGCTTACGTCTAGGATGGCCATAATTTATTTCACAAAGCTGGGCTTACGTCGCTAGGACTGCCGGATTTTCGTCTTCGGGAACCTAAATTTTCTAGGTTCAATTCAAGTTGCATGAGCCAAGGAGGGCATTTTTCGGTTGCATTTATGACATTGGTTGGGAAGGGGCTTTAAATGGGTTGGACCACAAAGCTAACTCTCAACAAGAAATCATCAATTCTGACAGGGCTAAAGTAGCCGTACGGCTCGAGAAGGAAGTACTCCTTTTTCATTCAATTTTGTTCCAGGCCTGGTCATCTACTTAAGTGCCAGAGTCCTGAGTTCATCAATCAGTTCGTCTTTCTTCATTTCGAGAGCTTCTTCTTCCATGGAACCCTTTCTCATGGAGAAACCACCAAAATTGTCCAAAATTCATCAAGAATGTTTCGAGGGTAACCTTAGGCTTTGGATGCGGTCCCACATGAGGAATCACAAGGGAACTTTCCAATCCATGTTTGGCCTTCAATCCCTTTGGTCTCTCAAGGAATTCATTCTGGATCTTGAGCTATTGAGGGCCGCTGCGTCCTTTTGGGATGTTAGGAGGCATGTCTATTGTTTCTCCTACAACAAGATCACTCCTACTTATGAGGATTTCAAGGCTTTGGTGGGTGGCGTGGACACGGAGGTCATAGCTCTTCCTTCGGTTGATGACACCATGTGTGTTGAGAGGTTGGTTTCTCTTCTTGGTATTTCTTTGGAAGAGGCCCAATGCATGGTCCTTGATCACACTTTTATTGATATTTCGGATGTCCCTGAGAAGTTCATGGATCGCACGGATGAGGCTTCTTGGAATGCCTTTGGTTTATGCGTCCTTGCCTTTTTCTACATGGTCAGTTCCAAGGGCACCTGCCATCGGGTTTTATTGAGTGTCCTCGAGGAGTGCCGTGCGGGGAGGGATATAGTCCCCTTGATCTTGGGCGAGACCCTTCACGGTATGGACCGCTTGGCTTTGGGGGATGGTTTCATGCGCAGCGGTAGCCCTGCCTTGCTTACTTTGTGGTTGAGGGAGAGGTTGATGGCCATTCCAGAGGCTCCTATCTCTCACAATCCTTGGTCTTACTCTTTGAGAGGCATTATCTTGGACCTAGTTCAGAGTGATTGGGAGGCTTACATGGCTCGCCTCATGACTGCCGAGATACGCTGGCTAGTTCCCCATTGGCGTATTGGCTCGGTGCGGGAGTATCAAGATAATTCCCCCTTTGTTCGGGTTCCAGGGCTCTTGGGTTCATCTCATTATATCCCTTCTTTGGTCCGTCGTCAGTTTGGGTTACCGCAGACTCCACTATTGGAGTGGTCGGGTGTCAACCCGGAGCACTTGAGGCTTTCATCTCTGTCTATGTGGGATTCCTCCACCGTCTCATTTTTGTCTCGGTCGTGGACTTATTCCCTCTTTCCAGCTCGGGCACTTCTTGGGCGAGCGGCTAGCATGGTTTTTACCACGGTGTACCTGGACTGGTATGAACGGACCATGGGACAGACTCAGAGGCTCATTGAAGAGAGGCGTGAGGCTATTCTTGGTGAGACTTATGGTCCTAACAGGATTCTAAGGGAGACCGAAGGTGTGGCGAGTGGCCATAACATTACTGGAGACGTTGTTGAGGACTATAGAGTTTTGGCAGACAGGAGGATGGCCGCGATGCCTAAGGCGGGGGCATGAATGGAGGATCTTCGGGATCGGGCTGTCGCCAATGCGGCTTTGAGGGAGACCGGGCTCGTAGATGATGCTGGAAGAGCCTCTGATCATGGAAAAGGGGGAATTTACCTCTTTGAGGTGAAGAAAAAGAAGACCCGAAGAAGTCAAAAGAAGAAATGGAGGGACGAAGGACAGTGATTTCCATGTATCCACCCATTGCCATTGCAGACACATTAGTTTATCTTAGGTATTTTAATTATGTCTTAAGCATGTTAGTTGGGTCGAGAGTAGACCGTGCTTGAACTCATCAAAGAAGTGTTTTAACTGTAATGAAAATGGTTACTCATGAAGCCAATTTGCATTCTCATGGAGCTCTTGCTCAAATCCAAATTTGACTTTTATTTATTTTTTAGACCGGACCAAAGATTGGCTGCCTACGTTCCCCTTTTACAAATGAAAATCTAAGGGGCTCAGGTCATCGTAGTTCATTTCTTCCACAAATTTTAGGATGCGACCCTGTTTTTTCTCTAGACCGCCCGAATGGGTTTTCAATCTAGGTGGGTATATTCTTTTAGCACCCCCCTTTTTTTTTAAACAAAGTAACGACGGAGCTTATCACCATTGACTGGGTGCATAAAGGGGTTGCCGTCCAAGTCTGCGAGCCTCATTGCGCCCCCTGAAAAGACTTCTTGCACCACAAAGGGACCAATCCACACGGGTTCCCATTTTCCATCGGGATTAGACCTCCCCGGGGGTTTTTCCTTAAGGACTAAATCTCCTGCCCGAATCTCTCGGGGATTTACCTTCTTATCAAAGGCTCGCGCCATTCTTCCTTGGTAGGCGCGGATGTGTTCCATGGCCCTTAGGCGACGTTCGTCCAACAAGGCCAGCTCATCATGTCGGCTTCGAAGCCAATCGACCTCGTGGATCTTATTTTCTAGCAAAATTCTTAGTTACGGTACTTCCAATTCTGCGGGGAGCATGGCTTCCATTCCGTACGTCAAAGCAAAAGGAGTTTCTCCTGTGGCTGTTCTGACCGAAGTTCGGTAGCCCCACAAAGCTAGGTGTAGCTTTTCGGGCCAATCTCTTCCCCGTGTTGCCATCTTTCTAATGATCCTCTCAAGCGTTTTATTGGCGGCTTCTACCGCGCCATTGGTCTGGGGTCTGTATGGGGAGGACTTGTGACAAGTAACTCGGAATTCTCCCAAAAATCGATCGCATTCACCCTCGAAGTGCGAGCCATTGTCGGTAATGACCTCGTTCGGGACTCCGTACCGGCACATGATATTCTCTTTGATAAATCCCGCCACCTTCTTGGAGGTGAGGAACTGGTATGACTTAGCCTCTACCCACTTTGTGAAGTAATCCACGGCTACCAAAACAAACTCGTTACCATTACTACCAGACGGGGAGATTTTACCGATAACATCTATGCCCTGTTGAGAAGGGCCATGGTGTAGTCATGCAGTAGAGATGATGAGGCGGTAGGTGGTTGAGGTTGGAGAAACGCTGACATTTATCACACCTCCTTACGAATTGCATGCAATCTGTTTCCATTGAGATCCAGAAGTAACCCATCCGCAGAATGGTTTGCATTAATGCCCTTGCGTTCATATGAGGACCACACACTCCACCATGAACTTCTTGCATGAGTTCTTTTACCCTTTCCCCACTTATGCATCTAAGGAGGAGGCCCTGATGGCGTTTTTTGTATAGGATGTCCCCCAGGATGACGTAGTTGGATGCCAACCGCTTGAGTGCCGTCATACCTTTGGCTTTGATCTCGTGCAAATACTCTCCCTTTTCATTCATGAAGGAAGCTTCTCCTTCTTTGAGGAATTGGTAAATCTGGTTGTACCATGGCTCCTTTACCTCCTCCAGGATTGCTCCTATTTCGAAGCAGTATGCTGGGCTTTCCTTTCTCCCGACTCGGAATGGTTTTATCAATTTTCCCTCGGGGATTTCCACCAATGAAGCCAAAGTTGCTAGGGCGTCGGCGAAACGGTTCCGGTCCCTCGGCAGGTAATGGAAGCTGACCTCTTGGAATTGTGCTATGAGCTTTTCCATATAGGCATGATATTTTCGCAAACCGGGATCCAGTGTTTTCCATTTGTTCGAGACTTGGTTGATAATCAAGGCCGAATCGCCGTATACTTCCAGCTCCTTAACATTCCTTTCCAAAGCTGCCTCCAAACCGGCTGTGCATGCCTCATATTCTGCGGCATTGTTGGTGACATCAAAGTTCAATTTGATGGCGATGGGGGTGTGCTCGTCTTTTGGGTTCACCAAGAGCAATCCTACACCGTTTCCTCTTTTATTGGCAGCTCCGTCGAAGAACAATTGCCACCTATTTCCTCCCTCGAGGGTAAAGATTCCTTCATCTGGGAATTTTGGTTCGGGCCCCCTTTCTTCAACATCCAACCCTGGCATATCCTTATAAGACCACGCAAACACATCTACATACTCGTTGAGTAGCTCAACCAAAGCTTCCCTTTCGGCCCGTTTGAAGTATTCCCCAATCTGTGTCTCCTTTGGCTCATTTTCGGTTCCCAAATTCACCTTAGTCAAAACCTCTTCGGCAGCTTGGGCACGGTTTTCCTCTTGATCAACAACCTGCTTTGATGATTGTTTAATGTTTGGATTGTTTAGTGCGTCTGCATTATTAGGTGATTCATTATTAACCATTTTCAGATTATTAGTTAATTTATCATCTAATAAGTTAGCAATGAGGGGATACTCGGAAAGATCTATCATTTCATTCAATGCAAACGGGAATACAACGTTGGATACAAGTTCATAATCCTCGGGCGTGAGGCCCTTAGAGGAGACAGACTCGAATTCAAAGACAAGAGATTGGGGAGACTCAACTACATTGGACCCTATGACGTTTGACTCTAGGGGACGAGGGACCAGTCCAAGTTTCGCGGTCATTTCTTCTTTGCTCGCCACCGGTCCAGAGAAGGTTACCCATATTTTCAGAGGCATGTCCGTTGGCTTTGCAAGAGTGTGTGGGTCAAAGGTTGCAAGAGGTCCATCTTCAATCACGGCAATCATTTCCTTTTCGAAGTCAATTAGGTCAGGCACAACCATGTCTTCTCCGAACATTCTTTGCATTACCACACCGTTCCACTCATTGCTCATAGCATCCTTGGTGGCGCCCTTAGGAACTTCCTCCTCAAACTTGTATTCGCCATTTTGTCCCCAGACGGATCCCCTTTCCTTGCTAGCTCCCGTCACAGACAAGGTTTCAAACTCTTTTACCATTTCGGGCACCCCTTGAAGGTGTATTCGTGGCTGATAGTAGTATCAGTAGGATCTTTTATCTTGGGCGTATCCAGAAATGCCCTCCTCACGGGGTTTGTCACCACCCCTCGGAACCTTTTGAGATCCTCTTGCAACTTATCCCAATTGGCCATCATCGGCTCTCTTGGCTCTGGGGGTTCGACTTGAACTCCCCCCTTCACAAAGTAACGGCTCATATCAAAGGTATAAGGACGAAGGTTGGGGTTTTTAAACGGAGTCCCTTGAGCCCTGTATTGGCTTTTCTTCCGATCCACTTCCTTATCCATCCTGAGGTCTCCGGGGGTGGGTTTGTATCCCAAGACATGAAGCGTGTTTTGCTCTTTGATCTCAACAATCTTGTGAGTCCCTTGGAGCTTTCTTCCTAGTCTGAGCCCCGGGAGGTAGCGCATCAGACGCATCATTCTCATCGCAGGAGAAATCTTATCCTTGGTGAGCGTGAGATCTACACAACAAATGTGGGTTTTGGGTGGTACTTCTGTGAAGCCAGTCAAAGCCATGCCGCTTCCCTCATGCTTAATTTCTAACACAGGAATCCCATTGGTGTTGGTTCCTTCTATGGTCACGCTGTCCCCATAAATAGTTGTCAAGTTACCCCCTTGAACGTATTTCACACATTAATGGAGAGTGGAGGCGACCCCGTTGACTTTGTAGAGCCACGGGCGTCCCAATAAGGCAGTGAAGGATATGGGGATGTCGAGCACTTGGAAGTCGGTCGGCATCATTTGTTTCCCAAACCAAAGGTTCAAAGTGGCCACCCCTAAGACTGAGCGGGCCGTGGAATCATAAGCCTTGACAGTGATCACGGAAGGCTTTAGGTCGGTGGTCTCAAGGCCAAGTAGGTCCATCATCTTGGCGGGGAGGACATTCATGGCGGAGCCGTTGTCGACCAGAACCCGAGGGAGGCGGCGATCGTCCAATTGTATCGTGATGTAAAGGGCCTCGTTATGGCTAGCCCTAAACTTCGGCAAATCCAAATATGTGAATGTGATGATATTTCCGTATTGAACACTTCCAATCATTTGTACGGCTTCTTCGGGGGTAGCTGTGGTGGGTACCATAGTGTGGGCCAAGCATTCCTCCAACTTGAGCTTATAAGGGTAGGAGGAAGTAAGGAGGGACCACAAAGATATGTTAGCTTGTGTCCTCTTATGTTAGGCTAAGATGGGATCCTCTTCTCCGGAACCTGGGGGTTTTGCCTCGTCAACAAGAAGGGGAGGCGCTCGGTGTTCCGGTGGTGGAGGTTTTTTAGGGTTCTCCGTGTGCACTTGCCCTGATCGAGTCAATACACTCACTTCCAAGGGGTCATCGACTTTTATCATCTCATCTCCGATAGGCGGAGGGTTTTGGGTACCGTACGACCATGCCTCCATCCTTAACTCATTTACCGTGACCATTCGTTTTGGGGTGGATGTTGACCCACAAATTTTCCCTAGGGAGATAGGGTGGCGGTTCTGGCTCTTCCCGGCTCCCACAGTTTCACGGAGCTTTTACAGGGTGAGCATGCAACAATAATTATCTGGGAACGCTGATCCGTCAAACAGCGGCGGTGGCGGAGATAGTGGTGGCAAAGCTAAGAAATCATCCAAGGCTGGAAATTCCTCTTTTGCCAATTTCGGGGAGAAAACACAAGGAGCCATATTTGAGGATACTTCATCATCATCATTGTCACATAGGATCCGGAGCTCCTTGTGAGGTAGAGAACGAACGGCTTCTTTCATTTGGGCGAGATAGTCAATCATTTTTGGGATCTTTGCTACCTCGGACCCGTTTCGTTTAATTGTCCTCTTGCCCGTAGATGAACTACATGCCTCAATGTTGTTCAAATAAATACCTAGGTCCTAGAATTACTTAATCCCAATCATGTCTACACTTAGGGTCCCCCAATTTTATTAGAACCTTTTTAAGGTGCCCTTAGGATCCTTTGTGATCAGCACAGGTGTATATCAACTCTTCATTCAAGACATACCAGCAAGAGGAAGCAAATCAGCAGACCAGTAAACAAGTTGCCGATCAACTTGCTACAGAAGTTGCCGATCAACTTATTAAAGAAGTTGCCGATCAACTCGATTCACAACATGCCGATATAATAGATAGTCTACACTGTCAGTCAGGTGACATCATTTCATTAAAGTCAACCTTGCTGATTGTCTCTATACTGTTTTATTATAAAGTAGTTTACCTGCTCTGTAATGATTTCTACGCCGTCTGACACATAGCTACTTTTAGCTATACTCTGTCTCTACTTGCTTTTGCAGGTAACCGGTTGAGACAAAGGGGTCTTTACCCATCAGACTTTTAAGGCACGCGTATCTTCGCCATTAATGCCAAGGATACTGCATTAAATGCTCCTCACCTACCCAGCTGGAAATTCAAATGTTATCCTTATTCAACAAGCTAAGACATTAACTCCTCCTATATATAGAGGACTCAGTGCATTGAAGAAGGTTGGTGATTTTAGTGCATTGAAGAGAGTTGGTTGTTTGCAGCATTCATTGAAGCTCAAACATTCCTTGTCCAGATAATCATTAGATCATTTAATAGGACATACACTTGTGCACAAACTCTATAACACTGTTAGTATTCCCGAACTAGATTATTTTAAGGAATACGTTGTCTGAGTTTTCACACACCCACCTGAGTGAGATAAGTTCTTTTGAACTTGCCGCTCAAATACACTTGGTCAGATATTTGTTTTACGATTCATTAATCTATCTCTAGAATTTAGTCTTTGTATCCGGCAAAGCCGCTCTTGTAATAGACTAGGGATATTTAATAGTGCTCTTAACCCAAATCCAAGTTCTGACCAAACTTGGTAGAGGACGTAGCAGTATTTACACTGTGAACCTCTCCAAATCTCTGTGTCCTCTGTTACTTACTGTCCTTGCCGGTTGGAACTCTATCACCGGCAAATCATTGCTGTTCTTGCTGACTCAACATCATTTTCATTGACCAATCTCTTGAAACTGCATTGAACTTTCAGAAACTACTTTGTGTTTAAACCAAGCTCTCAAAACCTTTTTATAAACTGATTTTGTGTGAGTTAAAACAAGTCATATCTTCTCCGCTGCGCTTACTGATAATAGTTTGCAATCTGATAAGTGACTTTGCATTTATAAAAGTGTTTCTTTGAAAAAGTTTTAATTAGGATATTCACCCCACCCCTCTAGCCTATTTTCCTACCAATTGGGCCTAACAATTGGTATCAGAGCTTGGAATTTTGAAAGAAATTTCCAAGCTTTGCAGCTTGTTTGCCGATACCATGGCAGGAAAAATCATGCAGTCATTCAACATCACCACCATTCCGTTGTTGAATGTCAACGAGTTTGGTGTCTGGAAATCTCGTATGATAAAGTATATGAACTCAATCGATGACCGGTTGATGAAGGTCATAGAAGGTGGTCCAATCATTCCGTTAAAAGTTT
This sequence comes from Campanula takesimana, assembly GCA_026119855.1. Lineage (NCBI taxonomy): Eukaryota > Viridiplantae > Streptophyta > Magnoliopsida > Asterales > Campanulaceae > Campanula > Campanula takesimana. The sequence goes on from JAOWBW010000620.1 coordinate 752,688, forward strand.
CAACCACCTACAGACCTATTCCCTCCACTCCGCTGACACAACATGCTGATCGAGAAACTGAACAGGAAACCCATGTTCAGATTGATGAAACTTTGATTGAGAAACCCAGAGAGGAATGGACCGACGACGACAAACTTTCTGCTGCTCTAGATGGAAAAGCATGCCACATTATCTCATGTGGATTGGATGACAAGCAATACAAACTTATTGACTTGTGCTCCACGGCTCAAGAATGCTGGAACAAGCTCCTTGCATACTTTGAAGGTGACGAGCAGGTGAAGGACAACAGACTCTACGACTGCATTGCTGAGTTTGAATCCTTCAAGAAACAAGATGGTGAATCACTAAGGAGTGCCTACGACAGATTTTGCGAGGTAAGTAATTTATGTGCTTCATTAGGTAAAGTTTATACTATGAAAGATCTTAATATTCGTTTTCTAAGTTCTTTGGGAAATGAGTATCATACTAAGGTCACCGCTGTTAGAGAAGTGAGAGACTTAAACAAGACTTCTATTCAGAATCTTGTGTCTAGTCTATTTCTGTATGAGAGAGAACTGCAAAAACTTAACGTTCTCGACAAAAATTTCAAAAACTTGTCTCTATCAGCTCAGTCACAGATATCCTTTCCTTCAAACAAATTCCCTCCTATAGATCCACCTCAAACATCCTGCAGTTCCAATACCCATGAAATAACCTCAGAAAAACCTATGGAAGAAGACGAATTTGCCGCCTTCGCTAGGAACTACAAAAGGTTTAAAGACTTCAAAAGGATGCAGAAAGGAAACTACCAGCAACCAAAATCCTTCACACCACCATTTCAGAAACCAGCAAGCTACAATAAACCCTCTACTAGTGCTACCGATGGAAAGAACAACAAAGGTGATCTGGTCTGCTTCAACTGCAGAAAACCTGGTCACTTTGCTTCTAAATGTCCTCAACCAAAATATGAATACATGAGGAAGTCATTCAACCAGAGACATCCTAAGTCTAGAAGCTTTGTTGCCGATGAAAGCACAGAAAAGGCCTTGCCGGTTTGGTGTGAAACTGATTCCGATGAAGATGCCGATGAAGATGAAGATGCCGATGTAAGTTTTGTCGCCCTAGATTTGGAAGATGCCGATGTATCATCCTTGTCGACTCTAGTCTACCGAGATCCATCTCCACCAAGAACTCCAGTCAAAGAAGAATCTGCTGGAAGACCTCAACCACACTTCAAAGAAATAAGTGTCAAAGCTGAAAACCCATATGGATACAAAGTACACCAAGTGGGAACCTCACTCTATGGCCAGTGTAACTCTTCTCAATTCACCACCATCAAATCAAAATCCTTACCGATGACCAGAAAACTATTATTCAATGAACAATCTAGCATTGCCAAAAACATATCAAAACCTATCTCTTCCCTACCTGACTTCTCTCCTGGACCCATTGCCTCTGCTCCTAAAATTTTAGCTGATCCTTGTCCTGAAATATCCAAAGCTGAAATGATAGAGACAATGGATGAACTTTTTATCGATCATGAGAAGCTGAGTAGCGTTCATAAAGTTATGGCTGCTGATTTCAAAAGAATTTCTAACGAGAATAGCTCACTTATGTCTGAACTTTCAGTTCTCAAAGGACACGAGCTTGAGTCTATTTCTTTAAAGAAAGAAAACCTGGATCTCAAATGCCAAGTAGCAGTATTGATAGCTCAGATCGAAGATCTTGTGAAAAGAAACAATCATCTCTCAAGGATTGTTGATTCTTACACAAAATCTAGAGTTGCTGTTGAAACAATCCTACAGACCCAAATGTCATATAAGGACCAATCTGGGTTAGGATTTGATTCCAGCAGCAGTAGCTCTACTGAAACTTGTGCTACCGAGAAAAAGGGTGAGAAAGTTGAATGTAATCCTGTTAACTCAGTGCATAAGGATGCTAAGCCAATTTACAGTGCTGTGGCAATGAAGTATCCTAAGAACCAGAACAAAAGGAATGATAAGCACAAACAAAGATATGTTAAGGTTGCTGATACTGAGTCTGCCGATAACGGTATTCTTGGTGAATACATCAGCAGAGCAAGTGCTGCCGATCTGACCTCCTCTGCCGCCGATGGACAAGTGCCTAAAAAGGTAACTGCCAAAGGTAAACAGAATGGAAAGAAAGGCAACACTGGCACCTTTAAACCTACTAAGTTTGTGCCTGCTCAATTCCCTAGTTCTGCCGATGCACCGACTAAACAGAATGGTGTTCTACCGACTCCACAGCCTATCAGTCAAGTGAGATGTTCTAATTGTTTTGATTATGGTCACAAGGCTCATGAATGCCTCTTGAAGCATCTGTCTGGACCCACTGAGGTTACATCCTCTAGTGGTGGCCAGATGTGGTTGCCAAAGAGGAACTAACCCTCGGACCCTTGAATAAGGGGGACCATAAGCATACCGTTTTATTTCAGGAATGCTTCATGGCCTCAACTGGTGCAAGCAAGGATTTGTGGATTCTAGATAGTGGCTGCTCAAGACATATGACAGGATTCGCAGATCTTCTTGCCGATATTATTGAAGCATCAGGTCCCCCAGTAGTGTTTGGTGATAATGCCAGAGGAAAAATCGTCGGTATAGGTACCATCAAGAGAGGTGCAGTTACTGTACAGAAGGTCTCTCTAGTGGATGGTCTGAAACACAACCTTCTATCAATATCACAATTCTATGATAAAGGAATGCAATGCGTATTTACTACTTCCAGTTGCTATGTGAAAGACATTGCTTCCAATGAAACTCTTCTCACTGCCAAACGTAAAGGTAACATTTATGCAGTAGACTTAAGTGCTATTACAGGTGTTGCTAATGTTTGTTTTGTAGCTAAGAACATCAGTGAGAACTCATGGCTATGGCACAAGAGACTCAGTCACTTAAACTTCAAATATCTATCCAAGCTTGCCGGTTCAAATGTTGTTACCGGTCTGCCTCAAGTGTCTGCTGATCAAGCAAAGAAGTGCAAGGCCTGCCAGCTTGGAAAACAACATAAGTCATCTTTCCGAAGCAAGCCCTGCATGTCAACTTCTAAGTGCCTCCAAATGCTACATATGGATCTATTTGGCCCCACAACTACAGCAAGTATCGGGGGAAGTAGATACACCTTGGTTGTAGTAGATGATTTCTCTAGATATACTTGGGTGGAAACTTTCAGTCACAAAGATGACACCTATGCTGTTGCCACCAAGTTATTCAGACTACTACAAACTCAGAAAGAAAGCGATATCATCAGTATGAGATCAGACAACGGCACTGAATTCAAGAACAATGGTATTGCTCAGTACTGTGATGATCATGGTATAGACCACAACTTCTCATCTGCCGGTACACCACAACAAAATGGTGTTGTTGAAAGAAAGAACAGAACTCTCATTGAAGCTGGTAAGACCATGATTGCCGAAGCCAGGCTGCCGAAGCACTTTTGGGCTGAAGCGATCAATACAGCCTGCTTCACCCAGAACAGATCTCTAATCAACAAATTCCTTAACAAGACTCCTTATGAACTCTGGAGAGGCAGAATTCCCAACATTGGATTCTTCAAGATATTCGGCTGCAAATGTTACGTGCTATACAATGGAAAAGAGCACAGAGGTAAATTTGATGAGAAAGCTGATGAAGGAATCTTTGTTGGATACGCTAAACACAGTAAGGCCTTTCGAGTTTTCAATAAGAAACTTTTGAAAATTGTTGAATCTGTTCATGTAACCTTTGATGAATTTGATTTGTTAGAGTCTGACAAGGCTCCAAATAGTACTAATGTGTCTAGTGCTCATGAGACAGGTGAATCCAGTAATACTAATCCTGCAGATCAAGTACCAGCTGCTGATCCAGTCATATCAGCAGAAGAATCAGCAGATGCTCCGTATTTTCCTTCATCAGCAGAACCAGAACCTGCTGATGAATTTCATAATCCGTTTGCCGATACAAACTCTGCTGATCATCCTGAAGACAGATCTAGCCCTCAACCAATTTCTGTTATAAGACCTAATCCTCCAAGCTTTCATCCACCTCTCACTCAAAGTTCTTCTCCTACACCATCTGCTGATCTTGATCCTCCTCTAGAATCCTTACAACAAGAATCAGTAAGACAAGATGTGCCGAGAGAAGTCAGAACTGTTCGTGATCATCCATTAGAAAATGTGATTGGTGATGTCTTTGGTCCCAGATTAACTAGGAACCTTAGTAGAGCATTTGCTGAAAGCCTTTTCTCATCTGCTATGGTCTCCGATATAGAACCAAAGAAGACTGAAGAAGCTCTTGCCGATCCTGGTTGGGTTGAAGCCATGCAAGAGGAACTGAATCAGTTTGAAAGATGCAAAGTATGGGAACTTGTGCCAAGACCAACTTCTCAGCAAGTTATTGGTACTAAGTGGGTTTACAGGAACAAATTGGATGAAGCTGGGAAAATCATTAGAAACAAAGCAAGGTTAGTTGCTAAAGGCTACCGTCAAGAGGAAGGAATCGACTACGATGAGACATTTGCTCCTGTTGTAAGATTGGAAGCTATAAGACTTTTCTTAGCCTATGCTGCCTTCAAAGAATTCAAGCTATATCAAATGGACGTGAAAAGTGCCTCCTGAATGGAGAACTCCAAGAACTAGTCTATGTTGAACAACCACCAGGATTTGAGGACTCCAAGAAGCCTGATCATGTCTACCGACTGAAGAAAGCACTCTATGGCTTAAAGCAAGCTCCAAGAGCATGGTATGAAACCCTTTCTAAGTTCTTACTTAGCGATGGCTTAGGCTTCACTCGAGGTAAAATCGATACTACTTTATTTGTTGCCAAGCATAAGGGTCATTCATTGTTTGTTCAAATTTATGTCGATGATATTATTTTTTGTTCCACTAACGAATCACTTTGCAAGAGATTTGAGAAACTGATGCAGAGCAAGTTCGAGATGAGCATGATGGGTGAACTAACATATTTCCTTGGACTGCAAGTCAAACAAACCCATGAAGGAATATTCATCAGTCAAGCCAAGTATGCCAAAGAACTTATCAATAAGTTTGGCTTTGACAATGCTCACTCTCAAAGCACACCGATGGGCACTAACATTCATTTAGATAAGGATGAGTCTGGTAAGAAAGTAGACATGACTGTCTACCGAGGTATGATAGGCTCACTCCTCTATCTTACTGCCAGTAGACCAGATATTATGTTTGCTGTTTGTGTTTGTGCCAGGTTTCAAGCTGACCCTAGGGAATCCCATCTGCAGGCTGTAAAACGTATTATTAAATATTTATGTGGCACTGCTAACCTTGGATTATGGTATGCAAGAGATTCATCTTTCAATCTTATAGGTTATTCAGATGCAGACTTTACAGCTTGTAGGGTGACCAGAAAGAGTACAAGTGGAACTTGCCAATTTCTTGGTGATAGATTGGTGTCTTGGTCCTGTAAGAAGCAAGCATCAATTTCCACTTCCACTACTGAAGCTGAGTACATAGCTGCCGGCAGTTGCTGTTCACAGATTCTATGGATGAAGCAGCAGCTGGTTGACTATGAAGTACCATCTCAAATTTGTCCCATCTATTGTGACAACCAATCAGCAATTTCAGTATCAAACAATCCGGTCATGCATTCCAAAACCAAGCACATAGACATCAAATACCACTTCCTGAAGGAACATGTTGAAAAGGGGAATGTTGTACTGCTCAAAGTCCATACCGATTTCCAAAGAGCAGACATACTAACAAAGCCCTTGGATCAGAAAAGATTTGAATTCCTCAGAGGTGAATTAGGTATGATTGACTTTTATGGTTAAAATTGTGCTAACTTTGCTACTTGTGTTAGTCTGCCGATCAAATCAGCAGAGCATCAATTATCTTACCGACTACGAACATGCCGACAATATCTTGCCGATTCAATCATTTTGCCGATTCAATATCTTGCCGATTCAATCATTTTGCCGATTCAGCTATCTTGCCGATTAATGAAATCAAATCAGCACGTCTCTGCAAAAGTTAAGATTCCTGACACATGACGTAAGCAATCAAATCAAAGTACATCGGTCACACTTTCTCCCTGACACGTGTGTGTACCTTTCTTATCCAAAATCGTGTCAAGATGTATTCCATTTAATGTGATACATCAGCAGGTAAACAGGTCATCATCACTTCTATTTTATTTTTGACTAATTTACCCTTTCTCCCTCTTACTTTTAACTGTTCACCTTACCGATTTGTGTGCGCATTAATTTTTGCGTGCGCACGGTCTCCGAGACTAAAGGTACAGTTACTTCTCTCCCTTGCCCTCTCATATTCTCTCTCTCCCCCATAACATATATAACGCCTTTCAAAATTCCATTAAGCTTTTTCTCCGCCATTTTTTTCTGCTCTCTATTCTCTCTATCTCTCCTCTTTCCAGATTATCAGTTCATCGTTTTATTTGTTCATCTATTCATAATCTGGTAAGTGTTAATGTTTATACTCTGCTCATTTCTAATCATTTATGGTTTGATTTGTCTTTATTTCTAACATTGAGAGTTGTTTGAGTAATTTTGCAGACAATGTCCGGCGAAAAAGATATCTACGGAGGCTATGTTGACTCCGACTACTTCAACGACGAAGCCGACGGGGTTTTCTTGAAGAATCTTCTTATTGGGTCCTTGCTTGATTCGTTCATCACTCCATCAGGAGTTAGTTCAGTATTTGTGGATCTTGTCAAAGAATTCTTCTCAAACTCTTCTGTTGTCCGCTCTCGTGCTGACTCCTCCGTTATCGTCTCCATCAATTCTACTGTTTTGGGCGTGCAGATCTCTATTTCTCCCTCTTCTATCTCTGAAGTTTTTCCCAATCTTGGGAATGAAGGGTTGAGTGCTCTAGTTGATGAGCAGGAACTGGATAGGGCTTGGATTATCATGAGAGGTGCTGGCACAAGGCTTAGTGGCACTAATCATCTGAAGATTCACTATCCCCGAAGATACTATGCTTTGGCTGAGATAGTTGATAGATGTCTCATTTGCCGATCTGGATCCCACAGCAATATTACTGATGTGCAATTTGAAGCTATGGCCGCCATTGTTCTGCAGATTGAGTTCAACTGGTGTGCCTACATATTCAGGATTATCGCTACGGCTGCTGATAAGTGGGCTTCTGACAGATTGAAGAACAAGGCCAATCCTGGAAAAGGATGCCATTATCTGTTGATAAGTATGATTCTGAGGAGAAATGCCAATGTAGTGGCTGCCGATCGCTTTCCATCCAGCTTGCCTTTCAATAGGTTGAAGTTCTTTGATGCTAAGGATTGGAAAAGGATTTCAAAGAATGCTTCCAGTGCCGATGCCCCCTCTGTTGCTCCTGCACCTGTTGTTACTAAAAGGAAGAAAAAGGCAAAGACCATTCCTTCAGTTGCTTCTCAATCAGCAGCAGTCTCTACTCCTGCTACTTCAACAGATAGGATTCTTGCCATTCTACTCCTGGTGCTCCAAAGAAAAGGAAACTGATAAAGGTTGCCGATCAAGTGGTGACAAAGAAGGTGAAGCTTGCCGATGAAGTTCCTTCTTCCACTATTCCTCCTGCTGATCCCAGAGCTAAGCTAATTAGGTTTGCCCCTGCTCATCTTGCCGGTGCTTCCCTATCTACCGATCCTGCAATCAAGGTTGAAATTCCTGATGAAGAATTCACTGATGACTTTGTCGATGGCAAAAGTATTGAGGATGTCATTGAGAAGCTCAAGTCTCAGACTCCTAGGAAATGCGCTCCAATCAGAAACCCAACTTTCCACACCTTCTACAAGAATCCTTGGTCCTTCACCAACAAGGTCTTGAACAAGAAATGGGTCTTTCCGATTGACCATCTGCCTCCCTTTATTCGTCGTCTTCTTCAGTTTCATGAAGAGATGAAAGACACTGTCACTCCCGGAAATCCTGCTGATTATGTTGATCAAAGGAGTTTGGACAGACGCACTGATATGTGGAAAGAGAAGTTTGTACCTCTATCAAAGTTCAAGCAGTTGAAAGAGGCTGAACTAAAGCTCAATTTTGGTCGGTATTTTGAATTTCTACCACTTTCCTGGAACCAGATCTATCTCTTTCAAGACAGAATTAGACAAGATATGATGGTTCAGGATGTATGGATTATCTACGCCAGGACTTTCAATCAGCTCTCTCAATTCACAAAGTTTGATCCTTATCAGATAGGCAGAATGGAGAATAATGAGGATCTTCTGACCTACAATGATGATGAGGCTCCTGCTGACAGTCCTCTCAATGCACACTTCTTCAGATCAGTCAAGAAAGTCACTATGGACTTGATTGACAAATCCAATGAATTTCTGCTGAAGCAAGATGCCGATCGCCTAGCTGCCGAAAATCTTGCCGATTCATCTGCTCAAGCTCCTTCTCCCAGCAGCAGCAAGACTTTATCTGATGCCGATGTTCATTCTGCCGATGATGTAGATGCTGCTGTTAAATCCTTAGTTGCCGATGATGGTTCAGATGATTCTGCCGATCGTGATTCTGCGATCGTGATTCTGCCGATAATGATGATGGTGCTGATTTGTTTGGTGATTTGGTTTGTGCTCACAAAGCTGCTGCTGACTCTCCTTCCACTTCACTTACAACAGATAGTGACAAAATGCCAATCAGAACTGTCATGACTAAAGCTTCCACTACTGAAGTCTTTGCAGAGTCTGTATTTGGAGGTGATAGTAGTGTTGAAGGAAGGCATTCTGATGACTCTATCAAAGATATAGTGGAATTTCATGTTGAGCAAACTTTAGACACTCAACCTCTGATGGGTCTATCTGCCGACCTTGCTGCTCCAGTTGAGACAACTATGGACACTCAACAGTTGGATGTATCTGTTTCAGGAGGAGAACATGCTGAAAAAGTGACTAATGAGACAACTGCTGACACTCATCTTACTGAGAAAACTACAGACACTCAGTTAATATCAGTCACCCCTGAAATACAGATTGTTCCTCCTACTGGAATTAAGGAGGTTATGGAGTTGGGAGGAGGTGCTGATGACAGTACTCCTAATATGGATGCTGACATTGCTGCTAGTCTACAGTTTGAAGAGATTCTTCATCAGCCTTTGTTCAGCTTGCCGTCCGTTATCATCCCTCTCTTACCGGCTCCTGCTGCTGCTCATGCCGATGTAGATCATGCTGATGAAGCTGATCCTGTTGCTGCTCGTGCCGATGTAAATCATGCCGATGAGATAGATCCTGCTGATTACATGGTGGTTGGAGAACAAGCCTTTGTTGATCCTGATGCTGTTGATACTTGTCCACCACCCAGCTATGATTATTTTCTCAATGGGAAGGATATGATGTGCTCCAACTGGTACACTTCCAATGCATCGATCCCCTCCAACAGCTTTGGACAGCCTCTCTTTAATGTTCATCCGAGGTTATCATTCAAGTATACCCTCCAAAGGCGTCCACTCCCATTCGGCAAAGACCACCCTCATGTCACCAAGCATCCATTCTCTTCTGGTGCCTCAACCAGTGACAGACCAATATTCCTTCCATGGATCAAAGATGACCGTATTCGTATAAAGGGAAAGACTCCTCGGATTTCTAGACTGAAGCGAAAGATTGTCTATGAACCTAGATGTCTACTACCTGGCAATCTGAAGATAGGTGGTAAGATCGTTCTCCCTGGTCTATCTCCGAAAGAAGTTCTTATCACTTCAAATGGTTGGATGAGGAGATGCTCTATGATCAATGATGAGCTTAAAGAGATTCTGGAATATAGGCATCTCAACGCTCGTGGTCTTGTGCACTTAGTCAAATCAGCTGCACTTGCCATTACTCTGCCGATGTTTCATCCTCGTCAGCGTGCCGATCATCTAGTCTATACCTCAAGGCTGATGAATGCCGGGTTAATAACTATGATTCTTGAAGGTCGTGCTTATTTGAACTTAATCTTGGCTACCTTCCTTTCACTTGAAGACGATGGTATGTTTCAACTGCCGACTGATCGTGCAGTTATAGTTCATCCTGCTTTTCCTTTGCCGATCTTTCGTGCCGATGATTCTGATGATCTCATTGTCTCAACTTCTGTCCCTGCCGATTTCTTCTCATCTGCTGATGATGCTGCCCTTCAATGGTTCTTACTTATTCCTGCTGCTCCTGTTCCTCCCTCTCCATCTCAGCCGATCTTGATCTCCTCTGATGATGAGATGATGACTGATGATGTGCTTATTGAAGATGCTGATCTGAATAATGAAGATTTTATCCCTTCAATTGTGCTCCCGACGTCTGCCAGTATTTTCCAGCCGACCATCGTCAACAGTCTGTATGAGTATTTGAAGTTTAGTGAAGGCGATTTCACAAATCAGCAAGTGCCTGCCACTCGTGCTGATGTTGGTGATATGGCTCTTTCTGTTGGTGACCTGGTTAAGGATGTTCATAAAGACCTGGTTAAGCGTCTACGTAAGTCCAATCAGGAGGAGGAGAATACTCTGGTCAAAGAATTGAAAGCTCTCCTTGCTGATAGAGAAGAGCGTATAATGGCTCTTTCTGAATCCTTGGGGACAACTCATAACATTCAACAGAATCTTGTTGATAATCAGAGGCTGCAGATAAGAGATATGGGAAGACTTGAAGCAGAATTGTCTAAGACCAAAGCTGCTCTTGCCGAAGCTAATCTGAAGATAGCTGCTCTTGAAGCCAACAACAAGATGCTGTCTGAAAGATTGGAAAGTGCGCAGAGAAGACAGAGCAAAGCAAAGAGGAAAGCTGAAAGAAAAGAAGAAAAAGCAAGAAAGAAGGCTAGGAAGTCTGAATCTACAAAGGACTCATCTCCGATAGGCGGAGGGTTTTGGGTACCGTACGACCATGCCTCCATCCTTAACTCATTTACCGTGACCATTCGTTTTGGGGTGGATGTTGACCCATAAATTTTCCCTAGGGAGATAGGGTGGCGGTTCTGGCTCTTCCCGGCTCCCACAGTTTCACGGAGCTTTTACAGGGTGAGCATGCAACAATAATTATCTGGGAACGCTGATCCGTCAAACAGCGGCGGTGGCGGAGATAGTGGTGGCAAAGCTAAGAAATCATCCAAGGCTGGAAATTCCTCTTTTGCCAATTTCGGGGAGAAAACACAAGGAGCCATATTTGAGGATACTTCATCATCATCACTGTCACATAGGATCCGGAGCTCCTTGTGAGGTAGAGAACGAACGGCTTCTTTCATTTGGGCGAGATAGTCAATCATTTTTGGGATCTTTGCTACCTCAGACCCGTTTCGTTTAATTGTCCTCTTGCCCGTAGATGAACTACATGCCTCAATGTTGTTCAAATAAATACCTAGGTCCTAGAATTACTTAATCCCAATCATGTCTACACTTAGGGTCCCCCAATTTTATTAGAACCTTTTTAAGGTGCCCTTAGGATCCTTTGTGATCAGCACAGGTGTATATCAACTCTTCATTCAAGACATACCAGCAAGAGGAAGCAAATCAGCAGACCAGTAAACAAGTTGCCGATCAACTTGCTACAGAAGTTGCCGATCAACTTATTAAAGAAGTTGCCGATCAACTCGATTCACAACATGCCGATATAATAGATAGTCTACACTGTCAGTCAGGTGACATCATTTCATTAAAGTCAACCTTGCTGATTGTCTCTATACTGTTTTATTATAAAGTAGTTTACCTGCTCTGTAATGATTTCTACGCCGTCTGACACATAGCTACTTTTAGCTATACTCTGTCTCTACTTGCTTTTGCAGGTAACCGGTTGAGACAAAGGGGTCTTTACCCATCAGACTTTTAAGGCACGCGTATCTTCGCCATTAATGCCAAGGATACTGCATTAAATGCTCCTCACCTACCCAGCTGGAAATTCAAATGTTATCCTTATTCAACAAGCTAAGACATTAACTCCTCCTATATATAGAGGACTCAGTGCATTGAAGAAGGTTGGTGATTTTAGTGCATTGAAGAGAGTTGGTTGTTTGCAGCATTCATTGAAGCTCAAACATTCCTTGTCCAGATAATCATTAGATCATTTAATAGGACATACACTTGTGCACAAACTCTATAACACTGTTAGTATTCCCGAACTAGATTATTTTAAGGAATACGTTGTCTGAGTTTTCACACACCCACCTGAGTGAGATAAGTTCTTTTGAACTTGCCGCTCAAATACACTTGGTCAGATATTTGTTTTACGATTCATTAATCTATCTCTAGAATTTAGTCTTTGTATCCGGCAAAGCCGCTCTTGTAATAGACTAGGGATATTTAATAGTGCTCTTAACCCAAATCCAAGTTCTGACCAAACTTGGTAGAGGACGTAGCAGTATTTACACTGTGAACCTCTCCAAATCTCTGTGTCCTCTGTTACTTACTGTCCTTGCCGGTTGGAACTCTATCACCGGCAAATCATTGCTGTTCTTGCTGACTCAACATCATTTTCATTGACCAATCTCTTGAAACTGCATTGAACTTTTAGAAACTACTTTATGTTTAAACCAAGCTCTCAAAACCTTTTTATAAACTGATTTTGTGTGAGTTAAAACAAGTCATATCTTCTCCGCTGCGCTTACTGATAATAGTTTGCAATCTGATAAGTGACTTTGCATTTATAAAAGTGTTTCTTTGAAAAAGTTTTAATTAGGCTATTCACCCCCCCCTCTAGCCTATTTTCCTACCAATTGGGCCTAACACTCAATGATATGGAAGCAATCATCATGGGAAAGGCTATCCCCATTCGAGCCTTAGCTTTCGCTGTCCAACGTACTCTTAATGGACCTTTCCATCTCCTCCATACATTGTTCAAACGTTAAATCATGTTCGGTGAGTGTTATTACGACCAATTCATCGGCATTTTGGTGGGGTACCCTTGCACTCATCACATTGGCGATCATAAATTCGGATGGGCATCTCATATCTCCCTCTTGCACACATGCCCATAAGGCTTCCTTCCATTCTTCCCCAATCTGAGCCATTGGGACATTGAATTCCAAAAGGTTCACAGGTGTAGGCTCCTCGAACTCAATCATATTAATGCCTTGGTTGTTGGGAAAGGGTTATTAATCACGCTCGGGCCACGGGGGTGTTCAAGTTTTCCTTTGTCGATGAGGTCGAGGATGATGCGTTTTATTATGGAGCAATCATCGGTATTGTGGCCATGATAATTGTGAAAGGCGCATCTTTTGTTTTGGTCAAAGGGTTTCTCGGGATTCCTTGGCTGATAGTTGACCAAAGGTTTTACAAGGCCTTGCTTGACTAACCCTTCGAACACCTTACTTATAGGCATTCCGAAATCCTCAAACCTTACATACTGATGCCTTTCTGCAGTCCCACCCTTTTGAGAGGCTTGCCTTGAGCTTCCTTCTTGGATGCTGTTAACCGTTCCCAGGTTTCTTTCCCTTTACCGGTGGTCGGAGGGCGGTACCTATAGGAGTTTCCGCTATTTTGGGCCGGAGACTGTTCATTGAGAGCCTTCTCAAATTTGGATCCTGCGGTTACCATGGCTCGGAGATTGGGGTAGAAGTGATGGCTGATCAAAGCTCGCAGTTGGGGTTTCAAGCATGACTGAAATATATCCAACTGTTCATCCTCGGTGGGAGGATTGGAAATTTCTCCCAATTTGTAGTTCCATCTTTTGTAAAACTTACTGATCGGCTCTTCGGTCTTTTGCAGTGTGCTTTGCAAATCGGTGCGATTGGTTTCCCACTCCAAGTTAGAATGGTACTTGGTGAGGAATGCTTCCTTAATCCGGTCCCATGTGGTTCGAGACTCATCCTTTAAGTTGAAGAACCATTTGAGTGCATTTCCCCTTAAGGACAACTGAAAGTGATCAGCCATTTGCTGCACGGTGCAACCCTTTGCCCTCATTGCCAAGGTGTAGGCGTTGAGGTGAGTCTGGGGACAGGCGGTCCCGTCAAATTTGTCAATTTCCGGCATTTTGAATCGATGAGGGAGGGGGACGACCTTATCGGGGTCCGTGACTCCCGAGGTGAACTTCTTCTCGTTCATTCCCTCGAGCCTTTCCTCCATTTGTTTCAGCTTCTCAACTATCCATCCTACTTGAGGGTCCACATGGGGGTTGGAGTTGACGGATCCCATGATTTGATTTGTCAATGGCACTGCGTTGGGAGGTGAAGTGGTGGAGGGAACTATCGGAGGAGGATTTGTAGGTGGCAAGTGGGTGTAGACATACCCTGGCGCCAGGTTGCTTGTTGGGATATATGGTGGGGTAGTTTTGGATGTTTGGGCCATCGGGTAGTAGAGTGGGTAAGGCACTTCTCTAGCGATGGTTGGCAGGGCCGGAGGCGGTAAGCCGGCAGTAGATGGGGCCAAGAGTGCTTGACTGTTTGGGACCGTGTCACATAGATTGAACCCCAGTGGGTACATGGAAGCGACACCCGGTGGGACAAGGGGAACATGAGTGATGGGCACATTTTGATGAGTTGCGGTTTGGGATGTGGGACGTGAGGTCCCCACATTTGGGTAAGTTTGAGGGGGCGGGACCCGACTGTACCATTGAGGCGGCACATTCTCAATTCCTTCTTTGTCAGTGATTTCCACAAAGCCTCCGTCATTTTCAAACACAATGGCTACCCCTTTCTGTCTCATGATCTCCGTAACCCTGTTCTGCATATCCTCGAGGCGTTTTTTGTCATTCTCTTTCCGGGCCCTGGAGGCCTCTAAAACCTGTACCAACTCTTCCCTGCTAAGACCGTTCGGATCTGTGGCATTGTCACCCCCACTACTACTTCCTGCCGGGCTAGTCATTTGGAAAAACCTCAATGAAGCTGTCGATGAACTGTCCGACTCGGCACTAATCAGGCGATGACCCGGAACTCTGACCCACTTTTTATGCGCTGCGGAGAAGGAGGTTTATTTCAGACTCAGGTATGGACTCGGGTCGGTGTTTAGGGCAGACAGGCTTTAGGCTCATGCAACATGAAAGTTTATTATTACTGATTAATTAGGTTCACGTTTACTTAAAACTGATTTATTCCTAACTGGTTGGAAAAGATCGCTCTTCTTTTTCGCAACTATTCTAAATCCTGGATCAGTAGAGGCCAACACTACGCCTATAGACCCTTCGTTTTTCACCTGTATTGCACGCTCCCAAGGACGGACTATCCCGGGCGAGGGTCCTATAGGGCATGCGGCTTCCACCGATCAAAAGAAGTGAACCTAGGGTCTAGTGCATCGTAAGGTTCCCAACATGCGGGTCATCCTAATCATGGTTAAGCCCCAGTCGGAATCGAGACTTTTCCCGAAGGCTACACCGAAGGCTCCACCGACATTCCGTCATGACCTTATTTGAATGAGGCGTCTCGATCCTTGACCACGGGCTTAAGGATGATTAAAATAACTCGTTCATTAGGGCTTAACGACACAGTGTCACCCTATCCTTAGTACATGGCCCTTGCTAATTGCGGTCGTCACTAACACACGAGTTGGAGGCTGGTTAGGCCACGCTTGCATTTCATCAAGGAGTCACAACTCGGGCATTAATTTGGCCACAATTAGCTTTGAGCACGTATCAAGGATGTGGTAACGTGAACTAGACCAAAAACCAACCATAGTCACGGTATTTGTGTGTCACAGACAAGTGTGGTTGACTCGGTTCGGAAGGGAAGGTGGGATGGACCCGTGCGCGCATCAAAGGGAACAAGAGCGCCCAACGAGCTGCATCGTGGCATCCACCCCGGGTTTGAAGGGTATTTGGAACGTGCACGGTCGAGTGCACGTGGTGTGAAGTCATTCTATGCTCCTTTTTTGAGCAAAAAGAGAGATTTTCAATTCGTTTTTCGATATCATGAGCATGGCATAAGCAAGATATGAACAAGCATGGATTGAGCAATCTATACACAACAAATCAAGGAATATAAGCAGACAAAGACCAAAACTTCTATATGTACCAAGTTGTGCACAACAAAGAATTTTGAATCAAACTTTCGCAAAAGAAATGTTTTACATTGAAACCCTTTTGTACAAAGCAATTTGTGCACAACGAGAAGACTCAAGAAAACCCTTACAAAAAGGGGTTATGCACGATGAGGTTTTGGAAACCATTTTATTGACAAAAGATCATGCATAACCGAGTTTTATTACCTTTTAAAACCAAGTTTTAGCCAAAAGAAAGAAGGTAATGTGCACAAGTAAGACTGTAAATTTGGAACTTGGACAAGTAGAAGCAGAGGGGGCACCCAGAATGTTGCAGCCCTGCACCAAACTGTTAATTGGCAACATTCTGGCCCCTACCCAAAGTAGCCGTACGGCTAAAGCAAGAGGGAGAAGATTTTTCTCAGTTTCTCCAACTTCTATGATCATCAAGCCCCAGTTTATTGTGTTTCCAGAACGTATGTACTCAAAACAGTTCAAACAGAAACAGCAAACACACACAAATATGCAAGAAGTCAACTAACGGGAACGGGAGTTTGACGCACACAAGAATGCCCCGAATCTTCTAGAAAGAAGTCCGAAAGCACTCTATTCCCCAGCGGAGTCGCCACTGTAAGGATCCCTCCCCGCGCGCGGAAACGCGATTGGATGTATGGGGCAAAAAGCCAACACGGGAACCGGTCAAATTTAACGGAGTCGCCACATTTTGTTAATTTTAAACCAACAAAATGACAAAGGTTTGAGTTCAAAGGTTCGGAGGTCAGGTTACAACTTCGGAGGAGTTTTTACGTCCCCTCAAGTTGCCTCGGACAAAGCCGAGTCTCCCTAAGTTAGTTAAAATATGCATATGTGTGTGTGTGTGTATTTAACGGAAAAAGTTCTGTCGTTGATTTTATTTAAGAAACTTGGCTGAAAAAAGGGTCCTTGAGTGATAAGACAAAGGTCAGAGGGCAAAACAGGCAATTTTTCCCTCCTACCTAAAGTAGCCGTACGGCTGGAGGAGGCAATTCTGAGGTTTTTACAGTTTGCCCAAGAACAGTCCAGTTCAGAACAGAAACAGGGCATTCTGTCTGAAGCTGGACAAACTGTTTTTTATCCCAGTTTGCAAGAAATCATTTTACAAGTTTTATAACATCATTCCTATGCTAAATGATCATCACTTGGTTCCCCAAAACAAGTATTTGGGTGTGATCATGAGCAATCATAGGAGAAAATCAAGAAAGTTGATGAATGTCCCTTTTGGACCAAAGTTGGTCATTTGGTGAATAAAGATTGGAAATTTATCACCAAGATGACATCTTTATGACTTAAAATCCTTCCAAGAGTCAAAATAACACATAAAGATTGAATCTTTATGACCCAAAAGTGGAATTTTGAGGCTAAACCAAAGAGGAAAATGATGGACACTAAGGTTCCACCCCCTCATGATTATCATGGTCAAACAAGCATAACATTTAAATGAATAAGGAATGTAAATGACAATCAACAAGTCTATGAGTGTCTAGGTTTAGAACCTCTTCCATACAAGGTATGGAGGGCACCTTTGAACTTCTCATAGCTTGGACAAGATAGTAATGTAATAGATAGATATATAGTGCTTGATAATGGACAAGTCTTGCAAGAAACAAAAGGTGCTTGAAATGGACAAGTCTTTGCATGAATAAAGAATAAATACATGTATAACCAAGATATAAGAAAGAAAATAGGAGTAAGATGAAGAGAAAGGAGGGGGGGGGGGAGGTGGCTTTACCTATGATGGTTATGGCCAATCTTCCTTCTTCTCTCCTTTTTTGGTTTGTGATCACTCTACTCCTACTCTGTGGTAATTCCAGCAGAGTGACCTCCCTAATGTGTATTTCCCCCCCCCCCCTGAAATGATCAGCAAGGGGTTCTATTTATAGGGACTGAGGGCGCCCAAACCAGCCGTACGGCTAGGCCCCTCTAGTACCCAAAGCATCCGTACGGCTCAGCCTGGTGAGCTTCTGGATTTTTCCAATTTTATACCAGAGTAGTCCTAGAATTTATAGCCTATCCTAGGGATGTCCTGGCCTATCAGCTTATCCTGAAACGGTGCTAGGGCTACCTCTAAGATAGGTCGGTTTCAGATTGGGGTACTTACACTATGGACTCAAAATATGCATTCGAGGCGGTTGACAAAACCTTCAAGGACATTATGCGTGGGCAACGTTCCTATGACTCGGAAAAGCCATTTGGAGGCAAAACAATACTGTTGGGTGGAGATTTCAGGCAGATATTACCTGTAATCCCAGGAGGAAGTAGAGGCGATATAGTTTCTGCGTCATTGAATAACTCCTATCTTTGGAATCAATGTGAAGTGTTGACTCTCACACAAAATATGCGGCTGCAACAATGCCATTCAAATGGCAACTCTGTCAACTTGGCAGACTTCTCAAAGTGGATTCTACGAGTTGGTGATGGTGAAGAATTTGCAAAAGTTAGGGATGATGCTGATGAGGCCCAATGGATAAAGATACCAGATGAGATTTACGTTCATGAAACAGATGATCCAATTCAGACCATATTTCATTCAACATATCCAGATTTTGCAAGCAAGAAATTTGATCCATGTTTTCTGACCAGCCGAGCAATTTTAACGCCAAAGAATGACGTTGTGGAGGACATAAATTCATTCATATTGAATTTGATCCCAAATAATGAAAAGGAATACATGAGCTACGATGTTATAGACAAGTCCAACGATCGAGCTGACAATTCTGATATGCTTTATCCAGTTGAATTTTAACAGTTTAAGTTTGCAGGGATACCTAATCATCGACTGAGATTAAAGGTAGGAGTCCCAATCATGTTACTTCGGATTATCAATCCCAGTCAAAGAATGTGCAATGGCACAAGACTAATAGTCGAACAGCTTGGAAAAAGAATTATTGAGGCAACTATTATCTCGGGATCTCATATAGGAGATAAAGTAATGGTTCTTAGAATAACTCTTACGGCAAGCAAAGGAAAGGTCCCTTTTGTGCTACGTAGAAGACAATTTCCAGTTAAAGTAGTATGCTATGCCATGACTATAAACAAGAGTCAAGGCCAGACTTTGGAAATGTTGGTCTCTATCTACTGAACCAGTTTTCAGTCACGGTCAGTTATATGTAGCAGTTCAAGAGTGAAACACCCAGATGGGCTCAAGATACTTTGCGTAGAAAACACTGACGAATACTAGGGTTGACCAAAAATGTTGTTTTTAAAGAAATTTTTAATAAATTGCAGTAATCTATTTTTTCGTTGAAGAACACTTGACAAAGGAAGGTGTTACGAATTTGAATTGCATTGAGCCTTCTATGTCAATTGATAGATTAGCAAAAACGTAAAATATGTTTTAACTAATCACAAATCAAACTTTGACTCTATCTACATCTACCAGTTTACAATCAAATACAGTTATATGTAGTAGTTTTGCAGAAATTTTCAGAAATCATCTTCATTATTTACACCTAAAATTCCCAGATAAAAAATTTAGCAAGAAAGAAGTTATAAATTTAGATTGAAATGGAGACTTCTATGTCAATTTATAGATTACAAAAAATGTAAATAATGTTTTTACTCTTTCAAAAATCAAATAGCTCTAACTTTTTTCAAACTTCATTAACATGTCACGTAACTAATATTAATTCTGATAAATTGAACCAACTATGACTCAAGTAAATATTTATAATACAAAACACACAATAAATTTACTAAAAAAAACAATACATAAACATGAAACTTACTTAATAGTAATACCATTCACATGATTTTTTTTTTTTTAAAAAAAAAAAAAAAAAACAACATAACACAATCCGAAAAAATTAAAAAAAAAAAAAAAAAAAAAACGCCATCTGCCTAAATATCCATCACAAAAGGGGACAACACCCCTGCAACCCAACAAAAAAAAACATTTATCTATACCCATTAAGAAACGGATGACGGGGAAAGACTGGAGGTGGATTCACTGGAACTGGACAACAAGCTTAACATCAACAAAACTCCTACTTGACTGCATCAAACCTTGAACAGAATCCGATCCCTTTTGAAATAGAACAAACAAACTGTTTTCACTTCCCTCCCTAAGCTCTAGCAACTTAAAATCATCATAGTGCGTCATCAACAGGGTATTAAGGATATTAGAATCATTCTATAGTTAGAATTGTATATTTCCTAGACATTGTATTATTTACTTTCCTATTAGGATTATATTTCCTTTCCTTATGTAATTTAGAATAGTCTAGAATAGCTTGGAGAGTACTCCATCCTCTTGTATAAATACCCTACTCATATGATCAATAATACTTGAGTCATTCATACAATATTATTTGAGTCTCTCATATCAATTATCTCTCTCCATGTATGATTGGCTCCGACTATCTCTTTCTCTAATCATTGACATGGTATCAGAGCTATGATCCATAAGGGGACTTCTCCACCAAAACCCTATAAGTCGACCCCATACCATCTCCACCACAAAACTTCCGTCAACCACCTATCACCATGAGCTAAAATTCACACCTTTCATGTTCGTTCCAAAAACCTATGCTGTCAAAAACAAATTACAAATCTTAACTTTGGCCACCATAAACTTTCGCTACTCTTACCCAATAGCCACACTTCCAGCAAATCAATTTTTCCCTTTGACCACATGTAACCTTATCAATCAACTTCTTTTTTTCTTTCATCAAATTTTATTCTGCCTCTTGATCTCTATTTTTTTTTTCCTTCCACGATATTATTGTTCTTTTTTCCTTCTTTATCAAGTCTGTCGCCCAAGTCTTATGGGTGCCCATTTATGCCCCCTACTACATTCCACGACAATTCTTCTTATTCTTTGTCATCTTAAACTTTCTTCTTCCCTTTCTTAATTTCTTTCTTTTCTTGAAATCAGTAGATGATATTATTATATCAACTTTTTTTTCCTTTTTCTTACAATCAAATTTTATTTCTTCTTAAAATCAGTATTTTTTTTCTTCGTCATTGTGACACAAATATATACCAAAAACCCTTCGTCATTGCGACGTAAAATTCCCGCCATAGTAGCGAACAAAACCAAAACTTTTGCCTTAGTAGCAACCAACTTTGCCTTTGTAGCAAACCAACTTTTGCCTTAGTAGCAATCACTTTTGCCTTAGTAGCAACCAATTTTGCCTTAGTAGCAACCAACTTTGCCTTTGTAGCAACCAACTTTTGCCTTAGTAGCCAATCACTTTTGCCTTTGTAGCAACCAACTTTTGCCTTAGTAGCAATCACTTTTGCCTTAGTAGCAACCAATCTTTTGCCTTTGTAGCAGCAACTCCGCCTTTGTAGCGACCAAACACATAAAACCGTCTCGCGACGTAAAGTGCCAAAGACCGTCTCGCAACGTAAAAGTGCCAAAGCCGTCTTGCGACGACATCAAATCAACTCTCTTCATCAATCCAGTTCATCTCATTACTTCAAGATTGGACTCTCCTATCGGTCGTCCATCTTGTGGGAGCATATAAGGATATTAGAATCCTTCTATAGTTAGAATTGTATATTTCTAGACAATTGTATTATTACTTTCCTATTAGGATTACTATTTCCTTTTCCTTATGTAATTTAGAATAGTCTAGAATAGCTTGGAGAGTACTCCATCCTCTTGTATAAATACCCTACTCATATGATCAATAATACTTGAGTCATTCATACAATATTATTTGAGTCTCTCTCTATACAATTATCTCTCTCCATGTATGATTGGCTCCGACTATCTCTTTCTCTAATCATTGACACAGGGCATGGAGATTGATCCTCCTAAAGCCTTCACTAACAATAGTGACATCAGGGTTCAAGAGTTGGACATAAGTGCTGAATTTAATGGTCACATCTTCAGGAGTCACATGATCTTCAGAAAGTAAAATCAAGGACATAGGCCTAGGGAGAGGAATGTTGGAATGTATCCAGCCATTCACTGAAGTCCACCAATTTTGCCCTCAAATACAGGACTCATGCTACTCAAATTATCAGGAGTGCAGTACAACTCCAACATATCAAGCATTCCATCTACCCACGACGCAACACAAAGCTGACCTGCCTACATCTTCCATCGACGACAACATACTTAACAGCATTTCCGTTTAATTCATTGGAATTAAAAGAAACGGAATTTCCTCTCAGAAGATAGAAATTAGGAATTGGGGCCAATCTGTGCTCTTGAGGGGGAAAGAAATATAGGAGGAAGTTCCATATTATTCAATGGTTTGACATGGACATTTCTAATCAAAATAACACATTTATATACACAAATAAATATATACCGCCTCAATACGTCAAATACCTAACGGCGAGAAAATACAAAACGACGTGACCTTTCAGTTCATCTATACGCACCTTTTTAAATTCTCATGATTAATTAGGATAACTTGCAAAAAAAAAAAATTGATTACAACAAATAAGGTTAAAAGAGATGATTGCCCTAACCTCAGTAGCCGCCGAATCTCTTACAAACATCAGGCAATCGCCGGAAAACAAATCGAATCCATCAGTACTGCGACAAAGCTGATTGCTTACACTTGAATTTGGAATATACGCCATCGTCAGAATGAATCTTCACAGGAAATGATCAGCTATCCATGTGATCTTGAACTTTTGATAGGAATTTAGGTCTTATCGTTCCAAAAAGAAGATGCCGGCGATTCTAGGTTTTTTTTCCTTTTTATACATTTCAATACAACCCACAATTTTTTTAATTACCAATGGAAACAAAATTTACAAACAACATAACAAGTCCCTCAAACTTCTTTTAATTACCACAAGGTCCTTAGGCAATCTAACCCCGTGCGTAGCACGGGTTACATGCTAGTAGGGTATGAAGTTCAGAAAATCTTAGTAAAAACGCGTTTTACACGCGTCTTAGTGTAAAACGTGTTTTGTATATGCGGAGTGGCATTTTTGTAAATAAACATAACGTTATTGAAAGACGCGGTGGACATTTTTGCAAATAACGGAACTTACGAAAACTCACCAGACACTTGTTTACACTGTATGAGGCATTTTGCAATACTACAGGAGACACTTTTTAATACTAGGGCAGATACTTGTTTTAGAATTTAGAAAAACTCGCTTGACACTTACAAAAACTCACCGGATACTTTTTTACATTGTAAGAGGCATTTTTCAATATTACATGAGACACTTTTTAATACTAGGGCAGACACTTGTTTTGAAAATTTTAAAAACCAACCAAACACTTGTTGACAATGGAAGAGGCATTTTTCAATAATTCAAGAGGCATTTTGTAATATTAAGACAAACAGTCTTAAAACTACCACTAAAAGTGCCTCTTTGAATGTATAAAGTGTCTGCTTGAATATTTATAAGTGTAATATTACAACAGGCACTTTGTAATACTAAAAAAGGTACATGATAATGTTAGAGAAGGCAATTGGGGAAAACACGTTTTTCCATAGCCTAGTGTAAAACGCGTTACTCACAAGACCGACTCTATGAAGTTTGATCATCTTCCTATACTACCCATTCTAATAGGCACAAACATTGCAATGATATGCCATGTGAGGTGTCACTCTACCCACATATTGACTTGTCAACTATGACATTTATTTTGAAACAAGAGGGAGTAAAAGGATTATATATAGGGATGGCAATTTGCCCGAACCGAAGGCGATCCGCCCGAAAAAAGTAGGCTTTGGGTTGCAATTTTCATGACCTGAGCGGGTTAGGTTTGATGATTTAAGACTGATTTGTATAACTGGTTCAAATTTAGGCTTAAACATAGATTGGGCTCAAACAAATATGAGCTAAAAATTTAGTATTGATACACTTCGGGTCGGGTTCGGGGGGGTTTCGGGTTCCACTCTCTTCGGTTCGAAGCGGGTTCGGGTTCCACTCTCTTCGGAACGGGTCGGGTT